>CAWUFW010008240.1:0-697500 GCA_963921515.1 Calotriton arnoldi | reverse complement strand
AAATTTCCTAGCTTTTGTGAAGGAAAGTTAAAATTCAACAAAGGGAACAGAGGCAACTATTATGCATATTACTTGCATTTCTTAATCAGCCCATCAATACACATTATATTTAGCAATGAATGGACTACATATTCCAGGAGTACTTGAAAACAGTCCAGTTAACATCTTATCAATCCATATAAAACTAAGCTCAAGAAAAAGACTTTTACATTTTAGGTCATCATTTTTAGGTATCCAGATGCACCCCCAGGAAAGTCTCCTCTCTGGAGTAGGGGAATATCTTTTCCAATCCACTGTGAAACCTAGGTGGTGAAGCAAACTCACCACCTTCTGGATGTCGGTCTTAGTGTTTGAAAGTGCTTGCCTTTACCAACCAATCCCTGAGGAAAGGATACACACAGATAAACAAATCTCTTGAGTTGGGTTGCAACCACCGCTAAGGTTTTGCTAAACACTTTTGGCACAAACTTTATACCGAAAGACACCACTTTGAACTGATAATGTAAGCACATCAACACAAATCGAAGGTATCTTCTCTGAAGGTTGTTTCAAGATGTGGAAGGAGGAGTCCTTTAAATCTATGGTCACCAGGTAGTCCTTTTCTTCTAACAAGGGTAGGACCGCCTGGAGTGTTGCCAACTGGAAAGTTGGGTTTTGAGGAACTTGTTAAATTGCAGGTCCAGTATTAGTTAAACCTTGTTTTGGGACAAGGAAATACACTGAGTAGACCCAGTGTATCTCTGGTCAAGGGACACCATCAATATTGCCTCCTTATGTAATAGCGCTTTCTGAGGAAATTGGGTATATTATATGATGTGGTTGTGTGACCTCACCGTGTAATACACTTACCAACTCCTTAAAAGGCCAGTAGTGTATTTATTAAACCTATAGCTCAACACTGGGTAGTGGTAGCACTGAGCAGTCAAGTTTACACAAAGGAACAAGTGTAAAGCATTTAAACAGCACCAAAACAATTGAAGATATACCCAAGAAACCAGGGAAATCTGACACAAATTTCTAAAAAATAGTTTATATTTTTATGGATTATTAGACACCAAAATGAGAACCGGAGGGTTTGGAGTTACAGCATTTACCAGGTCCAGTAAATATGCACTTTTTACTTAACCGCAAACAAGCATTGGCATATTCTACAAATTTGACAGTTAAAAACGTTTGAAAACATTTGACAAGAAAAAAACGTTGGTATTAATGCGGCTACTTCGATTAACTTTAGGTGACCAACTCCGGAAGGAAGCCAGTCGGGGGGCCAGCAAGGCCCTCAGACAAAGACACCTCCAGAAAAGAAGAAGTCTCCAGTCAGTTTCAGGTGTTGTATCCCCTAGCTAAAGGTTCCTATGGAAGTGGTCCTGATGTATGAGATACAGGATGCTGAGGATGTGATGCAGTCGACGGGGGTCTTCCTGCGGCTACTCCTCGGTCCACAGGCTTGGGTAGAAAGTCCTGGCCACAGGGGTGAACACCACTCTAAGTCTTCTTGAGCCTGGTAGAAGTCCAATCGCTACTGGGCTGCCAGTCGCCCGGTATCCGGTCAGAGGCGGCTCCTCCGCTAAGGCGGAGGAGCATTGCCCCATTGCTCAAAAGGAAAATATAACATATCATTATCATCATTTTGTTTTTGCTATTTTAGTCAGTGGCTCTCGAGGAGGGGCTGGCCAGAGCAGGGAGAGGAGTGGAGTGCACTCCTTAAGTGCGCATGACTGCTTGGATGGCCGACTCGGGCCGGCCAAACAGTCCTGCGCACTTTGCATCTTCCCCCCCAGGCTTGCTTTACACTGAATGGTAAGGACATGCAAAGCCTCCCAGTCCCCGTCTGAGCGCCGAGCCACGGCGCTCAGACAACGTTGTGATTGGCTGAGGGGAGCCTGGGAGCCCGGGTGCTTTCTGCCTGCTGCCGGCATAAGACCGTAAGAAGAGGACTGAGGAGAGGCGGCGGCCGGCTGGCCCAGGTGCACAAGTTACTACTTGTGTAACGATATATCTGTAAGAGTCATTAGTTAGTGATAGATTCCTTACCTTAGAATATCCCCAGGCATCAGACAGGATCCGGAAAGTTTTTCGTTAGCAGTACCTCTGCGTGTTAGTAGGTGGCGTCGTGCGGCTCCGCGTCCGTCGCTGGCGTTGTAAGCGCCGAGATGACGTCACGGAGACTACTTAGGGGCCACCCATGCGCGCTGACGTCAGTTCTGTACACGACTTTCCGCGCCAGGAACGCAGAGCCATGCAAGAAACTGACCATTGGTGCCATGAAACTAGGGCCCTGAAAGGGATGACCTCAACCCTAGAAATCAGTTCGCAGAACGGGGAGGATGGGTGGGGCGATAAGGAATCTATCACTAACTAATGTCTCTTACAGATATATCGTTACACAAGTAGTAACTTGTGCATCTGAAAGAGACACGTTAGTGATAGATTCCTTACCTTAGAATAGATACCCCAGCAATACCAACCCCGGTGGTGGGTCTGCGAATAGATTACACCAGAAAGTCACGGAGAACAGACGGACAAAGAAGCCGTCTCTCCGGACCCGACTGTCAAGGCAGTAATGCTTGGTAAACGTGTGCAGCGAGGCCCACGTAGCTGCCTGACGAATATCCTGCAAGGGGACGCCGCGTCCCAAGGCAGTAGTGGCTGGTGTCGCCCTGGTAGAATGGGCACGCAGCCCCACAGGAGGCTCCTTCTTAGCCAACGAGTAACAGGCTTTGATGCAGAGAACGACCCACCGAGAGATGGTCCGTTTGTGCACAGCCCGACCTTTTTTGGCGCCCGCGTAGCCAACAAAGAGCTGGTCCTCCACCCGGAACTGTCGAGTGCGCTCCAGGTAGAACGAGAGCGCACGTTTTGGGTCCAGACGGTGGAGCCTCTCTTCCTCTTTTGAAGGATGCGGAGGCGGAAAGAAGGTGGGCAAAGTGATGGTCTGCCCGATGTGGAAGGGCGTGACAACCTTTGGCAAGAAAGAAGGACGGGTCCTTAAAACCACCTTGTCCGGATGAACAGAAAGGAAAGGAGGTTTGGAAGAAAGAGCCTGGAGCTCACTCACTCTTTTGGCAGAGGTGATCGCTACCAGGAAAGCCGTCTTGAGAGTGAGAAGACGCAAAGGACAGGTATGAAGGAACGTCCCCTGCTGCTGCGACAGAAGATCCTCCCGAAGAGGCAGACGGATCGGGGGATCGAGCGCCATGTCGAGTAGCTCGGGATACCAATATCTTCGTGCCCAATCCGGAGCCACAAGAATGACTTGGGCCCGGTCGAGCCGAATCTTCTTCAGCACTCTGGGCAGAAGCGGTATAGGCGGAAAGGCGTACAACAGACCGCAACTCCACTAGCGACGAAAAGCGTCACCGAGCGAGTGCCGCCTTGGAAATTCCAACGCGCAGAACTGATGACATTGCGCGTTCTCTTCGGTGGCGAATAGATCTAACCAAGGCTCTCCCCACTGCAGAAAGAGACCTTGCGCTACGTCCGAGTTCAGACGCCATTCGTGATCCATCAAGCACCGGCGGCTGAGTTCGTCCGCCCTGGCGTTCAGAGAACCTGCCAGGTGTTGAACCACCAAGGTAATGCCTTGACGTTCCAGCCAAGTCCAGAGGCGCAGAGCCTCCTGACATAGGGTCCACGACCCCAACCCGCCCTGCTAGTTGCAATACCACATGGCGGTGGTGTTGTCCGTGAACACCTGCACTACACTTCCCCGGACAGAGGGAAGGAATGCCTTCAGTGCAAGTAGGATCGCCCGCAGCTCTAAAAGATTGATATGGAGCCGGGACTCCGCCGGAGACCAGAGGCCTCTGATCTCCGCCTCTCCCAAGTGGCCACCCCATCCCAAGAGGGACGCATCCGTCACCACTGTGTGCTCCGGTTGGGGAAGAGAGAGGGATCTGCCATTGACCCAATCGCGATTTGTGAGCCACCACTGCAATTGCCGTGCAGTGCCCTCCGAGATCTGGACATGATCGGACAGGTTGCCCTGATGCTGTGCCCACTTGAACTTCAGGTCCCACTGCAGAGCCCGCATATGCCATCTGGCATGTTGCACCAGCAGGATGCAGGAGGCCATCAGGCCCAGGAGACGGAGGGTCATCCTGACTGAAACCCGGGAGAGAGGCTGAAAGATCGGAATCATAGCCTGAAGATCCCAGACTCGCTGCCCGGGAGGATAAACCCGAAACAGCGTCGAATCCAGAACCGCTCCGATGAAGGGGAGATTCTGAGAGGGACTCAGGTGCGACTTCGGCACGTTGATGGAGAACCCCAGCAAATGCAGGAGGTCGCCCGTAGTCTGAAGGTGGGCGACGACTGCCTGGGGCGAGCCCGCCTTCAACAACCAGTCGTCGAGGTAGGGGAAGACTGACACCCCTGACCTGCGCAGATGACCTGCGACCACCGCCATCACCTTCGTGAACACCCGAGGGGCGCTTGTAAGGCCGAAGGGGAGCACGGCAAACTGAAAATGCTCCTGGCCTACCGTGAACCGCAGGTAACGCCGGTGGGCCGGCAGGACGGGGATGTGAAAATAGGCGTCCTGCAAGTCCAACGCTACCATCCAGTCTCCAGGGTCGAGGGCAGCCAAGACCTGAGCCAGAGTCAACATCTTGAACTTCTCCTTCCGGAGGAAGCGATTGACGTTCCTGAGGTCCAAGATGGGGCGCAAGCCCCCTTGTCCTTCTTGGGGACCAGAAAGTAGTGGGAATAACAACCACTCCCTACTTCTGGCCCAGGAACACACTCGATGGCCCCCTTGGCCAAGAGGGCCGTGACTTCCTGCAGGAGCAGTGCCAAGTGGTCCCCCAACATGCGGTGGAACTGAGGTGGCATGGCTGGAGGGGGGGACCGAAAGGGAAGGGCGTTACCCTTGCGGATGATCTGCAACACCCACTTGTCCGATGTGATAGCGTGCCAGTGGGGGAGATGATGGCGGATCCTGCCACCCACTGGCGTGGGGTGCCCCCCAAAGCTCGGATTAGGAAGGTTTGGAGGCAGAAGCAGCGGCCGCGTGGAGGCTGGTTCTGCACAGGTTTGCTGAAGGAACGTGCCTGGGCGCCCTTTCCGTGGCCACGAAAACCAGGAGTGGCTGGGCTTTTCGTGGAAAGACCTAAGGACTTGGCCATGGCCCGCGAGTCCTTAAAACGCTCCAGCGCACTGTCGGCCTTATCGCCAAACAGGCGAGTGCCAAAGGGCATGTCCATGAGCGAGCTTTGGACATCTGGCGATAACCCGGTAGATCTCAACCAGGCGTGGCGACGAAGCGCCACAGTCGTAGAAATCGCTCTACCTAGTGAGTCCGCGGTGTCCAAACCACACCGAATGGCAAACCTAGCCGCATCTTTACCCTCGGCAACAGCTTGGGAGAGCACAGCTTGGGTCTCTTCAGGACACTGAGGCAACACCTGTGCAACTGTATCCCACACCGCGTGGGAACAGCGGCCCAATAGGCAAGCGGTGTTCACCGACCGCAGCCCCAAGCTGGCCGAAGAGAACAACCGCTTGCCAAACTGCTCCAGCTTCTTGGAGTCCTTATCCGGCGGAGCCGTGGGGGAGGCACTCTGGGACGTCGAAGCTTGGATGACCAGGCTCTCAGGCGTAGGATGAGTGGTCAGAAAGGCAGGGTCACTGGGCGCAGGGCGATGACGCCTGGCGACGTTCTTATCCGCAGGGGCCCCTGTGGCTGGTCGCGACCAAGTGCCCAGCAAGACGTCAGTGAGGGCGTCATTAAATGGCAGCAGGGGCTCCGACGAAGTGGACGCCGTCTAGAGCACCTCAGTGAGGAGGTTAGTTTTGAGGGCCACCGTAGGGAGATCAAGGTTGAGAACCTCAGCTGCACGACGGAGCACCATCGTGTAGGAGGCGCCCTCCTCCATGGTAGGCGGGGTGAGGCAAACCCCGGGTCAGAGGAGACGTCGAAGTCGCCGGCATCCTCCAAATTGTCCGCCCAGTCCTGCTCAGTCACACTGACGAGCAAGAGGGTCCTCGGACCCCTCCCAGTCATCCTCCACCTCCGCCGGCATGTGGCACAGACCGCAGCGGCAGGGCAGGAGCCGGAGAGGGAACAAACGGCATCGGGAACGGCGCCGAGAACGGCGCCGGCCGGGGCCGGACCGGCACCGTGTCCCAATGCGGATCCCAGGTAGGAGCAAAATGGTCCTGGAACCTGGGCAAGGGCAGGACAAATGGCACTCACTGCGGCGCCGGAGGCGGAGCCGAGGGTGGCGCTGGGGCCGGAGCCGGCAGCGATGGACCTCGTGGCGCCGTGGCCGGAGCCGACGGCGCAGGATCCTGTGGCGCCAAAGCTGGATCCGCCGGGGGCCCAACAGGATCCTGACACGGGACCGCGGGGCCCGAGGGCGCGCCGTCGGGAGCCCGAGGCCTAAAAAGGCGGTCCATAGTAGCAAGAAACTCTTGCACCTGTGCGGGAGCCGCCGACGGACCCGGGTAAGGTGGGTAGGCCGCGGGACTCTCGAGCTCCGAAGGAGCCGCAGGGGCAAAGCCCCTGTCCCCCTCGTCCGCATCCGGGAACCAACGGGGGGACGTCGAAGAGCGAACACGCTTCTTCGACTTCTTTTTGTGTCGTCTCTTACCCGAATCCGAGGGTGAAGACTTGGAGCCCGAGGAGCGATGACTGTGGCCCCGCGAGCGTTCCCTGGAACGGCCCCTGGACCGGGAACGGCGCTGGGACGAGTGCCGGACCTCCAGCAGCTTCCGGTGCCGCTCCCTCAAGGCCTTCGGGGCCATGGCCCGACAGTCCAAACAGGACCGGGAGTCGTGGTCGGTCTCCAGGCAGTAGAGGCAGACATCGTGGGGCTCCGCCACCGACATATTGCGACGGCAGGCCCAACAAGACTTAAATCCAGGCATCCCTACGTGCACCAAGGAAACCAAAGGCGAAGTGAGCTAAAGAACGATGATGGATTCAACCCAGATCTGTGACTGGGGGTGAGTGTCTGAAAAGTTTCAGCGCTCCGTCCATCATCTCCTTGTGTTGGCAAATAGATCGAACCAGGGTTCTACCTATTGTTGGAAGACACACTGCCACCTCAGAATGTAACTGCCATTCGTGATCTGCTAGGCAACGTCGGCAGAGTTCACCTGCCCTGGCGTTTAAAGTTCCTACCAGATGCTTTGGTCAGGGGGATACTTGAGTGTTCAGCCCTCGTGGCACAGGACCCCTGACCCCCCCCCCCCCGCCACCCCCCCTCATAGCACCATGCTTGTCACAGTACCACATGGCGTTGTCCTCATTCCCCCGATCGTCAGAAGAATACCTTCAGTGCAAAGCAAATCGTCCGCAATTCAAACAAGTTGATATGGAGACGGGTCTCTGATCTCCACCTCTTTTAGATGACCTACCAAACACAGCAGTAATGCATCTTTTAGGACCGTTCATTCTGAGGTGGGCATGGAGAGGGACCTGTGGCCGGTCAAATTTCGGTCAAACAGCCACCACTGCATATCTTTCGCAGTCTCCTCCAACAGCTGGAATGATTTTGAAAGGTTTCCTTTGTGCTGAGCCCAGAGCCTTCAGATTCCACTGCAAAGCCTGCATGCATCTCCTGGTGTTCTCCACAAGCAGATACAGGAGACCAAGAGGTTAAGAAGCCTTAGAGCTGCTCTCACTGAAACCCAGGTCAAAGGTTGAAACATTAGGATCAAAGCTCGAAAGTCTGAACTCATTGAGGCCGAAGGAAGGCTAAGTAAAGCACTGCATCCAGGATAGCTTGGATGAAAGGGGCTTTTATGAAGAAGCCATGTGTGACTGCAGCACATTAATGGAAAAGCCCAACAATGTCAATAAGTCGGCCGTCGTTTGGAGGTGGTTTAAGACGGTCTGAGACAAGCCAGCCTTCAGCAACCAGACATCGAGGCATGTAAAGACTGGTAATCTCATTTTCCGCAGATGGGATACGACCACCACCTTTGTGAACACCTGACGTGCCCTTGGTAAAGCCAATGGGAAGCACAGAGAACTGAGTGCGCTCTTGGCCCACCTGAAACCGCCTGTGGGACTGCTGGATGGGAAAGTGGAAATAGGCATCCTGCAAATCAACACCACCACCCAGTCTCCTGGATCAAGGGCAGACAGAACGTGGGCCAGTGTGACATTTTTAACTTGCCCTTCCAAAGAAAGGAGTTCAGAGGGCGAAGACTGAAGGTGGGGCGAAGGCCTCTGTCCTTTTACGACACCAGGAAATAGTGAACAGCCTGTCGCAACCTTTGATGCCAGCACCCTCTCTATGGCTACCTTGGCCAAGAAAGCCTGAACTTCCCACTGAGTATGGACAAGTGGTTCTCCGGGAGGTGTTGTGGTGTGGGTGGAATATAAGAGGCATGTGAAAGGAAGGGTAGGGAGTAACCATGTTCCACAATCTGGAGCGCCCACCCAGTGGTCAGATGTGATGCTTCTCCACCCAGGAAAGTGAAAGGTGACAAGACCTCTCACCAGGTGATCACTTGGTGACCCTTTACAGTGCACAGTTTTTCAGCAGCTGCTGAAGGAGGGGCTGGGGTGTGGGTAGATTGTTGCCGCTGGGGACTGGATGTTGGCGGCCTGATCCCTTGCCACCTCCTTGAAAGGACTTATTCTGGTGTTGCCTCTCTTGGTAAAGCCTTGAAAGTGAGCAAAAGTGTTGGAGAAACTGTCACTCTAGCAGAGCGAGCCAAAGAGTGTCCCATCAAAGAACATATCCATTAGTCGGCTGGATGTCACTGGAGAATCCGATGGAGAGGTCTGAAGCGTGGCACATAAGCATCATGATGGGTGCAGACAGCTCTACCCATGCAGTCAGACATGTTCAGGCTCAATCTAGTGGAGTATCTTGCTGCTTCCTGTCCATCTTGAATAAGACATTGGAGGTTTGGCCTTACATCATATGGGACCGTGGGCAAAATATCTGTGACCATGTCTCATAGCACGCGGCTTTATCTTTCTAGAAGGCAGATGGTATTTACAAACCGGAGGGCAAGGCTGGCCGGAGAGAGCAGCCTTTTGGTGAATGCCTCCACACGTTTCAGCTCTGTCTGGTGGGGTGATCGAAACACACAGGGGTTCAGACAACTGGTGGAGGCCTGTACCACTAGGCTTTCTGGTGACGGATGTAGGACAAAGGCAGGGACCCCTGGAGCACGCCTGTGCTGACTTGTGGGCAAGATCCTACTTTTACTGAGATGCCCAACAGTGCGTCAGTCAGGGCCACATTGAATGGCAATAGATACTCCTGGATAGTTTGAACTGGATAAAGCACTTGTCAAAATATTAATCTTTATCTCAGCGGTGGGTAGTGTGAGGTCTAAGATTTCAGCTGCCCTCCTTATCACTGTGGCAAAGGTGGCACACTCTTCTGTGGCTACATTTGGTGAAGGGGAGTGGAGGCCGGTGTCAAAATAGATATCCAGGCCACTGGCGGCCTGCAAATCCAGAAAAAAGTTTTCGGCATTGTGCACATGATTGGAATCTTCATCTTCTACAAATTCATATTGGTGTTGAGGGAATGTTTCGGGGTCACAATTAGGGTAGATGTTAGGTCAACGCAATATTGGTGGAGGTCACTCCAGGTTCACCCAAGTCCAAAAGGACAATAGGCTCTCCCTCTGGCATCAGTGCCGGCACCAACTCTGGGGCTACAGTTCCGTATGAAACATCGGCATCTTGCTGGAAGCCAGGGGCAACTGCAGGACGAGTGGCACAGTTGGTATCAGGGGCGGACCTGAACGGTTGGCGGTAGTCAGACTGGGGCCACCTTAGATCCTTGTGGCCCAAAAGTACAGAGGAGTCCAGTTGCATACAGAAAATTCGGGCCATAGTCTAAACTCTCAAAGCTGTTGCAGAGTTGCTGTGGAGCCCTGACACGGGGGTCATCGTCTTGTACAATCTCTCTCCCCAGTGGCTAAAATCCACACCATCAAACGGGGTGCAATACTTTGCTTCAAACCACTTGTGCGACACCTCCTTTTATCCTCTGCCTTCCTTCCCTTCCTCAGATTTATTTCTGCTGAGTACTTGGTATCACGGCAGTACAGGAAGATGAAATGAACCAAGCCTCTTACAATCCAGAGTGCCTTTCCAGCAGAGGTGTACTTTTCAGACCAACACTCAGCACAGGAACAACACTCCTGCTCAACATCCACATATTGAGAACATCTCTCAATGAGAATGGCCCAATCGCCTATTTTGAAATTAGGTGCATAGACATTCACAGACTTGTCATCTTGCAATATGCGTAAATTATAAGCCCTGATGAAGCTTTTGTATGAACGAAATGCTTTGGCTGTTTTATCCTGAAGAGATAACTAATAAATAACTGCATTTAAACAACACCATCTGGGAATGTCTGAAGCCATTATGTTTGGACTTTTAACAAAATAAATTTCTACAATTGATTTTTTTTTTTAAAGTTGCTTTTCTTTTATATGATTCTAAATACTGGGATGTTGGACAGCTAACCTAGAGAGGTGGGCAATGACTTGATACAAATAGAAAGGGAATTTATTAGACTGTTAGATACATATAGACAAGTTTAATATACCAATTAGGAATAGGCCTATTCAACTACGTTTAAAGGGGAAGCATACGCACTTTACTACTAGTACTTCTGGTTACTACTTGTAAAGCCAGAAAACAAAAGTAATGTCCAGCAAAGAGGAAAAATCTGAGGTGGCCATGCAGAGAAGGCAGATTTTCTACAGTCTGAACAAGCATGCTAAAATACATACAAGACTTAAAGTCACTAACCTTTCAAGGTCACCAACACGTTAGTTAGCAAGAACTCCGCCAAGATCTATTCTGTATCAGTCGTCATGAGTAAATGCAATTAGATTCATTCTAAACATTAAGCAACCTCAAAAGAATAATAAATTGAGCTGTTTACCTGTTCTTCTGGAACACACATAAATGCACTTCATTTAATAGCTGAATTACAGAATATACCAAGTTGACTTTTTTCCATTTATTGATTCGTTTTAATAATCAAAGCTGTTCTTTTTAAATGTTGAGAATGATTGACTTCAGTACTTACCATATATATGAAAAGAGGCACGATGCTCTGCAACGCTCCCATGTATTGGGCCAGAGCAATGTTAAATCTTTCTATATAAAGATCTGGAGGGCTGACCTACGAAAGAAGGAAACAGGTCAGGCTATTGGTCTCAAGGCAATAGTCAGCCTTCAAAAATCACAAATCGAGGAACACAAAGGTGGATTTGAACAACACTCTACCGGAGGTACTTGGCATACAAACTATGAGAAAATCCATGTTCAATGCAAGAATAGAGAATATACAGTACTATGAGAGATTGCAAACAATGTGAGAACAACCTAGGCAGAGCCCTGGAAACAGTACCGCGAGGTGTTATAAGAGCCATGTCTGAAATACAGGAACAGGCAGCACGGCACAAATCAGAATAGACACATGCCACAGATTATATATTCATTGAATTATGTTGTTGCGTATATTGCGTGCAAGGCCCAAAGGTCACCAAAGCATTTCATACTGAAGCAGGAAAGCTTAGGTGTATACAGATCATCAAAATGAAACAATACAGCAAGAATTCTAGTGAGGTAGCGAACCATGTGCACAAAATTGCAATATAGCTCAGTTTGAAATATCTACTTTTAAGAAGAGGGAGCGAATGGTGTAATACAGTAAGTACAAAGTGATCAGGCCGGGAGTATCAACTTTCATTGTAATGGATGGTGGAAGGGAGAGGAAAGATTGCAGAAGAGTGGTTAAAGCGGCATCGTGGGACTTATCAAAGGTGAAGAAGACATTAGTCTGTAGCTGGCTGAATAAATCTGTTGAACATTAGGGTTTTTATTTCAGATTTGAAGACACTAATGAGAAGATTAGTGTGGCAGGAAGGTGGAATCGAATTCCAGATTTTCGGTGTGTGACCAAACTCTTTGGGAGGGCATCGAAGTTTCCTGACCTGGTTCAATCCTTCCTCTGGCTGGAGAGCGGAGATTCCACTTCAAGTGAAGGTTAAACACGTCCTTCAACACAGTAATTCAGAAAGCTGAATTATTAGGAGAGTGTGTGGGAGGGAGACCTAAAATGCAACGCTCCTCCGGTAAAATAGTATGATCATGTTCCCCCAAAATGACAAAACTATTTTCTCACAGTTATTCTATAAGATGCTAAATAATGCAAGCAAGTTAAATAATTGTATTTGGCATGAGGGCATTCCCTTAAAAAAAATATAGGCAAAACTGATTTGCAGAAGGGTTTTTCGATTTCACACCTGATATGAGTAATGCAACATAGCAAGCCAGCCAAACATTTCAAGAGAGAACGTGGATAGAGGACTTATTCAAACAATTTTCCAAAAAGCAATGTTCTATTATACTCTTTTCATACAGTAACTCCTATATGTGGAATCAATGTAGCAAACTATGTACAGAACTTTGATGGCTCTTAAAGAAATTTGGGGGGAAAATGCTTATTCTTTCCTTTCACATTATTGTCCCAGTTAAAATCGACCCCGTTTCATTTGTGATATCTCAAAACAGTTGTGGCAGTTTTGAACTAAAACCGCTTTTCATGATGGAATTTGAGTTCATCGGTACAACGTTAAATGAGAAACATGTCGCAAAATGCAATGCAATATTGGCCAAAATTCCAGGGCTGGCTAAATGGGTTTCACAAGACATGGTACCACCTGAGAGTTCTGAACACAACAATTCAAACACTAAAATTAGGGGTGAGACATTGGGGATTACTTAAATGAATGACAACTGACAAAAAAAGTTATTGATTGCCTGTTACCGAGTATCATGGCCAGAGAATAGTTTCACTGAAAATAAACCACGGCTTTCACCATTATGTTTGTGTGCCCCGTACTGCTGTAGATGGAGGGCAGAGTCTTCAGACAAGAGTTTGGAGCCACCCAAGGAGGCGGTATGATCTCTAAAACATATAAGGCCCTTATGTTACAGCCACAGCCTGACAGGCCCTGTTGGGCTCCATTCTACCTCCAACTGCCCAGACGACCAGACTTTACCAAGCACGGAGACCCCAGCATTCCATGCGTCATCACATTCTCACAGCTCATCATTCAACACTAACTTGGTGCCACTCTTGGCATCAATGTGTGGCCCCTAGGGTTCCTGCGCCACAATTTGAAGAGCACGTACAGAGTACACCTGCTTGAGAGGGCACTAGGCACTTGCTGACTTTGCTATGCCTGACTGCTCTTGGAAAGCACTTGTCCTAATTAAATAATGCAATCAAGACTGGTACAACATGCAAGGCAATGTAGGAAAGTGATTATGATGCCATGCTGCAGAGAGTATCATTACAAAAAGAATTTCCGCAAAAGAAGAAAGCACTTTGTCAACGCATTTAACGGGACAACAACCCTTGCACTAACCATGGGTATAAGGTTTACCAGCACGTTTTTATAAAGCACAATAAAATGTATTGGTACAAGGTTTTTATCAAGCACAACAAGGTCTCTTCTGAACAACCTGGGTAAAATACACTGCAACAGTCCCAGGGGACATGATAAGAAAATAGATCACAGAATAAAAATATGTTCAGAAGATGGCAAAAAACTTTCAATTTTTTAATAAATTGAAATAGACTATTCAGGAGGTAATTTTCTCAAAGCTCTTGATTCTTTAAATAAACACGATCCTGTCCCTGGCAGGATCAAGAGGCTTTTTGGGCCCAAGAGGAAACGAGGAGAGAGCACTCTCCCCGCCTTATATGCTCAGTGTAATTAGTTGCCTTATTTAACCACTGCATCACTACACTTGCTAATGAACCAATACCTTGAGGATAGTAGTGGTTTTTCCACAGACTAAGGAAGAAGGAGTTCTCATCACATGAAAAACTCTAAATTACCTTTGGCCCGCACAGTAACTCTTGGCTACATTTTCTTGCACTACTTGGACCACTAGATAGTTAAGGGACATGCTTTTTGCACCCCAAAGTTATTCGGCAAACCAACAATTTGGTGAAGGAAAAAAAAAGAAAAAAAAAAAAGATAGCAAAGGGGTCATCTTGATTGTTTTGGTTTGTAGAAATTAGAAAATCAAGGAGCAATGTACAGGTTACTTAGAGACTGAATGAGCACCCAACTGGAATTATTTGATGATTTTATAACTTCCCAGTATTTAAAACAATGCAGTTTGGGTGACAGATGTGCAACTGGATCACCACTTGACCCATATTGAATCAAAGAGTAAGGGAGCAGGAACTAGAATGGATTGCATCAGCTCTCAACAAATGTCATTGGTGAGTTGCAATCTCTCCATCTGAGTTATCCCATTGAAAATCATTATATAATGTCTGCGAGAGTTCATAGTGGTTGCCTTTATTCTTCAATATAAATGTGACTCCAATGCCTTCCATGGTGTAAGCAATTGGGTACTAATTTTTAAAGCATGTATGTGCAATTGCGAGGCAACCACTAATAAAACTCAATCCAGATCTCAAGTTCTACCATCAAGAATCCTCATCTACGGGCACAGCGTTAGCGCTCCAAGGAAGATGGCAGCGTACTAGGACAGCTCCCACACTGGTCAGCTGAATATCCCCGATATTCTTGTTTAAAAAAGTCTGCTATCCAGCGCAATGAATCACCGCTCTGAGGACCATAACACCTAGTGAGGTGGTGGGAGTGATTTCTGTGCCCTCAGGGAGGGTTCGGAAACCAGTGGCTGCAAGCAGTTACAATTGCGCCTTCACAATGTGGGTGATGGGCTGCGGTGGAACCTCGCGGCAATGTACTGAAGATCGACTCTGGGCAGTGTGTGCACTGTGTGTGCTGTGCCAGGGTGCCTCGTCTGGTGAAAAGGTGCCAGGAGGCTAATACGGGGCTGGTGGTGCACTAGTGAGCTGATCATGTGGATAACACAGAGGGCCTAGAGGAACAGCCTGAGAGGAAAACAGGTACTGGGCTCTGCATCAGATCGGAAGCTCTGCCCGGTCGGGCCTGCAGAGCTGCGGCAAGCCTTTTGGGCCCACTCCAAACAAGATGCAATGGGCCTACAGCTGCCTAGGGGCACAACTTGTCGAATGCCTGGTGAGGTGCACCCGTGCCCCAGAGTGTGGTGCCCCAGATCGTTTATAATTGAATGGGAACATACAGAGTGACTGGCGAGTGTGGGAGATACATGCATCATTAAATGGTAGACAAATACAAAATTACTAGTCCAGAACACTGCTCCTTACTGCCTGAGCAAGGAGAAGACAACCTGGCGCAGAGCTGATAAACTTGGACAGTGAGGGACGCTGGGAGTAACTTCCCTCTCTGACTAATACTCTGGGCACACTCCTGGATGAGGACTGGGGGTGAAAATTGACAGGCCGCAAGGGACTGCTAAGTGGAGGACTGCCTGAGGCAAGTGGCAATGAGTAACCCCTTCCTCCTGAGTTGGAAGGCAGGGCTGAGGGTGCCCCATCTCCGAGAGACTTCCTACCTTGCTGATCTCCCTGTTGATCCCTGAACACAGGCTTATTACTGCTGCTAATAAAAGGACATTTATCAGCCCACGATGGGTAAGTACAGAACGTCAAAAAAGGCATAACAAAATAGACAATTATGCCTTCCTGAGAAATAGTGTTACAGCAAACAAATGATGGACGGAATGCTGACAATGCAAACATTCTCCCCCAGTCAAAAGATCTGGGTTAAATCCATCGTTCATTTGTTTGGGCTGTGAGTACTGGAAAGCGGATGGTTCTCTCGGAATGTCAACGGAATGGGAAGTAAAATGAAAAGGGGAAAAATATACCAATATCTTAAGTTATTCTTCAGGGTCTAAAGGAGCAGCGATACTGGCCAGAAAGGCTTTTCCCTTAAAGGTAATAAAGGTGGTGGATGACCCCTTGGGCTGCTATGCAGAGGCGGTTGGAATGGAATGACTAGTGATTGGCTCAGTTTACTTGCCACACAAATTTCAGCCTGGAAGGTTGGAAGACCAGGGAACATTTCTCTTGCAGCTTCCAGGTGAGCTGTTGGTTATGGTGGGTGATTTCATCTCGCCATGGATGAAGTCATGGATAGGCAGCGACAGAGCGGCGCAATGGAGGTTCATATTTAAGGAGATTTGTTATTTATTTAAATACATGATCTTTATATGCATCGGTTCTCGAATGTTACAAGGTTTGCTCAGGGGAATTTCGGACTACTCGTCTCTATACACAGAGATGGGCGCTCGGAGGAGGGAGAGACTTTAAGGGAGGTTGGATGCATGGATGTTGAAGCCGAAGGAGGTGGCAGATGAGCTGCGCCAAGTTACTGACAACTATTTTTGTGAGAACGAAGACACTGTGGAGTCTGGGGTTGCAATTCGGCAAGGCCCCAGGACCAAATGGTCTATCGATAGAGATATATAAATGTCTTGGTAGACTATCGAGACATCTCCTTAAAACTTTTGTTTCAGCGAGAAAGGAGGAATCCATGGAACATCATTCAGCCATGACTACTGTCATACCCAAGCCCCGTAAGCTCACAGGGAGGTGTTCCTCCTCTAGGCCAATTTCTCTCTTAAATACTGAAACCAAGATATAGACCAAGGTTCTGGCGACCCGATTAAGTTGTTCATGGCCAACATAGTGCATTCAGATCAGTCAGGCTTTATCCCAGGGAGAAGCACTAGGTTGAAGTCGATTATACGGATGTATAGCATGTATTGACCTATCAGAACCACCACTCGTATTGGTGCCATTAGATGCCTCCAATGTATTTGAGCCCCTTCAGTGGTTTTATCTATTCCAGGTGAAACTGAACCTCAGGTATTTGGAAAGGGTGAAGTTGCTCAATCATGACCCCCCCTTTGCCTGTGTTACAGTAAATGATTAATATTCTGCAATGCTCACCCTGTATCAAGGAACTAGGCAGGGATGTCCACTGTCTCCTATTATCTTTGCCCTGCCAATGGAGCCCATTTCATGCTGGGTGAGAGGGGGACCACTGGTATCGGCCTGAGATGCGAGGCGGGTTGGGAGGAAAATACCTCATTATGCTAATTACATTTTACTTTATGTATCTGATCCAGAGCTCTCCACCGACAGAATAATGCAGGTGGTACAAATATTTGGGAGATATAGTGGGTTTTGCATTAACTAGTCCAACTAGTTTAGGGGAGAGGAGTTGGCCTAACGGCTAGGGCGGTCGACCTCGAATCTGGGGAACCGGGTTCGAGTCTCGGCAAGGACGCTGAACCTCTTGTGATTCTGGGCAAATCACTTAATCTCCCCGTGCCTAATAAAATGAATGTGTCCTCATGTAACGCAACTGGTGCTATGTAAAGTGCTCTGATACCCGATACCTTCGGGTCAAGTTTGCGCTATATAAAACTCCGTAAAAAAATAAAAAGTCAGTTATGTAGCCACTGTCGACTTGAGTTCCTGGGGCAGATGTCAGATAGTCAGGTACTTGGATATCTTTATTACTCAGGTCCCTGAGAAACTGTATAATATATATTTGAGAAATTTGGAGATGGTGCTGTTTATTGGAAGACCCTACCGCTCTCATTATTCAGCAGGAAGCCTATGTTTAAAATGATAGCGCTACCCAAATTTATATATGCCCTACAAAATATGCCAAGTTATTCAAGGGTTGACTATACTTGAAAAAAGAATGAGCCTGTACCTTGCGTTCTTTATTTAGTATACAATTTCACTAAATAGTCAAACCCATCGATTTCAGTTTGAGCAGGTATTTTATTTTAGCCTTTTTATTTTCACTAAATTCTTATTTTTTGCTGCTTTTTTGATCAGAAAAAAACATGTGTCTGGTCATATCAAAAATTCTAGACATAAATGTGCTATACAACATATAT
This sequence comes from Calotriton arnoldi, assembly GCA_963921515.1. Classification (NCBI taxonomy): domain Eukaryota; kingdom Metazoa; phylum Chordata; class Amphibia; order Caudata; family Salamandridae; genus Calotriton; species Calotriton arnoldi. Next base: position 679,703 of record CAWUFW010008240.1, on the reverse strand, counting down.
TTACATAAATCAGTGTGTGACTTTAACAAAAAGAAGAAGAAAATCTAATACATATCACATCCAATACATATATCACAATTGTTATTCTCAATTTTAATCCTGAAACTCTTAAAGCGTCTATATTCAGTATCCCAAATCCATACAGGGAAACTATTATTTTAGAAATCTTCTCAGATAAAATTTTATTCATTATTCCTCTGTATTTTTATGTGCTGTGTGCCTGTGCCATGTGCCGACGCGTTTCGAGTCCTGGGAGTTGAATACCAGGAATCTCATCAGGGCTTTTGAATTTTAACAGCAATGGTGGTTTCTGAGAATTCTTACTAATCTTCACCTTAAGGTATACGCTTCACCAAAGGACATTTAATCTCAATCACTAGGGATTCTTATCTTTGTGTTTTTATAAGGCAATTGCATCTAGTTTCCTTATATGACGGGCATTTTCGCTATCGGACGCTACCTGGATCACCTCCTCTCTTGTAGCGGCGCTCGCTGATTTAGATTAACTTGCGTTCTCTATTCTCTGACTTGGTTGAACTGCAATTGCTTTCAGACGCGTTTCGAGTCCTGGGAGTTGAATACCAGGAATCTCATCAGGGCTTTTGAATTTTAACAGCAATGGTGGTTTCTGTAAGGGTGTGTAACATAAAACACTCTACAAAAAGAGCAAGATTCACACCTCGTGAAAGCCTCCTGCAGGTAAAAGATAAAAAACCTCTAGACAGACTAGTTTGTGTATCAACGTTTAGTCCAGACACAAATAAGTTTAGACAAATTGTATTGAAGAATTGGCACATCCTTGAAAACCTTGAATGTCCTTTTCCAAAACCACTATTTGCGATGAAAAAGGGCCAAAGCATTGGCCAGCAAATAGTACGTGCAGACATTTCCTTACCCAGACAAAAAAGTGATCTATTAACGCAATGGAATCTTAAACCAATTGAAGGCCACCGAAAATGCGGCAATTGTATTGCTTGCAGCACTACAATAGAAGGAACAGAATTTGTCCATAATAACATCAAATGGAAACATCTGGATTTCACTAATTGCAAAACCAGAAATGCAGTATATGCTATAATTTGTCCATGTTTGAAAATATACATAGGCAAAACGAATCCACAGGTTAATACTCGAATCACACAACATAGATCGCGAATAAAGAAAAAAGTGATTACTGCACCAATGGTAGAGCATTTCATAGAGAAATCTCATGGCGAAAATGACTTCAAATGGACTGTGTTGACGGTGGTTAAAGCATCAAAATATCCAATTGATATTGATAGTGCTTTACTTCAAAAAGAAGCCTATTTAATACTTAAATATAATTTCACAATGACAGGTCTTAACAGCATGACAGAGCTATCAAAGACTTAAACTATGTCATCCAGAATGCAACACATAGGCTCAACAAGAGATCATTTTCTATTGGTTAATATCTGAAACTACATTTCCCAGGGTACCTAGGGAGACACCATATTAGCTTGAACCTCATGGCCGAACTCCATTGCTGACCAAACGGAGGATCAGGAGATGAAAGCAATTGCAGTTCAACCAAGTCAGAGAATAGGTAAGCTTAAAATGAGAAGAGAAAAGGTTCTCTCTAAATATATAAATGCTGAAATGTATAATTGCGTTCTGTAATATTTTTGCAGAGAACGCAAGTTAATCTAAATCAGCGAGCGCCGCTACAAGAGAGGTGGTGATCCAGGTAGCGTTTGAAAAGCCGATAGCGAAAATGCCCGGCATATAAGGTACAAAAAGCTGAAGCCGCAATATAGGGTAAGGAAGTATTACAAAATATCGTACCCTTTAAAGGTATGATTAAGTATTTTCCTTATTTACAGGAAACTAGATGCAATTGCCTTATAAAAAGACAAAGATAAGGTAGGAGACGACTGCTGGAAAAAGAGATATTAAAATGTTGCAGTAAAGAATGCACAATACTGACCGTGCTCTCTGTTTTTTAACAGAATCCCTAGTGATTGAGATTAAATGTCCTTTGGTGAAGCGTATACCTTAAGGTGAAGATTAGTAAGAATTCTCAGGTAAAGAACCCGAATAGAAATAATGAGAATGGTGAATTTAAGGTGAGACAGAAAGGAGCCCTTTGTAATAATCGTTTTATGTTACACACCCTTACAGAAACCACCATTGCTGTTAAAATTCAAAAGCCCTGATGAGATTCCTGGTATTCAACTCCCAGGACTCGAAACGCGTCGGCACATGGCACATAAAAATACAGAGGAATAATGAATAAAATTTAATCTGAGAAGATTTCTAAAATAATAGTTTACCCTGTATTGATTTGGGATACTGAATATAGACGCTTTAAGAGTTTCAGGATTAAAATTGAGAATAACAATTGTGATATATGTATTGGATGTGATATATGTATTAGATTTTCTTCTTTTTGTAAAAGTCACACACTGATTTATGTAAATATATGTTGTATAGCACATTTATGTCTAGAATTTTTGATATGACCAGACATGTTTTTTCTGATCAAAAAAGCAGCAAAAAATAAGAATTTTGTGAAAATAAAAAGGTTAAAATAAAATACCTGCTCAAACTGAAATCGATGAGTTTGACTATTTAGTGAAATTGTATACTAAATAAAGAACGCAAGGTACAGGCTCATTCTTATTTCAAGTATATATAAACGGCCCTGCCTGTGCCTTGCCCCATGGGCCTAACTCCCTTTTTTTCTAACTAAGTTATTCAAGGGGGCATTTTTCAGAGTGTCAATAGGGACCTTTGACAGGTGTTATGGGATAATGGCACCCTGAGAATAGCATTGTATAAACTAGTTTTGGAGTATACAACTGCGGTATAGCTCTCCTGGATGTGAGGAGCTACTTCTGTGTCACACAGTTAGCGGCAGTCAATGACTGTGTATTCATTAAGCATGAGCCTCCTTCTGTAAGGCATGACAGAAATTGGATGTGGTAAAGAGGACACTAAGCGCCCATATATGGAACGCGAGAGAGAGATCTAGCTGGCCAGCATATACAAAAGTGGTACTACAAATATGGGATGAGACACTCGGACAACTGGGGTGGCAGCTGCTTTTAAAAGGGGAAACCCCTCTTTGGCATTCCTAGCAATGGAGTAAGATGCAATGGTTGACCAGGATAGGTATCAGCAAACAAACCTTTCCAAGACTGTTGCATCCCAGACATTCCTCAGACACCTAAGGGCGAATGACATACCAGAGGGGGTGGTATTTCATTTTGAAGGGCATGCACAGGATCTAGTAAAGGAGCACAAATAGAGAATACCAACCCCTTAGATGATAGAATACTAGCAGAACCTTTACAACACATAGCTCTTTCTCTTAGATTTAGGAAATAATTAATAATCTACCGGTCACACTAGAAGCCTTGAAGGGAAAATGGGAACAAGAGCTCGAAGAGCTATCAGATGAGAAGTGGAGAGAGGTATTGCAGGTACCCAGAGAGGTTGCGATTAATGCAGGGGTTTGACTAACAACTGAATCGCCTACACAGAGTGTATTACACCAGGGTAGGGTATCAATGAGGAAAAGTGGGAGAGCCAACACTAACAAACGCATTGGGGGATGTGGCCTGGTGGGTAAGTTCATGTATGCATGCATTGTGGGGCTGTCTATAGGTTAAGACATATTGGACTGCAGTGATGAGACTTGGAGGAAGTTGCAAGGCTTATGCTACTTCCGAGTAAGTAACTATGCACCCTGGGGATAGGAGGGTAGGGGTTGGGGGTGCTATTTTCTAACAGTCCTGGTTTTAGCCCAACGCAATATAGTGCAATTATGGGAGTCAGCCACCCTGCCCCAGCTGTAGAATTTGGGGTAATGATATGCATTGGAGCATGGGTGCAGAGGTTTGTCCGAGGGTCGCAACTGCGTGCGCCAATTTGAAATAAATATGAGGCCTATGCAAAAATAACCGAAGGCTTATAAGAGTTCTTTTCTGTGCATTCGTGATTGAATATAATCGGTTGTGGAAACTTATGCATCACTGATATGGCCGAACCTCAAGTAAAAAAACAATGATCACTTGATATAGCAAGGTTTAATGCACTCGGAAATGGCTCTGGAATGCTGCCCACCTGCAAACTGGGTCATATGACTGCTCTGTAACGTTATGCAAGTGGGGCACCGCTCTTCCTGACTTACTAGCCACCCACATCCTGCGCACAGCCAACTTCACTCTGCTTGGCGACATTAATCTCCATCTTGAAGTTTCGAACAATAACCTAGCCTCCGCTTTGATCGATGATCTAGGCACTATCAATTTAGCACTCCTCAACTCCGCACCTACTCATATCACTGGGCACCTTCTGGACCCTATTTTTTCTAATTTAAAGGATCTGACAATCGTTTCTCCTCTTCAACTATGCTGGTCTTTCCTGTGCCTCTTAAAATTAGGATTCCCTCCGACCCCATCTCGCAGCCTGTTTCGAAATCTAAAATCAGGAACTGGTCTAAACTCAACATCTCAGTGTTAAATGAGCAACTTCTTAATACGAAGCCCACCCTTAAATCTCAGCCAGACTTGGACCAAATTTCTGTTCAATGGCTTACGGAGGCTATTGACACCATCTTGCCACCTACTTCAAAACATATGGGTAGAACTCACCCTCCTGCTTCCTGGTTTACTGATACCCTTAGATTAGAAAAGAAACAATGTAAAATTTTAGAAAGACAGTGGAGGAAACTTTATGATTAGGAAGCCAAGTTTGAGTATGTGGTGGCTTTCAAAAGATATCATGACCTTTGTAAATCTGCGCGTGCCAAGTATTTCACTGAAAAGATTGCCAGCTCTCAACACTGCCAGAAGACTCTTTTGAGGGTGGTAAAAGAACTTTCAGATGCTACAACATATTGCCTCTGCCCTCTCCAAAACCGGTGTAAGGAGTTAGCCAGTTTTTTTCTAGAAAAAGTTGGTAAGATTCACCTACAATTAGCAGCAGATTCTGTGAAGACCGATACCTACACGTACTTGGAAGCCCCTACTTTAAGTCATGAGTAAGCCACTCTTCTGGTAAATAAGACGGAGGAGACCCCCAAAATTAGGGCATGGTCTCCCATGGATCGTGCATTATTAAAGAATACTCTGCACTCCATTAAGTCTGGTTCTCCACTGGATCCCCTCCCCCCTGGTAAGCTCAGACTTTAAGATGATTCTGTCTTAACTTATTTTAAAGCTTCTTAATACCTCCTTGAGGGATAGCAGCACACCCCAGAATTGGAAGCATGCTCTGGTTCTCCCCCTTCTAAAAAAAGAAAAGCTCATTTGGACCCCTCTTGTTGGTCTAGCTTCTGCCTTATTTCCTTTCTTTCGGTCTTCTCCAAAATTTTGGAAAAATATGTTAATACGCAACTGTCAATATTCACTGAGACTCATCGGCTTCTCCACCCTTCGCAGTCCAGCTTCAGGGCGGCACAAAGCACCGAGTCAGCTCTTCTAGGTGTTACTGTCTGTCTTTGACAACATTTAGACTCTGAAGGCATTGCCGCTCTCATTCTGCTGGGCTTGAGCACTGCGTTTGATACAGTGTCTCATTCTATCCTGACTGACAGACTTGAGTCGTTGGGCATAGAAGGTTTGGCCTTGAAGTGGTTGATCTTTTTTAAAGGGCCATACCTTCTAGGTCTCTTCGGCTAATGTGAGATCTAAGACACTAGCCCTGGCCTCTGGTGTTCCACAGGGATCCATTCTGAGACCCTTGCTTTTTAACATCTATGTTCGTCCTTTAGCAGATTTATTTGAGAAATTTGGGCTCATCCTTTTTTCATATGCTAATGACACTCCGATCATTCTCTCATTAGCAGCCCAGCACCATGACCCCTCTCTGCTGCACCTGGGCCTGAGGAATATTTCCTCATGGATGAACAAAAATGCGCTTAGGCTCAACGGTGATAAAAACCAAGGTCTTGGTCTTGTGTAACAACCCTGCTCTTTGGACCCTAGACACTGGCCGGACTCCCTAGGGCCTTTACCCACCCAGTCTACTAAGGTTAAGAATCTCGGTTTCATTATTGATTACAAACTTGAATTGAAACCTCAGGTGTCCAAGGTCACTGCTACCTGCTTTTCAGTCCTTAAATGGCTGGAAAGAATCCTTTTGTTAAATCCCTTAGCGGCTCAGAGAACTGTCATTCAGGCTCTAGTTATATCCAGACTGGATTATGGAAATGAACTGTACCTGGGCGCGGATAAGACCTCGATTCGATGCTTACAGACTATTCAAAACACGGCTGCCTGGTTGCTTTTTCATCCACCCGGGCGTGTTCGTCAGTCTCCCCTCTGCTTTAGGCACTTCACTGGCTTCAGATCTCTAAACGCATTGAATTTAAGGCATTGTGTTATATGGTGAAGGCCAAACATGGCCTAGCGCTCTCATACATTTAGGAACTGGTGACTGCTTATTTGCCTACGTGCCTGTTGAGATCCTCTAACCTCTCGCTGTCCACCATGCCTAGTTTCCCTCTAACCCGCATGAAAGGCCGCTCCTTTGCCTACCTAGGTCGTAAAATGTGGAACTCTCTCCCAGCCACCCTTAGGAACTGCAACTCCTTACTTGCTTTTCATAAGAACCTGAAGACCTGGCTATTCTAGCTATCTGTCGGGGTCACCGTTTATCCGCCTCTATCCTGCGTCAGGAAACCCTTCGGAGTAGCTGCGCGCATTATAAGTCTGACAAATAAATAAATGTTGTTAAAACAATAAAAAAGTTTTTAAGAAAAGAATCCTTATCAACATCCATAAACGCTACGCTCCTCTTCAGTATCTCTCATTATTATTTAAATCTGTTTATTGATTGTGTGTCACAATCATTGTATACGGTTTGCACATCTGTTATAATATTTTGCATAATATACATTGATGCACTACTACAGGACTTGGGAGCATGCTGTATAGCGCGTGGGACCGAGCAGTTAATTGTATCAAAAGGGACGTATAGATAAGAGCGCTTTTAGGGATTACCAGTTGCCGTTTGCTGGTTCGGATAATCTGCGTGCTACGTCCAATATTCTTCGGTGATGAGGCCATTTGAATACCCTTCAACAAACAGGTGAACTGAGTAAAAAGAACGAGAAATCTGAACATCCCATTAATAGGCCCTTCGCATACTTTGACCCACTGCTCAATTTGTTTTATTTGTTGTTAATTTAATTTTTTTTGTTTACAACAGTTTGTGTTATTACAGAGTCATATGCAAGTGTTTGAGAGAATGAGCAGGCACATCCACAAGGAATGGGTTTTCCATTGCAAGCACAGTTGCATACATATGACAGTCAACATATTGTATACAGTTTTTCTATTACAATTTAATGTGCATTCCGATGCCGACTTGGCTCCATAGAAGGGGTGGCTCATTATCACATCTATGCTGAGCGTGCTTAGATTAGGAGTGTACCTACACAGCTAACATTAGTGAAGCGGGTGGCTTCCTTACATGGCATTGGGGAGAGTGGAGGATAAGGGGTGGACAAATAAAGAGAACTAGGAAGAGCTTGGCCCATTTGAGATGTTGACTGGCCCCTGCTTGTGTTAGTGGCATATTTGCAGCTCCGAGCGTTAAGGAGAAGATGGAGTGAGTTGGGGCGAGGACTTGGACCGCTCTCTGCTAGTCTACCTCAGTCTCGCAATGGTGGGTCACGGTCTTACGGTATCTTGGTCTGGCGGGGACAGAGGCTTGTGCATCACCTGGTAGTGCACCCTGAAAGTCATGCAGAACAGCATCCCAGTTTGCTGCTACAGGGATTTTGCGGAGACCTAAGGTATCCTCAGTGCGCACTGCGATGCTTTCCGCCCTAGCCCACACCAGGCGCGACTGTCTCCAGGCCATGAAGGTGGGAAGGTCGGGTGACTTCCATCGTTTTGTGATCAGAAGTTTGGCTGTCAGTATATCCAGGTCAAGAAAGTGAGAGGTGACCTTTTGCCTCTAGGGTAAAGTTGTAATATATACTCCTCCCAGTTGTGTGATAGGGTGCGGCCAGTGCAGGTAGCAAAGGCAGTGCTGACCGAGCATCAGTAAGTGTGTAAAGATGGCCAGGTCCACAGCATTTGAAGGAGATCAGCATCAGTGGCCTGGCACCTAGGGCAGGCAGTGTCTGCGGTGAAAAAAATCAGTTTATTTTGGCTGGGTGAGGTATGCTCTTTGTATTATGTAAAGTTGGATGAGGCGGAAGCGAGCGCTATGGGGAATATAGGTGGGACTACTCAACACCTCAGCCCATTCCGTATCAGTGAAGGTACGACGTCTGCCTGCTTCCCAGTGTTGCCTCAAGGGTATTAGTGTCACCTCTCTGTGTTGGCATAGTGAGTCAGCGAACCATGACGTGCAAATACTGAATAGTCCGGTGCATGGTGTGCTCCATGGCCATGTCCCCCCATTTGTTACCCAGGGAAGCAAGCAGTGAGTTATACAGCAGAACCTGGCCAGCAGGTAAGTCATTTATTTCTGTTAGTGTGTTGTAAGAAAGTAGATTACCAGCTTGATATAAATCCCCTAGCGTTTGAATTCCTGACTCCAGCCAGGCAGACAGTTCCACAGTTGATGTGATGACGCCACCCCGCGGCGTGCCTTGCAGGGGCAGTGCTGGTGCATATGGCAACGTCAATCATGTGATATAGACGCTTCTACGGAAGCATTGGTAACAAAACCCCCAAAAGTAGTGGTTCAGGTTATCTGCATCTGGCAAAGTTCGTTGTCAAAGGTAGTAGTCGAGGCACACAGAGCGCTGTAGTGTTGAGTCAATTCAGCATGAATTTCAAGCTGCATGTGCAACAGTTGCCCCTTACAATCCAGTAGGGCTTGGATAGGATGATGAGCCTGCTCCTGGCGTATAAGCCATGCTAGGAGGCGACCCGCATGATCTGAGGCTACATGAGTGCGGGCGGAATGTGCTGCATAATTTATGCACCCAAGGCATTCTAGTAGAGCAGCAAGTGCCTCACGTTTTGCATCCAGTTGAGGTGAACATTCCAGCCTCGTCACTGTTCACGTTTGATTTCTCCTATGGCGTCATTAAGGTGTTTACGAATATTCCAACTGATTCCCAGACACCACCCCCTAATGGTTACCTTAAAGGCTTCCCATTCTATGAGTATGTTACTTGTGAAGCCCTCATTGAGTTCAAAGAATTCAGCAGATGTAGACCCAACTGCTTCCCGAAATGATAAGTCTTCCAGGGCGGAGGGTTGGAGATGCCATGTGGGTATGACCTGCGGGGCTGCTTACTATTGTAGTTGCAACGATTGAGGATTATGGTCAGAGTGTGTGCGACTGAGATATGCGATTTGGTCGAACGTAGGACGGAGTGCTGGCGATCCTACTATGCAGTCGATGCGAACGTGCAGACCATGAGTGCCAAGTGGTGCAAGTACACTCTTGTGTTGGGGTTGTGTGAGTACCATATATCTACCAGCAACCAGTGGCGCAACCAGTCACCCGTTGCTCAAGCATTTGATACAGAGGCTGCGTCAGACAGGGGGGGGGAATTATCGATCTAGTGTAGTGTCGAGGACAGCATTGAAATCACCACCCATCACCCATGGGGTTTCGCTCATTTCGGCCAGTGTAGCAGACAGGCTACGGAGAAATATCACCTGATCTGAGTTAGGAGCGATATCGCCCCCAACACTAGCTGTAGCCCATTGAGGCAATATGTTATAAGTACATATCTTCCACCTTCACCTCCTCCTCCACAAAAGGGGTCCCCTGCCCATACCCAAATCAGTAAACCCCTGGCATAGGATGAATAACCGGCAGCAAATACCTGACCACGCCAGTGACAACAGAGTCGGTCAGACTCTGGGAGCATCAGGTGGGTTTCCTGCAGGAGAGCCATGTGAGGAGATCTGCGTATCAGATAGGAGTAGATAGTGTATTGGTGTGAGGGTGTGCATGCCCCTTGTGCCACATTATAATGTTAGTGTGAGCACTGCCTGGGTTCATATTCTGTTCTGCTTGCAACGTAGCTGTTCATTATAATGAAGGCCTGTTGCGTGCTGCACGCGGCATACGTAGGAGGGGCCTGTCAACATAGGGCGACATTGCTTGGCTGAAAAATAAGGGGGGAAACAAATTCAACTTGCAATTTTGGAGCAGATGTGCAGCAGGGATCCGCCCAAACAGTATGGCCAAACATTGACAACTTAACAAGAATCTCAATCAGAGAAAAGGGAGATGAGTAGCAGAGTAGGTTTTTAATCTTCCCTACACCCTTGATGTAAATGCATGTGGTGTACCAGCTATGATACGTGTCAGTCAGAGTAGCAGGCTGATGCCGCAACAGTGCTGTGTCCTGCCCTGTGCTTCTGGGCACTTGTGGGTCCTATTAGTTTTGGTCTGGGGCAGGTATCACCCGCGGGGAGCCATTGCAGCAGATGTCATCATGAGTCACCAGAGTGGAGACAGAGTGTTGGTGATTGCCCAGCCGAGTCAGATGATGTCATCAGCGGTCTGTGGGGTCACGTCCGGTGGCACTGGTGATCCTGTCCTGGTTGAGCAAGTGTTTGAGGAACCATCTTCGTTGGAGGACTTTGCAGAGTCATTGTCCGGATCTGAATTTTGGGTCGGAGTATGTAGTGCAGCTGCCAACAGCAGAGCCAGTCTCCTTTCCGAGATCACCTGCTCCAAGTTGGATACAGCTTTGGGCGGTAAGGAGCGGGCAGGGCGTCCCCTCCGGCCACATCTGCGGACTCTGATATCTCCGGTCAACCTCTCAGTTGCAGTGAAGTGGGGGCGGGAAGATGTGTGGCCAGCACCCTCCATCCAGTCTCATCTTCGGGGGAAATCAAAGAAGCAAACATTGTCTGTGTCCACAGCGCGAATGCAGGCTGGGAACAGCAGCGAGTATCGCATATTGAGCTTGTGGACGCGACGCTTGACAGCTAGGAAAGAGCTTTGTTGCTTCTGCACAGATATCGTGTAATCCGGAAATAGCATGACTGAGGCACTGTTCACATTAATTCCTTTTAGTTGGCGGGTTTCCCATAGTATGCTGTCCCAGTCTCTCTAATTGAGGAGGCAAAACAGAAAGGGTCCGGGGTTAGCCGCTGGTGGCGGTCTCCATAATGGCACTTGGTGTGTACGCTCAACCGCGAAGATGAGGGAGGGAGTTTGATGGGGGGGGGCGATGCAGGAGGTACCAACTTGCAGATCCAGGATTCAACATCTGCCACGGCGTCCCGGCCTTCCGTGCCCTCCGGAAGTCCCACTATCCGAATGTTGTTGCGGCAGGATCGGCCTTCAGTGTCTTCCGTTCTAGCCTCCAGGGTGTTCACACGTCCCATTAGTGCCTGTATCAATGTTGTATTTTCTTGGGGGACGGGTTGCAGTCCCGCCAGTGTGAGTTCAGTGTTGTGCAGTTTGTTGGTTAGTTTCAGCTGATCTGCACGCAGTAGATTGAAGTCCGTAGTCTGTAAGTAGGGTGGGTCTGTAAGGAATCTGCAGCTAGATACGGTCTCTACCAGATAATGCTTTACCTTATCTTGTTCATCTGATAGAGACTTCTAGCTGCAGTTTCCTTACTTTAGGCGGTGGGCTGCGGATAAATTCCTCACACTAGAAAGTCCTGCAGGAACGAACAGGCAAAATGCCCGTCCCTGTGGACCAGACTGTCCAGGCAGTAGTGCTTGGCAAACGTGTGGAGAGACGCACACGTTGCTTCCTGGCAGATGTCCAGGACTGGGACACCCCGAGCCAACGCTGTGGGTGCAGCCTTTCCCCTGGTGGAATGGGCTCTTAATCCCTTAGGGGGGGACTGTTTTTTAGCCAAAGCGTAGCAGATCTTAATGTAGATAACGACCCAGCGAGAAATGGTCATTTTCAGCACTCCTCGACCTTTATTAGCTCCCACATACCCCACAAAGAGTTGGCCATCCGCCTGGAACTCGTATGCGGTCAAGGTAGAACGCCAACGCTCTTTTTGGGTCCAGACAGTGGGGATGCTCCTCTTCCTTAGAGGGATGCGGAGGAGCAAAAAAGATGGCAGCGTGATAGACTGACCCGGATGGAATGGGGTCACCATGTTTGGAAGAAAAGAAGCATAGGTGCGAAGCACCACTTCATCTACAAAAGTCATCATGTAGGGGGGTGTACATGATAACACCGGCAACTCACTCACTCACTCTCCGGGAAGATGTTATCGCCACCAGAAAGGCGGTCTTGATGGTAAGCAGCCGGAGGGGACAGTTGTGCAAAGGCTCCAGAGGAGCACACATAAGAAAACTGAGGACCAAATTAAGGTCCAACTGTGGCATGACAGAGCATAGGAGGAAACAAGTGACCCAGCCCTTTCAAAAACATATTTACAATCGGCGATTTAAACAGAGAGGGTTGGTCTGGCAGCCACAAAAAGCAGATAGAGCAAAAAGATAACCCTACAGTAGAAAGAGAAGCAGAATGAGGATCAGACTTTTCTGTACAATATGATACAAACTTTTGCCAATGGCAGGCGTATACTGTCTTAGTGGAGGGCCGCCTGGCCGCCAAAATAACGTTGCATACTTCAGGAGGAAGGTCAAAAGCTATCAATTGCCGATGCTCAATCTCCACGCATGGAGGCGGAGAGTTAACAGGTTTGAGTGGAGGACCCTCCCTTGTTGCAGCCTGATCGGAGGATCGATGCTCATTCTCAGAAGCTCTGGATACCAGACTCCTTGCCCAGTCCGGAGCCACAAAAATGACTCAGGCCCGGTCGTTCTTCTTCTTCTTCAGAACTCTGAGCAGAAGTGGTACGGGCGGAAAGACATACAACAGGCCTGAGTCCCAAAGTGTTGCTGAGCGATAGCCACCTTGGAAACTCCAGCACGCAAAACTGCTGACATTGCACGTTCACTTCGGTGGTGAACAGATCTAACTAAGGTTCTCCCCATTGCAGCGAGAGACCTTGCCCCACCTACGACTGGAGATGCCATTTGTGATCCGCTAGGCATCGACGGCTGAATTTGTTCACCCTGGCCTTCAGTGAACCTGCCAGGTGTTGAACCACCAGGGTTTACTCTTCTGTTCCTGCCATGTCCAGAGACGCAGGGCCTCTTGACAAAGGGTCCACGACTCCACCCGCCCTGCTTGTTGCAGTACCACATGGCAGTGGTGTTGTCCGTAAACACCTGCACCAACTTGCCCTTGACAGAGGTAAGAAATGCTTTGAATACCAACCGGGATCGCTCGAAGCTCCAACAAATTATTGTGGAGCCCAGACTCCGCCCGAGACCAGTGTCCTCTGATCTCCACCTCTCCCAGATTGCCACCCATCCCAGGAGTGACGCATCCGTCACCACTGTGTGATCTGGTTAGGGAAGGGAGAGGGGTCTGCCTCGACCCAATCGCGGTCTGTCAACCATCACTGCAGATCTCTTGCAGTTCCTTCTGAAATCTGTACCATGTCGGTGAGATTTCCCCGATGCTGTGCCCACTGGAACTTCAGGTCCCACTGCAGAGTATGCATATGCCACTTGGCATGCTTCACCAACAGGATGCAGGAGGCCATGAGGCTCAGCAGCTTCAGAGTCAGTCTCATAGAAATCAAGGATGGAGGCTGAAACATCGGAATCAGGGGAGAGGAGTTGGCCTAACGGCTAGGGCGGTCGACCTCGAATCTGGGGAACTGGGTTAGTCTCGGCAATGACGCTGAACATCCTGTGATTCTCGGCAAATCACTTAATCTCCCCGTGCCTAACAAAAATGAATGTGTCCTCATGTAATGCAACTGGTGCTATGTAAAGCGCTCTGATACCCGATTCGTGTCAGGTTCACGCTATATAAAACTCTGTAAAAAAAAATTTAAAAAATCATAACCCGAATATCCTGGACTTGCTTGCTTGGGGAGGATAAGTCAGAAACAGCTCCGATGAAAGGGAGCGTCTGAGAAGAAGTCGGGTGTGACTTCGGCATGTTTTAAAGAGAGACCCATTGCTTCTTCTGGAAACCTAATATGGTCGGTTCGAACATATCTTCTTCTACACAGAAGATCCATGAAATCGGTAATGTTTACTGAATTGTTAAAAAAAAAAAAAACTCTTTAGTCATGTGTTGAATGTCGTGCACATGGAGCCTGCGATTCACGTTTAGTGCAGGCACTTCTAGTTCGCATGCAGAGCCCTGATTTTAAGATGGGTCTACATTAATAGGGAGAAGCATGTGCGACAAATAACTGGCTTTTAGTACAACAGTTCTCAAGTGCAATCAATGTAGTTCTTCATGCCCTTCTTGCATCCAAAATGAGTAATGAAAGCTCAACTATTAGCTGCAGATTAATGAAGAAAGAAGGCATTTCAAATATTTCATTGTTTTGCAAAGGTGAAACAAACATTAGCAGAAACCACAGACAGTGTACAAAAGGCTGTCATGTCCTTGTGCATTTGAAAACATGGTTAATGCCGGTATTTCACAGACTGTTCCTAAAGAAATGATGGAGACCAGAAAGGCGACCATTCAGAACAGCTCTTTTAGACAAAACAAATCCTTGGATTGAAAAGACAGTACCTTTAGTCATGTAAGCATCACAGTTGAATCCCAAGTCGGACTTGTGACAACACTTGGTATGCGTGGTTGAAATAAAAAAACTTCCATAATTAATTAATAAACTGCAACTAGTGCCAGCTGCACATGGCTTGATGAGTATGCTAACAGATTGTTTAAGCCTAGGTGAATATTTAATCTCCAACTGTACAATTCAATGGCATGTGATGCAATGTGGTGCAAGCTATTTCCACTGGGATGCACAGCAGGTCCATGTTGTTGGATGTTAGAGACAAACAACTTGTTGTCCAATAACAAATCCGCCACCTTAGCACAATCATACATTCTGGGTCCGATGACCAAACTCAAAGATTTCAGGTGCCACCGACGCAGATGACGGAGGGAGGCACTGACAGCTCATCGGACCACAAACCTGGACAATCAGACACAGGGGACTCAGTCCAAAGAGATGCAGCACATTCCTGTGGTGACACCAGGGTTGTGGACAAACTGTTTTGACTTCTGTTTAGGTGACTTGAATCCACATGGTGGTAAGATGGGGAACGGGAGATCCTTTTTTCCTGGCTCTGTGGGGGGTGGGCGGAGATGTCCGGGTGGGGGGCGGCTTTGTTGTTGGGACGGAGAGTGATGAACTCCTACTATGGGAGGTGACATCCTCTTGGTCTGGGGCCACGGACCAGACTCTGGCCACTATTGCTTTTGGGTAATGGGCCGAAAGGGAAGATACAGGTACATTAACCCGTAGCCTACCCCCGATCAGACTGTCCCTGCTAGGACAGTAGGGGAGGCCATTTACTCAATGCTTTTGTTTCACAGGTTTGAGCGGTCAGCTGTTGCGAGGCTGCCCTGGGGATGGGGAGTTACTTGTTTGGGGGGTTTGGCCAGCAAGTGTCCACAATCAACATATCGAAACGGATCCAGCAACATAATCTTTTTTATTATTTCTGCTTTTGTGGGCTACCATATGATGTAGACTTATGACAAAGTATGAGTTGGTGGGTTTGTGTACTGTTTCCTGTGTTGACCTACAATGGGGAGTGTACTGGTGTATGATGTTTGTTGTGTAGATGTACGATGGCTGGTGTATGTCAGTTGTGTGGATGTATGGTGAGCGCATTAGTCTAAGATGGTGGTTCTGTGGACTTATTAGATGGGTGAGTGGATCTATGATGTTGCTTGTATTGACAGGAGGATGGATGTGTTGATGTATAATGTTAGTTGTGCAAACATGATGGGAGTGTTGTTACAGGATGTTGGTAGTGTGGACGTATGAGATATGGGTGTGCCGTCACCTTCCTTCAGTTGCTCAGTGTGCTGCCCTACAATTCCTCGATGTGGCCTCTAAACTCTGTGCCCATACCCCAACTACATTTATCTGTGCCCCGTCCCTCAGCAGCACCCCCCACACTCCAAGACTGCCCGTGTGCTACATCGCACTGAAGCCCATGTGTCACCCTGTTCCATCCCTGGTGCTCCTTCATGTGCCCCTCCACACCCCTAAAGCACATCTGTGTGCCCTCTGCTTCCCCTTTCTCTGCCTCCCACCACCCAGTGTTTATGTCCCACTGCAACCAGTGTGCTGCACCACAACTGGTGGCATTCTGTGTGTACCTCCGCACTCTGACTGCCTCCGTGCCTCCACTTTGCAGCTTTTCTATATGCCCCTGCAACTTCTACATGCCTTTTGTGAACCCCGTGGGTGTGTGGAATCATGATACCAAATCCTATGCACACGCAAAAATAAGAGGTATATAACACCGTTCCTGGAATTTACAAAGTCGAGACAAATCCTTGATCCTTTATGATTCGATTTTAATGTGAGTTTTCTTGCGCAAACCAGCCAACGCGCGTTTCGTCAATGGGTAATATCCCCATGACTTCTTCAGGGCTTCCTGCACAATTGATTGCAGCTCCCAATCTACATACTCTCCAACGGTGATAATTCCAACACAGTTGGGCATCTATCAGTTTTTCACCTCGTATAAAATTAATTCCAATGCTTTAATCTTCAATCCACATAATATCTGATCAGAGCCTCTTATCCCATTATTCTTGTACCTTCGTGCGGCACTCTCATTCTGAATACCCACTCTATAGAAACAGGCGGCGGAGTAAGCCGACTAGACCCAGACCATGGCGAGTAAGCCAACACGACCAATGTAATCTCGGGATCTCTATCAACCGGAAATCATGTTGGTTGTGTGGACTTATGATGGTAGATGGTATGATGGCTTGGGTTGCGATGTTCGTTGCATGGATGCACAATGATGGGTGTGTTGGCATATCATGTTAGTAGTTTGGACATATGAGGATGGGCATGTTGGAGAATTATGCCGTTTGTTGGCATATGATGCTTGTGTGGACACAGGATGTAAAAACGGGGTATGAAGGTGGGTGTGCTGGCATGTGTTGGCATATCATGGCATATCATGGTGGATAATGCAGCCTATGAGGTTGGTTGTATGAATGTGTGATGTGTGATGTGTGCGATGTCGATGTGCGATGTCGGTTGTGTGCACATATGATATTGGATATATGGAGGTAGGTGTGTTAGCATGCGATTGCTGTTATGAGAACATATAATGAGAAGTTCGAAGGCCTATAATTAAGCTTATGTTGAACTCTGATGGTAGACATGTTGGTGTATCATGTTGGTTGTGTAGGAAACACAAGATGTTTGACAGTATGTGTGTTGACATGATACTGGTATGTGATCACATGTGACAGGGTATGTTGGGAGGATAATGGTGATGTGTTTGCACATGATGTGGGTTGTGGGGAAGTTTGCTGGTGGTGTGCAGGCAGGTAATATTGGTTGTATGTATGTATGGTGGTGGTAGGTAAAGTGGCCTACTATGGTGGGTGTGGGGCTATGCAAAGTGGATGTGTGAAATATGATGCTGCCAGTGAGGACATTTGATGGTGGATTCTGGTGTAGGATGTTGGTTGCCTGGACAAAATATGGTGGGCGTGTTGTTGTATGATGATAGTGCGTGGCTGTGTTTTGGTGGGTGTAACTCCTGCTTATGTGTAATTCATAGTAGGGCTGCCCTGCCCGCAAGCCACTGTATTTGGCGCTCACATTCCATGCAGCACCACTGTGGCTCCGCCTCCCGTACATCCTCTCTATAGGACCCCACCCAGCCCCTACCCCCTCAACCCCTGGTGCCCCTCAACACCGTGTACCCCATGCACCCAGTCACATCCTTCAGACTCTCCATGAAGCACCCCATGTCATCCTGCAGTTTCTTTGTGAGACCCTGCATCACTCCAGCCCCTGGCTGTCCAATGTCAGCCTGCTTTGTTTTACCCTGCCTCCCCCTTGGTCCCCTTTGTAAACCCCACAGTCCACAACTCCGATGGGTACCCCCACCACCCTTGAATGTGCCTTGCCCATGCAGCCCCTCTATGTACCCACCCTCTCTTGCAGTCCATGTATAACGCTCGGTTATGTCCCTGAAGCAATGTATGCCCAGCCAGTAGCATTGGCAAATTCAATAGATCTGGCTTCAAAGTAAAAATGTAAGCCAGACCTATTGGCTTAGCCAATGGTCTTCAAAAACAAAC
Organism: Calotriton arnoldi; assembly: GCA_963921515.1. Lineage (NCBI taxonomy): Eukaryota > Metazoa > Chordata > Amphibia > Caudata > Salamandridae > Calotriton > Calotriton arnoldi. Next base: position 661,655 of record CAWUFW010008240.1, on the reverse strand, counting down.
CTAGACCAATGTTTGATAACAGCTGAAGAGTTAAAAAAATAAATTAAAAAAAATAAAAGGGGGCACAGAAATCAGAGGGGTAGTTCTTTAATAGCCCCCTAATACCCGGGCTCAATTTTTTATTTTTTTTATCTCGCCTGATGTTCGCTAACATCAGGAGAGATTAAAAAACAGAATTGTCTGGGGGGTCTAATACAACCCCCTCCTGGGAAGTGAGGTATTACAGAGCTTTTTCCTCTGTTTTACCTAAGGGAGGGGATGTAATGTCCCCCTTACCAGCTTCAGGGAGGAGAGGTAAAAGGATGACTTGCAAATTAAATACATCAGCAGAAAATATATGCTTAAAAAAAGAAAAATCGAATTTGCTCACTGACAGGAGGTATGGCAAACCGCTTCCGTGGGTAAATATAGTAAGGAGGACTATTCTTGCACACACTAATATTGGGCTTACCCAATTTCATATCCCCCCAAAAATGGTTCTTAAGTTTGCACTGAAGACGAGTGCTGGGGTAAACAATATGTCAAATGAGTTGGCTAGTATGACTTAGGCGCCTCTTAAAAAGGTTACAATTTTGGAAGACCCATACAAAAATGTGGAAGACAAAGTTAAAATAATAGAAAATCACATGTTGGCTAAAACCCCATTGATTCAGTTTATTCCATTTTTTGTCTTTATGCAGTCCATCACCAACTCGGATTCCCATCCGAACAGATGATGTTCTTCAGAAAGCACATTCTTGTCCTTATGAAGCTCTAAGCAAATTTTATAACTTAAGGGCTACAACCAAGGGCACCTGAAAATGCAATGTGTTATACTGCTATGTTTACTGGATTTCTTTCAAAAACACGGCCTTAAATAGAATTTCTAGACCTTCCCCGGCACTAAAGACTTTGTCAATGTGCCAACCCAAGGCAGAAACCCAGATAGATTGTAACCACCCTGCAACTCAATGAGCATTACTTGTATGAGATGCACCTAAGGAAATGATCAATTCTAAGAGATATCACGAGATAGTTTATTGGAATCCAAAACCCTCCTTCAGCATGAAAAAGCACACTCAAGAGCACCAGGAATATATTTTCAAGATTTATTTGAAATCTAAACCCGATCCTAGTGCATACAAAGAGAATAGTAACTACAATAAAAACAATCAAAACAGTGGCAATGATGCTTATCAGAAGGGTGGAAAAAATATTTTAACAATATTATATTGTATCAAAGTTAATTTATTTATAATGATATTTTCCACTATGCCTTACTTCCAGCTAAATAAGCTAAACTTAGCACCAAAAGCGTCCTACTTAGAGTTTCACAAATTGTCCACATCTGCATACTTCTGAAAAACAGAACCAGTGTTCAGCACAGTAAAAGCATCTGCATTTTTCGTCACAGGCAGGCAGACAAGCCTGCCAAGTGAAGGCTCTATGTGTAACCTTCGTTGTAACCTCCAGTAAATAAAAGGTAATTACAGCTCTGCATTGCCCTGTTATCTTGATTATCTGGTACGAAGTATCTCTCTATCACATTACACTCTATTCTTGGGTTATATCTTGTATCTGAACATTGTTCAACATTTTCAGAAAAAACAATTAGCAGAAAGATCCTGGCACCCTGTCAGTTACTTACAATTCGTGATACTCTGCCTATTGTTTAAAAACAATAAATTAGAAGTGAAGTTATCAGCTTCTATGAAAAAAAAAAAAACAATCACTGGAAAAGATAATTTAATCCATAACAAAATCACATGAATATATCCAAGCACACTTAATAATTACATTGCAATGAAAACAACATGAATGAATGTGCATTTATATGGGACACACTAAATAAACAGCATTTATAATTTAACAAAGCAGGGAAAATATACAACAAAACAGTTCTATGCAACTGATTAGCTGCCAAGCCGGGTTCTCCCTGAAACTGGTTTCAGGGTATCCGGTCCAGGCAGTTTGGGCTGGAATGTTCCCATGAATAGCATGGCTGGGTCCAAACTGGGATGGCATAGTGAGCAAAAGAACGATGGATTTAACCCAGATCTCTTAACTGTGGGTGAATGAATGATTTATTCAGCATTCTGTCCATCATTTGTTGCCACAACACTTTAAAAATATGATGGCTGTGCCAGCTTCAACTTCCTACTGGCGAGGGTGCCTTCCTTTTTGTGGGTGTATAAAGCTCCTAGGATAGCCTTTCATAAATATGTCCAAATCACCTTTTAGGGAAGGACGGGAATGGCGGACTCTCGCTAGATTACTGGGCCTCGCAGTTCCAAGTGATCAACATTCGGCTGTTTGGGGACTCCGAAGACCTTGCATTTCACCTTGAGATATATCTACTAGGTCGTCAACACATTTTAGGCCTCCTGTGCAGAGACCTTCTTCCAAAATCACTCCCCTAGGCCACGAAGGAAACTCTTCTGTGCTGGTGGCAGGCCCTTTGCTGGATCCAATGGGATCATAAACCTACGCAGGAAATTCCCCTGTGGCAGGGTAGATGGCTTCCCCATGTTACCTGCTTGAAAGGTTTGGAGTGGTAGGACCTTACCAGCATATCAAGACTAGATGATGTCTGGGATGGCGTGCAGATGAAAACATCTCAGAATATTCCAGAGGAATTCGACTTGCATAAGTCCCAAATATATTATATATATATATATATATATATATATATATATATATATATATATATATATATATCCATATATATCCATATATATATATATCCAACATTGGTTGCCCAAAACGCCACACGCCAAAACGCCACACACAAGGAAGTTGATTCCCGCCCTCTTTATTGCAGGTTGCAGCGCGGAGTGGCTCCTTTCCTCCAATACATAGTTCGCCATACGCATTTCAGATACGTCATCCTTGATCACTGGCACTAAATAAAACACAGGAGCATCTTCGAGGAACTTAAATATTGAATCAAGTCCCGCCCAGGTGGGCGTGTGCGCTTTGCCTCTTGGTACTTGAAGTTCCCTCAGTCCTACCACAGTGGGTGCTTGTGTGTTTTAAATTATCAAATCTTCTCTTTCCCAAGTGGGTTGTGGAGGTGGGAAACACAAGGAGCTGCAAATACCTCGACCTGCAACTGGGGACTTCCTGTCCTCTTGGCATCGGGTGTCCAGTGCCGCAGGGCTGCTTTCAGGCAGCGGGGCGAAATCGCGGTTAAGGCGTCCCCCTACGAATCCAACATTGGTTGCCCAAAAGATAATGCCACACACAAGGAAGTTGATTCCCTCTCTCTTTATTGCAGGTTGCAGCGCGGAGTGGCTCCTTTCCTCCAACACATAGTTCGCCATACGCGTTTCAGATACGTCATCCTTGATCACTGGCACTTAATAAAATGTTAAATTCGTAGCGGGACGCCTTAACCGCGATTTCGCCCCGCTGCCTGAAAGCAGCCCTGTGGCACTGGACACCCGGTGCCAAGAGGACAGGAAGTCCCCAGTTGCAGGTCGAGGTATTTGCAGCTCCTTGAGTTTCCCACCTCCACAACCCACGTGGGAAAGAGAAGAAGATTTGATCATTTAAAACACACAAGCACCCACTGTGGTAGGACTGGGGGAACTTCAAGTACCAAGAGGCAAAGCGCACACGCCCACCTGGTCGGGACTTGATTCAATATTTAAGTTTCTCGAAGCTGCTCCTGTGTTTTATTAAGTGCCAGTGATCAAGGATGACGTATCTGAAACGCGTATGGCGAACGATGTGTTGAAGGAAAGGAGGCACTCCACGCTGCAACCTGCAATAAAGAGAGAGGGAATCAACTTCCTTGTGTGTGGCGTTATCTTTGGGCAACCAATGTTGGATATATATATATATATATATATATATATATATATATATATATATTCACTGAAAAAAACCATAGGTTTCAGGCACGTTATAGTTAGAAATTAGCATTTAAAAAACCTTAGAAATTCACTGAAAAAACCATAGGTTTCAGGGACGTTATAGTTAGTTGGACATTTCTCTCGTAGAAAACCATAGAAATTACCCTGTTATAGTTAGTTCAGCTAACTATAACTCGCGCACCCGCAATGCACTTCTGATGACGTCACATATTACATCATTCATGACATGGCCAGTGACAACACTGATGACATCTCAAATGACATCACTGATGACATCATCCAGTGACTGTTTCTGTAAAGTTTAAATATGTTTTATATATATGCCAAGGTGTATTGAAGAATGAGTGGGTGTATAAGTGTGTGGATGGAGGATTTTGTAGGTGTGTGACTGATTGTATAAGTGAGTGATTAAACGTGTCTTACTGAATGCATGGGTTAGTGACTAAACTGTGTGAATGCCTGTATCAGTGTCTGTTGTTGTGTAAGCTGCTGCATGGGTTGGTCAGTAGCTACATGAGTGTCTATATGGGCTATTGATTGGTTGCCTGAGTATTTGTATGGGTGCCTGAGTGTGTGTGTGTGTGTGTGGGTGGGAGGGAGGGAGGTGTGTGACTCTGTGCATAGATGTGTGAGTGGTTGATTCACTGGGTGTATAGGTTCAAGAGTGCATGTGCAAAGAGCTGTATGGGTGGATGAGTGTGTATGGGTGTGCTGGTGAGAGAATGGATGTCTCAGTGGTACATGTCCAAGTAACTACATATGTAAAAGGCAGTGTATGTGAGTTGGAGTATATAAATGACTATACGTGAGAGTCCGTGATTGTGAGAGTGGCTGTATGGATGAGTGTGTACTTGTCTCAGTAATTGTATAAGAGAGTAAGTATGCGTTTGTTTCTGTTTGAAGAAGTGATGTGGTGTGTGTATAACTGTATAGGTGAGTAAATGGAAGTGGGATTGATTCTTTGCATGACTGACTAGGTGTGTGAGTAACTGTATGGATGAGTGACAGTGTGCGAGTGTCTGTATAGCTTTGTGAGTGCATATGATAGTGCCGTATTGATGGTAGACTGCATGTATGAGTGACTGTATGGGTGAATGAGTGGATGTGTGTGTAGACCTAGGAATCAGTGAGTGCGTATGTAGTAACTGGTATTGGTGTGTCGATGGTTTCGAAAATGGTAGTCTGTATTTTACAGTGGGTGTATCAAAGGTTATATTAGAGTGTGAGGAGGTGCATCAGATATTCACGTGGATGATGTCATCAGTGATGTCATCAGTGATGTCACTGACCATGTCATGAATGATGTAATATGTGACGTCAGAAGTGCATTGCGGGTGCGCGAGTTATAGTTAGCTGACTAACTATAACGGGGCAATTTCTATGGTTTTGTACGAGAGAAATGTCCAACTAACTATAACATCCCTGAAACCTATGGTTTTTTCAGTGAATTTCTAAGGTTTTTTAAATGCTAATTTCTAACTATAACGTCCCTGAAACCCATGGTTTTTTCAGTGAATTTCAAAGGTTTTTTAAATGCTAATTTCTAACTATAACATACCAGTCGCGTTTCCAGAGTGGTGGAGAAAGGTGAGCGTGGCCTCCGAAACACCTCTTAGCAATCCCACTGTGGAGTATTTACTGGAGGTAACAGGAGGAGTAGTTAGGCCCCAACGTCAACCTTGGGGGCCAACTATCCCTTTTATTACCACCAGTAAGTCCCACACAGCAGGATTGCTAACTTCTTATATCAGGCCCGCCCCCTCCCTGCACCAATGTGCAAATGTGCCCCCTAGCACGTTGTAAGTTGGGGGATTAAGTCCCCTTGAATCCGGAGGGTCCCTGGGGGCCAACTAGCCCACCAGGTACCTCCAGGAAGCGGCACAGAGCTGCGTTGCAGAGAGGTGTTCCGAGGCCAAGCCCCTTTTTACACCTCTCTGCAACGCAGCTCATGGGCGCTTACTGGAGGTACCTGGTGGGCTAGTTGGACCCAAGGGACCCTGAGGATTCAAGGGGACTTAATCCCCCAACTTACAACGCACCAGAGGGCCCGTTTGCACAGTGGTGCAGGGAGGGGGCGGGGCCTGATGTGACAAGTGTGCAAACGTGCCCTGTGGTGCGTTTTAAGTTGGGGAATTAAGTCCCCTTGAATCCTGAGGGTCCCTGGGGGCCAACTAGCCCACTAGGAACCTCCAGTAAGCGCCACAGAGTTGCGTTGCAGAGGTGTAAAAAGGGGCGTGGCCTCGGACCACCTCTCTGCAACGCAGCTCTGTGGCGCTTACTGGAGGTTCCTGGTGGGCTAGTTGGCCCCCAGGGACCCTCAGGATTCAAGGAGACTTAATCCCCCAACTTAAAACACGCCACAGGACGTGTTTGCACACATGTCACATTAGGCCCCGCCCCCTCCCTTCACCACTGTGCAACTGCGCCCCCCGTGGCGCGTTTTAAGTAGGGGGATTAAGTCCCCTTGAATCCTGAGGGTCCCTGGGGTCCAACTAGCCCACCTGGTACCTCCAGTAAGCGCCACACAGCTGCGTTGCAGAGAGGTGTAAAAAGGGGCGTGGCCTCGGACCACCTCTCTGCAACGCAGCCATGTGGCGCGTACTGGAGGTACCTGGTAGGCTAGATAGCCCCCAGGGACTCTCAGGATTCAAGGGGAACTAATTCCCCACCTTAAAACGCGCCACGGTGGTGCAGGGAGGGGGCGGGGCCTCCGGCGATTTGCCGGTTCCTTTTTTTTTTTTTGGGGGGGAGGGGGGCTGCGTGGCCCCCCTTCCATTCGCCACTTTTGGCCCCGGGAACCCCATCCCCCGGGGCCTTGCACCCCTTTTTTTTTAATTATGCGGAGGGGGACCGCGTGGCCCCCCTCCTCAGGCCAATTATGGCCCCGGAGACCCCATCCCCCGGGGTCAGCCTGCCTTTTTCTTTTTATTAATTTTTTTAAAGGGGCGGGGGCCGCGTGGCCCCCCTCCCAGGTCACTCCTGGCCCCGGGGACCCCATCCCCCGGGGCCTGGCCTTTCCGTTGGGGACCGTGGGGGGAGCCCCAATTCCCCCATGGTCTCGCCGGCTCCCCGCCTCCTGCGGGATCCGGCATTGCTTTTCCACAAGGGGAGCTGCTGACATGCAGCTCCCCTTGTGGAAAAACAATCTGCTTTGGATTTTGGAAGGTAGAGCGGGAAACCTGCTCTCGCTTCCAAAATCCAAAGCAGAGTTTGCAATGACAGGGCGGGAGACGCACGGCTCCCGCCCTGCCATAGCAAACAGCAGTGTCCCGGGGGTGGGCACCCCGGGACACTGCAGAAGCCGGTCCTGGGGGGTGGCGGTCCCCAGGGCCATGGAGGGCTCCCAACCATTGCAAAGCCCCAGAGAGGTGGCGGTCCCCGGGGGGGCTGCGGGGGGCCACGTGCCCCCCACAGTTATTTGTAAAAGCCCCGGGGAGGTGGTGGTCCCCAGGAGCCCCCGCTAATGAATTTACAGTGCCCCTGCGACCTGGCCCACCCAGGGGCTTTTTTTAAACTGAGCGCGGGAGCCCGCGCTTCGGTTTTAAAAAAAATAATTTCGGCGGGATTCGCGACCCCATCGCGATTTCCGCCGAAATTATTTTAAAAAAATGCTGTTTTTGGCCTTTGGGGTCCTGGTGGGACCCCCTGAGCAGGCCTAGGGGGTCAGGGTGTTTCTACCCTGCCCCCTTTAATTCTTTTTTGTTTTTCCTACTGTTTCTTGTTGCCAACACTTCCTGGTTTGGAGTGTTGGCAGCCAATTAGAATGAAGCTCGTGGTCGGGACGGTTCGCGAACCCACCGCGGCCATAGATATCGAAACCTTTTCTTTTTCTAATTTCTCAGGAACTACTGAACGGATTTACACCATTTAACAAAAAGGACTCTTTCTGAACCAAGGGCTACCTTTTTGCCAAATTTCATATAATTCCGTTCAGCAGTTCGGGCTGTAGCTTTGTCTAAAGTTTCCTATGGAAAATAACATGGGGAAAACGAGTTTTGGGACCCCCCCCCTTTTTTTCTCAGCCCCCGCTTGGCAAATCACCCCGAACCTTTCAAGACAGGAGCTGATCACTAGTTTTGAAAATTTCGCGAAGATTCATCAACCGGCGCCAAAGTTATTGGGAAAACAAAAAACGCTTTTCCTATGGAAACTAGGTCCTAACTATAACATATATATATACACATATATATATACACATATATATATATATATATACATATATATATACATATACATATACATATACATATACATATATATATAATCTACTGGCGGTCGCCAGTAGATAGTTATAGTTAGGACCTATTATCCATAGGAAATCCGCGACATTCTATTTGCAATAACGTTGGCGCCGGTTGACGAATCTTCGCGAAAGCTTCCAACTTGTTGGGGCGCTCCGGTCCGCTCCTACCCTGAAAGTCTCGGGGTGATACGTCAAGCGGGGGCCGAGAAAAAGGGGGTCCCAAAACGCGTTTTCCCCATTCATTTTTCCATAGGAACCTTTAGTCGCAGCTACAGCCCGAACTGCTGAACGGAATTACCCCAAATTTGGCAAAGAGGTAGCCCTTGGTTCAGACTGGTGCCTTTTGCTAAAATGGTGTAAATCCGTTCAGTAGTTCCTGAGAAATTCACAATTAAAATCACATATATATCTATGGGCGCGTCGGATCCGCGTACCCTCCCGATCACGAGCTGCATGCTAATTGGCTGTCAACACTCCAAATCAAGAAGTGTTGGCAGCCATTTTGTCCCTCGGTAGAACCGAGGGACAGAAACAAGTGCGCAAAGCGCAAAAAGGGGGCAGGGTAGAAACACCCTGACCCCCTAGGTCTGCCCAGGACCCCCTGGGCAAAAAAAAACCATTTAAAAAAAAAAAAAAAATCGGCAGGATGCGCTCAGGGAGCGCGGATCCTGCCGAAAAAAAAAAAAAATCGAAGCGCGGTCTCCCGCGCTTCGATGTTAATTTGCCCCCGGGTGGGCCAAGTCCCGGGGGCATGCTGAGGGGGTTATTTTATGTATGGGGGCCTCTAAGGGCCCCCAAGCCCCGGGGACCGCCACCCCCGGGGCTTTATTAGAAAAGTTGCGGGAGGGCTCTGAGCCCTCCCGCAGCCCCGAGGACCACCACCTCCCGGGGCTTCTTTATTTATTAAATTAACCTGTGTGGGGGGACTCCAGCCCCCACACGCCCCGAGGACCACCACCTCCCGGGGCACTAACAAAATTGAAAATGGGGGTCCGTTTTGGACCCCCAAGCCCCGAGGACCACCACCTCCCCGGGGCTTTGAAAATGTGGGGAGGGGGCCGCGCGGCCCCCTCCTGGAGCCAGTGATGGCCCTGGGGACCGCCACCCCCAGGGCCGGCTCCTGCAGTGTCCCGGGGTGCCTACCCCCGGGACAATGCTGTTTGCAATGACAGGACGGGAGCCTCGCGGCTCCCGTCCTGTCATTGCAAACTGCTTTGAATTTTGGAAGCGAGAGCAGGGAAAGCTGCTCTTGCTTCCAAAATTCAAAGCAGAATTGCTTTTCCACATGGGGAGCTGCATATTAGCAGCTCCCCATGTGGAAAAGCAATGCCGCAGGAGGCGGGGAGCCAGCAGGGTCCGTGGGGGAGTTGGGGTCCCCCCACGGACCCCAAAAGGATAGGGCCAGCCCCGGGGGATGGGGTCCCCGGGGCCTAAGGAGGCCTTAGGAGGGGGGCCAGGCAGCCCCCCTCCATCAAATAAAAAAAAAAGGTGGCTATGGCCTGGGGGATGGGGTCCCCGGGTCGAAATTGGCCACGGGAGGGGGGCCCACGCGGTCCCCTTCCCAGTCCTTTTTTTATTTTATTTTTTTTAAAAAGGGGGACAGGCCCTGGGGGATGGGGTCCCCAGGGCTCAAAAAATTACTAAAAGGGGGGCCACACAGCCCCCTTTAAAAAAAAAAATTTTAAAAACGGCATCGTGAGGGAGGCCACGCCCCCTCTGACAGCACTCTGCAAACGCGCCCCCTGGCGCGTTTGCAGAGAGGCGAATTCCCCTTGAATACTGGGGTCCCTGGGGGCCAACTAGCCCACCAGGAACCTCCAGTATGCGCCAGGGGCTGCGTTGCACAGAGGTGGACAGAGGCCACGCCCCTTTTTACACCTCTGTGCAACGCAGCTCTGTGGCGCTTAATGGAGGTAGCTGGTGGGCTAGTTGCACCCCAGGGACCCTCAGGATTCAAGGGAGTTAATCCCCGACTTAAAATGCGCCACGGGGCGCGTTTGCACAGTGGTGAAGGGAGGGGCGGGGCCTGAGGTGACATGTGTGCAAACAGGCCCCATGGCGCGTTTTAAGATGGGGAATTAAATCCCCTTCAATCCTAAGGGTCCCTGGGGGCCAACTAGCCCAACAGGTACATCCAGAAAGCGCCACAGAGCTGCGTTGCAGAGAGGTGTAAAAAGGGGTGTGGCCTCTCTACACGTCTCTGCAACGCAGCCCCCTGGCGCATACTGGAGGTTCCTGGTGGGCTAGTTGGCCCCTGGGACCCTCATGATTCAAGGGGACTTAATCCCCCAACTTAAAACGCGCCACAGGGCGCGTTTGCACAGATGTCACCTCAGGCCCCGCCCTTCACCCTTGTGCAAATATTCCTCTAAAATCTGCCGAACTACGAATTCTGATTTACTCACCTGTTATCAGGAGAGACCTCAGTGCTGCATCTTTCAGCCCAGTACTAATCCTGAAAAGTAATTTTAACCGTACTTACCAGTAACTTTAAATTTCCTTCCATAGGATATCATTGCCTGCTTTTTGCTGAAAAAGTTTCTAAGTGTTGATTTTTGAAACATACAAATATTCCTCTAAAATCAGCCGAAATCCGAATTCCGATTTACTCACCTGTTATCAGGAGAGACCTCAGTGCTGCATCTTTCAGCCCAGTACTGGTCCTGAAAAGTAATTTTAACCGTACTTACCGGTAACTTGAATTTCCTTCATAGGCTAACATTGACTGGTTTCACTTGGAAATTCTTCTAAGTGTGGAGTTTTGGAACTTTATAATATTCCTCTAAAATCAACCAAAGTACGAATTCCAATTTACTCACCTGTTATCAGGAGAGAACCCAGTGCTGCATCTTTTAGCCCAGCACTGACCCTGAAAAGTAATTCTAACCGTACTTACCAGTAACTTGTATTTCCTTCCATAGGAATCCATTGTCTGGTTTTCAGCAGAAAAGTTTCGAAGTGTCGATTTTCACAAACTACAAATATTCCTTAAAAATCGCCTGTATGACTTAAACGCATTCTTTCAACTGTTTACAGGAGATGCACCAGTGCTGGATCCAGGATCCAACACTGAGTAAGAAAAAGTAACGATAACAGTTTTTACCTGCTAAGTGAATTTCCTTCCATAGGATAACATTGGTGATTCTATGAGAAAAAGTTTCTAAGTGTCAACTTTTAAAATACAATAATATTCCTTAAAAATCACTACTGTAACCAAAACGCTTTTACTCAACTGTTTACAGGAGATGTCCCAGGACTGAATCTAGGATCCAGTCCTGTGGTTAGAAAAGTAATCCATAAAGTAACTAATTGCATTTAACTAGAAATTCACATTGAGCTGAATGTTGCATTGTGTTTGAAAATGTGTTGCCCATTGCAACAACTAACTACTGTACTTAAAAGTCTATTGCCTATGTGCAAAGTATTTAAACTAAAGTAATTCATTCTGAGAAAGTATTTTTGTAATGTATAATGTAATTACAATGTAATTTAAAAAATAAAATATGTAAAAAAAAATGTTTCTAAAAATGTAGTAAATCAGTATGAAAAAAATAAATATAACAATTAATACATTTAAAAATTGTCATTTACAAAACCTTTGAAATTCACTGAAAAAACCATAGGTTTCAGACACGTTATAGTTAGAAATTAGCATTTAAAAAACCTTTGAAATTCACTGAAAAAACCGTAGGTTTCAGACATGTTATAGTTAGGAATTAGCATTTAAAAAACCTTTGAAATTCACTGAAAAAACCATAGGTTTCAGACACGTTATAGTTAGAAATTAGCATTTAAAAAACCTTTGAAATTCACTGAAAAAACCATAGGTTTCAGGCACGTTATAGTTAGAAATTAGCATTTAAAAAACCTTAGAAATTCACTGAAAAAACCATAAGGTTTTAGGGACAGTTATAGTTAGTTGGACATTGCACTCGTACAAAACCCGTGAAATTCCCCCGTTATAGTTAGTTCAGGTAACTATAACTCGCGCCCCGCAATGCACTGCTGATGACGTCACATATTACATCACTCATGACATGGTCAGTGACATCACTGATGACATCACTGATGACATCTCAAATGACATCACTGATGACATCACTGATGACCTCATCCATGTGAGAATTTAATGCATCTTCTCACACCCTAATATAAGTTTTGAAACACCCACTCTAAATTACAGACTGCCATTCTCAAAACGATACACACTCCAATACCAATAAGTACATACCCACTCACTGATTCTTAGGTCTACACACACACATCTACTCACTCACCCGTACAGTCACTCATACTTACGGTCACTCAGTACAGGACTATCATATGCACTCATACACCTATATAAACACTCACACAACGCAACTCATCCATAGAGGTACTCACACACCTAGTCAGTCATGCAAATAATTAATCACACTCCAATTTACTCACCTATACAGTTATACACACCAGCTCACTTACTCATAAAAATACTAGCACATTCTTACGCTCCTATGCAATCACTGATGCAAGTACACACTCATCCATATAGCCACTCTCACAATCACACACTCTCACTTATAGCCATTTATATACTCCAACCAACATATATACTGCCTTTCACATATGTAGTTACTCACACATGTACCACTGAGATATACATTCAATCACTAACACACCCATACACACACTCACCCACCCATACAGTCCATCACAGACGCACTCTTGAAACCATGCACCCAGTGAATCACCCACTCACACATCTATGCACAGAGTCACACACACCCCACCCACACAAACACTGAGGCACCCATACAGATACTCAGAGAACCAATCCATAACCCATATAGACACTCATTTAGCTAGTCAGAAACCCATGCAGTTGCTTACACAACAACAGACAGACGGATACAGACATTCACACAGTTTAGTCACTCACCCATGCATCCAGTAAGATACGTTTAATCACTCACTTATAGACTCAGTCACGCACCTACTAAATCATCCATTCAGGCGCTTCTACACCCACTCATTCTTCAATACGCCTTTCCCTATATATATTAAACATATTTAAACTTTACAGAAACACACAGTCACTGGATGATGTCATCAGTGATGTCATCAGTGATGTCATTTGAGATGTCATGAGTGATGTCACTGACCATGTCATGAGTGATGTAATGTGACGTCATCAGCAGTGCATTGCGGGGGCGCGAGTTATAGTTACCTGAACTAACTATAACGGGGGAATTTCACGGGTTTTGTACGAGTGCAATGTCCAACTAACTATAACTGTCCCTAAAACCTTATGGTTTTTTCAGTGAATATATATATATATCTGCAGCTGTGTCGCACTCTGACAATATACCCATCGATGCTAAGCGACTTACCGGAATACAACCCACCAGAACCTAAAGTCTTCTTGTCCCTGCTGGGCCAAGGGGGCACTTGATGGGTGTATAAATCTCTACTCACCAAAGTGCTGGACTTTTTCACCATCCTTCAGGAGAGACGGAAGGGATGGATATGCTCCCTAGAGGAGAGAAGCTGGTGGGTGGTCAGATGGCCCCCCAGGGAGCTGGTTATCCCTTCCCACCTGCATCTTGTTTAACTGAAATACTTGCATGTTACCTATTTTACTCCCAGGCGACTATGAAAAATGGGTGCACTCCCTGCTTCCACATGCCCTAGGTGTACAAGTGACAAGTGATTTCTTCCATATGATGTGGGCCTGCCCCATCATTGAGTGCTACTGGTCTGAAATTGTTTCCATCCTGTCCAAAATATTTGAGACCGGTTGACTGTTCCCCTTAAATCGCATTGTTGGGCATCTTGGAGGATGCGGATGGCAGTCGGTGGGGGGGGGGGGGGTGAGCATACCCTAGTTGGCATAGGTACAACTAAAGCCAAAAACAGATACTGTCCGATGTTCAAAATCCCCTGTTCCCCATTTCAGGCCAAGTGGCGCACTGGAATGGATTGTTGTGCTAAACTGGAGGAAACAATCTACAAAGCTACAGGGTGTTCCCAGTAAACAAGGGGAAGATTCGGGGGGAGGCAGTGGTTGTTCTATAATTTGACCAGCAGTTGAAGCAACATGAAGTGTATTTTGTTCTATCCACTGGACTTTATGAATGGATTGCATTGTGTACCGACTTGTTTTCCTCATTCTGTTCTCTGCATAAAAATCAAGAAAATGTGTTCATTAAACACGCACAAAACCCATGCCTCTGCACTAGAACTTGACTAAATTGATATCAGTGGGTCTCAGCCATATATAACCAGCTTTGGATTGGCAGGCTTGTAACTCAAAGTGCCTGAATGCTTCCATCCATGTAGTCAGTCATCCATCCAATTGTGCTCTCAATTACTCTTTATTCATCAATCAATCAATCAATCATTTGTATAGCGCGCTACTCACCCGGAGGGTCTCAAGGCGCTTGGGGGAGGGGGGTCCGCTACTGTTCGAACAGCCAGGTCTTGAGTTGCTTCCTGAAGGAGAGGTGGTCTTGGGTAAGGCGGAGGTGGATGGGTAGGGAGTTCCACGTCTTGGCAGCCAGGTAGGAGAAGGATCTTCCTCCCGTTGTGGCTCTTCGGATGCGGGGGACGGCGGCGAGGGCGTGGTTGGTCGATCGTAGCTGGCGGGTGGGAGTGTAGAAGGTCAGACGGTCGTTGAGGTATCTGGGGCCTTGGTTGTGGAGGGCTTTGTGTGCTTGGGTGAGGAGTCGGAACGTGATTCTCTTGCTGACGGGGAGCCAGTGCAGGTCTCTCAGGTGTCTGGCGATGTGGCTGTGTCGGGGGATGTCCAGGATGAGTCGAGCTGCAGCGTTCTGGATGCGTTGGAGTCTTTTATGAAGTTTGGCTGTGGTTCCGGCGTAGAGGGAGTTGCCGTAGTCCAGTCGGCTGGTGACGAGGGCCTGGGTGACCGTCTTCCTGGTTTCGGTGGGGATCCACCGGAAGATCTTGCGCAGCATGCGTAGGATGTTGAAGCAAGACGAGGAGACGGCGTTGACTTGTCGGGTCATTGAGAGGGAGGAGTCCAGGATGAAGCCCAGGTTGCGTGCGTGGTCCGTTGGTTTGGGTGCGTTGCCCAGGGCAGGGGGCCACCAGGAGTCGTCCCAGGCGGAGGGTGATGATCCTAGGATGAGGACTTCCGTCTTATCTGAGTTCAGTTTCAGGCGGCTGTTCCTCATCCACTCGGCTACGTCCTTCATCCCTTCATGTAGGTTGGTTCTGGCGGTTGTGGGGTCGTTGGTGAGGGAGAGGATCAGCTGGGTGTCGTCGGCGTAGGAGATGATGTTGAGGTTGTGTTGGCGTGCGATGGCTGCGAGGGGGCTCATGTAGACGTTGAAGAGGGTGGGGCTGAGTGATGATCCTTGTGGTACGCCGCAGATGACTTCGGTGGCCTCGGAACTGAACGGGGGGAGGCGGACTCTCTGGGTTCTTCCGGCGAGGAGGGAGATGATCCACTCCAGTGCCTTCTCTTGGATTCCGACGTTGTTCAGGCGTTGCACTAGGGTATCTAGTCATCCATCCAGTGACTCATTCTTACAATCAACAACTGCCTCATTGACAAGGTTTTACTGCTAGTCTGTGAGGGGTATGAAAGAGCTGTCACTAGCGGGCGGCTGCTAATATGTGAGTGGTGTGAATGCTTCCAGGAATACCTGAATATTAGTTTGCGAGGGAAATGAGAGCTGTCAGACTGCTAGTAAATGTGAGGAACAAGAGTGCGTCAGTAGTATCAGATTTCTACTCTGAGGGGTGAAATTGCTGAAAGTAGTCTGTGACCACTACTCTGCTGAATATGTAACGATTGGAAGTAGCGCAATACTCCTAGTATATGAGGGTTGTAGAAATACTTCGTATACTGGGTCATTAGAACTGTGAAGGGTGTGAAAGTGCTTTTGGTAGAGTGTGTCTACTAGGCTGTGAGCAGTCTTTAGGGTGGTTTGCTTTTCCATCATAAGGACTTTAACATTCCCCCATGTGAGAAAGACAGACTTGCATGGAGACTTATGATAGTATGTGTGAGTCTGTGTATGAAGCTTGCGCTATTGCTAACAGTGCTGTGCCTGTTCTTGTACAAGAAAAAAAAAAAAACTCTTTAAAGACCTCAAAATGTTCTTTGGTGGAGTTATCGCCCTCATGAAAGCAGCATTTTATTTTAGGTCTAGTAAAAGCGGATGTGTAGTCTCTGGTGCACGGTGTGCAATAAGGTAACAGCTTTCATTTATTATTATATCTTCCCACTGGTCTGCGTTGTACAATTGGCGGTGGTTATCTATGAAGCATTTAATGTTTCTCATGGGATTAGGCATGAGGGTCGACAAAGGGATATGCCTATCTAAGGCACAAGCTATTTTCTTTTCAATATGTAATAGGATTTCCTCAGGTGTCTACAATTGCAAATGGAAAATGTATTCAAACCGTTGTCTGACCAAGACAGGTGCTGGTAGCCGACAAGGTGAATGTAAGGAATAATGGAAAATAGTAGAAGGAAGCAATGTCCCACTGGGCGAGTTAGGAAAAGCCAAAGGTGTCAATTTCTTTAATTTTGCTGTTACAAGCCAAGAGATCTACAGACAATTTGCCGGCCTACGGTAGTGAACTAGCAATGACATGACTAGCAGTGAAATACACAGTGGCGTAAAATGGGTGCTATGGGCCTTGGTCTAAGTAAAGAAATCAATTCTACATGCCAACAAGGTGTAGTTTGGTGGGCAGATTTTACAGCTGGCGTTGGACTTGTTTTGTGAACATCTTTTTAGACCGACTAGGATGCAGCAGCAGAAAGCGCTGTGTAGGTGATGATATGTTGCACCGGCCAAACAGAACAGCCCATGTCTGGTGGAGTACAAGGTATGGAAGGTGATGCATCAGGTCATATCAAGTGTGTTGTGGCAGGTGGTGCAGCTGTAACCTGAAAATAAATTAACTGCCGCCTGGCCCACCATGACTGTGGCACACACCTTTACCAAGTTCTCCAGTTTCTAGCTCTATCCAAACCTTATTCAGGCAGAGCGCTGAATGAGCCAGTGAATGCCGAATGTTCAGTTCCACCTCATGCACTAGCAGCAGATAACTGGCTGGAGGTAAATAGGTTGTGCGAGTGGTCAAACAGGTGTCCGCAGCTTGTCTGCACAATCGCCAAGGAGGTGAGAGGAAACAATGCCTCCTTCCTGGCCAGCTGTTTCATGTAGCCGTGCGTGGGAGTGTCTGACAAAGTAAGATAGAAGCAAGCGGGCAAGGCAGACTGGATTCATTTATTCACTAATATTTACTTACTATTTGTTTGAGTGAGTGAGGCCCATCTCCACTGGATACAGTATAACAAAAGGTTTCACCAAATCACACCAGGTACGATTTGTTCCTTTAATGTCTCTTACTTACATCTTTAGTGTTGTAATTTCTTTAAACAACTTCCACTGCTTTAGAATAGACCTAACTTAGTGTAAACAAGAAGTCCTATAGGAAAGAAAGCCCTACGATGGCTGTTTGGGGCCATAGTTTAGTCATCCTTTATGTACCCTCCACAACGGAGGGTACAGAAACAAAACAAACTAAGGAGGTACCGGCTATTTGAAAGAATCTCAATGCTCGTGAATGGAGAAAGCAGGGTTAATTTCCGTAGGATGTAAATCACTGAGTAATTGATAGCGCTACATAGTTGCAAAGGCTATGGTGACTCGTTTGATTAATGCATCTACAGCAAGGATCGGTGTCTGACCTCACAGAACAGAGTTCAACCCAGCAAGAACACTCGACCTTCTGAATGTACCATCGAGTTCAGTAACAATAAACATCTGCTATTCATTCACGATACAAAGTGTGTAGGGTAGTAAAGAAAAGGGACGGTTGATTAATGTTTCAAGTGCCTTTGCAGCAGAGGATAAGCCTGAGACAGGGCAGCTTTGATTATCCTGTTGATGCGAGGTAACAATGCACCAAGCCAAAGGCTAACTACTGCTGCATTCCAAACACCCACGAGTTACCCTTTACAGAAAATAACTTTAGTGAATCCAATAAACACAAACAATGGATGTTTTTTGAAGAGCATCAATATTTTTTTAAATATGCTCATCAGTGTCTGGCGAGAACTCTCAAAGAGGAGTATAGCAGGCATGTATTGTTGGGTGAGGGCCATAAGTCCAAGCGGCATTGGAAGGGATGCTCTCTCAGAGCAGCAACGTTGTTGGTGAAAAGACAAGGAAGTTGTCAAACAAATTGGATGTGGGCACCTTGAGACTTGTTGTTAGACTAGAGTTTGCCATCTTTAAAGACATAAAAACATTAATTGGACAAGTTATCGGCCTCATTAATGCAGGTTCGAAAGAATTTGTTTTAGGTCTGGTGAAAGCTGATCTGTAGGCTCTGGTGTGCACTTTGCAAGGAGTGCAATGAGATAGCAGCTTTCATGTATTCCGAGGTCTTTCCACTGTACTGCCCTGTAGTTTCAATTGGTGAAGGATATGCATGAAGCATTTAATGTTTCTTGTGGGATTAGGCTTGGGGGTCGATAAGGGAAAACGTCCATCTAAGGCACAAGCTACTTTCTTTTCAAGATGTATTAGGATTCCCTCAGGTGTCTCAAATTCAACAAGCATTGGCATAGCCAATAGGTCTCGCCTTTGGGACCTTATAAGTGTTTAACCATGCAACAGTTGATGTTGTTGCACCAAGGATATTGTGCTGGATAACTAAACACTTATAAGGTCCCAAAGGCGAGACCTATTGGCTATGCCAATGCTTGTTTTAGCTAGTCAAGTATACACACACATTAGTACAATAATCAGTATTTCATGGAATGGCATGGAACGAGCAGTGCTTCACGCGACTATAGGGACACTTCAATTTCTGACTGGTGCCATTTATCTTAAGCGCTTACTAGAATGATAAACAAAAGGGATTTGAATTTTTACCCTGCTAAGTCTGGATTTATATTTTCTACATAAGCAATGTGATGAATGAGTGGTGCACGGGTTTGTGAGGTAAGTAGAGAAGGCAAATACAGCAATTATATGTGTAAGAGTAGTTGGTCTTTATTGGAGCATCCATGCACGGTCAAAGCAAGAGCCAACTGATCCAGAATATCCCATGAGAACTCGGAATATATTACAAGGACTAACAATGCTTGACCAATTATTATGAAGTTAAACACCAATTACGTTGGAAAGTACGTGTCAGTACGAGAAACTTGGTTATAGAACATAGAACAAGTAGAATGTGTAATACGTAACCTACCACAGTTTGCTTTCAGCTCCTGTGAGCCCATCGAGGGAACCAACACAAAAAGATCAAACGAGATTTCTCAATCTGCTTTCCAAGCACTTTTATTATTTTGATTCGATATTTTGGGGGGGAATATATTAATGTAATCTGAAGACAAAATAATGTAACATTTTTAAAAATAGAAGCAGTCAATTCAATTATGAAGAAAAGTCAAGCATTTAGATAGAAGGGCTTCTTAACAAAATGGATCACTAACTGCAATTCACTAATATTGCTTGTAGGTGTCCTCATAACATGCTTCCAAGGAAACGGAACAAACGAAAGAGCATGAAAGACTACTTACAAGAATGCATGCAATGGTCTTATGACGTAGTTTTTGCTATTGGTCTCCGAATGGCGTCAATTCCCATAATAATTAAGGTTTTCAATGTCGTAGCACATACCCTTCATGTGCAAAAATGGATGTCAAATGTGCATTTAACCACGACAGAAAGTAGCAAAAGAACGTCTTATGATGATGCAATCTCGTTATTTTTAGAGCTCATTCATCTCTTCATATTTTTTTTTGTGGGGGGGGTAGGGTGCGGCGGAAGGGCGTGACGTGGGAGGTTAGAAGGGTAGAGAAAATTAAACTATTGCGTTTTGTGCATATGACGTTTTTCCATTCTATGCTTGTGTGGAATTAGTTACATAATACAGCATTGATCGAAATATGACATTTTGCACGTTCTGTTATGTACCTAACAAGCCCGGGAGTGGTGCGTGCGTGCGCAGTCTGCTCTTTTTCAAAGCACATACTCGTGCTTGTGGCGCGCCGCTGCGCACTCCCGCAAGCTGTATGCCACCACAAGCACGAGTATGTGCTTCGAAAAAGAGCTGAATGACGGCTAAAGGTCCTCATATGCAGCGCATGAGCGTTGCGTAGGCGAGTCCTAAAAAGCGCATGATGGAAAAGTTATTAGGTCTCGCCTGAGCCAGCGCATGCGCTGCTCTGGCCGAGACATTTAGTAAGTGGGCTTTTAAAAGTCCGACCACACGCTTTTGCTGGCCTCAAGCTTGCGGTTACGCGCGCGGGCACGCTCACAGCCGCCATCTGGCTTTCCTCGCGGCACCCTTACAGCGCGCGATGAGGCGCCATCTGGCTTTCCTCTCGCTTGCTCTCCCAAGCGCCTCGCTCCGCCCATCTCTCGCCCCATTTCTCCCGCTCTTTGCCCATCGGCCCTCTCTCTTCCCCTTTCTACTCTCTTTACATGCCTCCCGCTTCCCTGTCTTTCTCCCTCCATCACTTTCTCTCTTTTTTTCAAATGTGAATGTTGCCGTTATGTAGACAAATGTTACAATTTAACAGTTAGCTGTGTTCTTATGCCTCTGGTTATCTCCATTTCTGGCCCAAGCAGGTGGTGTTAACTGCTAAGTACAATACATATCCGGAGCTTCTTGCTTAAATTGGGCGACGTTCACATGCGTGAACTCAAACAATAGTTTGCCTGTATTAAAGGTAAAGTCTTCTGATGTTTGCAATTGCCAATAGTCCCCTTTACTAAAAAGCTAAGGTGGTGCCTCGGGCTTCTTGTTGCTTTTTTCATTTCTGGAGGAGGAATCTGCTTAACACGTTCTTCTTAGGCCCGGCGCTGAGCTGCTTGTGAGATGCGTGACCCAGGCAAAGCAATGGGCAAACACTAGCCCAGGCTTCGCTGCTCCACCTCAGCATTAAAAAGAAATTTTTGCCGTGGTCCCAAGACTTAGTATCCTAACGTTATCGGTTTCCCGGATAAAAACATTTAAAAATCCCAGAACTAATTCTAGCTTATGGAGAAGTAATCCACACCCTAGTTCTGCTCGCACTTCCAACACTAACACCACATCAGTCGTCTCTTATTCAGTAGCAGCCCTCCCTCCCTCCACAAGGTCATTGATGGAGGGAACCGTCACTCAGGTTCACCTAGATCTCAGTAGCCTTTCACATAATTGATCATAGCAATCTTCACTTCCATCTGACAAAAGATGCATTGCCCGAACAGCGTAAACATACCCTGGCTCCTTCACCCCAACAGAAAACAACGGGTCTTTGTGGGAAATTTCATCTCCAGACCCGCCCCTCACTGCAAAATTCAACACGCGTTCTTCTGAACCCCCGAAGCAGCTGGGGAAGTCACAGCCAGATGTCCGTGGCATAATTTGACCCTTGACATGGCCGGAAGTCACACAAGCAGGCACTCGCATTCATATAACAGGAATTACAAACCAGACTGCTGAAGAGCATCATAAAATTCAACACTCAGTCTGAAAATAATTGGAGGATTCCACCATATTCACTAAGGTGGTGCCTTGAGGCCCCCACCGAAGTCATTAATGCCAGTCAGTTCACCACGTAATGCCCCCTTACCATGATATCTAAGCAACATGATGTAAATGAATGAGGTTTGGCCAGTCTTGACTCCGTGCGCGAAACATGCATTTCAAAACACCGTACATCATTTAGAGGGTTGTTGCTAATTCTTTCCCTACTTGGCCATCTGGAATTTACCTGTTCTCCGGTATTAGCCACACTTTCTCCAAAATCAGAAGGATAACTCTGTAAGCTGTGCCATTGACAAAAACACAGTCTGCTGCATAAAAACGTTGTGCTGAAAAGCATTGAGAATTTCGACGACATAGCATAACCCAGTCCCCCCTCTTTATTCTTCCTTTATTTCTTTCAAAAGATGCAGTCGAAATTAAGTCTCAAATTCTAATACATTTTGGAGTATTAAGCGTTATACAAAGTTGCAATGCAGTACTTATGCATTTACTAGTCTAGCTAATGGCAGGGTAGTATTGTATTGTGGTCCACCGCTCTTGTAATGGGAATTTTGCTGAAGAAAAAGGCAAGACCATTTAAAATATGCCTGCATTTTTCTTCAGCAACTGTCATCTTACAGGACAGTACACACATTGTGGGTCCCGCACACCGCCTGGGCCTGCACCACAACCATTAGTCCCGTGCACCACCTCACCCTGCCAAAGCAATGTAGTTGTTTTCTTCTACATGCACTGAGCTTTGTTTGGAGTTTCGGATTTGCTTTGATTAAAGAAGACATAGTGCACTCAGAGGGATGACTGAGGCCCAGGCCATCACACCTTTTTTTTTTTTAGGTCGATCCTGGGGTGTATTAGAGTATAGACTTGAAGCCCCACCCACTCTCCGCACATATTTGTCATTGGCTTGTGTCATTGTCCTGTGTAAATGCTGGCTCCTGATTCGTTAATAGGCTTGTTAGTCCTTCCTTAGTACCGCCTTGTCTTCATTTGTAACCTCCCATGAGGACTTGCCCTTTTACTTCTGTTATTACACGGGATGGTTTATTTAGTCTCTAAGCACTATTTTCTTTAATAGGGTTTTTCCTACTGCAGGCACGACGTGCTATCCTGCAACATTCAGTGCATCATGCAGGCTTTCACTTTCCAAGCAGCCTGGGACATGGCGGCCGCTTCTTTGCAATGCAATCGGTCTCGCATTAACGAGAGTTTGAGCTATTGGCATTTAAAATGACTGCCTTTTATTTGTGTTAATTTTCAAAACGGATAAATAAAAGGCATTGTTATTTACAATGCCAATAGCTTAAACTCACTAATGCGAGACCTATTGCATTGCAAATGCTTGTTTAAATTGTTGTCTGACTAAGAAAGCAACTGGCTGACAAAAGGTGAATTTGAGGAATTGTGGAAAATAGTAGATGGAAGCAGCCCTGATGGGTGAGATGGGACAAGCCAAGGATGCCCATTTCGTGAATGAAGTTTTTGTTGTACAAGCTGGAAGGATCATCTGCTACGATCATATGCCAGCCTACGGTAGTGTGCCAGTAATCACACTTGCCCGGTAGTGAAATGCACAGTGGTTTAACACAGGTACTGTGGGCCCTCTTCTAAGCAAGGAACAGAATCCCAAATGCCAACAAGTGAACACCACATTAGTTCGCCTTCATCTCCTGAATGCCACCCTCACCCCTCCTCTTGCTTTTCTCCCCTTTTATATTTTCTTTTGCTTACCCCATGTTTTTCTACCCATCTTCCTGTGTCTTCCACTGCCTTCCTTTCCAATGACTCCCCCACCCCATCCAGTCTTTCAGCTCCCCTCTGCCATACTCTCATTTAGGATAGTAAAAGTGATTTGTCTACCAGTGTGGGGAAAAAGGGGAGAACAGGGAAGATGCTCCACTACTGACTCCTTCTAGGGTAGCCTTACGGTGTTCATGCTTTTGGTGTGGAAGTCAATCATACATGGGAGGCCGACATAAATAAGCCATAGGGGGCCTCTCCCAAATGTCCCCAGTAGTCAGCCACATTCAGGGAAGGGCAAACATATAATAATCATTTGAACATCAACAGCAATAAACACAATATGGTTGCCTAGTGCCGGATAACACTAGGCCAGGCCCTCAACTTACCACTTTCTGGGGGCCAGAGACAGAGCATGGAGCTAAACCCTAGGAAAAATGCCAGTTTGGGGGGCGCTAGGTGGCGCACGAGCAAGATGGCCGCACTGGAGTGAGGCTCCTGCCACTCGGCACATTTATCCGATAAATTATCCTGCCCAGATATGAATTAAAACGTAAGAAGTGTAGAGCTGACGAGCCTAAGCACCCGAGAATTGATGGTGTGAAAGCTGCGCCTATGACACTACAGAGCGCTGTTGCCGAGAGATACTGCCCGCCCTGGTGAGAGGCCCTGATTTGCGTGGAACTGTAGCCGGGCGAGCTGTGCTACGCGAGTGCCGTGCTGCCCACGAGGCTCCTAGGCCGGATTGGAAGCCTCGCTGCTGCTGGCGCTTGGAGACGGGAGGTGAGTGCGTGCCTTGGGCAGTGGCACGGCTAGGCTGCTGAGACTGTTCACAGAGAGCGATCCCGAACGCACTCTATACGCGTCGGACCCGGTCTTCGCTCCACAAGCACCATTCCCCATTGACCCCCCCGAGTGACGGACCGGCCACGGGCGGTGAGGCGTCGAGACAGCCTCCCGTCTAGTGTGGTCGCGGAGGTGGAAACCAGACGCGGTGGTAGCAGTGCCTTTATCACGCTGCCTTGTGATCCTGACTGCCCCGGCGAGAGGCCCTGAACTGTGTGGAGCGGCTGCCGGGAGGGGCGCGCTGCGCGAGAGCCGTGACGAATGAGAGGCAGCTCGGCCAGATTGGGGACCTCACTGCGGCCGCTGCCTGAAGACGAGTGGCGAGTGTATGCCCCACTGTAGCGGTGCAATTCTGCTGCCGGGGTTGCCTGCCCTACACAAGAGACACGGAGCTGTGTCCCCCACGTATATCGCCCTGCACTGGCACCGGAGCGCTAATCTCCCCATTAAACACCCGGGTGGCGGACTGACCAAAGGCAGCGGAGCGTGGCGACGGCCACCTGCCCCATGAGCTACAGGTGCGGCTCTGTGCGGAATCACTAATTATCCTACGGGCTGCCCTAAGGCGAACACTGCTCATAAGTACATACAGCAAACTGCTGCGGATGTGGAACTGTGGAGAAATGTTGGTAATCAGTTCATTGATAGCCACCACTATAATGCAATAGAGCTTCCTCCCTCTTGAGGCTGGTGCGACTCCCCCAGCTGGTTGCATACTATAGGCGCTGACGTTCGCGAGACAAACCTTCTTCCAGGCACACAACTTCGCCACAGCACATGGTAGGTGCTACGGACTGCAACTACGTCGTCCTACTTGGTACTGAACTTTTCACGCTGCTCACTGCTGTGTTGACCTTGGACACTGCTTCTTCCACATATTTGGACATAGAGACACCACTCCTTGGCTGTTACACAATTATTGGGGCACTGCACTGTTGAAAAACACGCAGAAGTAGCCCGGCGTGTGATCATAGTTGGGGGGCTGTGGCGATCCAGGTGCAAACAAAGAATGCTGCGCAATTCTTAGAGGTCTAGCCAACAACTACCATCTCTGTTATTGGTGGAAGCATTCGAGCTCAAGTGCTCCTGCATCCCTGTCGGGGAGATTTCAGACACTTTGTCGCCTGGCGTGTGCCAAACAGTGACGCCATACCAATATGGGGAAGGCTGACACGAAGCAAACAAGACTGATGTTCGACGCCAAGAAAGGCACGCGTGTGCAACAGGATGAAGAGGACAGAGGCAATGAGCGGTCCGCCCTACAGCATCATCCTCTACGGACGATGATATGAAGGCTATCTTACTGGAGGTCAGGCAGGGTCTCGCCATGATCGCAGACAAAATGGATGCCATGACCACGCGCATGGATGCCATAGTACACAAGTTGGACGCCCATGATGAACGCATTACGGAGACAGAACGTCGTATTTCAGACGCCAAGGACGCTACATCCCACATCCAAGCCAATGTGGCACAAATGGACAAACTACTAAAAATCATTGCTGCAAAAAATGAAGATATTGAAGCGAGAAGCAGGCGCAATAATATACGAGTTCTTGGCATTCCAGAAGGTACGAATACTGGCAAAATGGAAGAATATGTGGAACGAATGTTGCTAGCCACGATCGGAGCTGAAGCCCTCTCTACACACTTCATCGAACGGGCGCACCGCTCGCTGGGTCCCAGACCTCCACCCGGGAGCACGCCCAGACCCATCATTGCGAGGCTCCTAAATTATAGGGACCGGGACGTTGCCTTGAAGGTAGCCCGAGAAAAACGTCAACTCAGCTTTGAAGGGAACTCGTTTACCATCTATCCCGACTTCACGGCCACAGTGCAGGAAGACAGACGCAAGTTCCTCCCCGTCAAACAAAAGCTAAGACAAGCCCAAATTGACTATGCGCTCCTATATCCGGCCCGCTTGAGAATCACGCACCAAGGCAAGCAGATGTTCTACACCAAACCGCAGCAGGTCGAAGACTTCCTGAAACGTCTCAAACGCCAGAACATCACTTCCACCGCACCAGCTGCCTCATCTAGATCGGCTTCACCGACTGCAGAGTGACCTATTCGAAGCAGAAGAAGGACCATGATTCCCGAGGGGCACATGGTGCCGAGGTGATCTGTCGCCTCAGGGGAACTGAACTACACGCCTGCAGAGGCGGAACTCTACTTTCTACAGCTCACATGAGCAATAATCTGGGTAGATACGATAATTTGAGCCGAGTACCCCCACCCTCTCAGTGGTAGTTGACACCATCTCGCTGACTCTCTGAGGGTGAGGTGTGATCGTGCATGCCCCTAGAGGGATCCTCCCCGCCCCCCCGAGGGTGTTTCCCCGCCCCTTTCGAATCTTACTGCACTGTTATGTGCTACTTGTTTAACGGGTACCTGGGGGTAGGGGTAGAACAGTCTGGCATGATTGGGATGTTTCAGTGGGAGGGGGGAGGTGGGGGTTATGTTTTAATGGAAAAAGTTACTTACCTTCGGTAACGATATATCTGTAAGAAACATTAGTATAGATTCCTTACCTTAGAATATCCCCAGGCGTCAGACTGGATCCGGAAAGTTTTCATCAGCAGTACCCCTGCGCGTCGGTAGGCGCAGTCGTGCGGCTCCGCGTCCGTCGTTGGCGTCATGGTCGCCGAGATGACGTCGCGGGCGCTACTTAGACGCCGCCCACGTCAGTTCTGTACACGACTTTCCGCGCCAGGAACGCAGAGCCATGCAAGATACTGACCACTGGTGCATTGAAACTAGGGCCCTGAAAGGGATGACCTTAACCCTAGAAATCAGTTCGCAGAACGGGGAGGATGGGTGGGGCGGTAAGGAATCTATCACTACTAATGTTTCTTACAGATATATCGTTACCGAAGGTAAGTAACTTGTCCATCTGAAAGAAACACATAGTGATAGATTCCTTACCTTAGAATAGATACCCCAGCAACACCAACCCCAGTGGTGGGTCTGCGAACTAAGATCACACCAGAAAGTCACGGAGAACATTACGGCCAAAGACGCCGTCTCTCCGGACTTGGCTGTCTAGGCAATAATGTTTGGTAAACATGTGCAGCGAGGCCCACGTGGCTGCCTGACAGATGTCTTGCAGGGGGACACCACGTCCCAATGCAGTAGTGGCTGCCGTAGCTCTGGTGGAATGAGCAGGCAGCCCCACCGGAGGTTCTTTTTTAGCCAAAGAGTAACAGGCTTTGATACATAAAACAACCCAGCGGGAGATGGTTCTCTTATGGACCGCCCGACCTTTCTTGGTGCCTACGTAGCCAACAAAAAGCTTGTCGTCCACCTGGAACTGCTGTGTGCGTTTGTGATAAAAAGAGAGCGCACGTTTTGGGTCCAGACTGTGGAGCCGCTCTTCCTCTCTGGAAGGATGCGGAGGCGGAAAGAAGGTGGGCAAGGCAATAGTCTGCCCAATGTGAAATTCCGTACTTTTGGCAAAAAGGAAGGACGGGGCCTGAGCACAACCTTGTCCGGATGGACTGAAAAGAAAGGAGGCTTACAAGAAAGAGCCTGGAGCTCACTCACCCGCCTGGCGGAAGTGATGGCCACCAGGAAGGCAGTCTTTAACGTTAAAAGACGAAGAGGACAGTTGTGAAGGGGCTCAAAGGGAGCGCACATCAAGTATGTCAGAACCAGATTCAAGTCCCACTGAGGCATCACGAAAGGAATAGGAGGAAAAAGGTGTGTAATGCCTTTGAGAAATCTATTTACAACAGGGGACTTGAAAAGAGAGGGGCTGATCAGGGAGCCTGAGAAAGGACGAAATAGCAGAAAGGTAGCCCTTGATAGTGCCCAGAGCAGAGCCCTGCTGGGCCAAAGAAAGAAGGAACAGTAGTACTTCAGAAAGAGGGGCAGAAAGGGGATCCACAGCCTTTGCTGTGCACCATGCCACAAATTTGTTCCACCTGCAGGCGTATACCACTTTTGTAGAGGGACGCCTGGCTGCCAGAATAACGTCACAAACTTCAGGAGGCAAGTCGATGGGAATCAACTGCCGCCGCTCAGTCTCCACGCAAAGAGGTGGAGGCTGGACAGGTTCGGGTGGAGGACCGTCCCCTGCTGCTGCGACAGAAGATCCTCCCGAAGAGGCAGTCGGATCGGGGGATCGATGCTCATACTGAGTAGCTCGGGATACCATACTCTTCGAGCCCAGTCCGGAGCCACAAGAATGACTTGGGCCCGGTCGCGCCTGATCTTCTTCAGCACTCTGGGCAGAAGTGGTATAGGCGGAAAGGCGTACAACAGACCGCAACTCCACTCGCGACGAAAAACATCGCCGAGCGAGTGCCGCCTTGGAAATTCCAACGCGCAGAACTGATGACATTGCGCGTTCTCTTTGGTGGCGAATAGATCTAACCAAGGCTCTCCCCACTGCTGAAAGAGACCTTGCGCCACCTCCAAGTGAAGACGCCATTCGTGATCGAGCATGCACCTGCGGCTGAGTTCGTCCGCCCTGGCGTTCAGAGAACCTGCCAGGTGTTGGCTGGAACATCAGGGCATGTCCCTGGTGGTTCATGTCCAGAGACGCAGAGCCTCCTGACAGAGGGTCCACGACCCCACCCCGCCTTGTTTGTTGCAGTACCACATGGCGGTGGTGTTGTCTGTGAACACCTGCACTACTCTCCCCTTGACAGAGGGAAGGAATGCCTTTAGTGCAAGCCTGATCGCCCGCAGCTCCAAAAAGGTTGATATGGAGCCGGGACTCCGCCGGAGACCAGAGGCCTCTGATCTCCGCCTCTCCCATGCGGCCGCCCCATCCCAGGAGGGACGCATCCGTCACCACTGTGAACTCCGGCTGGGGAATGGAGAGGGATCTGCCGTCTACCCAATGCCGGTCCATGAGCCACCACTGCAACTGTCGTGCAGTGCCCTCCGAGATCTGGACGTGATCGGACAGGTTTCCCTGATGCTGCGCCCACTGGAACTTCAGGTCCCACTGCAGAGCCCGCATATGCCACCTGGCATGATTGACCAGCAGGATGCAGGATGCAGGAGGCCATGAGGCCCAGCAGCCTCAGAGTCACTCTGACCGAAACCCGGGACAAGGGCTGAAAGATGGGAATCAGAGCCCGAATATCCCGGACTCGCTGTTCGGGAGGATAGACCCGAAACTGCGCCGTGTCCAGAACCGCTCCGATAAAGAGGAGCTTCTGGGAGGGAATCAGGTGCGACTTCGGCACATTGATGGAGAACCCCAGCAAGTGCAGGAGGTCGGCCGTAGTCTGGAGGTGGGAGACGACTGTCTGGGGCGAGCCCGCCTTCAACAACCAATCGTCGAGATAGAGGAAGACAGACCCCTGATCTGCGCAGATGAGCTGCGACCACCGCCATCACCTTGGTGAACACCCGAGGAGCGCTGGTAAGGCCAAAGGGGAGCACGGTAAACTGAAAGTGCTCGTGGCCTACCGTGAACCGTAGGCAACGCCTGTGGGCTGGCAGGACGGGGATGTGGAAATAGGCGTCCTGCAAGTCCAGCGCCACCATCCAGTCTTGTGGGTCGAGAGCAGACAAGACCTGAGCTAGAGTGAGCATCTTGAACTTCTCTTTGCGGAGGAAGCGATTGACGTTCCAGAGGTCTAAGATAGGACCGAGGCCTTTGTCCTTCTTGGGCACCACAAAGTAGTGGGAATAACAACCACGACCTACTTCGTGCATCGGAACGCGCTCGATGGCCCCCTTGGCCAAGAGGGCTGCAACTTCCTGATGAAGAAGCACCAAGTGATCCCCCGACATGCGGCGATATTGAGGTGGCATGGCTGGGGGGTAGTCTCGAAGGGGAGGGAGTAGCCCCTCCGGACTATCTCTAAAACCCACCTGTCCGAAGTGATGGTGCGCCAGTGGGGGAGGTGATGGCGGAGCCTGCCGCCTACTGGCGTTTGATGGGCCTGAAAGTTCGGACTAGGAAGGTTTGGAGGTAGTGGTGGCCGGGGTGGTGGTGGACTGACCCGCCCGCTGGCCCCTTTATCCGCCACGGCGGAACCAGCGTCCGCGCTGGGATGATTGCTGCGCCGGCCCGTGGCTCTGTTGCGAACGCTGCGGGCGCCCCTTCCTGTGCCACGAAAGGAGCGGAAGGCGGAGGAGGGCGGACTGCCGAGAGTCCCAAGGACTTGGCCGTAGCCTGCGAGTCCTTAAACCTCTCCAGCGCGCTATCCGCTTTGTCGCCGAAGAGGCGACGGCCATCAAAGGGCATATCCATAAGGGTGCTTTGGACATCCCCCGAAAATCCAGTGGTCCTCAACCAGGCGTGACGGCGAACCGCCACCGTCGTTGCAATGGATCTGCCCAGTGAGTCGGCGGTGTCTAGGCCACAACGGATCATAAACTTTGCTGCGTCTCTCCCCTCTGCAACAGCCTGGGCGAGAGCAGGCCGGGCCTCCTTCGGACACTGGGGCAGCACGTTCGCCACCGTATCCCACAGAGAGTGGGAATAACGGCCCAAGAGGCATGCGGTGTTCACGGACCGCAGAGCTGGTGGAAGAAATTTTTTTCTTCCCAAACTGATCCATCTTTTTGGATTCCCTATCCGGTGGTGCGGAAGGGAAGGCGGTTGGGGAAGCAGAGGCTTGGACAACCAAGCTCTCGGGAGTGGGGTGTTGGGAGAGGAAAATGGGGTCACCCGGAGCCGGGCGATGGCGTCGGGCCACGTTCCTATCCACAGGAGCCCCTGTGGTGGGCCTGGACCAAGTGCCCAAAAGAACGTCAGAGAGTGCTTCATTGAAAGGAAGCAGCGGCTCCGCAGAAGTAGCTGCTGGCTGAAGCACCTCTGTCAGGAGGTTAGTCCCGACGGCCACAGTAGGGAGCTGGAGGTGTAGGGCCTCAGCCGCCCTACGCAACACCACTGCATAACTGGCGCCCTCCTCGGTAGCCACGGTAGGAGGAGACAGCATGCCATGGTCTGGTGAGGTATCCAGACCACTGGCGTCACCCAATTCCTCAGCCCAGTCCTGTTCAGACTCGCAGGCGGCAGTGAGAGGGTCCTCAGACCCCTCCCAGTCCTCCCCTTGCTCCTCAGGCTGTTCAAGAGGCCGAAAATAAGGAGCAGGGACATGGGGATAGAATTCCCCAAGCAGGGTCGAGAACGGCATCGATCGACGCCGGCTCGGCGCCGTGTCCACCTCGGGGCTGAAACTGAGGTCGACGTCGTCCCGAGGAGCGGGCGGCGTCAGGATCGGTGCCGGTGGGGTCGATGTCTGGAGTTGTAACGAGGTCAACCGGCATCGACCGGGATCCAGGCCTGGATCCAAGGGTGTCCTGCGGCGCCGTGGCCGGAGCAGACCACAACGTCTGGGCCGGAGCCGCCGGCGAGGAAACGCGAGGACACCCATGCGGGACCGCGAGGCCCGAAGGCGCACCGGCGGGACCCGACGGCCCAAAGAGGCGAGCCATG
Organism: Calotriton arnoldi; assembly: GCA_963921515.1. Lineage (NCBI taxonomy): Eukaryota > Metazoa > Chordata > Amphibia > Caudata > Salamandridae > Calotriton > Calotriton arnoldi. Next base: position 630,055 of record CAWUFW010008240.1, on the reverse strand, counting down.
GCCGACAGGAACACCTGTATCTGGGCCGGAGACGCCGACGACCCCGGGAAGGGCGGATAGTCGGGCGGCGACTCCATGGACTGCGCCGGAGCCGCGGGGGTGGCACCACCCATACCCTCAGCCACATCGCGCGACCGGCGAGGGGAAGTCAGAGAACGATGGCGTTTCTTCGACTTCTTGTGCTTCGCCTTACCTGACCCCGAGTGCGAAGACTTGGAACCCGAAGATCGATGGTGATGACTCCGCGCACGGTCCCTCGACCTCCCTCTGGACCGGGACTTGGAACGGCGCGGAGCCGAGTGCCGGGCTTCCAGCAACTTTCGGGACCGCTCCCGCAAAGTCTTCGGCGCCATGGCCCGGCAGTCTGAGCACGATTTGGGGTCGTGGTCGCGCCCCAGGCAGAAAAGACACACGGTGCGGGTCCTTCACCGACATCATGCGGTGACAATCCCCGCAGGACTTGAAACCGGGCATCCTAACTGCACCGTAGGAGTCGAAGACTCGATGAAAAAACGGAGACAAAAGTCTCAAAAAGTCAGTCAAAAATTGACTGGGGGTTCCTGCTCTTCCCGGATCTGCGCTTGGTGGCGTGGAAAATGAAAGAACTGACATCAGCGCGTGTGGGCGGCGTCTAAGTAGCGCCTGCGACGTCATCTCGGCGACCACGACGCCAACGACGGACGCGGAGCCGCATGACGCCACCTACCGACGAGCAGGGGTACTGCTGATGAAAACTTTCCGGATCCAGTCTGATGCCTGGGGATATTCTAAGGTAAGGAATCTATCACTATGTGTTTCTTTCAGATGTTTATTGTTATCGGTTTGATACAGCAAGACAGACAGAAATATGGCTGTTATACTGATTACTTCGCACATGGTATAGGGTTACACCGCTATCTGCCTGCTCACCAGCACTTACAAATCCTCACCTGGAATGTTCGTGGGTTGGGAGACCCACGGAAGTGTCGTCAGCTACTGGCATACTTAGATCGACACCAGATACACATTGCATTACTCCAAGAAACACATATAAACCCACTACACACCACTACCTTTGCTAATAAGTGGGCAGATCATCGGATATTTTCATCGTACTCTTCCTACGCAAGAGGCACGGCTATACTTGTAAAAAAACGGACCCCTTTTGCCCTAGCTGGCTCGGTAATAGATCATAGTGGGAGATACTCCATTGCATGGGGGCGTTTAGGTACGGACTCAGTCACTTTAGTAAGTTGTTATGGTCCGAATGTTGACACTCCTGATTTCTTCACAACGTTGTGGGGGAAGATTGTGGAAATAGGCTCTACCCACATAATATGGGGAGGTGATTTTAACGTTGCTCTTAATCCGGCAGTAGACAGATCTAATCCCGCACCTCATCATTATAATAGATCATATGAAATCCTACGAGGGCTCAGGACAGACACTGACCTCCTTGATGCCTGGCGATATCTTCACCCCCTTGCACAGGAAGGCACACATTTTACAGCGCACACTGCATCCTGGGCACGATTAGATTGTCTATTATCCCGCGGGCTGGGTCCATCCATAAAAGACGTCACGCACTTGGCCAGAACATATTCTGACCACTCTCCTGTCAAACTTACACTTGCTCCACCTGGGTACAACAAACCACGCAGCAGTTGGAGGTTACAACCCACAGCGTTGTTAGACACGGTATTTCATAGTGAATTGGGGGTTGAGATCCAAGACTTCTTTCAAAGAAATAGAGGCTCTGTAGATAGTGTGGAAACAATTTGGGAGGCATTTAAGGTAACGATTCGGGGGTTTGTATCTCAAAAAGCTCTGGAGTGCTTCGGGACATACAGGGTACTCTTCGAAAATTAGAGGAGGAACTCAAGACCCTGGAAATGCAACTGAATATGGGGGGGAGACGCTAACATTCAGCATGCATTCCCTGAAAAATTATCGGACTACACCGCTACTGCGGACCGCGAGACAAAATTTAAGGGGAAATACTGGGTGGCCCGAAAGTATGGGGAAGGAGAGAGACCCGGAAAGGCCCTCGCTGAAACCATACGGCGGCCGTGCTTTTCCAATTATGTACTGGAAATTTCTGGTCCTGGAGAGGTAGTACAACGCGACACTGCTGACATACTTACCACCTTTACCGCACACTATTCCACACTATACACCTCACAGAGAAGGGACCACTTCGAATTAAACAGCTTTCTAGGAGATGTAGCGATTGGATGACTGGGTGACTCACAAAGGGAATTCCTTGGCGCCCCCTTCGAACTTGATGAGATTCGGGAAGCCATCATGCAGATGAAGTCCGGAAAGGCCCCTGGTCTGGACGGGCTCCCTGCCGAATTTTATAAAACCTATATAGATTTGATGGCCCCGATCTTAAAGGAGATCTATGAAGATTCACTCGAGACTGGCACGCTTCCTCGGTCTATGAGAGAGGCATTTATCACCTCCTTGCTCAAACCTGGGAAGTCACCTCTTCACTGCGATTCATATAGACCGTTATCCCTCATCAACTGCGATACAAAAATTTTGGCAAAAGTTATCGCAAATCGTTTAGCCCTTTTAATGGAAAAGCTTGTCCTTCCTGATCAGGCGGGCTTTGTTCCAGGCAGAGCAACCACACAATCTCCGTACCCTATTCTCCATTCTACAGAATGTTGCCCCTGAACTGCCGCTGGCGGCAGTTTTTCTGGACGCCACGAAGGCGTTCAACTCTGTCGAATGGGATTATCTATTTGGGGTGCTACAGCGCATGGGATTTCCACCTATATTTATTTCCTGGATACGGCTGTTGTATCCGCTTCGCACAGCAAAAGTTTTAATTAATGGCCATTTATCTGCTGCGTTTCCCATACCCAGAGGCACACGGCAGGGATGCTCACTCTCACCCCTGCTTTTTGCCCTCGCAATCGAACCCTTGGCCTCTAAACTGAGGCAGCATCATCAGGATAAAGCACTACGGTGCAACCTACGGCAGATCCTCATATCCCTATATGCGGATGACATTACCCTTTACGTACGAGATCCGCAGTACAATCTCAATCCACTCTTGAGAGAATTTATAGTATTTGGGAAACTGTCTGGAGTTCATATAAATTGGGGGAAGTCGCAAATCTTTCCCCTCACACCTGCCGCCACTCGGTTTCCCCTGGATTTCCCATTGGAATGGTGCGACGCTGACCTACGCTACCTAGGGATCCGTATTTCTGGGGATAGGGAGGAGCTGATGCGTCTGAACTATGGAACAGCCATAGATCGAATTACAGGCTGTGTCACTCGATGGATCTCACCGCCGCTCTCTTTGGCAGGGCGTGCTGCGCTGATTAAGATGGTGATTCTTCCGCAAGTATTATATTTATTTTTAAATATCCCATATCATCCCGGCCGACATTTTTTCCGAACACTCAGATCGGAAATGATAAGACTGCTATGGGGGGGCAAACAACCAGGCCTACAATGGAGAGTACTTACGCAGCCATATGCACGGGGAGGCTTTGATATTCCAGACTTCGAGTTGTACTATACATGCGCACAGGCCCACTATGCCTCGTACTGGTTCCATCCCCCTAGGTATATGCCACAAATCGCAGCAGAACAATGGTTAGCAGACCCCATCCCCCTGGAAGGCGTGCTAGGTGCACCCCCCGTACACGCGACACTGCACCCACTACGATCACGTGCACAGTAGACGCTTGGAATCGCATCCTGACCCTCCTTCAATGTCCAATGCTATATTCACCGCTACTCCCACTCTCCATCATCCTCGCATGCCGTTACTCCAAGAAACAGGGTTCCTCAGACTCTGTGAGCGCACCAAAATCACCACATGGGGGGGGATCTCTATCACAATTCCGTTCATCTGATCTCTCCTTTCATGAGACACGTCCCTCCTCTCTAGACGGATTTCTCTATGTACGGCTCCGTCAAGGTATACGTTCCATCACTCCAGAATTTCCTCAGGAACCCCCCACCCTAGTTCCTCTACACATGTTACGCACTGCATCGCCGGGACATCTGGTCTCTACGCTTTATCACGCTATACGCACTCAACAGACAGAATTTCCCTGCTCTTCCTGTGCAAAGTGGGATACGAAATGACGGATGACCAATAGACATATTGCTGTCTACAAACAGAGCAAATATCCGCCAGTGGTAGACTGCGCGTTACACATTATAAGTTCCTACAGCGCTTATATTACACCCCAGTCAAACTGCACCGTTTTAAATTAAAAGACACAGATAGATGCGAAAGATGTGGAAGTCCTGGGGCCGATTTCTTACATTTGTCCTGGGATTGCCCACGTGTGAATGAATACTGGACACAGGTTTTTGATGCCCTAGAACAGATGACACTCCTCACCTTAGAACGCACACCATTAATAGCTTTGTTGGGTTACACCAAACTCATTCCTAAATCCTGTCGCAAATACCTCGCCATTGCACTACTGCTAGCTAAACGTAGAGTGGCCTGCAGGTGGGGCAGGGGACGGGCACCTAAGTTCAAGGAATGGCTTAATGACTTAATATACTGCCAAGAGCAACTGACTCTATGCTGGAACGCTGCCTCGTGCCTCGAGACCTAGAGATATATGGAGCCCCCTACAGTGCTACCTTCTCGCACAACCGCCAAAATCTCTGACGGACGCTCCGGAGATACAGAGACAATGAAGTTCCTCACGTCATACGACAAGTGCAATATGCTGGAAACCCATGCTGAACTTGCCACTCCCCACGTGCCTTGTCGCTATAATAAGCCCAATGTTGTGCGCATTATACCCCACATTGATATTGTGATAATGTTATCCAACCCTACTATGATGATGAAGCCATTGTATACTTTTGTAATGCGCCAGGTGTATTCTGATTCCTTTGCCCAGCACATGATGTATTTAGATATGTGACGAGCAGCAAGTATGTCTGATCGCTGTACGGAACCTACATTCCATCTCATCACATTGTACTGGTGTCACTACCTATGTGAAGTTGATATTGCTTCTTTTCTCAACCTACTCTGTCTGATGTTACACGCTACGGATTGTATTGTACTTTTCATGTCTAGAAAACTAATAAAATGTATTTTCCACAAAAGAAAAAAGCCAGTTTTAGCCCCAGCCCACTCTGCTTGCTCCTACTTCAACTCACGAAACACTCGGGGGATAAAAATCACCCCCAAACTGTAATATCCCATTTCTGAATAATTGTGGCTTCTTGGCCCCAAGCTCATACTCAATCACTTGTTTCCCATTTTCAAGGGCTGTTGGGTTAAGATAACAAAACAGTTTTTCTTTACTCTGCTGAGCAGCCAGTGCAGCCCATCTGCACCCCCTTAAAGAAATAAATATTTTACGAAATAACACTGGGTATGAATGCTGATGTTAATCCCCCAACCAACTCGCTGCGCTGTAATTTTATTAAATGGCTTTATGTGAATGAGGGTTGCCAGTGTGATTTTAAGAAGGCACGGTCACCTTTAAAAAAGATGCAAACAAAGCATGCATAAGGGCCATGTGGAAGACCTCTCAATCTTGGAAACATTGCCAGGGTGTTATCAGATGTGACAGAGGTAGGGTTGGCACTTCTGCTGAAAGGAAAATCCGAAGATTAAGCTCTGCCTCCCTGAAAGTGGCATGCCTCTGTGCAGCACCCATTAATAAAAAAATATATATGTGCATAAAAAGGCACACACCTACCCTCACTTGTGTTTGTGCTTACTCATTGGTGCTTTCTTCAGTTACCATAAAAGAGTGGAAGGTTGAGTTGGTACTTATTTTATTCACCATTGAAGAATGCGATAGCAGCACCAAAATTCAAACCTGCCAACTCCAGATTGCCCTGACATAACCACAAAAGGGACATCGACCATCAGCAGCTCTACCTGCTGGTCAAGCGTATCTACTAGTAAGCTGCTTTGGGTGGGGGGGAGAGGGGGATTAATGAACTGCTGCAGAGATCTGTGTGTAGTGCTTAAATTGTGCCGGTGCTTTCCGGTGCTAAGCACCGGCACTTATTTCTCAGGGCCAGGTCTACACTCTATAGTCTACTCTACACACAATATTGGTGTAATATAATAACTGTGCTGCTCACTAAGTTGAGAGTAGGGCCTCAGTCTCCCCTGTGAAGAGCTAATATCGCACGTGACTACGTGCGCATAAAATATTTCAAATGGTATGTTGCAGCCGGGCCAGCAGGCTTAATGTGTGCCACACACATTACCGCCAGTAAGTGAAACTGCCTGGGTGGTCCCTGTCTCGGCCTAGCGTAAATCACGTCACATCTCATTTCGCGAACGTTCATTGGTAGCGCACTAGCCTAGTGCACTACCAATGAACAATTGCAAAATATAATATTAGCCTGGCCCCTTGGCGAATCGGCAAGTGTGTGGCAAGAGTCAGACCATTGAGCAGTGTTTTTGTCCGCGACCCGCCGAACATACTGCAGCTACAACATTAATCATCTGATGACGGAACCAACCAGTAATTCCATTCATGTATCTGACACCTTACACAGATTGAGGTGTGAGTGTTTGCCCCATTTAGCAGTGTACCGGCTTAGGCACTATGTTTCGCACCATTGCCATCAACCATTCCGTTGTTGCTAGCTTCTACATGCATTTCAGACTCTGGCTCATTTGTAGCGTTCCATTCCGCCCCTTAAACTTTATATAGTACATGCGGCAAATAAGCAAAAAGTTTATGTGTCTGCCCCATTTAGAGCTGAACCGGCTTTAGGAACTACGTTTCCCCATCATTCCTGGGAACGCTTCCGGTTCATGGACTTGCATTTCCGGGTGAATATTTCAATTTAACCCAGACCTCCGCTTAATGGCAGCGTCTCCCTGTTCCACGGACAGACGCCTGAGATGCCACGCTTGACCTGAGCGGTAAGTCGCTTCATGCGCTTGTACACTTGTGTGTCTTTAAGCGATACCTCGCCCTGGTCTACATCGATTCCTCCCGTACTGAGCGGTATTACGCTTCTATGCCCTTAAGCGCTGCTCCGCCCTGGGATGCGACAATTCCTCTCCTACTGAGCAGCTCGGTCCGTTTCTCTTTAGAAGGGCATTTTCACCGGGCCCTGCATTAATCCCTGCTCTGCCCCGTGTTGCATTAATTCCTCTCCCACTGAGCGGCTCGATCCGTTTCAGCTTGTTTTAACGCTTATTTCACCGGGACTTGCTTTGGGCATTTCACGTGCTCGACGTGATATTCCCTACCCGTCCCCGCTCAAACGCCTTTTGCGACATGTATCCCCGGGTCCTGCCGGCAAGTGCATTTAACCACCTCAATGCATTACGCCTGTTTTCCATACTCCCTAAACTCCGACATGCTTCCCTGGGTCATGCCGGCAAGTGCATTTAACCATTCTGTGGCCAAGGCCAGCGACATCTCAAGCTTTATGCCTGTTTTCCATAACTCCCTATACTCCGGGGTCTACTATACATTATATTAGGGCTCCACGGTACTGGGGTACGTACTCCGCTCTCTCGTGGTCTTCCAAACTCCTAGTACACCGTGCGCAGCTACTCTAAACTGTCTGTTACAAACCCTGTGACACCGCGTACAGCTTTCATTACAGCTTTACCCTGTAGGCGGCACCCCATGCGATAAATTTGAGACCATGTGTGCAGCCTAGTCTGCTCACAGTTCTTTTACTGATCTTTCTAGCCACTGGATACTCTGTCTCTTTTATGCTAATAGGCATGACCACTATTTAAAAATTTGTAACGCCACCACTTGGATGGGCGTTTGTACCTAGGGCCACTTGCCAGGGACAGATGATATAAGATACCTGACGTTTGCAGGTGAGCGTTACAGAACCAAATAACTGTTTGACTACGCACTGATTCTGTTGTATGGCACTGGCGATAGTCATTTGGAGTGCGTTGAGTTGTCTCTTTAGGTTTGTAAGAATGTGGTTCAAACATGCTGTACCCCACTGTTCTAACGGCGCGGTAGGTTGTTTTTATATTACCACAGGTACACCGGTGAATCTGCTGAACAGCCGGATCACTGGTTTTGTATTACACTCCGTCGTTATTTTCATTGTTTTAACACACGCTTTGCAGTAGCTATTAAAAAAAGAGAGATCCTGATGAAAGCCTTGACACTGGTTCAGGTCAATTCGGCTAAAACATGTTGATCACTTTCTAGTGCAGCTACCTCTAATGACGGCAGCCACACTACTCAATTTCTGTTTTTAATCCTGGCACCAGGAAGCATTAATAAACTACGGTAGGCTTACCTTGTAGCTAGTTTTACCCACTTTTTCCCACCACTGTATAGACAGCACTGCACTACCTCACTCTCACATTCGCTCACATTGGGTTTTAGTTATACCCCTCTTCTTCACTAAAACATCCCCGAGCTCCTCCCTCGCAGCGAGGGGGTTGTAGCCCGCGTAACGACTAGGTTTGTGACGCGAGGAGGTATCCCCATGATGAAGCATGACACCTTTGGTGTGTGAGGGAAACCGTCCTTAAAAGGGACCCCTCTTCCACAGCACTGTTTCTTCCATCTTTTCTCATTGGGACAAACGTTAGTCAATTACTCGGACTCGAGGGCTCTTTGTGTTGTAATTTGTCTGTATTGAGGAGAGTGCCCTCGCCGGTCCTTTAATTCTCTTCAAGCCCCTCATTGTGTATTGTATTTTGAGCAGCGGTTCAGCTGCGGGCTCGCTTATTCTCTAACCCACCAGGGATGAGTATCCAGTCAGCTTTCTCTTCTTCATTTTTCTTTGTTTTGTAATTTGCCACACATTACAGACAAAGTGAAACTGCCTGGGTGGTCCCCGTCTCGGCCTAGCGTAGATCACGTCACACGTCACATCGCATAAAGAGCCATTTCAATGCGTTGTAGACAAATACAGCACTGAACACTGGTACACAGCCGATGGCAGAAAAACAAGACTACCTGAACGTGAATTTTGTCTGGAGTGGCACGTTCAGGTAGTCTTGTTTTTCTGCCATCAGCTGTGTACCAGTGTTCAGTGCTGCATTTGTCTACAATGCATTGAAATGGCTCATTTAGCTAAATAACGTTTTATAGTGTGGGGCCCACAGCTTCAGCTCTTCCTCAACTGCTGCTGGCTTTTAACTTTAAAGAAAGATTTATTTTGCCTCGAGTGGCACCAGTCACGGCTACTGTCAAAACACTTGGTGGGGCAGTGAGGGTGGTGGTAGGGGGGAGGGGGGGTTTGAAGGAAATAATGTAAAAAAAAAAAAAACATAAAATAACTTACCTGCCGCTGCCGGATGCCGCCTCGGTGCTCCTCTTCACCCGTCCCCACCCAACTACAACGCTGCTCTCACATGAGAGCAGCGTTGAGCAGTGCATTCTCAAACACATCACAATTGTATGGTTGACTGCTGGCTCTGCAGTATTGCACATCCTCATGCCATTGCACTAGAAACAAATTAGGGGATCACGAATGTGTGCGATGCCAAGAACTACAGCCACCACAATGCAATGGGAAACGAAGAGTTTCTAACAAGCAGAGCCATCTTAAACATGTTTTACCTCTGCTGAGTCTGCACTAATCTGGTGAAATAATCAGATTATGGTTTGGTTAGGACGGGAGTTGTATTACCCTATCACTTGTAAATAGTGCTCCCTCCGGTATGAGGCGAGGCCTTTTTTCAGAGCGCAAGACCCCTCTCTTCCCCTACTGCATGGGGACAGGTGAGGGTAACTAAGCCTTCTCAACCCAGGTCCCTAAGGTCGCAGAGACTGCAGGTTTTCAGTCAGTCTGATGTTTAGGGACCGGCTATTATTAGAAAGCTGGCAAAGAAAGAGAAGCTTTAATGAGCAGTGACCCGCCAGACTTAAGTGTCTGGAGGCTACAAGCCAGACTAGGGCATAAAGACGGGGAGGGGGCACATGCCAGACTGGACCGTAAGGACCCACACAAACTAGACTGGGACCCAAGGAGGTACAAGCACACAAGGGGGTGGTACGAGCAAGACTGGAGGGTGACGGGGCAGAAGCCAGACAGCTGTGCGAGGGGGTCGCAGGCCAAACTGGAGTGTAAGGGAGGCAAATGCAAATCTGAGGCATACGTGTGTCAAGGGCCTGATTGCAGTGTGAGGTGGTCTTGGTGGCATAGGTCATACTGAGGGTACTGGCCAGGGTAGGGCATTTGGGAGGGGGACACAGGAGGAGCCGCCCCTAAGTGGCACGTTCAGGTAGTCTTGTTTTTCTGTCATCAGCACACATTCTTGAAATCTTATAAAGTGAAACTAGAAGTCCCACATGGTAATGTGCTCTACTCTTGAAAACCTTGTACTAGCTAAAGGTAGCAGTGGCTAGAGGAACACATTATGGGGCCAATTGGCCGCTATCCAGGACAGCTCACCAACCTAGCTGTACCATATGCTGCAAGACGGTAACATAGTATACAGTTTCTCCCCTTCATGAAGAGTTTGTATGCCTGTCAAAAGGAAAATTATTTCTGCCCGTCACCTTCACTATAATATCGTCTTTCAGGACAAAACATTACCCCCTTTGATGTCAGAAAAACATGCCCAGTTGGTGTCTGAGTTGCAGTGAAAATTAAAAACCTTGGGATCACTGCTCGCTTCTCTGCTTAGCCAATCTGTGTGATTGTAGACTGATATTTTCTTTCATTGACTCTCCCTTTTATTCATTGGCTAAAGCGGAGGACCTCTATTTCCCTGAGATCGTCTCAGATGTGTGTTCCATTCATACCTCTTCACACCTCTCCCAGGCAAAAATGAAGTTGAACTTATTGTTGCTTAGCTGCAACAAGTCCATCTAGAGCAGCAGATTACAGCTTTTGTTATCTTTTTCTTCTGCTTTATTTTAATAGTTTACATAAACAAGCAGGAAAATATGTTTTTTCTGGCACTTCATAGATAAACACTAGAATCTCTTTCTTCATGTTTCCACTTTCTACATGTTCCAAACTACTCCAGCTTTTCTTTAAACTGACTTGTATTGAAGTGTTTCTAATATCTGTATGCAACACACATCCAGCAGGTTTTTGGTATGTATAATTTTGCAGCACTAGAGATTTTATTTGTATTCTTCATGATTGCAAGCATGCTCACCATCATATGAAAGCGATACGCACCAAGGTTTTAAGTGGTTTGTGCAAAAGGTGATGGTATGGCCATGTATTATATGGGATAAAGACATACACCCTGGTGTACATGTTCGACCTTGTTCCTTTTTCAATGCATTAATAATTTTAGCCAATTTATTCCAAAATTGTGGTTTAAATGCACTTTTGATTTCATTTTTGAAAAAGTTTTCCTCAGGGGCGGTGGGAACCTCCTATCAAAACCTTACTTAAGGAAACCTCCCTTGCTGAAATTCAGATCAGGTATTACATCGGGCTTTCAGTGGTGCCAGTTGAGGATGTGGGTGGAGCCAGTGGAGGAAGTGGGTGGAGCCGGGGAAGTGGGTGTGGCATCCTAAAAAAGATTTTAGCACCTGGACTTAATATTTTACAAATTAAGCACTGTCTGTGTGCATCAAGCACCTCTCCGTGCAATGTTTGCAAAACTGTTCAGGGTGTTAATGCACATGTAAAGGAAGCCTGTATCTAAGCCTTTGCTTGCAGTTTTGAGTAACCATAAAATATCTATATGCACCTTCTGCAAAGCACTGCGTGTAACCTTCTGGTCACATATTCAAATCAAATAAGATGGAGCAGTTACCTCAAAATACTGAGGTAGAACAGAGGTGGAAAAGCGGGACTAGGAGAGAGGAAATGAGTGGAAATTGCTGGCATGATTGCTCAGTTATTCCGGGAGCAGGGGGAGGCGCAGGCTTTTTGTTTTTACTGGAAAGATACTTTTAAGTTGTACCTGGTAAATTTTTATAATAATTTTACATCTAAAGGCAATTTCGAAGGGCTTTTTGTGTTGATTGACATGCTCGCGGAGCGAGAGGCTCGAGTGGATCGTCCTTTTAAGTTATTGGTGGTGGGGGATTTTAATGCCAAATTGGGGTTTTCATTACCGCTTCCCCAATTGACCTTTGATCCAGCTGCTTCCGAGCTGGACCAAATTGTGATGGACGCTAGGGGACGGGTTCTATTTTCCCATCTGTTAGAAAGAGGTATGATCAATATGGCGCCCAATTTGACTGACCACTATATTCCCACCTTTACTGGACGAGGTATAGGAAGCACTATCGATTATGTGTTTGTCTCCTGGAGCATGTTTTCCTCCATCAAGGAATGTGAGGTCCTTATCAAGCCGCATAGTGACCACAATCCTAGCTCTGCTAAGATAGTGTTACCCTACAGGGAACAGAAGCCCAAGCCTTCAACCCTTCTGACACTATCCACCAAAGATGCTGGGCGTAGGGTGGTCTGGCGCACAGCGAGAATGAATAGTATTATGTTGCAGGTAATACCGATTAGCTCTGCTCTGGTGTCTAGCTGTAATTGTGAACCACGTGAGCCTTCTCGTATCATACAAGGTTGTGTTACCCTGCTAGATAAAGTCAAACAGCTGCTCTCTAAACCCATTTCCCAGTCCTGTATTCAGGCTCATTCCTGGTTTGATAAGGCTTGTAGAGAGGCTAATAATACCCTACGCTGGGCTTTAAAACAAAATCCTAGAGACCAGATTGTGATATGGGAATGTAGGAAGCTGTATAAGCTTGCCACAAAAAAAAGAAAGTTCGCACTGAAGGAGGAGAAGTGGGATTTAGTGGTGAGCTCCTGTCTATCAAAAGATCCTCAGGCCTTTTGGAAGGCTGTACGGTCAGTTCTATCTCCCACCCTACCAGCTGACAAGGTAACTGTCCATATCCCTCCTGAGACTTGGGTGACCCACTATGCTGGCCTCTATTCTGCTGATTTTGCTGCAGAGGATGCCCCATCACAGCTGAATCTAACATGCCAAAACCTTGTTTTTAATGAAGGGGAAGTCCAGAAAGCAATTGTTAACAGTAAAGGTAAGAAGGCACCGGGCCCAGATGGAATTCCTCTGGATTTATTCAAGGAAGATCCAGTATTCTGGTCCCCGGTACTTACCGCTGTTTTTAATTCAGTCTGCAGTGAGGAGTCCCAAAAGCTTGGCGTTCATCTGGGATAGTGCCTGTTTTTAAAAAGGGTGATGTGCATGATCCGAAATGCTATCGTCCAATATCTCTTTGGCCTCTTCGGCAAAAATAAATCGGGAGAGTTGTACTAGATCGCCTCCTGGACTGGATAAATGCAAACAATATTTTGGCTCCTACCCAGTATGGGTTTAGGATGGGCCTAGGCACGATCGAGCAGTGTCTAAATCTGCACCTCATTCTGGCTAAATATAAATATGCGAAGGGCACCCCTACTCATTTAGCTTTCATGGATTTAACCAGCGCGTTCGACTATGTCTCACGCTCTAAGCTGTGGGACATTTTAGTAAACATGGGTGTCGACGCAGGTCTGGTCTCCTTTCTGAGGCTCCTCCACCACGATCTCTCGGCCTCAGTGAGGTATGGTAATGCTGGTGAATGCTCAGAACAGTTTAGTATTAGGCGTGGGGTGCGTCAAGGATGTGTCCTTGCCCCAATTTTATTTCTCCTCTATACAAATGATCTGGAGAAAACATTAGTTACAGTTGGGGCTGATGTGCCGCAGGTTGAAAACAAGGCTGTGCCAGCGCTCCTTTATGCGGATGACGCAGTCCTTATGGCAAGGACTGCGATTGGCCTAAAAAAACTTATCTCCAGCTATGTTAACTTTATGAAGGACTTGGGGCTGGAGCCAAACTATAAGAAAACTTTTGTACTGATTTGTGGCCCCAAAAACACCAAGTCCTGTAGTCTGATTATAGAGGGTAAAAAGCTGGAAAGGGTTAGCTCCTTCCCGTATCTAGGCCTGGATTTTGATGAAGGTTGCTCGTGGCATACCTGCATAAATAATAGAATAACAAGATTTACACGCGCAGTTGGTACTACTTATTCTCTTGCAATGTCTATAGGTAAAAAGCCCATAGCCCCAATTTTAGAGATTTATAAGCGTAAATGTATTCCGATTTTAACATATGGTATGGGGATCTGGGGATGCAGGGACGTACTTGCCATGCAGCAGGAGGAGAATAGATTTTGCCGTAGAGTTTTAGGAGTGCCCCCTTCCTCGCCACATTTTCCCCTCCATTTGGAGCGGGGTCTCGAGTAGGTCCAAGATACCATAAAGGCTGCACCACTAGCTACCTGGTGTTCCATTTGGACAAATGAAGAAGCTGATTTTAATCTGGCAATTATTAGAGATTGTTTAAACTGTACTCGAGGCCTTTGCATCCCCTGGCTCCAATACATTAAAACTTGTCTTACGGAACTTGGGTGTTCTTTGTTTGAACACCCAGAACTAATTGGTAAAGGGGACCGTCAGAGGGTTTTGGCGAGCTTCCGAAAACAAAGAATCGTCTAGGGAATTGTTTGAAGTAGCCAAACCCACTGTCAGGGATTATTGTCTTATACAAGTTCCTCCCTACATTGCCCCGTATCTTTTATATGTAAATAATGTGCATGAAAGGAATTTGTTGTCTAGATTCAGGCTGGGGTCTTTTCGTTGGTTGATATGTTTCCCCTGGGTCAGTATTCTTCGGAATCTATTACTATTTGCCCTTGTGATGAACACTCGAGTCAAACCATTTTACATTTTGTATTTTTTTGTCAATTTTATCTTCCATTTACCAGGAAATTTTTAATACCTCTTCTACGCAGACACACATTTTCAAAGTGCAAAGCGGCGTTGTACTTTTGCAGCAACTCAATGATCGTGATGTCTGTTTTGCCGTTGGGAGTTTTTTGAAGTGTATTCTAGCAAAGAGAAGGAGCATGTTTTAATTTTAGTGTATTTTACCATTTTTTGTATGGATTGTATTAGTATTCCTACTAAATTGCTTACCCCTGCTGCTAACTCCTCTATAGGACTGATTTTATTATTCAAGTATTTTTGGATAACATTTGATGCTATTGATGGTTACAGTAGATCTTTTTGCACTATTGGATATTACCTGCTGCTACCTATGAACCCAAATGCTTTGCCACTTTAGTTCCGAGAAAATAGTACTGTATTTTGTTTGCTGATGTATTCTTTTTAAACAGAAAATGAGTTTGTATTTGCTGAGATAAGTTTGATCTTATATGATGTTTTTATCCATGTGTATCTTTTATGTCCTGTCTCTGGAAGGACGAATAAAGAAAGAATTGATTGATTGATTGGGAGATGACGGAGAATGAGGACGGTGATTTGTGGCTGCTAATATTTCTCTTTTTGATAAGGAAGGAGCAAAGAACTTCACTACTGCATTTTCCTAATTTACCACAAGCATTGCCTGTAGCATGCACAAATTCAAGGTACCTCCCTCCGAGACCACCTAGACAGCAAGTCTTAAAACATTCAAATTTGGCTTGATTTGCAGCTGTGGGCATCTTATTACGACTATTTACTGTCCTAGTTCGACATTGACTGCCACAAGAAACAACTGCAGTAAGTAAAACCAGTGTGCTGTCCCAGTATCCAAATATAGGCTGCCACTTGCTGGACACATTATTTACTTCACTGGTTGAGGAAAGCTACTTTCTGATGATTAGAAAATCCTACATCAGTTCACTAAAAGGTCTTTAGTTAAGGTAGAAAAATGAATATATTAACGTAATAAACACTCCGTCAGATCAAACACTTTTAAAGTAATCCGACGCGTTTAAATGAAGCACCTACGTTCCAAGTTCCACTGTACAACCAACAGGGCCGTAGCGTAGAAAATGTTAGGGGGAGTGGGAGGGAGGGTGTCTGACTTCCCAACAAGCAACGTGCTGCTCCCAACTAAAATAGGTTTGGCTGGGCGCTGGCCGGGTTAATGCAGAGGTTTAGGAACTAGTTTTGAGTTATTTGGAAACTAGGGTTAGTCAGCATAGCATCACAGCGAAGTAGGCTGGACCTCATGGTCTGCTCCAGTCCTGTTCCACCACACAGCAATGTAGGGGAGGGGGTCAAGAAGAGCAGGCCTGGCATCAGCACAGGTCTAGGATGAGCGTACCCGGCACGAGGCGTACGGGGGGGGGCAGCAAGGAGCAAAGTCATGGTCACTTTGAAGGCAAGTTTTGATATAAATATAACTTGAATGACTTGGACTAAAATAGTTTATGCATTAGCCAGAATACTACACAGTTCAGATTCTTCAGGTGGAGGTTCGGAGCAGAGCTAAATATTAATGGAAAACTAACTTTGAGCTATTGACATTGTAAATGACATTGGGTTTTTTTTGTTTTTCTTTTGTAAAACATAAATAAAAGGCATTGTAATTTAAAATGCCAATAGCTAAAAGTTTTGTAAATGTGAAACCTATTGCATCGCATTTACACGTGTGAGCTATTGTAAATGGTAATGGCTTTTATTAATGTGATGGACACCAGCACAGCAAAGAGAAGGGGGGGGCATACACTACTCACAGAAAAAAAATGCTTGTTACTACAGTGAAACTGTGTATTTAAAACCCCTTTAAATATTAGTATTTACCCAGTAACTGCATGTGTATAAACCCCTTTAAATGCCAGTTTTACTCCAGTGACTAGCTGACTCGCGTTGTGGTGTAGGCAGCCGTTTTATTTGTATTTTGGGATGGATACATTAAGCATGATTTGCAGAGGAGAGAGTAGCATTAAATGCAGGATATATACTGTTTGAAATCATGGAGTAGGTGCAGAAACCTAAGATCAGGAAGGTGTCAAGGTGCTGTAGGAGAGATGCGCGTCAGGACAATCTGAAACTCGCAGGGAAGCTGGGTGCTCGCATTCGCCATGTGTGATCTGCTCCCGGGCGGCGAGGGACGGGCTCTCAGCGGGTGGCATTTCGAGCCATTCTGATTGAGACCCTCCACGGCTCAGCCTCCAGGTGTAGTAGGGGGCATCGCAGCCACAGCAGCGCGGGGGGGGATGGAGGAAGTAGGCGCCGTGATTTAATGATGTGCTGGGATTCTGAGGGCCAGTTGTTTATTCTGCAGATCGGCCCCCAGTAGTGTAAATCCCAGGTGTCAGCTTTCCCTCTATCTCTCCTCAAATCTGGAAGTTTGAACTTTGTGAACCCTTTACATGTGAACAGCGGTGTCTGAGGGAAGCGCACCCCCCTACAGCTGTGGGGGTGGGGAGGAAGGCATGCGGGCAGTTATACGGCACTCCTGTTTAAGGTAAGCCCTGTTTAGTGTGAAGCCCCCTCCCCCGTCTTTAGAGAAAAGCACATATTTCAGTCCCAAGCACCCCTCAGCACATGTATCCCTTTCCGCACCTCCCTCTCCCTCAAACACACAATGGCCGCCTCTTCAGCACGACCCTCCCAGGACGGGCAGCCCCCGCTCCTGAAAACTGTGCACACCACAGGGAGCATGGAAAGCCCGAGGCATTCCCCCACTGAGAGCGAGGGGCCAGATTACAGACGCAGCAGCTCAGCCGTAGGTTCAGCAGCCTCGTCTGAGTGAAAAATCCCTGACCGGATTAATGCACGCACGCGGCGGTAGCCTGCGAAACCGTGTATCTTGTGTGCGAGTGTGGAAAGGGGATGCGTACATCCAAGGGTGTGGGGAACGACGATCTCTTCGAGTGTTGGGGAGAGTAAGTGCGTCGAGCACAAAATCATGGCAAAGCGCATAACGGGCGCTTGTTAAAACTAAGTAGCGCACTAGTGGGGAGACATGCAACTAGTCAGGGCGTGTGTCATACGGGCAAAGCAGCTAAGCATTGGCATCGTTGTAAAATAAGGGGTTTACCCGTAAAAACCGCTTCCACGAAGTGAGGTGCCCTGCAGTCCGCACTGTGATACAGCTCGCCCTCAAGCTGCGCAGAGCACTCCCGCAACCGCATAGTGGGCTAAATGTGAGCGGCGGATGGGCGGGTGCAGAACTGCGCGACGGGGACAGCAGACACCAGCGACGACATGTCCGAGCAATTCACCGTGGCGGCAAAGTCCAACAGGCATGCGCTTCCAAGTAAACAAAAAAATTAAATAAACACAGCGTGGTGTCCCTGAAGTGGACGAAAAGTGCAATGTAGAACATGCTATAACAAGCGCTCGCCATTGCGGGAAGGCAGCCGCTTGTTTATATTTGCATCGCGCTTTCACTTTAAGTGAAAGCGCGATGCTAAAATAAACACGCGGCCGAGTGAAACAGATGTGTACACGCCCCCTTGAGATAAGAAATTGCTTCACGACAGCCGTGAAGCAGACGACCCAGTCCGGATGGGCCGGACGAAAAGGAGAAAGGGCGGTAACGAAAAAGCATCCTTTTCAATGGGAAGCCAGCGTTTAGCATAAACGCGGACGCGACCCAATGAAAATGATGGGCGGGGCTTCAAGTCCCCTTCTGAAATCTCCTCATACACAATAGCTCTCGCAGAGCGAGCAGCGCATGCGCGCTGCAACGCTAGGCGAGACCTAAAAAGGAGATGGCAATATGCCAGATGGATCGGAAGTCTTAACCATGGCTGCACGAGGCAACCCAGTGGTTGTGACTAGAAGATTAAATGGATCTATCTGTCGATTCTCACACGTGGAGTTGTTCATGCATCCTACTGACCAGGTCCACAAGTTGCTCTTCACTCCCAGCAAATGGTCAGCCAAAAGGAAAATGCTGTTCATGAGTACCCACTACTTAATCTTTTGAAGTAGCATATAGAGCTGGGGTAGCAGATTGCACCCAGCTTCTGGATGTAAACCATTGCTGCGTGTTGTTTGTCTCGATTAGTGCGGTTTTCCACTGTAGAAGTGGAAGGAACACTTTCAGGGCTCGTCTGATGGCTTGAAGTAACTTAGGTAGCTTATGTGGCGCCTGCTGCAGAGGGGTCCAGGTGTCTTGGACAGTCATCTCAAGGAGGTGAGCTTCCCACCCCATGAGAGACTGGATGGTCACCTGCAGAAAGGGGTCTAGAAAGCTCACCTGTTTTGCACCTCCCCTCTTTTGCTGCTTCCAAAAAGCAGATTTGGGATTGGCAGTTGGGGCGGTTTGCTGGCCAAGGACTGGCAATGTCAGTTTCCTTTTTGCTTTTTTCAAGCATCTGGTCGTTTGGGGCTGAACAGATGAATGCCATCAAAGTTGACAGTCAAGTGGTCCTGTTACATCTCAGGTTTAAACTCAGACACCCTAAGCCAGGCACTCCTGCAGACGAGGTTGCTGGTAACAATAACCCTTGCGGCCGTGTCCCATTGAGAGCATTTCTAATATCAGCACTGCTGAGGGTTTTCCTCTGAACAACCAACTCCTGTGCTCTTTTCAGGTGGCCGTTTTACTAGCTCCTCCATCTCCTCCCAGTTTTCCTGGTCGTACATGGAGATGAGGCCCATCAAACTGGCAATGTGCCCATATGTGGCCAACCCAAGTGCTACCTGCTTTCCTGGGGCATCAATTCGCTTAGACTGCTTGTCTGGCAGAAGGGTGTCTCCTGTGGTCTGAATAAGGAGTCGGGACTGTAAGAAAGTGGCTCTGTATATACTGCACCAAAGTAAGGTTCAGTGTGCACAGAGTCCACAGTCCCCAGAGGTTTGGCAGAGGCTAAAGTTAGATATAACCTTACTCTCTAAAGTGGTAGCTTGGTCGAGCAGTAAGGCAGTATCAGAGGACAGTGTAAAGCATTTGTTGTACACACTCAGTCAGCAAATGAAGCCACACACTCAAGAACTGAACTCTAGGCCAATGGTTTGTATATAAAAATATAGTTGTTTTATTTTAGAACCAACAATGGGTGTCAAAATATACTTTCTCAGAATGAGATGCTTTAGTTAACTACTGTTCAATTGGCAATAGACTTTTGAATGCAATAGTTACAGTTGTTGCAATATGCAACACAATTTTAAACACAATTATACATTGAGCTCAATGGAAATTTCTGGTTAAATGCAATAGATTACTTTTTGGATTACTTTTCTAACCACGGGACTGGATCTTGGATTCAGTCCCGGGACACTTCCTGTAAACAGGTGAGAAAAGCGTTTTGGTTATGGTAGTGATTTTTGAGGAATATTACTGTATTTCAAAAGTTGACACTTAGAAACTTTTCTGGGTAAAATTACCAATGTTATCCTAGGGAAGGAAATACAGTTTGCAAGCAAAGTATGTTTACGTTATCTTTGTAATCCAGTGCTGGACTCCTAGGTTCAGCACTGGGACATTTACTTAAAACAGGTAAGTAATTACGTTTTTGTAGTTTGTACGATTTTTAAAGAATATTCTTGTTTTCAAAAGTCGACACTTAGAAACTTTTTGGAAGAAAAAGTGCCCATGTTATCCTATGAGGAAAAATGAGTTATCGGTCTCGAGGTAAGTAATCGGTCTTTTGAGTTAGGGTTCTGGGGTTAGACTCAGGGGTCTCCCAGGGTCAGTGATGCACTGTTGTTGCGACCCTCAGCGGCACTAGGGCGGCCGGGTGCAGAGTGTTGAGGCCCAATGTTATCCTATGGAGGATAGGGGGACTCCGGTTGGTGGCGGCTGGCAAGCAGGCCACGGGGTTGTGGGAGCAAAGCTCCTAGGGTTAAGCTCAGGGCACGTTGGGGACCAAGTTAGCACCAAAGAGGCACCCTCAGCGGCACTAGGGCGGCCGGGTGCAGAGTGCTGTTTTGAGGTCGGGTGCCCTGTTGATTTCAATGGAAATTTTCGGTTTTGGTTTTCAGCTGCAGGCTCGGTCCAGGAAGACTTCCAGGAGGAACCAACAGCTGGGCAGGTAAGTTGGAGGGCTCGGGGACGTAGGTGCACCTCGGGTTCCTTTCTCCAGGGCGCAGGGCGTCTGGATGCAGGGGTGTTCTTTGAGGTCGGATTTCACCTTACCGGGCCACTCGCGGTTGGGGGTTCTCCGTGCAGAGGCTGCAGGCGACGTCCGGGGAGTCCTGGAGGGGTCAACCCACGGTGGACTCCGGACTCTGGAGAGCTGGGGGACCTCGCTGGGACCGGTGGGCCACTTGAACTCGGGCTGTAGGCGACGGGTGCAGTGGTGGTTCCAGGCGTCGGGTTTCTTTCTCCTCAGCAGGCTCGGAGTCTTTGTTTGGTGTTTCTTTTGAACAGAGCTGCTGTTCACAGGAGATCCGGTCTTTGCTGAAGGCAGTCAGTCCTCCCCGGGGTTCTGGAGGTCGCTGGCTGCAGGACAAGACTATTTTTGGCGCAGGATCTCTGGAAACTGCAGACGGGCCGGTAGGGCTGGGGCCAAGTCAGTTGTTCTCTGCAGTCTCCTCTGCTGGGCGTCTTCTTTCGTCCTTTTTCTTCTTAGGTTGCGGGAATCTACGGAAGGAAGGTTCAGGGTGCCCCTAAATACTAGATTTAGGGGCGTTACAGGTAGGTAAAGGGCAGGGACCAATGGGTCCCTGCCCTGGGGTGGGTACACCCCCATCCTGCCACTCTCCTGTGGGAGGGGGGCAGGAGCCTAGTCCTGATTGGGCAGGGCTCCCCATCTTCAAGATGGCGAGAGCCCGGAGATGTGCTTCACCTCGCCTCCCCACCTGGAGGGGTGGGGTTGGCAGAGGGTGGCACACCCCCTTCCTCCCTTGGTGTTTCCCTCCAGTCTTCCCACCAGGATGGGGAGGAACCGGGTGGGGACCAGTTGCTGAGTACAGCAAGTGGTCTGGGAAGCTCACAAAGGCGGAATGCCTTTGAAGCTTCCCCTGCCCATCCTGGGGGAGGGGCCTAGCACCTCACCCAGGACGTGCATTGTTGCAGGCCCGGGAGAGCGGATGGCTCTCTACCCAGGGGTCCAGCAACATGTCTGCTGTGTGGCAGCCTAGGCAGCCCCTCAGACAAGACGTGGATTGTAGGTTAGGTTCAGGGGTAACTCCTAAGTTGCTCTCTCTGACGTGCATTTTACAGTAAATCCCACACTGGCATCAGTGTGGGTTTACTGTGCTGAGGAGTTTGATACCAAACTTCTCAGTCTTCAGTGCAGCCATCATGGTGCTGTGGAGTACGTGCTGACGACCTCCCAGCACCTAATATACTCGGAATGGCAGCCCTGCACTTACAGTGCCCAGGAATGGGCCTGAGTACTGTAGGGGCACAGGGCTCATGCACCTGTGCCCTCACCACTGGCATAGGGCACCCAGCTAGAGGGGTGACTGAGGCATGCCAGGGCAGTGTGTTTAGTGGGCATGGCACACAGGGATGTGTGCCATGTCGACTCTCTGTTTTGTTCTGGCACCAAGACACTCAGCCTGCAAGGGCAGTGTGTGTGTGTCAGGGCACAGGGCCTCTAAGGGTGGCACAATAAGTGCTGCAGCTCCTAGGGGTCTTCTCTGGTCACAGTGCCCTGGGTACCTAGGGTACCATTTACCAGGGGCTTACCTGTGGCCAGAGATGCCAATTGGGTTTAGGCTGAGTACAGTTTTTAGGGAAGGAACACAGGCCCTGGGTACCTGATTGGCAGGGATCCAGGGCACACCAAGGAAAAGTGCATCAGTTATCAGGCAAAAAGTGGGGGGGGTTACTGCAACAGAAACCCACTTTCCTACACAAGCCCCCCCCAGCCCAAAGGCCAGGAGACTCAGCCAACGCTGGGAGAGCCTGTCTAGTCTTTCAGGCGAGGAAGAGTTGGGGAAGTGGTTTGGAAAGTTGCAGGGCCTACTCCGCCTATATATCCTTCTGTCCAGGTCAGTCCCTTTGGGGAGCTGGCCTACCTCATCAGTTTCCAGGACCTAATTCCCAAAGCTCCTCTCCTTGCTCTTTTAGTGTCTTCACCCCATCTTTTAAGTTTGGGTTCAGAGGTGCCCACCTCTGCAAAGTCTAACCTAGCCAGGGCAAAGCCCAGCTTACCCACAGAGGTCACCCACAGTTTGAGCAACCCCACCATGACCAATAGGGTCAGGGGGCCTAGCTTGTTATTTGGCAGGGGGTTAGGCCACCATGCCAAGGATAGGGCTGCCATGAAGGCTAACACCCAGCAGAGGCTGCTGACAGCTGTCAGTGCCCAGAACCACACCTTTAGCTCCTGTCTGGCAAGTGAAGGGGCTATCTTACAGGTCTCTTTGGGTCCTGGCTGTCTGCCTGTTGCTTTAGGGTGGGGGGTCACTAAACTTTGTAGTGAGCACCCTTCCTCCACCCTTTGTTCTGCCAGCTGAGGAGCCACCAACTCAGGCTGGACAGTTGCCTGACTAGTCAGGTCTTCTTGTTGGCTAGGGGGCTTTACCAGGGCCACTTCTGGAGTTTTCCCTCACTGGGATAGAATCTCCTGGCCCTCTGGGGACTGTGGCTAACAGTTGCTCCACCTTTCCTACCCTGTTCCTTTTTACTCTTTTGGGGCTCAGCTGCACTGACTGCAGGTTGAGCCCCCCAGGTTTCTTGGGTGAGGCCTGGCATTGGGCCAGTGCCTCTCTTTGGCTCAGGTCCACCTCTAAGTGGTCATTCCCCAGGAGACAATCAAGGGGGAGGTCTTTACTGACTACCACCTTTCTCCATCTAAGGGACCCAGCTATGACTAGGGGCACTACAGCCACAGGCCTAACAGTGACTCCCCTGGGACAGCCCTTACTCTCCTTGATTCCCCTGGGACATACTGGTGTGGGAGTACCAACCTGTCATGCACTCACAGTGTGACTGGCACAGGTATCTCTCAGGGCAGTGGCTGGGATTCCATTCACCAGTAGGCGGTGGAAGTGTCTACTCCCCTCTGGGATCTCCAGCTTACCTCTTGGGCCCATTTTTCCAGTTGAAAGCTAGGAGGACTTCCTCATCTGAGGACCCTTCCTCCAGAGCTACACTGGCAACTCCTGGGGCTACACTAGTCACCCCTGGGGCTGTACTAGGGATCTTGTTTTTAGGACAGCTAGGGTCCTTGGTGTGGTGTCCTGACTTCTGACAGTTGTGACACCATATTCTGTTGGGATCCCAATTCTTACCTTGGTACCCTGGTTTAGTTTGTGAGGTGTCTTTGGGCCCACCCTCCTGGACAGGCTTTTGGGGGGCTGCCTGGGACTCCTTACTTTTATCCTTAAGGGGTCTCACTATCTTTCTTCTGGGGAGGCTTTGTGACCCCTTTCTTTGGTCACCCCCAGTGGATGTCCTAGTTACCCTTGTTCTGACCCAGTGGTCTGCCTTCTTTCCCAATTCTTGGGGAGAAATTAGACCTAGGTCTACCAAATGCTGATGCAACTTTTCGTTTGTGCAATTACTTAGTATGTGTTCCTTCATAAACAAATTGTAAAGTCCAGGAAAATCCTGCACATTATGTCCAGCTAACCAACCATCCAGTGTCTTTACTGAGTAGTCTACTGAAGTCAATCCAGGACTGGGTCTGGGCTTTGTGAGCCCCCCTGAATCTAATTCTATACTCCTCAGTAGTGAGCCCAAATCCCTCAATCAGAGTATTCTTCATGAGGTCATAGGACCCTGCATCTGGCCCAGAGAGGGTCAGAAGCCTGTCTCTGCAGTTACCAGAGAACAGTTCCCACAGGAGTGCCCCCCAGAGAGGTTTCTTTACTTTTCTTATTTCACAAGCCCTCTCAAAGGCTGTGAACCATTTGGTGATGTCATCACCTTCCTCAAATTTAGGGACAATCCCTTTGGGGATTTTAGGATCAGAAGTTTCCTCCCTATCCTTAGTTTTAGTATTGCTGCCACCATTGATGGGTGCTAAACCCATCTCCTGTCTTTTCCTTCTCTAGAGCCAGGAGTCTGGTCTCTAGGTCCAGTCTTTTGGCCAACCTTGCTAAAAGGTGGTCCTCCTCACTAAGGCTATCCTCAGTGTCCTCTCTGGGACCTGAACCACCTAGGTGGCCCCTAGGTCCCCAGAGGTTTACTCTTGGAAATAAGGGTGCAGTGACCCTGTCTTCCCTAGGGAAGTGGTGGAGGTGGGTTACCATCCCCATCCTCCTCACTCCTTTCCTCCTCTGCGTGGTCATCACCATGCTCAGAGGGGTGGGCCTTAGCATACTCAGCCAGGAGCTCCTGGAGCCCTTGTTTGGCTGGATGCTGGCCCATTGGTATATTTTTAAGTTTACATAAGGACCTTATCTCTTTGAAAGACAAATGAAGATAAGGGGTGAGGTCGAGCTCCTCAACCATGTCCTGTATGTCATTATTATTTTCACTAATAGCTGGGTTGTTTTCTTTGAGACATTCTAACAAAAAGTTCCTAACCCCTCTACCCTTGACTATAGTGACTTTTTATTTTCTACAATTTTAAAGGGACTTAAGCAAGGCCCTAACAAGACTTTTAGTAATTTGGTAAAAAATGCCAATTTGAAAAAATCAGAATTCTAAAGGCAATTTAAGAGTTCTGTCGTGTGATCAGATGGTAACCAAGTAGTCCAACAATGCAAGTTTGTATCCCACCGCTGATCCACCAATGTAAGAAAGTGGCTCTGTGATATACTGCACCAAAGTAAGGTTCAGTGTGCACAGAGTCCACAGTCCCCAGAGGTTTGGCAGAGGCTAAGTTAGATATAACCTTACTCTCTAAAGTGGTAGCTTGGTCGAGCAGTAAGGCAGTATCAGAGGACAGTGTAAAGCATTTGTTGTACACACTCAGTCAGCAAATGAAGCCACACACTCAAGAACTGAACTCTAGGCCAATGGTTTGTATATAAAAATATAGTTGTTTTATTTTAGAACCAACAATGGGTGTCAAAATATACTTTCTCAGAATGAGATGCTTTAGTTAACTACTGTTCAATTGGCAATAGACTTTTGAATGCAATAGTTACAGTTGTTGCAATATGCAACACAATTTTAAACACAATTATACATTGAGCTCAATGGAAATTTCTGGTTAAATGCAATAGATTACTTTTTGGATTACTTTTTTAACCACGGGACTGGATCTTGGATTCAGTCCCGGGACACTTCCTGTAAACAGGTGAGAAAAAGCGTTTTGGTTATGGTAGTGATTTTTGAGGAATATTACTGTATTTCAAAAGTTGACACTTAGAAACTTTTCTGGGTAAAATTACCAATGTTATCCTAGGGAAGGAAATACAGTTTGCAAGCAAAGTATGTTTACGTTACTTTTGTAATCCAGTGCTGGACTCTAGGTTCAGCACTGGGACATTTACTTAAAACAGGTAAGTAATTACGTCTTTTGTAGTTTGTATGATTTTTAAAGAATATTCTTGTTTTCAAAAGTCGACACTTAGAAACTTTTGAAGAAAAGTGCCCATGTTATCCTATGAGGAAAAATGAGTTATCGGTCTCGAGGTAGGTAATCGGTCTTTTGAGTTAGGGTTCTGGGGTTAGACTCAGGGGTCTCCCAGGGTCAGTGATGCACTGTTGTTGCACCTCAGCGGCACTAGGGCGGCCGGGTGCAGAGTGTTGAGGCCCAATGTTATCCTATGGAGGATAGGGGGACTCCGGTTGGTGGCGGCTGGCAAGCAGGCCACGGGGTTGTGGGAGCAAAGCTCCTAGGGTTAAGCTCAGGGCACGTTGGGGACCAAGCTAGCACCAAAGAGGCACCCTCAGCGGCACTAGGGCGGCCGGGTGCAGAGTGCTGTTTTGAGGTCGGGTGCCCTGTTGATTTCAATGGAAATTTTCGGTTTTGGTTTTCAGCTGCAGGCTCGGTCCAGGAAGACTTCCAGGAGGAACCAACAGCTGGGCAGGTAAGTTGGAGGGCTCGGGGACGTAGGTGCACCTCGGGTTCCTTTCTCCAGGGCGCAGGGCGTCTGGATGCAGGGGTGTCTTTTGGAGGTCGGATTTCACCTACCGGGCCACTCGCGGTTGGGGGGTTCTCCGTGCAGAGGCTGCAGGCGACGTCGGGGAGTCCTGGAGGGGTCAACCCACGGTGGACTCGGACTCTGGAGAGCTGGGGGACCTCGCTGGGACCGGTGGGCCACTTGAACCTCGGGCTGTAGGCGACGGGTGCAGTGGTGGTTCCAGGCGTCGGGCTTCTTTCTCCTCAGCAGGCTCGGAGTCTTTGTTTGGTGTTTCTTTTGAACAGAGCTGCTGTTCACAGGAGATCCGGTCTTTGTTGAAGGCAGTCAGTCCTCCCCGGGGTTCTGAGGTCGCTGGCTGCAGGACAAGACTATTTTTGGCGCAGGATCTCTGGAAACTGCAGACGGGCCGGCAGGGCTGGGGCCAAGTCAGTTGTTCCCTGCAGTCTCCTCTGCTGGGCGTCTTCTTTCGTCCTTTTTCTTCTTAGGTTGCGGGAATCTACGGAAGGAAGGAGCTCAGGGTGCCCCTAAATACTAGATTTAGGGGCGTTACAGGTAGGTAAAGGGCAGGGACCAATGGGTCCCTGCCCTGGGGTGGGTACACCCCCTATCCTGCCACTCTCCTGTGGGAGGGGGCAGGAGCCTAGTCCTGATTGGGCAGGGCTCCCCATCTTCAAGATGGCGAGAGCCCGGAGATGTGCTTCACCTCGCCTCCCCCACCTGAGGGGTGGGGGTTGGCAGAGGGTGGCACACCCCTTTCCTCCCTTGGTGTTTCTCTCCAGTCTTCCCACCAGGATGGGGAGGAACCGGTGGGGACCAGTTGCTGAGTACAGCAAGTGGTCTGGGGAAGCTCACAAAGGCGGAATGCCTTTGAAGCTTCCCTCTGCCCATCCTGGGGGAGGGGCCTAGCACCTCACCCAGGACGTGCATTGTTGCAGGCCCGGAGAGCGGATGGCTCTCTACCCAGGGGTCCAGCAACATGTCTGCTGTGTGGCAGCCTAGGCAGCCCCTCGAGACAAGACGTGGATTGTAGGTTAGGTTCAGGGGTAACTCCTAAGTTGCCCTCTGACGTGCATTTTACAGTAAATCCCACACTGGCATCAGTGTGGGTTTACTGTGCTGAGGAGTTTGATACCAAACTTCTCAGTCTTCAGTGCAGCCATCATGGTGCTGTGGAGTACGTGCTGACGACCTCCCAGCACCATATACTCGGAATGGCAGCCCTGCACTTACAGTGCCCAGGAATGGGCCTGGGTACTGTAGGGGCACAGGGCTCATGCACTCTGTGCCCTCACCACTGGCATAGGGCACCCAGCTAGAGGGGTGACTGAGGTATGCCAGGGCAGTGTGTTTAGGGCATGGCACACAGGGATGTGTGCCATGTCGACTCTCTGTTTTGTTCTGCACCAAGACACTCTAGCCTGCAAGGGCAGTGTGTGTGTGTCAGGGTACAGGGCCTCTAAGGGTGGCACAATAAGTGCTGCAGCCCTTAGGGGTCTTCTCTGGTCACCGTGCCCTGGGTACCTAGGGTACCATTTACCAGGGGCTTACCTGTGGCCAGAGATGCCAATTGGGTTTAGGGCTGAGTACAGTTTTTAGGGAAGGAACACAGGCCCTGGGTACCTGATTGGCAGGGATCCAGGGCACACCAAGGAAAAGTGCATCAGTTATCAGGCAAAAAGTGGGGGGTTACTGCAACAGAAACCCACTTTCCTACAGGGGACACCTTGGCCACAAATGTGAACTGGATTGTCTGAGGCAGGCTCAAATTTTTCCTCCACGCTGGGAGTAACTACATTGGATTTTACTGGCTTTTTTTAAAGTTGTCAGTAGCCGACTTGAGCAATCCCTTGAGCATGGTGAGTTAGTGGACTGCATGTTCTGTTTCAGACAGGGTTTTAAATAGGAAATTGTGCAGGTCTTCCATTGTGTGGATTTTGGCCTAGGGATGTTGTATAGCACTTTGTATTGCTGCATGGTATGCAGCTGTATCATCTGGTGGTATGGATTGACAGGGTAGGGCTCACAATCTGGGTCATCTTGGGGGTCTACTATAGTCTTCCCAGGGGCCAAAAATGCTCTCAGAGGTCCTGTGGGTAGTAAGGGCTGCCTGCTTATCAATCAGTGTCTTGTGGCTCAGGAATGAGTGTGCAGGGGCAGTGGTGGTGGTGGAGTGGGGAGGTATCAATGGTAATGGTGGGAAAGGCGTAAGGCTGGTGGCTGAGTCGTTGACCCTTTTGAGGCTGGGCAGCCTGGAAGGGTTGAATTGTGATTCCTCTGCGAAGGCTAGCTAGTATTTCTTTGGGAGGCAGACAAGTCCTGGGCACAGTGGTTTCGTAGGATCTTGCCTGTGTCTTGGTGTATAAAAACTTACTTTTGCTTTGCATCGAGGACCTCAAAGAGCCTTTCGAAGATAGACCCCTCTATGGTGTCAGACTTTGGTAGCTAGGGGTGCTTTGTTGTCTGTTTTGGCACGAATTGCAGTTAAGGTTTCGACGTTGATTTTGACTCAAAGTGTGGCTTTTCAGAGCCTCAGGGCCAGGGGATGTGGTTCAGTCCCCTTGGATGGAATCTCTAGGGTCCAGGGTGTCTTGGTTATAGGAGCAGAACCTAAAGGTTTGTGCAGCTTTCAGATTGACATCAAACTCCCACAGGAGCAGTGCTCTGCCTCTGTCGAAGGATATTTTGGGGCTTGAGGATGGCCTTGGGGTGCCATCAGTGCTTGAGGGATCAACTTTGTCTTCGGACCCATTGCTGGCAGATGGACCGCTGGCTCAAGGAATTCAACCACCTCCTTGACATAGGAGCTCTTGGAAAATATGGCCTCCAGACTTTCTTCTCCTTGAGCTGCTGTGATCCCAGATGCGATTACGCAACTTTCTTTCCCTCCCGTACCTTACGTTTTTTTGCAGCATAAGGCAAGGTAAGCTTCACAGGAAGTCTCAAAGTGTTCCATGGAGAAGTAGCAGTTGCAGAACTCGTGATGCTCGCTCCCATGAAATTTGGCATTACACTTAAAGCAATGGAAGAAATATATTCTATATCGCTGTCCTAGGTGCATTCTCAAATAAGCAAAAACTTGGAAGGATAGTGGCTTGAGGCTGTGATGCTTCAAAGTGCCCAGCGGATGACTATCAAATCCAGAGTCACGGATTCGCCAGCAGAGCTTTCGCTGGTACAGTATTGCCATTTTTGTTGCAGGAAGGGTGAGCAGTTGAATCAAAAAGGAAGATCCAGTGCATATTATTGAAATCTGAGCAACGTTCCCAAATGTCGAGCTCAATAGCAGAAGAAAATAAACTGAGGTGCAAACAGTGTGCTGGTGCACTGTGGACTAAGGATGGAATCACAATATATCTTATGACTCACACTTTTCCGAAGAAAAACAAGCGGCTAACGTCCGGGACCAACATTAGATGGTAGGAGTATACACAGCATGTGCTTTTACAGCCACTCTACGTATATGAATATATACAATTGAAAAAAAGACAGTTAAAAGCTGGGCTATGACTGACTCACATGTGTCAAACTGTTGAAATTCACCAGTTATGGTTAGTAATGTACACAACACACATGATAACATGTGCCACCTGCCATTGTGGCAAGCTGACCTCTTGATTGCTCTTTTGTTTACTTCTGCACCTTTGCCAAATTGTTGCTTTGAGTCTGGCGGGTAGCATAAGCCATCACGTGTTGTGCTCTTTTTCAACATATCAACCAAATGAAAATAAAATAAACAAGAATGCAAGCGTTACCTGCAGCTCCTCGGAGATTCTCTCCAAGTGGTTGGTTATCTTTTTGATAAGGTCACTGTACATCTGTTCTGAGTGCTGCTGGCAAACACATTTATATACACAACTGTGAAAACAAGAAACAAGACTAAGACACTAAGAAAAGGCACACAACTTAACACCCTAAAAGAGCAAAGCAAGTTTAAAACAAACGTGGGCAAAGGCAAGACATCTTTAATATGCTCCACCCTGCACTCACTAAGGCACACCACTCATCTTGCACTCACACAAGAACACCACTGAATCTGTACTCACATAGGCAAACTGCTCCCTCTGAACTCACATGGATACACCCCTTCACCTGCACTCACAGAGGCACTTGGGTCCTCATTCTGAGTGGGCAGGTGAGAGAAGAGATATTTATCAGATAAAAACGAATACCCAGGAATCAGTATTTAGCAAGACAAACCGCTATAATGAATTTTCATATACAAAATGGGGGTTCCCTACACAAATAGGGGTGAACATGAGAATTATATGCTTTCCCACAGCAAATTCCGCTTCAGTACCAATAAATGCTGTTTACTGGGCATTTGCTTCCAGTGAATTGCAGCAGGATTGACCTGTCGAAATGGTCATAGGGAAAGCTGTGAAGGATGCAGTACTTAGTGCTAAACTTGTGTTCCCAATTCCTGCACAAACGTGTTTGCGCAGGAATCAGGAAAAAAGGCCACTGCACCCCACACTCATTCAAGCACACACTGTATACCCTGCACTCAAAGGCACACCTTTCATCCTGCAGTCACACAGACACCTGGCAGAGTACATCCTATCGATCTGAACCCTATACACAGTCCTTACCTAGCCTGCCTCTAAACATGCTGACCCTCCATAAGCCTCATGTCATATGCAGCTCACCCCTTAAAACAGGCATGCAACCACATATACAATGAAGTCAATGCAGGCAAATTGACATCGCTTTGCCAAGTACAGGCAAAGCAAGACCGTCTGGCCATGCCAAAGCTGGCTACATTTCAGGGCAAGATGCAGTGTAGAAACACCTTTCTAGTAACACAGGGCCAGCGAAAAGCTGGTGACCCTGTAAGTATTAGTACATGGGCCCTGTAAAGAAGAAGGGTGACCTTGTGATATATCAGTAGATGTTCCAAAGCTGGTGAGCGGTCATTATCCATACCTGGTGGTGCCCTTGAGATTGATTGTATCGATACCAACCATACCCCAGCTGTGAGGTTTTAATAAAAGGTACCAGTGCCATTGTCCAGGACAGCTGTCAGGACCTGTAGCATAATCCTGTGCAATGTCAAAGGCTGTGCCACATGATGGGGCCAGCAGAAGCATGGACCCCGACCATGTCAGAATCGGTAGCATGGTCCCTAGCAGGCATCAGAGGTTGGGGAATGGCTCACAAGAGCTAGGACGCTGAAGCTAGCTCCCGACTGGTATCTCAGGTTGAAACGTGTTCCAAGGCAGGTGGCACAGCCTGCTGCATGGCTCCTAACAGACATCATGGGTCCTATGAGGGGCCCACGGATGTAGCATACCAACGGTGCAATGCAGGTACCAGAGTTCTGTCATCCAGGAATCTGTATATATATACACACACAACACCTTTCATCAGTTGTTAGCAGCTGCATAACAGAACATGCAAGGTATAAGTGCAGGCACCATGACCTCCATGCTCTTGAGACAGAGTTACCAGTAGCTGCATCATGCCAGCTCTTATCAGGGCTGGTGTTGTCAAATCTACCATGCCCTCGATCCCTAGTCTCCGAGGCAAGGGTCTCTCTGAGGTGTCATTACCTGTAGGTCAGAGTCAAGTATTTGAAGAGCTTGGCGAGAGACGTGTTAGACAGGCAGGATGTGCTGGCCTTGTTAAAGCTATACGTCTGGTAGATCTGCTTGTTGATTGAGTCGAACTTACATAGGAGGTCGCTCTGTAGCAATACCACCGCAAAGTGGCCACTCTGGAAGATTTGTGCCTTGGTGCTGCTGGACTTCCTCAGCAGCGGAGCAGGCTTGTCCGACTCATCGTCTGGCTTCTGCTTGACAGTAACAGGCACATGGCAATGATGAGACAGCTGGCAGCAGTGGGTTTGGCAACAGCAGGACCCATGTAGCAAACACCCTGCCAACGCAGCTTAACCCTCACAGCCACAGTTTAAAAGTAAAAGTGGGACTTTAAGCAGTGTGCGAGTATGTTTCCGTCAATAAGATGCCAGACACCCTAGCGCGATAGAACATTTGTCAGCCAACCAATCGGGACAATTCGATGCTGTAAAGATACAGTGCAGCTAAGCTCAGTGCTTCTGATTGGGTGGCTCCCGACAACCCCTTCTGCTGCTGAACTAAATGCAAAATAGCATTACTGACTGAAGAAAACTTCTGCCCTCGCTCCTCCAGGGAACAGACAAATTATAGCAGCAATGTGAAGTGGTGGCTTTTTCTACAGGTCTTGCATTTTGGCTTGCTTCCAAAGTCATAATTTAGTCAGCAAATTCTATCAAACGAACGCTACATAAGTGATTCAATCTCACCCGAGATGGCCAAAGCATCATGACGGGGACATTCAGTCAACTTGAATGAAGAGATTTATATACCTGCTCTAGTTAACATGCAAGGATACTACATCATGATGCTTCTCCCGGCAACACTGCTGCATGTCAGCACGAAAAACTCTACCCGTGCTATTAATGCCTGGTGGAGGGTTTTACCCTTACATTCTCCTGTAGGATTACTTGTGAACACTGCAGCCATGGGATAGGAGCGAATACCACTCACAAACCAATAACAAAGTAACAAGCACTCTTTCGTAAGGAGCATACAAACTCTGCCAAATCAAATGTTGTACTCAAGGAAACCAAAATGTGGGGAAGACTCAAAGCCCTGCTCGTGGCATGTTTTCTTAAAGTTCTTTATTTGGTGATCATGCAAGGTCTGGCGATAGTTGTGCTGTCAAGCCAGACCTAACCGCTGATCAGTTTTCTAGTAAAACAGAATTAGAAATGCATTTCATGCCAAGCCTATAGTGAATGGTATTCATAGGCAAATGACACTAAAGCCATTCTTGATAGGGCAGCACACCGATGGAAAAAGACAAACAAATGTAGAAGCTTGTCCTCCATTGAAAGAAAATAAAGAACTAAAAACCTATGGTGTTAGTACCAGTAATCGATGCATGTATATAGTCATTACTGGGACCTCCATTTGTGAAGAGTGGTAATGCAGCTTCGCAAATATAAAGACAATAACTATAACTATGCTATAGAGTATAACTGCAGCAGGCTTATTATCTACATGAACAGATGAAATCACAAATGGCTTTAGTAGTGGCATTTCGCATCCAAACTCATTCAGAATATTGCTCAAGTTGCAAATGATTGTTTTGTTTCCGTTTCCTACTAATGGCAATAGTTTTGTTCTCATGGCCTGTACCCAGTACCTACTAGGCACAGCAAAAATCCTAGTCATCATGGTTTAGTTCATATTGGACTGGGTGCAAACTACAACTGAAAACTAGGTCTTGTATTCACAGGCCACTGGGCATAGCCAAGGGTTGTGCCCAATATGCTTCGGGGATGAGGTGCTGGGCATGGCCCCTTGCTAGGTTCCTGGCCTTGCCCAAGAGCCATAGACCAATGTCTGTGTACATCTTAACTTACCATTCACTCTTCAGCTGGTGGAAGGTGTCAGCAACAGCTCAGTCACATCCATGAGTAGAGGAGCTCATAAGTAAGGATGATTAGCTTGGTGAGAAGCTTGTTGTCTACAGCCAAAGGTAATTAGGATCCTAAAAGGTTCCTGTGCCTTTGCAACCGAAATATAAGCTCTCTGGGTTCTTGCGAGTATGCAACTGCTGATCGCACCAGAGATGCCAGGGTTGAGACATACTTCCTTAACACTAATCTTTATTAGATTTTTTTTTTTATACAACAGAATTACAGGGACCCACAATTACAGACTTTAGTGCATACGGTACAGAAATTCATTTCACCATTTACAATCAATTACCTACATGTGGCCAGCCTGGCTCCAGCGCAACAGCTATCAGAGTATCACATCACACTCGCCACATATTTACAAAAATGATAGACCTCCCCACCCGTACTTAACTAAGGATATATGCAGACACAGCAGAAATCCAATTTATGAGTTGCATAGCCTATTAGGACAATGCAACATTGTCAGTGTGACCCTCTAATACCCGCAGAGAGGGCCCAGACATATTTGGGCTCAACTGGAGAGGAAGCAACTTTCAATACGCTTCCAGCTGCTCATTACAATAAAACACAACACAGAGCCAGTCTTTAGTTCTTGGGGGAAGGCCCAATGCCCAATAAACAGCATTTCATCTTTTCCCCAGAAAATACCGAATGAGAAGTTTATTTCCTAAAGGACGGAGGGAAGTCACCCACACATCCCAACAATGCCACTAAAGGGGTGGCCGGAATCATACATCCACTCACGTCAGATATTATATTCAAAGTCTCTAGCCAGTAATGGGCTATGTCCGACATTGCCATGCTGAAACCCAGTGTTTAGAGTTCAATACCTAGCACATTTCGTGCCCACACTGAGCGCCAGCCTATGTAGGGATTCTGAATTATAGAGTGCTGTGAGGAGTATTGTATATGCATCAATCTAGTTTATAGTTAGGCAAAAGGGCCCGCTCTGTTTATAAACTGAAGTCCCATTGCTCATCAGTCTGGGGCAGGTGGAGGGCACCAGACCATTTTGATTGTGCAGAAGCGGTGCAGCTTGGGCCTCCTTTTGCATTATGGTATATAATCTGGATAACGTCTTTTTAGATGAAAGGCAGGAAAGTATAGCCTCCAACAGGCCAAACACGGGTGGTGGAGCGAGAAGTTTATGTAAGGCTCATCAGGTTTCCTAGGGTTTCAAATACAGAAAGATCTCTAATGTAGTTTGGGTATTGTGTTCCTGTATATGATCGAAGGGGATACATGTCTCACTAGAGTAAAAGTCGCCCAGTTTCTTTCGATAACAGGTTTCAAGTTGAAGACATTCTACCTGATCACACATTGGTGGATGGCTATGGTGTAATGCAAGTGGTAAGTTGGGGGCAAACATATTTAAATATGGCTCTGTGTCAGCGTCTGACCCAAGCTTAGTGTAACAGTGCATTCTACAGTGTCAATTTCAGCCAAGGAACAGAGGACCATAAGATGCTGTGGATATATGCAATCAGATTCTATGGCTACATGTAGCTAAAAGGGTGTAGAGAAATTATCGTAGTGTATGCATTGTGCCTTGGCGCACAAAATACAGCTCAAAATCTGGCACCTGGGGTTTGCCTTGTTCAAAAGCAAGATTCAGTATTTCCTATTTAATCTCTACTACCCGCCAGACCATACTTGATCTCAGCTTATTAAAATGCTTTAGGAAAGGGGAGAGAAATATTATTGAATAATAAGAGTTTGGGCAAAATCCCCATTTTCACTAGCGCCACACTGCCTGCCAACGATAGGAGCAATTTGATCCATCTAGTGATTTGGGCTTCGAACTTAGCGATCTCCGTCCATAGTTGTATTGCAAAATCATCTGCATAACTCTGCTACTTCAAACACCCAGGTATTTCACAGTGGATGTGTACAATTTTTAAAGATATTCTAAGATGCACTAAGATATGGACAAAGGGTAAGTAATATTTATTTGCGGATTAATTAAAATCATTACAATTTACATAAAATCTGAGTAAGAAAACGTTTGTAGGTTAAAAGAATCAATTCATACTTAAAATTTCATTATTTTACAAATATACGATAGTCTAAAAGAAGCGATAGTTCATCAAGTGCTCTATGGACAAAGGGGAAAACATCACCAGCTTAGTCCCATTGATGGCAATGCTGGAGAGGGCATCAAACATCAGAAATTCACGAGTTAGTGGCGAGACATTTACTGATGCTCCTTGTGATGTTACAGGGTGATATCAACCCGTTTTGCTGAATACGGGCCGAGGATTTGTTATTGAGGAGTTTCACCCATCTCATAGAACTACCACTGAAACACAGCATAGCCAGCAGCCTTAAAAGGTACTGCCACAAAAGCATTCAGCTGGGTGTTCAGTTGGTGAAGAGCAACAATTGTGTGGCGATTGAGAGATGTGGAGCACCCCAGAATAAATTCAGCCAGAGGTCTGCCTTAATAATCTTGGGCACCAGGGGATTCTATTCACAAGGATCTTGGCTAGAATGTTAATTAACGAGAGGGTGGAAAAAGTCACATTTATCTAGTGGTTTATCAGGTTTTGGAATCATGATTGGTAGAACTTCTGAGTGCACAGGTGGAAGGAAGAGTTACAGTTTTGTATGCTTCTTCAAACATTGCCAAAAGTGATGGTGCTAATATTTGGGAAAACCCTTTATAAAACTGGACCATTAGCCTGCCCCAAGGGCTTTACCACTAGGAATACTGTTAATTACTTACATTATTTCTTCGCGGTTATAGGGCAGTCTAGATATTGGCAGTTAGTATCACCTAAACAGACTATCTCAATGGCGTCTAAGTGTTGCAAATGCTGAATTGTTTGATGAAACAAGCATCTCAGATAACCACTTGAAGCCTTTCATGAGAGAAAGCACTAGTGACCACTGGTGTTCAGGGAGAATAAATCTAAAATCTCCAGCCGTATTTCATCTCTAAATACTAAGTCCTGCAGTACCCACAGGGGAAGCGGCCATGTAAATACTGCATATTTTAGATAGGCACACAATTCTAACAACAGGGGGAATGGTCTAAAAGGGTTCTGAGCAGATGTTCACACGGGAGACCCAACATCTTTGGTGGCAAGCCAGTAATCTATTCTAAACCAGGTCAGTGTGTACGAAAAGCATGTTCCTTCCTGCACATCCAGATGTCAAGTTCGCAGTACGTCAATGTCATTGTTGACAGCAATAATCTCACGCAACTGCGGTGCTGCCATGTGATGAGGCCACCACATTGTGCTAGATCTGTCATGTACAGAGTCAAGCACCATATTAAAAAGCACCCCTTCCCTCCCCAAGAGATGGTCTGCAGGCTCAACTTTAGAATCTTAAGCCAGATCTTGTGCAAGATGTTTAGGACGTCCATGTTTGCCCCGTATATAAAGGCTAGTGACATAGTTTTATATTGCAACACCCCGTGGAGATTAAGATCTCACCTCACTCTCTGTGATTATCTTCAAGGGTCTCAATGGGACTATGATCACAACTCTTCTGACATAGGAGTAAGAAACTATTTTACACCCATTTTGGCATGTAATCTGGTCTCCATGTTAGGAGTTAGGTGTGTCTTGTGTACAAGGCCAATGTCTACCTCGTGTCTCTTGAGGTAGGCAAACACCTGCCATGCTCTCCGCAGATCGTTTAATCCCCGGATGTTCCGGGTCAATCAATCTAAATGGGCACATCTTCTAATTGGGGAATGTCATGCTCGACTCACCAAGATAATCTCTTAATCCTATCAGAGCCACCAACACAATAGTGAAATGTGGGCAAGCCTACTTGGCAGAGGTTACGCAGAAAAACTGGAAAGGGAAAAAAAACAAAAAACATCTGGAATTTCTCTCCTAGTG
This sequence comes from Calotriton arnoldi, assembly GCA_963921515.1. Taxonomy (NCBI): domain Eukaryota; kingdom Metazoa; phylum Chordata; class Amphibia; order Caudata; family Salamandridae; genus Calotriton; species Calotriton arnoldi. The sequence goes on along the minus strand of CAWUFW010008240.1, from coordinate 592,168 downwards.
CCAGAGTGTGGCGCTAAAACAGTCCCATGTTGCTACTAGGATGGCACATGACATGCCATCAAATGAGTCCTCAAAACAGAGGGTGCGGAGCGATCCTCAACACCCTACAATCACACTTGCTTAAGGTAACAGAGCGATGTGTGAGCCTAGAGGGATTGAGACAATCGCACTGTGGGGTGGCATCAGAGCCCGCTTGAGGGCCATGCTGGATGTAACCACAGTACACAATGATGCACTAAATACACCTGCAGCACAATAATTTCTATTACCCAGTGCACCTCATTTGGGCAAATATTTTATGGGGCCATGTGATGAGCCCTCATCCAAAGACAGTGAACAAATTGTGAAATTTCACTACAATAGGGATCAGCCTAAGACAAGCTACGCATTTCAAATTGAATAACAAACTGATCAAGCTACAAAACATTAACAATAGATAGCATTATTAAAGTGGTTGGCGCAATTCTCAATTACTGTCACTAAGCGAACCAGGGAATACTCTTGAATTCTCTTCAAAAGCATTGGACAGGTTATTCTGAACAAAATTGTTGGCCTGCTTGGGGTCCGTAATGAAGTGCGTGGACGACCATTAAATGGGATCGTTAAAGTAGCTGGTCTTCTGCAGGGATTATTTTACAAGTAGGAGAATTCTACGTGCGTCTGCACCGCCATAGTGTTTGGGAATATCGAAATATTATTGCGGCTATCGTGGAGATCAAGGCGCTCTCTGGAAAGTCATAGCACTGTGTCTTGGTCCTTGAAATTAAATTAGGCGAGCAATGATTGGGCGAACAGTGGCCCCGGGGGGGAGTACAAGGGCCCGGGGATCTGTGTGTGCACTAAAACAAGAATATAGCAGTGAATTCAGCAGCACCAAAGGGACGTTTTAGCATTTGTTCCACAAGATCTTCCATCCTTCCCATTGCGTTGATTTCTGGACCCCATGATGACACATTTATTAGCCTGTGATAAGACTTTGAGTTCTTCATTTTTAGTTTTTATAACCTCAAGACCCTTTTCCATCCATAAAAGATTCTCATTAAGCCATTTGCTTCATTCTCAACCCAATGCAATCGCTGGGATTGTCTACTCGCTGTTTCATGCAATCTAATTGGTCAGTTAGGTTGCCAATTTGAGAGTCAATTTTCTCCAGCCTGCGTTTCATGTCGAAGAGACGGTGAAGATCATGTACTTCATTCACCTCTGCCACCGGCTGGGTTGATACATTTTCTGCTTGTGCATCCTGTGCGGCAGGCCGGTTAGCGTGTCGGTTTTGAACGGACATTTGGAAGGCTGGCCACCCAGTTTACCCATGATAGGATATGTGAATAGAGCACCGCCGTCGCAGGTGCAGAGGAAAGAGAGTCATACGCTCTAGAGGATCCCATCTCCTTGGGTTCACCTTACCACTCCTGAGAGAGATGGAGGGAGGATGGGGATCAGCTGCAATTCACTGGCCTAGCAAGCCCTGGAAGCGTGAGCACCCCGAGGAGCCCCTGCACTGAACTAGGTACCCACAAGGCAGGAATCTCTAGGTCTTTTCCTTTATTAAGAAAAAAAGGAGCTCATCTTCCCCTTGCTGAAAGGACTGTGCTTGTGCCACCATTTACAGCAAGCTCGGGTCACCCGCTAAAGCATCAGTTCAAAGTCCTCAGCGCCCCCTAGCCGTCTCTGCCCGGGCACTGGCAGCCTACACAGATCCAAAGCCAGTCTTTTCAGGAGAACAATCCGTGCTGCACTTGTTAACGGCCAACAAGATGGCAACCACAGGTTTCACCTCAAGATCCGCACGGAGTCTCATCATTTCCGCAGTCTTTGGATAAAAGTAGCAGTCTACACTAGGGGAAAAAACCGATTCTGTTGCTGTAGGTTTAGAAGCCCAATGGGTACTTTTATATCCGTATTTCACCTTCGGTCATCACACGACTATTTTGAGGCTGCGTATTCTGGTGCTCCATAACACTTGGGTACTACCACGTTTGTTAGGAAGTTTGTTATCATAAATTACTACAGCTATACACTTAAAGTAAATCGTGGGGATTCGAACTTCTAAATTTCCAAGCAGAAGCAAAGGTGTTGGAATGCCAGGTGAGGAAGGATATATTTCTTTTTCAGTTCATAACACAAAAAGGTACACAAATAAATATAAACATGCATATAATACATTCAAGAGAAATGACAACAGTATCAAATCAGCATTCAAATAAAATCGACAAAAACCCACCAAAAACACTGAGCGGGTTACATCTCCTATAACAATCCCCCCAATACACAATCATCTCAAGCAACCTCCCACAATCGAAGTCGTAAAAACCATTAACCCATACACAGGGATATTACAGTAAAAAAAAAATTTAACAAACACACTCATATTGCACCTAACCATCCATTGATTTCCTGCAACTCACCGCTGCTTTACAGAACGCACAAACACTATAACAGACATCACAACTTTTTAAATGTTGAAGAAAAAAACTGTGCGTCCCTGCACTTTCTGAACCTCAGAAGATTTAAAAATCGGCTTTGTAAATAAAATAAAATACATTTTATAACATTAACAAAAAAAACTAAGTGCATCAAAGTCTGCTCAGAAAGTACATCGCAGGGATAAGCCGATACCGGCAACCCCCAAGGAGCCACAAGTACCTGAATAACTCAAAAGCCGCCACACCATACCAGCCCTAAAGCGAAACAGTAAAGATCTCTCCCAACGAAAAAGCGGTATTACAAGACACTGTGCGAGCTCCTCATGTACAAAGGAGGTGAGCTACTCTTTGATGGTACTTTTGCTTGACTCATTGTGCAATCTCTGGGACTGACAGAACTCTAAGAAGCAGCACTTCATCATCATCTTATCACATTTTCTTAAATTGAGAGGTGCATCAATAAAAATCATGTAAGTTTAGTATGTTAAATGTTTTTGTAAATGAGCCAGCCAGGGAACCAAGAGGCCCTTATCCAGTTTGATGCAGTCTATAATGAGATCTCTATTCAGACTAGACTCAGTATAGGCCTAAACACTGACCACAAGTAAGAGGGGTGCTAACTTAACATTGTCAGACATATGCTGGAGGTTATGCCCCGAGTGCATAATAAATGAGCTTGTGAACAGTTTTCCGCAATCTGCAAAGTGGTAAAAGTCTGATAACCCTGTATCCCAGCAACGTATAGCCCTGCAGATGCACACTATGCATTATAATTATTCAAAAAGGGAGAAACTGTCCCCTGCCGGCGGTTAATTAAATAATGCTACCATCGCACTGCTGATCTTCTGTATTGAGCAATGGATCTGTGGCTGCCAAGAACCAGAGCAACTAAAAACAACCCCCAGATAAGTTAATATCATTCACACTGCCCAGTAATTGTCCCATCAACATTAAATCGGTTACGTTTTTCTTTCCTGGTCCACATGCCATTATATGCGATTTCCCATAGCTTGCAACCAGGTCCAGGTCACTCAAAGGATATAAAAGATTCCACCAACATGCATAGAACTCCTGGAGTCGTGCCATAAGTACCGCATCATCTGCGTAGAGCAGTGCCAGTACAGGAACTTGGGAAATCATTGGGATGTCTTGAGTGGCTTAAACCGAAGCAGGACACATTGTTGATATAGATAATAAAAAGGAGTGGGGACAAAATACATCCTTGGTGCACCCCACGGGTTAGGGGTGGTCTATCAGAGTTCTCCTGCCAGAACATACCGGAACCTTTACTTCCAGGTTCTCATGTAAAGTATGCAAGAAGTTCAAAGCTGAGTTATCCGCTTTTGTTCCATCTCGAAGTCAATCCACACCGGAAAGGACATCGAAACGATTCGAGAGAGGTATAGGAACATCGTCCCCCATACTAAGATGAGGGTCAGGCTCCTGCCCAGCTAATCATAGAACAATGGAGGCACTGGGGTAACCACCAGAGTTTCTCGCATATGTTTTTGAGGGTATGAAGTCCGAGTGAGGTTATCATGCCTGCTGAGACAAAATGCATGGTCTATAGAAAAAGTCTAGTGGGAACAGAGTTATATTTCACCTCACCACCTTGATGCTCAGAAGCCCGAACAAAAAAACTTTGTACTACAAAAGGAAATAGAAAATAAACAATGACACAATTCCCCCCCCCCCCCGATACAACTGGGCCAGGCCCAATCTAACCAACTCTGCAAGTCAACTAGATATCTTTAGCAAATAAAACAAGCATTGGCATAGCCAATAGGTCTCGCCTTTGGGGCCTTATAAGTATTTAGTTATGCAGCACAATATCCTTCCTGCAACAACATCAACTGTTGCATGGCTAAACACTTATAAGGTTCCAAAGGCGAGACCTATTGGCTATGCCAATGCTTGTTTGGTTCCGGAGTAGCATGTTACTCGCTGAAAAAGCACTTTGACTCCTCGTCAGGGGAAGTAAGCTCTATATAAATGCAATTACAATTACCACGTTAGTGTGGCAGTGATGGGCAGTGCAGATAGGTGTGCCACTGTTAAATGAGGCGGCCGTGTTGGTGTTGTCAGTCTGCAGAGCCTTGTGTGTACACTGTATTGTCAGCATCATTACATTTGTGTTGAGGCGCGTGTGGCGGTGGCATTTAACACAGACTGGGCCACCTGAGCCTGCACGGAGAGCCTGTACTATCAAGCGCATAACTACAGGTCAAATTGCACAGCTAGCACGGGTTCTTTGTCATGTGCGACGTGGTCGCTGTCATTCAGTTTAAAGTGTTACATAATGTGTCTGCAAATCGACCAAAACATCCCTCTGCACGCTTGACCAGAGGAAGTGAAATTGTTTTTGCTGTGCATAACAACATTAAATTGCTTTTCCGTGTGGAAATATTTACCCGGTCACTCTCTACTCTGCCCTTTTGTGCTTTCTGTGTTGTGATGCAGTTGCCTCTAGGCAGCAGTGTCCCTGTCCTGCCACTAGCGGCCTTGTCATTGCAGGAAGTGAAAGCCACACTACAGTCTGACTAAAATCGTAGTTTGTCATTCAAGGAGGAAACTATGGCAAAGATCCCCATTTGGCCGAGGAGAAAATTACCTACTGTTGTGGATGAGAACCAGTATTTTGTGGTAAATTGAGCAGAACAGCACCTTGAACACGTAAGCATATAATCAGCAGGTCTAGGTTTGAAGCAGCAGTTTTCCGACGGTAACCTGGGCTGGCCGGGCAGATAAATGCATAGAACTGAGAACTTGTCACTTTCACTTTATAAATTTGCCCTTTAAAGTATAAACTGCTTCACAACCCGTGTAGCTCACGTCTGCAATGATTTAGTGTTTTTGAACTTCATAAATCATACATTCAAATTAAATCTGCCTAGCTGTTTATGGGTTGGATGGACGTTCCCCTCAGTGTATTGATTTTAGTGCTTGGCTGTAGGACTCTCCGGAACAGTTCTTACATAAAGATGTATAGATATGCCAGTCAAAAGCATCTACACTGATTCAAATGTACTTTGTTGAACCGTGTACTGTTTAACAGTGTATTCTAGAGCTGCAAACTGTAGGCACGTGATGACTACAGACCTTTCCAGGCCCAAGAAGCTTCCTATGTCGTTCGTGCTCTGTCCACAAAGTTGATCAGTTTCACTTATAACACAGTTGTGTGTTTATGACCTAAGTACATCATTCACATCTGTCACATTTTTGCAGACCTAGTCCAGTAATGGGTATAATAATATGAATTATTATTATTATTGTGGTTATTGTTAAAATAATAACAAAAACAACTATTGATGCACACAACAAACAGGATTGTACCTAGGCAGTTGGGGTTTAAGGGTTAATTATTGTGCAATTCAGAGGTACTTATTTTAAGGGCAATTGACCAGTTAAAGACTGATTTCTCCTTGAGGGTGTTTAAACATTTCACTTTCAGGTCTATGGACGGGCACTGAGACCACTGGGCCATCTTACAACCATAAACAGTTGTCTCCCACTTTTTTCAGGATATGAAATGTTTAGCTACCTTCATGAGCCACTGCAACGGCCACAAATTGCAACCCCATGTTCTTGCAAGTTTCCTATATCTCAGACATTTAATTTCCTGGTTTGAAATCTGTTTAATCCAACGGAAAAATCCTTCTGTTGCACTTCTGGGATTTTCATTTGTGAAATTTCTTTGTGCCATATACCTTAGATCCTAAGCTTTAGTATCAGAATGAGGTCTGCACACAATAGGCACACAATGGTGTGTAACACAGTTGTTTATTTGCTTCAGTGTTATGGTGTTTGAAAACAGTGGAGACATTGTGAGCAATCGAAAAGAACCATTCCCTGTGACAATCTATTCACCACCGCAGCTTTTCATCAAGAGGTGTTTGCACTGAATCAAAAGACACACTGAACAATTGTCACGTGACTTAAAATATTCCACTAGAAATCTTGGAACAAGTTTATTAACTAAAGGCAAAGTAATTTCAAAAGTGACCCTGTCCCTTAAGGACAGCCATCTGAAAAAAGATTTTCATCATTCAAACTTGTTTTCATCACGAGACTCCACAGTTAGATGCCCAGTAGCTGACATGCTTTCATGTAAAACAAGCGCGCGGCAGCAGGGGGCCTTGCGGGAGCGTGCAGCAAGGCGCGATGATTGCGACCATATGGCGCCACCATATGGCGCCGCGCGCTCCCGCAAGGGAATCGCCAGACGTGCACGCGTTGCCATTGCAAGCAATGCAACGCGTGCACGTTTTTGCCCCCAAAGCTGTGCCGATCGCTAAAGGTCTCTCCTATGCAGCGCATGCGCGCTGCGTAGGCGAGACCTAAAAACAGAACCCTCTATAGTGTACAAGCCAGTCCAGGACTTGATTGCTGAACTCCTTGTTAGCCTCGGCCTGCCCTCTGCGCAAAGGAGGCACTCCAATCAGAATAGCTACGTATGGACACGCGGCTGGCAGAAGGTATATTTTAGGCTGGTTTACGTTTAAATGCGACTCACTTCAGGGTTGTCCCTCCATACACAAATGCGCAGGAAAACCACTTCCCCTCGAGTTGCATCTATTCTCGCCAGATGAAAGAGGCTGCTGCCCAGGAATAACATGGTCCTTAAGCTTAGGAGCTGAAAGAATCTTCTTAGGCCGGCTAGAAGGGGACCCTTCAAGTGCTCTTGAAGGGGATAAAAATGTAGAGCTGCTCGACAGGGGCATGGTAGCAAGCTTATGAGAATGTCCCCCCTTGTCTGTCAGACTCTGCTTAACTACGTTGCCCTGACATTAATGAAATGTGCAGGTCAATTGCTTTGAGCCGCTTAACGACAGGGGAAAGTTCAGCATGGAGAAGTTCCTTCATTTTGTTACACCAAATATCCATGACACGATAGACACAAAGTTGGTCCAGTGCTGAAATCTCCAAAGCCCCTATCAAAGACGTGGAAAAAGTGGGAGGCTAATAACCAATGAGGGTTAACTCGATCTCCACAGTTTGGCTGGCCTGGGTTGACAAATCAGATGTTACTTTTGTTTGCTGAGGGTTCCTCGCTTTGTTTTTCTGTTGGCTGAAAGAGAAAATCTAGCAGCTTGACAAGAGGATAAAGTGGACGAGTCAAAGGTGCCTGCAGTATCAGAAATTGCCTTAGTGCCATTTGAGAGAATGTTATTCCCCGTAACCAGTCCGGGTAAGTCTCCTGTGTTCGCCTCATTGATGAAAACAGGGGCACCAGGTTATATTCAGCGAAAGTCTCCTTTCTGTTAGTGCAATTTTGGTGCTAATAACCCTCATGGCCCTTTCCAACATGCGGTCAATTAAGGTACTTTTCACAGGAGGGGTGATTATTATTTGACCCCCAGTGTTTTGTTTTTTTCTTTACCATCGCAACATGTGGGTGTATGCAAAACTAACCAAAGCAAAATGAAGAAACAAGATTAAAATTAAAGTTAGAAGTCAAGCAGGAATGGCGCAAGTAAAAAACGAAGCAATCAAAACAACCACTGGTACCTTCATGAAAGGGCCAGGAGGCGTAGCCCAGACCAGCCTCCATTTTGTGTGGATGGACCCGCCCTTGGCCTGTGCTCCATCCGGGCATGTCCTAAGCTGCGGGAGACTGCTGCATCTTATGAGGCCGTAGGAAGCAAATGGAATCCTGGGGGTTGGAGTCCACTCCCCCCGCTTGGCCAAAATCACCACTCCGTGAGGTGAAGCATCCCGCGCTGCAGGACACCGCCGTGCCTTATGAGGCTGTAGGAAGCAGATGGAATCCTGGCGGCTGAAGTCCACTCCCACCTCGGCCAAAATCACCACTTCGTGAGTTTTTTCAAATTTCTCCCAAAATTACCCAACCTCTGCCCAGAGAGGATACCCTTACATTTTGCACCTTTAGTCCAATGAAAGTTACCCTTTTGGTATTGCCCTTGATGCAGCAGAGCAGAGGGGTAACTAAGTGGTTGGGTATGTACACAAAGTAAATATACATATGAATTAGAAGTGGAACATGTTTGCTCATTAATAGATAATAGTGTTAATTTAATACTATAAACAATGTTCACATCGCTACTCAACAGGTGTCAAATGGCCTCAATGAACAGTTAATGTCAATAAGAGTATGTCTGAAAACAGCACACGGAGGACAAAAGAATCTTCACACGGAGGACAAAAGAATCTTTGCAACTCACGGTTATTTAGCATATGGCCATGCACTCACCTGTAAATCTGCTCATAGGAGATGGGAATGTAATCTCCTGGACTCTGGGTGAGAAGCTGCTCGATGGCGCTGTCCAGTTTTGGCCAATAGGTGCTCTTATAATCCTCAACAGTTATGACATTCATCACTAAAAGCGAAATGAGAGGAAAAGCATTTTAACAAAATTTTACATTAAAACATCAGAAATCAGCCAGTTGATTTTATAAACAACATATCAGACCCAGCAGTTCACGTTCTCACTGAACCTTAATGTCGACCAGCATACCCAACAGTGTAAGAAATTTCAGTCAGTAAACCGTTCTTTACTAGATAGAAGGCTTAGTGGGTAACTTACCAGTTCCCACATGCAAACCTTCGTTCTAATTTTCCATTCGCAATCAACAGCATCTCAGCCCACAGGTCTCTATACACACTTACCTAGGAACTGAGAAAGAGGGTGTGGTGACGTGTGTTTTTATAGAAGTAGAACCTAGCTCCAAATGAAGGGTGTTTCTGCTGCTACATACTCAAGCTTCCATGATCCAACTGAGTTCTTCCATTTGACCAAGAAGGATCACACAGCTTTTCAGAAGAATATTCTTTTTTGCATCTCATGCCTGTACCTACTCTTCTGCACACACAGGCCTTCCTTTTCCGAAACAACCAGGAACACTAAAAATCAATCTACCAATCACGCCCTTTCATTTCACGAAAGGGAGGGTAACGTGTTAATAGATTTTATTTGTGTTTTATTCGGAAGGATGAATTCTCACGGTTTTCCAAAATCTCTCCCAAATATTTTCTCAGGTGTTACCCACATCCAGTAAACAATGAATCAGGACACGCTTCCTTCCTGAACCCATTGCTAGTCAGATGCATTTTTAATACTATTACTGCTGCTGCTCCTGGACAGGACCAAGCAATTCAGCACCCTTCTTTAATTACATCTGGAAAGATGGGTTAGAAACAATATGTTAAAGGAAGCAGCAGTATTTGCTGAAAGGCCTGTTGATCCTTGTGCTCTATGAGGAATCTACCATCATGTGTGAAAGTTACAGATGCCCCAAGGCTAAGAACTCTTCTGATTCGCACTGTACTCCAATTTCTTGATGAAACCTAATCAAGATGATTGTCTTGCACTCCTTATGCACTTAAACTGATAGACGTGGAATTGATAAAAATAATTCATTGTGTATGTAGGCTGTATTGGAAGGACCTTTGTTACTAGTCAAGAGATTAAATAAGTTGTAGGTGGAGCTTGTAGGTAACAGGTGACTAGATTTCCACTTTTGTATATACCTACCCATGGCTCCTTGACAGCTGCTGTCCTCTGTTAGGAAACATACCACCGGTGATGACCCAATGAATAGAAGGGTCTCATTCTTTGTAGATTAAAGACTGGGAGGCTTATGTTCATGGCTTTACCCTTCAAGATGCTCACCCAGAACAAGTCATCAAATAAGAGAAAAGAATATAGAACCTTTTTACAACTGCAATACAATATCTCACTGTGATATACAGTCTATTATGAATACTGAAGTATTACAGCCTTTTAAACCAGTACAAAAATTCTACAACAAAATGGTAGGTTACTAACCGTTTACATTATAGGATCATCATAACCTAGTGATGCCCATCTCAGCTAAGTAACCTAATATTGTGTATAGTCTCAATTGCACCCTAAAGACTTTAATTTTTCACCAGAATACATTAGATATCCAACAAAGCACAGATATGCCTATATTGACTATCACTAAGAAACAACACGCAACAGAACAGCTTTTATACACCCACATACATACCTTATAGCCAGCAATGATGTGGCTCCAAATAGAACTCCTCTATCATACACCACACACAAAAATCTAATGGATAATTTAGAAACAACTCTGCATAAATCCAATGCAGCACATATACAGTATACAGTTAGTTAGCTGTAGCCATATTTCCAACCATATTTTCAACATGCCATGTCCCACACCAAAAAACAGAACCATTAGACAGAATTTCAAACAAACATCCATCCTATGCAGATACACTCCTCAGGCGACCATTTGGGTACTGAGCCATGCACTTGACATGCTAGAGGATAGTTAAAATAAGGCTTCCAAAACCAATAGGTCTCACCTTTGGGACCTATTAGCTTCATAAATGCTCTTTAGTGATGAGGTACAGCATCCCCGATGGAGCGCAGAATGGCTAAAAAGAGGAACTTAAATAAAAAATTAAAAAACAATGACAAAGGTCATTTAGTAGGTGAGCACACCACGCATGCTTCTCTAAAATGCCATGGGTGCTTTTTTTCCGTTGTATTTAGCGATCAGATGGATTTTGAAAGCAGGTGGGGGAAGCAGCACGGAGGGTGCAGGTGGATGGTAAGTAAATGACGCAAAGAGAACATTGTGGAGCACTGAAGAGAAAAGCAAATGGGCGAGAGAGCAATGTGCATCTGGGAGAGGAAGCACACTGGCGAGAAAGCAAAGTGAGAGTAGACCTCATGGTCTAGAGAGAGCAACACAGAGCACAGCACAGTGGGGAAGAGAAGTACATGTGAGAAAGCTGGAAAACACATCCACTCTCATGGAGTGCTCAACTAAAAAGAGAACAAGCATTTGCAATGCAATAGGTCTCGCATTACTGAAGGTTTGACTTATTGGCGTTGCAAATAATAATGCAACTCCAATAGCTCAAACTTTCAGTAATGCGAGACCTATTGCATTGCAAATGTTTTTTTTTGTATTTTAATAAGTGCCAGTCAGTGGGTTAAATATTTGCACCACCAGTTTTATTTGCCGCTAGCCACCACCTCATACGAAGCACCACTCCACTGTTCTATGTGAGTGCTTGGTCATGGGTGACCAAATATTAGATGGGCATTGGGTTTTGCCCCTTTAAATCCTCTTTGAAATAGTTCGGAGGCTGAATCTTATGCTCTTTTCCTTCATCCTACACTCGTCATAAGTTTGTGATATAGCATCTTTCACAAACATGACCTCTCAGGGCACTACCGTTGTGTTAGCTTGTAGTTTAAGTGCGGTGTTTACGCATCCTTTTGGCACAAATAGGTTTTATGTGTTCTTTCTTTCTAATCGACGAATGTAACAATCTGATTTCTTATCTCCCGCCTGTTTTCATCATACTACAGCATCTTTCGTTCTTGACCACGGAATCACGCTAGGTCAAGCAACTGGCGTCCTCCAGTGGCCAAGGCACATTATGACTTAAGAGCCACCGGTTTTCCTTCCTCACGTGCGAGAACGTGCGATCGTCAGAGAAGGTCCTGGCACAGCTCTCACCTCGGAGCTGCTGCGAGAAGTACTTCAGCTACTCTCTTCGGATCAGGATTCAAAAATAAAATGGAGTCTTTTTACCGTGCCAAATCGTCACGCTATAAATTGCGTCATGTCTTCCAGCTTGCCTAAGCCAAACCTCGTTTGCGTAATAGTTGGAGTGAATAGAAATTCTGTCATCATTATGCACGTTTAACATACTGTGTGTCATTTGGTAATAAAGTATTCTAAGAAATGACGCTTTTGTATTTGTTTCAATTTTTTACAACATGTGGTGGGTTCCTCTTCCTCACCCTGGGTTCAGTTCCCTAGAACACCGAAAACAGTGACAGCATTTTTCACGATTAGCTAATTGGGAAAAATATGGCAGAATTCCAGCGGGGGTACTTAATGACAGTGTATTGTTAATTAACAAAAGAAAGCCATATCGCCTGATCCTTATTACTACCCGAGGAAGTTATTATACTGATTGTTACACCGACTCTCCGAGTTCCCTCATGATGCTGCAGGCCAGAAGGGGCAGGCATCTGACTTCACGCGTGCAGCTGGCCTCTAGGGAAGCACTGCGCCTGCTTTAGGGGGCCAGATCTGTGAGCCTGGATCAGAGATGTTAGAATATATCTATTGTGAAGCAGCAGCAGCATGTGACTGCCTATAAAAGATGGGTCTGGTTCGGGAATCCTGGCAGACAGGCAGCTGTGCAGGCCTCGTACATATACGGGTAATCTAATACCTGGTGGCTTTCGAGTCCTTTTTTACTGCAGGACTTCTATTTCTTTTCTTAGGAGTGAAATAAACAGCGCAGAGAGAGAAATGTTGAGAAATGGACGCTTTAATGGAGAAAAATATTGCTTTTCTTTTAGGCTCTTCGAGGCTCCGTGCCAGATCCCAAGAAACAAAACAAGCTTCACGTAAACATGTGAACCCGGCGCCATTAGCAATAAAAAAAAAACAAATTATCAAAGCGGGCGGGCGCCGTACTGAAACACGGAGTAGCGCCCATGTATATAAAACTTGTGCGCCCGTGTAAATTGCGTGACGGCCTGTAAAGCGCATTGCGCTGAATGTTGCAGGAAAACATGTCCTTCCTGCAGTAGGAGAAACCATTAAATAAAGTAGTGCTTACAGACTAAATAAGAGGTACTGTGTAACAAAGGAAGTAAAAGGGCCAGTCGCTATGGGAGGTTACAAATGAAGACAAGGCGGTACCAAGGAGGGACTAAAAAGTCTATTAACGAATCAGAAGCCAGCATTTAAGAAGGACAATGACAAGCCAATAACAAATATGGGCGGAGAGTGGGCGGAGCTTCCACTGCATACTCTATTACAGCAAGCATCACAGAGCGAGCAGCGCATGCGCGTTGCCGCTAGGCTCGACCTAAAAAGTAGTGCCTGAAAATTCAGCAGTGGAAAGACAAGTAATGCAGTAATGCTCCAGGGGAGGAACAAACACACAAAGAGGAAGTAAAGCGCACACAAGCCAACAAATAAGAAGCAAGCAAATGTGAGTGACAAAGCCAATCAACAGTAAGCAATGGGCATGCTCGGAGTCCACGGTCAGCTGACAATAGGTATTTTTGTTCACTGTCAGCCTGTGCTGTCTGGTAGGGGAGACCTAAAAACTGGTAAAGTGATCTGGCCGCAAATGTTAGACATCTAGATGATAGAACCACAGATCAATGAATAAGACACAGTTGTCCAACCGAAAAACGGACAAGAGCACAACACAACTAACACATCATAACAAGCCTTAATAGGCTCTGTTCTACAATAGAATCCTCAAAACCGTGCTGGAAAGGCAGCTGGTCTTTTGACAGCTCTACAAAGTCATCAGAATGGCATACCAGGAGAAATAAAAATTACTCCAACATGACATAACAAATCTGAATTGATTTACATCTAAACAAAGGAAATAGGTCAGGGACAACTTCTGATGAATGGCAACTAAATAACTGTAGGCAGTGCGGGAAGGAACTCCAATATACTGTGCAGCAATATGTAACAACTTGCATGCCCCACACAGCGCACATGAACCTGAACCAAGTAAGTGATGTGGGGTTAGAGAGTACTATGGACAAAGCAATATAGAATAAAAGCATTTAAGAAGGATCTCACCACATCATTCACTTTTGGTGCACCAGACACAGCCGGCCAATTGGCCATCGCTACCTTCACAGAGTGCATAGCCGAGCATGTAATTGAAAAAACAAGGCCTAGGCAAGGCGATAGATACTTAGTGCTAAAAAGGCAAAGGGCAATGCATAACAAAGGTTCTGTAAACACACATGCACATGTACTGTCAAAGTTTTGTCATATTTATTATATATAAAAATATATTTTATACATGGTTTGCTATCTTTTGTTTAAGAATTGCATAATGAGTAGCAGTTATACATGAAGGATAAATTATAAGTACTTTACAGATATTCATGCAGGTTATTATTGCTGATACTTTGGAAAGAATTCAGTCAGTACATATTACATAATATAAGTACATGTTTTGGTTCAGATGTTTTGATTCTGGACATGAAATCATTTCAGAAAAGCTTCTAAATACTCATTTCATAAATGATAGAATACATTATATTTAGAAAAAACTGGCAGTAAGTTGGAACGACGCGCGTTTCGGCGAAGCCTTCTTCAGGATTTCATCTCAGTAACCACTGGAAAAAATAAATACAACAACAAAACCTATGTTAACTACCCATTGCCGATGCATCTAAAAATACTTTGAGATAAAATGGGGATTGAAAGGATAAGTTGAAAAAGATGGGGCGAGGGAAAAGAATCCCACAGTTGTGTAGCAAGTGACACAGCCACATAGTGCAAAGAAAGACCCAATTTCCAAATATTCATATAGACACCTACAAGTGTGTAAATAAATGGTGCTTTAGATCTTGAATTCAGATAGAAAACGAAAAAAAAGGAGGGAGACACGAAAGAATTATCCAGAAAGAAATGATCCTAAAGAGTTATAGTAGTAGATGATTACCAGAATTTTAGATCATATGTCTTGCTGTCACGTTAAAAATAGTAAAGATGCAATTCCAATGCAGTGAGGATTGGGATATCCTGAAAAAAACACATGAAACCATTTTTTGAGGACCTTGAATCTACTTGGAGCAGTGATTTAGTGAATATTATATGAACTAAAAAGTTGAGACACTGGTTAAATACCTTATTTTCTGTAGAATGACAATGTGTGAGATCTGTAACGGATCTCAGCTTAAGAATGAAAGGTTTCGAGTGCCAAGCATGGTGATGGTCCTAACGGCGGAAGATAAGGCCAAGGAAACTGATAGGCACTATGGCTGTGTTAAAAAAAATATAATATGTGTAAATACAGAGTAGAGGACTGGTGATTCTATGCCGAAGGCATTATGCATAAAGATAGTGTGCTTGCATATCGATTGGCACTTACCATCCGGTACTAGCATAATTAAATTTGTCCTGAATGGATGTATTCATGCACTGGGAGGAACTCAAGGATCAAGTCCTGATCTATGAAGGAAGAAATATAATACAGAAAGGTAATGGTGGAGACCATGTCGCAAGAATCCAATAAGATGAAGAATAAATGAGAATATCAATATGTAGTTAAGAGAAACCAAAAGGTTAATTCTGTCACGATAGACCTTATGGAGGACAATGAAATGGAGAGATAACTGAAAATGAACTTTATGAATAATGATGCAATTATCAGCTACAATATGCAGATCGCAAGATTCGGTGAACCCAACTTACAAAGAAAAGTGCGGTATGAGCTGGTAAAGCACTTCGCCGTTTTTCATATATGTGGATGTATAAAGCGATCCTTAATTACTCTTTAGGTGCTGGCCAGAGGCTCTAAAATCTAAAGACATGCATATCGATGTATACATGTATAAGGCTTACCGCTAGTCGAAGTCCAAACGCGATGCAGCCTCCGGGCAGCGTGACAGAGGAAGAACGCCATCCTTCCACGGGTAAAAATACCGGAAAAAGGGTGAATGTGAACACCCAGATTTAGAAGTACTAGACCATTAAACGGCATGGCGTAGCTGTACGCAAAAGGTTGATTTGGCGGCCATGTTGGAAGTAGAAAGGGCTGTAGTGGTGTTCGAGATGGAAGAAAGTAACACACCCACAATGGCCATGTAGCCGCCCGATTATTAGCGCAACTTCTTTGGATACAGAAAATATTCTAAGGGGTACGGGCCATGTGCTCATAGGCGTCTGCAACCAAACTATACCATAATTTCTTTTTGTGGAACTACAGTGTTTAATGTGATGATAACTATAGAGATAATCTAACACGGGACAAGGGGTGTATGAATTAAAACTAATAGCTAAAGTGAGACAAAGTTGAGAAGATTGCTATATATTAAACGACGATATTTCATATACTGGTACCATGCAGATGGTAAGGCATGGACAGAAGATGAGCAGATGAAAACTGTCGGCTTAAAGTAAAGGGAGAGTAGGATAACCCAAATATAGGGAAGGAACTGATTCGGGATGTCAGGACGTGGCAATTCAGTGTTCAATGATTGGATTTTATTGCTTGTTGCCAAGGGATCTCCATGTTAAGTCCCTGTGTGGCAGTGCCAAGCAAAAAATTCCAATAGACTTCTGTACGTTTTCTTGTAGCCTCATTGTTAATGCCTGGTTTATTGCGTATTTTTTCTAATATAAACCAGCATATTTCCTCTGGAGTATGGTTATTGTCTAGGTAATGCTGCACTATAGGGGCTGCGATTTTCTTGGTCCCGACTGCAGATCTATGCTCAATGAGACGTGTGCTCATGGTTCTCGAAGTTTCCCCAACATAACCTAAATCGCATTGACATAGCAACAAATAGACTATATCTTTTGTTTTGCAGTTGTTCATACATGTGGATTTAATAACGTGGCTGTTAAATCGCAATTCAGAGGTTTCTATTGCTTGGGGACATGATTTACAAGTATTGCAACGGAAATTGCCTATGACAGGCCTAAGGCCATCTACTGATATTTGGGTTTCCACAGTGATATTTTTCATTCTAGAGTGGACAACATGGTCTTTCAAGTTACTGTTGCGCCGATAGGCGAATAGAGGTTTAGGAAATTTCTCAGAAGATGGTCTGTTGATATTGAGAATATGCCAACTAGAACAGACAGCTTGTCTGATCCTTTCATTTAGCATGGAGTGTCTGGTCACAAAAACAGTAGAATCGTTAGTTTTGATCGTACTATTTTTCAAAAGGTGCTGTCTATCATAAAATCTTGCTCTTTTCATAGAGTCTCTTACAAGTTTTTTGGGGTTACCCAGAGTCAGAAACTTCTCTTTCATGATGATTGCTTTGGAGTCGAAATCTTTGATACTTGTACAGTTTCGAAGACGGAGGAATTGCCCAAATGGGATGCTGTTTTTTTGGGCGGAAGGATGAAAACTAGTGTAGTGAAGCAGCGTGTTGCGTGCTGTGGGTTTAGTATAGAGATCTACACCTAGTAAACCTTCAATGTCTTTGATAGTGATGTCGACATGGGTATTGCTGAAATTACCTGTAAAGCGGATATAGTTATTGCATAGATTGAGCCATTCAAGGAAGTTGGCTAGATTATCCGAGGTGTCTGTCCATATGAAGAAGACATCATCTATATAACGTGACCATTTGCTTAAAGATTCAGAAAATGGCGCTATTTCATTATAGATGAATCTTTGTTCAAATTTGGCCATGTATATATTTGCCACCGTGGGGGCACAAGAGGCCCCCATGCTGACTCCCTTGACCTGCTTGTAAAGGTTGCCATTGAATTCGAAAACATTGTCTTCCAACACTATTTGGAGACATTAGAGGATAAAAATCCTCAAGCATTGAATGTTTTTGTCTAGCATAAACAATTTACAGCTTCTAACGCTCCTTGTATGGGGATGTTGCTGTAGAGCGCTTCAATGTCCAAGGTGACTAGGGTATGTGTATTTGCATAGAAGATGGTATTTTCTATGCGATTAATGTCGTCTCTGGTATTTTGGACATACAAAGGTGTGGTTGGTACATGTGGACGAAGAATTGCATCAATGTATTTCGATATTGGTTCTGTGACAGAACCGATGTGGTTACAATGGGTCTATACGGTGGATCTGTTTCATTTTTGTGCATCTTAGGTACACCGTAAATGCTGGCTGTTTTGGGACTCTGTACATTTAGATATGTCAGCTCTTTTTCACATATGTGATTATCTTTAAGGCCGAAAGCGTCAGTTGTTGTATTTTTTTTACCAGTGGTTTTAGTAGGATCCCGTGTAATCCGTTGGTAAAACAGTGTCAGACAACATCTTTTCCATGTTAAAAACATATGTGGAGGTGTCGAGGACTACTATGCCACCCCCCTTATCGCAATTTTTGATAGTGATGGAAGGAGTCGTTTTTAATTCAATCATGGCTTGATATTCATCTTTGTTTAGATTGTATGGGGTTTTAGGTACATGTTTGGTGGCAAAAACAATTTTTTCATATACCACTTGTTCGAAGACAGCTATTTCCGGGGGTAATTGGTCCAAAGTTGGAGTAAAAGAGGAGGTGGGGGCCAAACCTGACATGTTGTTATGTGTCACTCTATTATCCTCTTTGGAAAAAAAGACTTTAAGTCGTACTTTGCGTAAGAAGGCCATCAGGTCATTGAACAGTTCGAATTTGTTCAATCCTGAGTGAGGAACATAAGATAGACCTTTAGCAAGTAGAGAATGCATGGCTGGTGAGAGCTTAGACGTACTGAGGTTGAAAATAGTGATCTTATTTATTCTCTCCAGTATTGTGCATTTCGTGTCACAAGGTACTGGTTGTGGTCCATCTGTTGATTTCCCCTGAATCGCGGCTGGTATTGCGGCCAATTGCTCCTCCTGGAATTGCGTCTCCGTAAAAAAGATTGAGATACTCTTTGAGGTCGTGAATTATATTGGATTGCCACGTTGATCAAATTGGTAACTGGGATTTTCATTATCGGAATCCGAAGTATCGGAAAAAGTCGTGACTTTTCAATTATATTGTCTGCGTGCAGGTTGTTCATTGGTAGTCAGATCGGATTGTGCATAATAGTTGTCGCTTAAATACGGGTAGGTGTTTTCCTTACTAAAGAATCTTATATCTTTTTTTAGCTTGTCCATTTTTCTTTTTGTGAGATATTCTGTGTAAGAATGAAGGTCTCCATCTATATCCTCCAGTTCTTTTTAGCATCTTCCACAGCTAAAGTGCCTTTGATTTTACTTTCTAGCTCTAAAATTTCTAAGGCTAGTTGTTGTATTATCTCTTTTGCTGTCTCTACGATCAACATCATGAGATCGCGAGAACAGCGATTAGCAATTAATGACCACCTTTCAAGGAATAGTTTGATCTGGAAAAATAGTCCTGGTATGTTCTTTACTCTTAATCCCTGAGGGATCACTCCTGCCTTGAGGTATTCTAGCATATAGTGGCCGTGCAATTAGAAGCTTTTCTGAAATGATTTCATGTCCAGAAACCAAACATCTGAACCAAAACATGTACTTATAATATGTAATATGTACTGACTGAATTCTTTCCAAAGTATCAGCAATAATAACCTGCATGAATATCTGTAAAGTAGTTATAATTTATCCGTCATGTATAACTGCTACTCATTATGCAATTTTTAAACAAAAGATAACAAAAAATGTATAAAATATATTTTTATATATAATAAATATGACAAAACCTTGACAGTACATGTGCATGTGTGTTTACAGAACCTTTGTTATGCATTGCCCTTTGCCTTGTTAGCACTAAGTATCTATCGCCTTGCCTAGGCCTTGTTTTTTCAATTGTTGTTTTCCCTGTACCAGGCACCTATCGTGTTCACAGGGGCCCCGTATTTTTCCAGATTAGCCGAGCGTGTAATACAGAAAATGCACATGGGAACAGCCTCAGGGTTTTGAAGCTGCCTCTTAGTGGCAAAGAATACAGCACCAAAAAGCAAGCTTAACAGAATAGAGCTGATGAGCCCAGCACGTGGTTTGAACAAAGACTGCACCTGAAAGACAAGTAGAGTTGTTTAGGTGCAGGATTTAGTGCCGCCACAGATTAAGCGCCAACCCTGGAGCAGAACCACTGCTATACTAAGTCCATTTCCATTGTCTGGCTTCTAACCTCAGTCATGAATAACTGAAACAATCTAATACATTTTTATATGCTGGGAGCACATCAACGACTTGAGGATAACAGAGGCACCAAGACCATAATAAACAGGACAAAAACACCAGAGGAACCAAAATGAATGAGAGTGGGTCAGAGGAACAAGTTACTTACCTTCGGTAACGATATATCTGTAAGAAACATTAGTTAGTTATAGATTCCTTACCTTAGAATTACCCCCAGGCGTCAGACTGGATCCGGAAAGTTTTTTCGTCAGCAGTACCCCTGGGCAGTACCCCTGCGCGTCGGTAGGCGTCGTCGGTCGGCTCCGCGTCAGTCGTTGGCGTCGTGGTCGCCGTCGCGGAAGATACCTAGACGCCGCCCTTGCGCCTGACGTCAGTTCTGTACACGACTTTACGCGCCAGGAACGCAGAGCCATACAAGACACTGACCACTGGTGCACAAAACTAGGGCCCTGAAAGGATATCCTTAACCCTAGAAATCAGTTCGCAGAACGGGGAGGATGGGTGGGGCGGTAAGGAGTCTATAACTAATGTTTCTTACAGATATATCGTTACCGAAGGTAAGTAACTTGT
The DNA here is from genome assembly GCA_963921515.1 of Calotriton arnoldi. Classification (NCBI taxonomy): domain Eukaryota; kingdom Metazoa; phylum Chordata; class Amphibia; order Caudata; family Salamandridae; genus Calotriton; species Calotriton arnoldi. The sequence goes on along the minus strand of CAWUFW010008240.1, from coordinate 571,559 downwards.
TCATCTGAAAGAAACACGTTAGTTATAGATTCCTTACCTTAGAATAGATACCCCAGCAATACCAACCCCGGTGGTGGGTCTGCGAACCAAGATCACACCAGAAAGTCCTGGAGAACAGAACAGCCAAAGAAGCCGTCTCTCCGGACTTGGCTGTCCAGACAGTAGTGTTTCGTAAACGTGTGCAGTGATGCCCACGTAGCTGCCTGACAGATGTCATGGAGAGGAACTCCTCGTCCTAAGGCAGTAGTGGCTGCCGTTGCCCTGGTGGAATGGGCGCGTAGCCCCATAGGAGGCTCCTTTTTAGCCAGAGAATAGCATGCATTAATACACAAAACGACCCATCGAGAAATGGTTCGCTTGTGTACGGCCCGACCTTTCTTGGCGCCCACGTAGCCAACAAAGAGTTGGTCATCCATCCGGAACTGTTTTGTGCGATCCAGATAGAACGAAAGCGCACGTTTTGCGTCCAGACGGTGGAGCCTCTCTTCCTCTTTTGAAGGATGCGGACGCGGAAAGAAGGTGGGCAAAGTGATGGTCTGCCCAATGTGAAAGGCAGTGACAACCTTAGGAAGGAAGGATGGACGAGTCCTGAGAACTACCTTGTCTGGATGGACAGACAGGAAAGGCGGCTTGGAGGAAAGAGCCTGGAGCTCACTCACTCTTCTGGCAGATGTGATGGCTACCAGGAAAGCAGTTTTAAGCTTCAGAAGCCTCAAAGGACAGTTGTAAAGCGGCTAAAAGGGAGCGCACATTAAATAGGTTAAGACTAGATTCAAGTCCCACTGAGGCATAACGAAGGGAATAGGAGGAAAGAGATGAGTTATGCCTTTTAAGAAACGATTAACCACCAGGGACTTGAAAAGAGAAGGCTGATCTGGAAGCCGAAGGAAGGCAGAGATGGCCGAAAGATAGCCCTTGATAGTGCCCAGAGCAGAGCACTGCTGGGCTAAAGAAAGAAGAAACAAGAGAACCTCAGAAAGAGGGGCAGAAAGGGGATCCAGCGCCTTTGCTGTGCACCATGCCACAAACTTGTTCCACCTGCAGGCGTATACTGTCTTAGTGGAGGGACGCCTGGCTGCCAAGATTACATCACAAACTTCGGGAGGCAGGTCAAAAGACGTCCACACCGCCGCTCAATCTCAACGCAAGGAGGTGGAGACTGGACAGGTTCGGGTGGAGGACCGTCCCCTGTTGCTGCGACAGAAGATCCTCCCGAAGAGGCAGACGGGTCGGAGGATCGATGGCCATTTGAGCAGCTCGGGATACCAGACTCTTTGTGCCCAATCCAGAGCCACAAGGATGACTTGGGACCGGTCGCGCCTGATCTTCTTCAGCACTATGGGCAGAAGTGGTATAGGCGGAAAGGCGTACAACAGACCGCATCTCCTCTCGCGACGAAAAGGGTCGCCTAGTGAGTGCCGCCTTGCAAATTCCAACGCGCAGAATTGCTGACATTGCGCGTTCTCTTCGGTGGCGAATAGATCTAACCAAGGCTCTCCCCACTGTCGAAAGAGACCTTGCACCACCTCCGAGTGAAGACGCCATTCGTGATCCATCATGTACCTGCGGCTCAGTCCGTCCACCCTGGCGTTCAGGGAACCTGCCAGGTGTTGAACCACCAGGGATATGCCCTGGTGTTCCAGCCATGTCCAGAGGCGGAGGGCCTCCTGACATAGGGTCCACGACCCCACCCCGCCCTGTTTCTTGCAGTACCACATGGCGGTGGCGTTGTCTGTGAACACCTGCACTACTCTTCCCCGGACAGAGGGAAGGAATGCCTTGAGTGCAAGACGAATCGCCAGAAGCTCCAGAAGGTTGATGTGGAGCCGGGACTCCGCCGGAGACCAGAGGCCTCTGATCTCCGCCTCTCCCATGTGGCCGCCCCATCCCAGAAGGGATGCGTCCATGGAGAGGGATCTGCCGCTGACCCAATCCTGGTTCATGAGCCACCACTGCAATTGTTGTGCAGTGCCCTCCGAGAGCTGGACGCAATCGGACAGATTCCCCTGATGCTGCGCCCACTGAAACTTCAAGTCCCACTGCAGAGCCCGCATATGCCACCGCGTGATCGTCCAGGAGGATGCAGGAGGCCATGAGGCCCAGCAGCCTCAGGGTCATTCTGACCGAAACCCGGGATAGAGGCTGAAAGATCGGAATCATAGCCGAATATCCCGGACTCGCTGTTCGGGAGGATAGACCCGAAACCGCGTTGTGTCCAGAACCGCTCCGATGAAAAGGAGCTTCTGAGAGGGAATCGGGTGTGACTTCGGCACATTGATGGAGAACCCCAGCGAATGCAGGAGGTCGGCCGTAGTCTGGAGGTGGGAGACGACTGCCTGGGACGAGGTCGCCTTCAAGAACCAGTCGTCGAGATAGGGGTAGACTGGAACCCCTGATCTGCGCAGTTGAGCTGCGACCACCGCCATCACTTTCGTGAACACCCGAGGGGCGCTGGTAAGGCCAAAGGGGAGCACGGTAAACTGAAAATGCTCGTGGCCTACCGTGAACCGCAGGTAACGCCGGTGGGCCGGCAGGACAGGGATGTGGAAATACGCGTCCTTCAAGTCCAACGCTACCATCCAGTCTCCAGGGTCGAGGGCAGACAAGACCTGAGCCAGGGTCAACATTTTGAACTTCTCCTTCCGGAGGAAGCGGCTGACGTCCCGGAGATCCAAGATAGGACGCAGGCCCTCGTCCTTCTTGGGCACCAGAAAGTAGTGGGAATAGCAACCACGACCTACTTCTGGGACAGGAACGCGATCGATGGCACCTTTGGCCAAGAGTGCCGTAACTTCCTGTTGGAGAAGGGTCAGATGATCCTCCGACGTGCGATGGTACTGGGGTGGCATGGCTGGAGGGATAATCTCGAAGGGGAGGGAGTAGCCCCTTCGGACTAATTGCAAAACCCACCTGTCCGACATGATGGTGCGCCACTGGGGGAGGTGATGGCGAATCCTGCCGCCCACTGGCGTGTGATGGGCCTGAAAGGTCGGACTAGGAGGGTTTGGAGGCTGCGGTGGAGGGGGTGGAGGTGGATTGGCCTGCCCGCTGGCCCCCAGAACCACGTCGTTGGTTCCCACGTCTTCGGCCGCGCTGAGATGGAACAGCTTGCGCTGGCCTGTGGCTCTGGAATGAACGTGTTGGGGCACCCCTTCTGTGACCACGAAAGGGGCGAAATGCAGACCGTGCAGGGCGCATGGTGGAGAGGCCCAAGGACTTGGCCGTAGCCCGAGAGTCCTTGAAGCGCTCTAGCGCACTGTCTGCTTTGTCGCTGAACAGGCGACGGCCATCGAAGGGCATGTCCATCAAAGTGTTCTGGACATCCCCTGAAAAGCCAGTCGTCCTCAACCAGGCGTGGCGGCGAAGCGCCACTGACGTTGAAATAGTCCTAACCAGTGAGTCGGCAGTGTCCAATCCACAACGTATGGTGAACTTTGCTGCGTCTCTCCCCTCGGCAACAGCACGGGAGAGCATGGCCCGGGCCTCCTCCGGGCACTGAGGCAGCACCTGCACGACCGTATCCCACACGGAGTGGGAATAATGGCCCAAGAGGCATGCGGTGTTCACCGACCGCAGCCGTAAACTGGAGGAAGAAAACAAATTCTTCCCAAGTTGATCCAGTTTCTTGGATTCTCTGTCCGGTGGTGCGGTAGGGAATGCGCTCTGGGATGTTGAGGCTTGGACGACCAAGCTCTCGGGGGAGGGGTGTTGGTAGAGGAAAGTGGGGTCGCCTGGAGCCGGGCGGTGGCGTCTGGCAACCATCCTATCCACAGGAGCCCCTGTGGTGGGCCTGGACCAGGTGCCCAAAAGGATGTCTGTTAGGGCCTCATTAAACGGCAGCAGGGGCTCCGAAGAGCTCGCTGCCGGCTGAAGCACCTCTGTCAGGAGGTTAGTCCTGACTGCCACCGTAGGAAGCTCGAGGTTGAGAGCCTCGGCCGCCCTACGCAACACCACTGCGTAAGACGCTCCCTCCTCCGTAGCCACGGTAGGAGGAGACAACATGCCATGGTCTGGCGAGGTATCCAAACCACTGGCATTCCCCAGGTCCTCTCTCCAGTCCTGGTCATATTCTATCTGTGCAGTGAGAGGGTCCTCAGACCCCTCCCAGTCTTCCTCACACTCCTCTGGCTGCCAAACTGGCTGAAAATGGCCAGGGTGGAAAGTAGGCACAAAAGTACCCATCAGCGCCGGTCCGACTCAGTTTCCACATGGAGGGGGAAGCCGGGGGTCGACGTCGGCTGGGAGTCCAGCCGGAGTCATCTGCGGACTTGGTGCCGGTGGAGGTGTCACAAGGTCGACCGGCGCCGATCCGGATCCAGGCCTGGATCCAAGGGGGCCCTGCGGTGCAGAGGCCGAAGCTGCCAGCTTTGAAGGCCTAGGGCCCCCAGCCGAGTCCGCGGGGCCAGAGGGCGCACCGGCGGAGTCGGACTGCCCAAATATAGCGTGCATGGCTTCGTAAAACTGACGAAGCTGGGCAGGGGTCACCGCCGGTCCCGGAAAGGGTGGGAAGGCCGAAGTCGACCCTGAAGGCTTTACACGCAGAGCCGCTGGAGTGGCGCCACCCGCACCCTGCGTCGCGTCGGCCGACAGACGAGGGGAAGTCGAAGAGCGACGACGCTTCTTCGACTTCTTCTTATGCTTCGACTTACCCGACACCGAGTGTGAAGACTTCGTCAAAGAGGAATGATGATGGCTCCGCGATCAGTCCCTCGACCTCCCACGCGACGGGGACCTTGCGCGACGCGGAGCAGACTGCCAAGCCTCGAGGAGCTTTCGGGACCGCTCCCGCAAAGATTTCGGGGCCATGGTTCGGCAGTCGGAGCACGACTTGGGGTCGTGGTCGCGCTCCAAGCAGAAGAGACACACACAGTGCGGATCCGTCACCGACATCATGCGGGAACAGGAACCGCAGGACTTCAAACCGGGCATCCCTTCTGCTACCAGGAGTCGAACGACTCGAAAAGATGTCGACAAAAGTCGCAAAAAACTCAGTCAAAAAATGACTGGGGGTACCGCTCTTCCCGGATCTGTGCTTGCTGGCGATAAAAGAGAAAGAACTGACGTCAGGCGCGAGGGCGGTGTCTAGGTATCTTCCGCGACGTCATTACAGCGACCACGATGCCGACGGACGCGACCGACGACGCCTACCGACGCGCAATGGTACTGCTGACGAAAAAACTTACCGGATACAGTCTGACGCCTGGGGGTAATTCTAAGGTAAGGAATCTATAACTAACGTGTTTCTTTCAGATGTTCGCTCTACATTCAGCGCAGTGACAGGCTGATAAGACTGGCCCTCGGCCACAGAGAATGTCTAGCCTGCTGGGCTATGACGGGTACATTATAAATGGTGTACCAGCCCTGTGCACTCTATGCTGACAATGTCACTTTACAGCACGGGTGCCAGAACATGCCTCCTCACCAAAAGGAACACCCCTGGCATAAAAAATCCAAAGGTATGACCTTGCTCATGATTGTGTACGTACGGTATGTGGTGGTCGACGTGATCATCTGGGATTCAAGCATTTTGTTATCTGAGGTACACTGCGAAAGAGACTTCAAGTCACAAAAGCAGTGCAACGAACTTCAGCGCTTACTGGTATATAAATGTGCTACACACAAACATTGATATGGTCAGCAACTTCAGTTCGCCATAAATTTGCTATCAATAATACTTTGCATTAGTTTTAAGCATTTCGTATGGTTCACCATATAAAATAAAAAGGTAAAGGAAAGAATCAAATAAAACAATGAATTCCTGGAGCAACTGGAAACGTCAGTGCAGTCCAAAGGGTAGTTTTCCAGTTAACTGCTAACTTTTGGTTAGAGTATGAACATTTTCCAACAACACTGCACTAATACCAGATGTTCAACCATACCACAGAAATCAGTTAAAAAGACCATGTGTCCACGTTGTCTAAACAGGAAGTGAAAATAGACCTGGACTTTCTTGTACGGTCCAACGCACAAATCATCTTAATTAAGGCCAGGTAAAGATAAAAGTCACCAAGCTGATAGTGCCACACCAGACTGACAACTATCGAAGGTATGCAACCCAAAATTGATTTTATACCCTCTGTGGCACTTAAACCTTCTGGAGACATGCGCCTAAATGCTTTCTGCCAGGTAACAATCTTTCTGAAGTTTAGCAAAGGCCTGAAACCTCGCCTGCTCCAGGTGGCGCACTAGATACTGCAATAATGCACACATGCCTATGACTCGTCCACGCTCTTCTAGGACCTCTTCATTACACAGATGTTTACTAATTAGAGGGGAAGAACATGCAAGATCAACTCTGTAATGTGAAACTCGAGTTTTTCTGAGATTTTTTCAGGTCTACTCGATGAATGTTTCAGATGGTAAGAGAAAGAGAATGACATTCTCTTTATCTTACCATCAGAAACATTCATTTATATCTGTGCTATCATAGGACCCTACCGGTATAAATCTTTCTAAAAATTTGACCAGCTTCAATACTGTTACGGATTTAAATGACTGTACCTCTCAAATTTCAACATTAGGTGGCGCTGTTCGTCAGCATTTGGAGACGGAAGTTGGCTAAATAGGTCGGAGGCCCAAGTATCAAACCTTGTGTTGGCTATTTTCCTTGACCAAATATACTAAAAATAAAAATATTAAGTCCTTTCTAGACCTACGCGTTAAGTGTTTCAGTACATGAAGATCGTGATCCAAAGCTCTCCAACTCAATGTGCAGATTTATCTGAAAAAGAAAAACAGAACCATCTACGGTTCTGAAAGCCTCTGTATCATGTCAGAAATACCTACAGTTTGGTAGTAGAATTATTGTGCATTTGTACATAATTTATACTTGCATAGTGAGGCGCCAGAGGCAGGTGCGCACAGAATAAAAGCAAACTTGATTTTTTGTTTTTTGATGAAGGGAAAACTGTGAGGTTTGTGCAAGTATAGATATTAGACCCACAGTCTTAAGGAAATGAACAAAGCCAATTAAAACACAATAAAGAACAAACCTAGTTTAAAACGTGAAAGCGCATTAGTATAGCTATTAGACTGAAAAACCGTTCACCTTGTGATAGAAAGCTTAAGTTAGTACACATTCATGGCCGACATATCAAAAAATCATTTTAAATCTTCTTACTTAGGTCAAATTTGGCACAGAAATTCATGTGTACACGTCAGTGCACGTCATGTGCATACCCAAGTTGGATCTAGAATGTGACGTCAAATATAAATCCAAAATGGCCACCAAAATCATGTAGAAGACTTTAAAATTCAAACCCGTTATAAATTTGGTGTAAATATTCATACTTATTGAAATTTATCAACATTTATCAATATGTATTATATAGTAATATGTACCTTTCTTTTGTTTTCAGCTTCAACACGTGCTCTGCAATGCCTGAAAACTAGTAGCATGTCAAAACAATACCCGAGTGCAACACCGACAGTCAGTGGTCAATCTGTCCAGTATGATGATGATGGTGCAACAATTTCGCCCACTTGTGTTCTTTGTTAGGAAAGCACTTCAGAAAGACTTATTAGCCAGCAAATGCTACAAACATTCTGGGTCTGGATACAGTGTTTTAAATCATAACCTGAAGAAATTTAAAGAATTGGAATGCGTACTTATGAATATCGAACTAGAACAGTTTCATGATGGTTCGGGTATTGAGCAGACATTAAGGACTAACAATGCAGCGTGGCATAAATCGTGTTTAAACAAGTGCGACAATCTAAAGTTGCAACTGTCTCAGAAACAAAAACAATGATGCAGATTTATATGCAAGCCCAGTTTAAAAAAAAATAAAACAAAAAGGGCAATTGCTGTTCCAAATAAAACTCCTGGAAGAAAAGCAGGTTTCTTTTGCAACGAATGCATAAAGTGAAAACAGATGATGTGGATAATAATGTTAGTCAGTGTGCCGAGTTAGTTCAAGATACAGCACTTATTTCAAAATTGGCTATGGGTGTTCTGCGTAAACAGGATGCTGAATATCAGCATAAATGTTTAGTTGGACTCTAACTATAACAGAGCACGCAGACTCACTTATTGAGACCGCAGGAGAAGGAATAGCACTAGCCGAACTTGTATCTTATCTGAAAGATCCATGAGTGGGAGAGGTTAAAACACTTTTTAAACTCTCTGGCTTAGTAAACTTTTACACAAGCAGAGTAAAGCAGCCGGATTCCACTGCTGGTTAGGTTCTCAAACTTTTTCGACACGCGGCTCCCTTTACCCATTGATGGGGCCATTGCCCGTGGCTCCCCACTGTTACTTTTTTGGAGGGTGAGGGGGATGTAAGCCCAGCCTCGGTAGTACTTGCATTTTTCTCCCTAAAAATAATTGGGATGAAGCTGATGAAGGTATTATAATCATATACGCAGGGTGTTTCGTATTACTAAGGCTGCGCCTCTAATGAAATATTCCTAGTTACACTTCTTTGCCCATGCCTTTTTTTTTTTTTTTTTTTTTTAGAGTACCCTCTCAAACTTTTTTTATCCCACTTACAGTGCTAGATAGCACCCCTATGCATGTAGGCCCCATTGCCAAAGTGTTTCTGTACTTGAAGAATATTTGCATGCACTTCCATTTCTACCCATGTCATACGTGCCAACACACCTGTCTCAGCAGGTTGACTCACGATTTTTTAAACCACATACAGCTTTATTTTTTTGCTGTCTCCTCCCTAAAATTGCCTCCAAATTAATGCAAGCCAAATAAATTCCTGACTTTTTTTTTTTAAATATCCCTCTCTTGCTTTCAAATGTTGCCATTATGCCTTATATGGGGTTTTACTTCCCTGTGCTCAAGGAGAGAGCAGGCCTGTCTGGAAATGTGTGCATTTTGAAAGAAATGTGTACTGGAAGTACCTATGGTTCAAGTACAAATGTCAATGCTTAATAATACTTAGTGTGTTTAATAGACATGACAACTGTACTTTCCTGATAACTTGCATTGGTGTAAAATGCATTTGGGAAAAAACGAAACTATTAACGAGTAACAAAATAAATCAGGCATCTTCCGCTTACGTTGGGAGTGTTGGAACGTGGGGATCCAGTGAAATATGGAGGTCATCTCCCTTGACATGCCATCAATTAAAAGCACTACGTTTACAGCTTTAGGCAGGTCACTCACAAATCATCGACATCATGCGTTTAAGTCCAATTAGTTTAACTGAAACCAACAGACCAACATTAAATGCATTAAAGTGCTTGGTGCGGGGCTCCCCTGGATAGGTTCGACGGCTCCCCAGGGAGTCACGGCGCACAGTTTGGGAACCACTGGGTTAACTTTACAAGATAAAAAGAGAATTCTCAGAAATACAAGGTTTGAAGTCATACAATGAAGGAAGAGATGTCCTGTTAGCTTTAAAAGATGAAGTAGGATCTGCATTAATATTTGCCCATGACAAGTCAGATTCTGACGCCCTAAATATTACTAATGCAGCAAATGCTGTTAGAAGGGACATGATGCAGAAATCTGAAAAAGTCAATGGAACATTTGGAGACGATTGTAGAAATCGATCAGTTCCGGGACCGCTTCTTGCCCTTGTTAAAATGATACTTGATGGATCCAACATAAGAAATCAGTATTCTTGTGAAACAGCCACTACCAATATAGCATTGTCTAATTCCGAATTACAGATGTTTGACAGAGTAAAGAATACAAGAACAGACTGTTCTTCAGTTCCTAGACATAACAGCAAAAAGAAACTCCTCTGTCCATACACAATGCTCTTTCTATCCACAGTCAAACGAGAAATCGAGAACTTGTAGACCAGTTCCATAAACTAGGTTTTTGTATTTCATAGGATAGGGTTGTGTAAATATCTGCAGATTTAGGAAATACCATTTGAGCACTGTATGAGAGTGAACAAACTGTGTCCACCAAAACTGAAGCTGCAAGTACTCACCAGTGGAAGTACTGATAACCGATTAGAACCCATGTTACATGACAGCTAAAGACTCCTTCCATAAACAGCAATAACTGACAAAAAAACACTCAGAAACATAACTAGCAGGAATTGATCATGGTATTGTGGCGATTTATCCTAATATGGCAAAGTTAAAACAGATTTCAAATCTTCCAGTACTGTAATCAAACATCGAACGAGCTTCAATGAACAATACAGATCACATTCCAATCCAATCTGTAGCAGTCTATCACCAAAGTGATCTAAATGATGCTGCTAACACCTATGAATATAAATGGCTTTAAAGTGTGATGAGCAATGTTGAGAGCGAAAATATTTCTTATGATGAAAGCATATCTTGGGCTGCATATCATGCATCATTGCTACCACCTATGAATAGACCACTGTCAACTACTCCATTGTTGTTGCTTTTCACAGAAAGTGTGAATTCTAAATCCATGGTCTTGCATTGCATGAAAGGCATTAAAGAGTCTGTTCATTTTCTCATTCCAGGACCAACACCTAGTATTTCAATGGGCCAACCTCTCTTCAACCTAGCTAAACAAATCAATGGGATGTACCACATCTATATGGTGAAGATAAATAGATTGTTATGATAGGGGGACTTTATATCAAAATGGCTTTCTTTAAAGTATGTGGAGACTGGATTTCGAACAGTGGATGGACTAGTATGTTATTGCAAGCGGACATCACATCACTACCATAGGAAAAGTGGATGCTATATTGGAGGTTTCCCACTTTACCCATACACGTCATGCTCATCAAATTACTTTTGCTGCGCTGTACATATTACAGAGAAAGTGCTATCAAAGTTATCTTGAATCTAGACAGTCCCACGAAGAAATAAGGGAGTTTTCGAACTGGATTAAGTGGAAATCGAAAGAGAACCTACACTTCCAATTTTGGGAAATTGCTATGGATTTGCAGATACTTGCTCTTGAATTTGTTTGTTCAATTAGAAAGGGTAACTTTGATTTGAATGTACAAGTACTTGATCAGATAGTTCCATGGATGTTTGCTACAAATCATAGTCATTACTCTTGATGGCTATCTGTCCACATTCGCGACAGTACCAGAATGCCACCCATACATTCACTCATGCGGTCAATAAAAGCAACCACATATTTTCATCAATTCCTCTAGATCAAAATCATGACCAGGAAAATGCTATCATCAATGGAAATGGAAGTATTGTAGGTCTGACGGAAAATTCAGAAGCTCTCAGAAGATGGATGATATCTGGGCCAAAGATTTCCAGAGTTGTAAATTAATTTGAACAAACATTCGTGAATGCCAAAAAAAACAACCTTTGGCACCATGAACAAATACCTAGTTCCCAAAAATCTTTTGCAAAAGAGGTCAAATCTCTACTGTATACAATTGAGGAAGCTGGTAATCAGTTTCTGGAGGAGAGCAGTGATTTACTCAATCTGGACAGCAATGAAGCTGTGCCTGATACAGTTATCACATCTGTGAGAACTGCACATGAAATAAATAGATAGCAATAGAACTCGTCTTTACATGAAGTGTTGCAGACGTGTTTGAAGATACGGTACCAAGGAACAAACTTCAATTACTCCACACCAGCCTGCGTAAAACTTCAGAATCCAAATACAAACTATCCTTGTTAAAAAGTAATTGCAATCGATTTGCTAGATTACATATTGGGTGTCAGACAAGAAATCGTAATTTGGAAGAATGTTTCAACAACGAAACTCAGTCTTTTTCGCCATCTGGAAAACTCAGACAAGGACAGAAGTCGCAGCTACTGGACTTCGTTGCCAGAAGTACCACCATACACAACACTGCTCCAGAGATCAATGTAAATATATTAGATGGTGCAGCTATAATAAATATGCTACCTCCCGAATCTTGTAAAGCATTTGATGATTATGCTTCAACAGTTTTTATACTCTACATAGAATCTCAAGAAAGGAACGTGAAACGATTGAATCTTGTGTGTGACATATATATATTTATTTTACTGAAAACATCAAAGTGTTAGAAAAGGGGGAGGCGAAAGTTTTGCAAAAAGAGTTGAGTCCAACACTCCTATACCCAAAGATTGGCATAGTTTCCTTAGATGAGACGAAAGCAAGACAGCTGTTTGGTTTGCTGAGTAGGCGTGTGCAACTTATTAACATTGAAGGGAAGGAAGTCATTGTCACCTGGCAAGATAAAGTTACAAGTTCCACATCAATTACGAATTTCAAAATGATATTGCCCGGCAGTCATGAGGAAACACAATATTACATAGACATCAACGTCACCTCATTAATCAATTGCAAACATTATTTAGGCATATTGAAAATATTTAATCACGTTGAACATATAATGCATAATGTCCAAAACATAGCACATCAAAAAAGTTTGTGCATAGGACCCCCAGAAGGGGATGGGAGGAGTTGGTGCATCAATGTGCAGAAGTGAGGGTGAGTGATGTAGGGAGGGCAGTGAACAGTGTGTACATCCAAACGCACAAAAGGCCTGTCCAGCCTTAACCAAGGCTAAATTATTTACAGAAGTAGAATGTCAAAAAAGGGACAAGGCGAGTCTAGCACTGTTGTCCGCATTCAATACAGAGAACATAGAGCTGTTGACGTTTCGACCCAAGGTTAGAATAGGAAATTCCACCCTTACATAAGGGTCTTCATTAGGACCATGGGGGGCACCCTTGGTCCACCTTGTGATGCGGTGGAAAGAACAAGAACTGGCCCGGAGGCTCCAGGGACAGGTGAAACGATTACTGCAGAGACTAGTTATGAGCAGTAATGGTGCTTAACATTGATAGTTTGTAAAGAACTAGCAGCCGTTATTGATGTCAGAAACCAGGTCTGTATAGATAATAAAAGAGTATGTGCTAAAGGGGCAGGGTCTGTGAGAAGAGCCAGGTTTAAAGTGGTTTCCCAAAATGCAGAAGAGTGGGTTGAGCTTTAAGGTGCAAAGAGAACTTATTCCACAGTTTAATGATGGCAATAGAAAGAATTCTTCCTCCCCAAGATGTTTTCCTGATTTTTGGCATTACCAACGATTTACTGGAAGCAGAACAAAGGGGGGTCTTCCGGGGATATACCAGTGGAATTTCTTTCTCAAATTGTATGGCCAAAATCTAAAAGGCTTTGTATGTCAAGCAGAGCACCTTAAACGCTAGTCTTTTTCTGACTGGAAGCCAATGTAACACCTCAATAGTTTGGAAGACTGATGTATATTTTGGGATCTTCACGAGTTGGCGAGCTGCCGCATTTTGAAGTATTTGCAATTTATTCATCTGCCTTTTTTGTATGCCCATATAAATGGCATTACCATAGTCAATCTTGGAGAGAACTAATGCTGCGATTACTGTTCTCTGTAAGTCGAATGGGATGAACAGGAGGATCTTTTCAGTGTTCTTGTAGGATTCCAAAAGTTGTTCCTTTTCCAAAAAGAAGGACCTCCGTTTTCTCAGAGTTTAGTTTGAGACAGTTGTCTCCCATCCAGCCTACTACCTCTCACATACACTTGCTGAAACGTTTGCCAACGTCGGTGAGATCAAGACTACAATTTGTGCATCATCCGTATAAGAAACAGTAGAAAAGCCTAAGGATCTGATAATTTGGCCAGTGGTGCCACATATATATATATATATTTTAAAAAGTGTCAGGCTCAAGGAGGATCCCTAAGGGACATGACAAGGTAAAGTGAAAAATACAGATGTAAAATCTCCAAAAGCTACAGTTTGTTCTCTATTTGAGAGAAATGTCAAAACTCAAGAGCCGCCCCTCTGACACCTGTGCTTCCAAGTCGTTCGATAAGCACAGAGTGGCAAACTGTATAGAATGCGGTGGAAAGATCCAGCAGGATCAATGCCACTTTTCCTCCGCTGTCCATAATCATTCTGATTTCTTCAGATGTTGCGACTAGCGCGGACTCTGTACTGTGGTTTTTCCTATAACCGTACTGTGCATTATCTAAAATCTCATTCTCGTCCAGAAAGGGTGAGAGTTCAGAGTTGAAGTGCTTTTTCCAGGGTATTCGCTGTAAAGGGAAGCCGGGAAATGGGTTTATAATTTTTTGGAGGGTTTTTTCCATCAAGGGAAGAATGGAGGCTTTCTTCCAATCAATCGGGAAGATTCCATCTTGTATGGTTGCATTTTGAAGTTTAGTAAGATTAGCAGAGATATTACTAGTTACTGTCTGCAGAATTTTGGGCGGACAGGGATCTCGAGCAGAACCCGATTTAGTGGAATCAATCAGCATCCCAACTTTCTCCTCATTTAGCAGAGAGAACTCGTGAATGGTAACATTTGAAATCTATGAGCCTTCCAAACTATTGCCAATCGTATTTGTGTTCTGGCTGAGGTCAAGTTTGCAGTACATTTCCTTGACCTTTTCTTGGAAGAAGGTTGCTATTTTATTACACATAGTTTGGTCAGGTACCAAAGTGTTTGGGTATTAGGACTGGAAAGAAATAACGGTTTTAAATAGTTCCTTAGCTGAGTTTTTGGCCAGATTAATTTTCTCTGTGAAATATTTTGATTTCTTAGCTATAATCAAGCTCTTGTATTCTAAGATGCATTGTTTGTATTTGGTTCTTCCTGCCTCACAGTAGTTTTCCTTCCACACACATTCTTGAGGTATCCATTTTTATTTAAAAGTTTAAGGTCTGCTGAGAACCAGGGGGCAGTAAGTTTGTTTCTGAGTTTTCTAAAAGTTGTTAGAGGGACTTTTAGTGACACTGCTGAGTTGATCCAGTCCTTGTAATTGGTGGAAGCAACATTTAAGTCCTTTACTAGGATAGGCTGAGAGTCAGTCAGAGTATCATTAAGCTTGGTAGTATTTATATTTTTCCAGGCTCCAACTTTAACAGTCTGCAGGGCAGTGTTGATTGATGTTACTTTAGTTGAAGTTTTGAATGTGAAAACCATGGCTTTGTGATCAGTCCACGCTAAGGGGTCATATCGTGCAAGAGTCCAGAGATTCCCCCAGAAGTGATCAGGGCTCAATGTAAACCCAAAGTGCTCTATTTATGGTAGTGTGGTCGAGCAGCCTTAGGCCTAACACAGAGGAGTGTTAAGACATTTGTTTTGCACACAGTGACTAATAAATGACACGACTTAAAAAGGAGATCTAAATACATTTTTGAAAAATAAGCTTATGTTAGTGCAATTTTCAGGCTTTGCACAGTTGACCTATGGGAGGAAAAGAAGAATGCAGTTTTGCAGGGAAGCACTCTACTTACAAATTCAGTCTTGGGTTCTGGGGTTCAGGCAAGGTTTAAATCAGCACCAAGACTGCACCACCAGCGGCACAGAGGCGGCCGGGTGCAGAGATCAAATTCAGGGTCAGGAGCCCAGTGTTAATCAATGGAGACATGAGGTAATCGAAGTCGCGCTGCTCACAAGTGAGTAAAGGGGTCTCAGGGGTCAATCTCCTGGAGTTAAGGTAAGTATAGGGCGGGGGCCACAAGGCAGCACCAAACTTACACCCTCAGCGGCACACAGACAACCGGGGCAGAGTGCCAACAAAACGTTGGGCGCCCAATGCCACTCAATGGGGGAGATCAGTCTTGAAGAAAGGCTGCAGGCTCAGGCCAGGATGCCAGACGAAAAAACCCAACAGCTGCCCAGGTAAGTAGAGATGCTAGGGGACGTAGGGACACCATTGGTCAAGCTCCCCAAGGTCCAGGGGCTTCGGGTGCAGGGGTGTCCTTAGGCATCTGAAAAGACTTACCGGGTAAGTTGCGGTCAGGGGGAGTCTGAGTTGAGGCTGCAGGCGTCGAGGTGGAGTACGGCAGTGGTAAGCCCACGATGGACTCTTGCTCAGAAGTGCTGGAGAACCTTTACAGGACCAGTAGGCCACTTGGACCCGGGCCATGGGTGTCGGGTGCAGAGGTGGGTCCGGCCGGAGTTTCACAGTTCCTCTAGGCAGAGTTCTTTGCTCTTTAAAGTTGGTTTCTTCCGGACAGGTCCGCTGGAGTTCTTGATCTCTGTCGAAGGCAAGCAGTCCAATGGGTCTCTTACCTTGGGTGCCTACACCCACTATTATGCCACCCTCCTGTGGGAGGGGGGCATAGCTCTAACCCAGATTGGATAAGTCGCACCATCTTCAAGAAGGTGGGCACTGAAAAATGTGCTTCACTTCACCTCCCGCACCCGAGGGGTGGAGTTGGCGAAGGAGGGCACACCTCCTACTCTTACTAAGTTTTCCTGCCGGTTCTCCTGCGAAAACTTGGGGTGTGAACCTGGGGCTGCCATATGCTGCTAGCAGCAGAGGCTGGGGTTGCATTACAAAGGTGGCGGAAGCTTCCCTCTCGAGCACGGTGCTCATCCTGGGGGAGACGGTGCGACACCTCTGTCCAGGATGTGCTTTGCTTCTGGCTTCAGGGAGCAGGGGCTCTCGACCCAGAGGTCCAGAAACATGCCTGGTGGTGGCAGGCTGCCTCAAGCCAGTCAGAGTCCACGCATGGCTTGGAACGCACCTCTGAGGTGCCCTCTGGGGACAGGTTTCAATAAATCTCTCACTGGCATCAGTGTGGGTTTATTGAGAGGAGGTGTTGAGTAGCAAACACTCCTGAGTTCAGTAAAGCATTCATGGTGCTCGGGAACTAGAGTTGTCGAGTTTCCAGCCCATGTACTCTCTATGGCTTCATTGGCACTTACAATATTAAGAATACAGTTAAATATTGTAAGGGCATATCTACTCATGTAGAAATGCCCACACCTGAGTTAGAGTGCACCCTGCCTTAAGGCTTGTAAGGCCTGCTAGAAGCGTGACTTACCTATACCTTAGGCAGTGCTTCTTGGCATGGTACACAGGCAGTGTGCTATGTCGACGTTGCTGTTTTTCTCTGCACCAGGCTGCAGTGGCAGTTTGAATGGCCTTGCTGAGGGGTCACTAGGGGACCCTCTTCAGTCCCAATGCCCTAGGAACCACTGTACCATTTACTAGGGACTTAAGGGGGTGTCTTAAGTGCCAATCGTGGTGCAGTTTTAGGGAAGGAGTTCTGGCACAGGGGACCTGGTTGGCAGGGACCCTGTGCACTTTCAAGCAAAAAGTGGGGGCTAACCATGTCAAAAGATGCACTTCCTCACATGAGATTTTTAAGTGGTCACATAAAATGACCACGATCCCACCCCGCGTTTTTCTGTGCGATCGAATCTAAAGGAGGTAAATCCCTCAGGTACTGCGACTGACATGTCGGGCCACAGGTCTGAGCCACGCATGTTTCTGTAATGAACACTATCAGGTAAGTAATTGTTCAAGAATTTGTTGAAATCATAACTACGTTTAATGAGCGAATGGGCATTCATCAGGACACACACATTGTCCGAACCTTCAGGACTTGCTATTGTTTTAGCCCGAGGGTGGGGGACAGGTAGGTTTGCTAGGCGTAGCGGATATGGGAGCTAGATCTATTTTGTATCCAAAATGACAGTGTTTGCAATACAAACATAGGGTATCACTTTCATCACGGCGTCATGTGTCGTTCCTCAGCCACAGAGGCAAGAGTGCTGGCGTATATGGTCCAGGCTGGACACAAAGGGCAGGTGAGAGAGAGAGTGGATTTTCGAAGTTTGGATCAGTGGTAGGAAACATGCTGGTGATCCTTGCTAAGTCGAAGCCCAGACTGGCCCCACACAGCAGATCAACAGGAGGGCCCTATTCATATAGGTGCTTTAAAAAAGCCATATCGTTTTAAAGAAAAAATAATGTTAGTTCAAAAAATCTTGGGATACTCTTACAAAGCAGCAAGGTACCTACTGTAGAATGAACAAAACAGAGTACCAGGAAGAACAATCTATTTTATCGGAAATTAATATAAATCGACAAAACGAATAGTTTCCACATATGTGCTCGGTGCTATATGTGAAACACAAAATGTTAATGAGTAAATAAGTGTGGAAGGAAAAAGGAGCCCATCAAATCAAACATCCAATAGTTTGATTTGTATCCAAAAATTCCTTAATCAAAAAAGACTGAATTATATTTGTGTTTGGGACACATGACAAGTCAGAGTTTCCGCTACCGTAATAAGTGGGTCATCAGCTGGACTAAAAATGTAAGTTGGAGCCCAATAAAAAAAAAAAAAGATGTAAAAGGTGGAGTACAAGAAAGGAAGTGAAAGGATGAATCAGAATAGGCAACCGTAAAAGAATGACTCACTCATAAGACAGACTGGAAGAACCGGTGGCTTATTAAAAAGGAAGGACAAAAGCAGCACAATTCAAGAGGGAAACAAGTGGACATTCGTGATTAGGCAAACACACCAAAATTGGATACTTACATGGGCGAACTGAACCTGCCAATTTAAAGAAGGAACAATTAAAAAGTTTGAAGGAGATCCAGTAGCTACCAAGTTATGCCTAAAGGGTTAGCAGAAAGACTGTATGGTGCCACTGATGTCGTCTGCTGATACAGTCATTCAGCACTTTCAATTAGGCTCAGGAAAGGCACTGTAGCCATGCCAGATGAAGATAATAAATTATGGGCCAGCAATTTGAAGAGGCATAAATTAGCCGAATAAACAACTAGCAGAAACAAAAGTAGGTAGGTGAAGGGAGGAGGGGAGGGAATGAAATCGACAGAGTACAAGGTCTCTGTACGTGGCGGTAGCCACCAAAGACAGTACCAAGTTGGTGGGGCATACACAATTTCAGGTAGGAAGATGCAGTCCAAAACATTGGACGTATCAAGACATTGCCAAAGAAGGGACACATAAATTGGAAGAATCCTGCTGAAATTACTGGGCATAACAACAAATGCCAATTGTGGACCTACATGGCAGGAATAATTGCAGTGCCAGTATGCTATAAAAGGGTTCCTACAGTAATCATAAGGCATACAAAATATTGCCTAGGATGGAACATTTTTGGAATTGCAATAAGAAAAATAGTTAAGGGGAATTTTATTGTTGGAGTATATAAACTCCGTTTCATCAGTAGAATCACATGTGCTGCAATTACCATACTTCAAGTGACCCACCAGCACTGAAATTTATAGTTACCTTGGAAGGCAAGTTAGCCGTGAAAAGGTGATCCTTCAAAATATGACCTTTTGGAAAGGTGAACATCAGTAAATTCATTGTAAGCTCCAGCAAAACTAACACATTCAAGTTTTTTCTTAATGCATATCGATATGAAATTGGATAGAGAGTTAAAAGTAGTGACACAACCTAATTCGTCCTCAACCACTTTTTTGCGTCAGCAAACAACCCATTCTGCAAAACCATATCCTTTTCATGGAACGGTGGATCAACCCGCAAGAATAAACTATCTCGACCAATTTCAAGCATAACCATTGTGCTTCTTTGGAAGTACTTGTTCTTGTACTTACAACTGCATCTGATACACAGAAAAAGGATAAACCCTAAGGAGCTTCCTTCTCACATTTAAAGAAGATCCCACTATGTGTATAGCCTCTTCGCCAGGACACTGAGAATAGATTTGATATCATATTACTTATGTTGGCAAAGAATGAGTCGGCATGTCTGAGAGCAAGCTATAGATGGAGTCAGCAGGAGCGGACAAGGAGGGCTGTAGTTGTAAGGCAGCGCCTTGTGCAGTTCAATACAAGCACTCTAATGGAGGTGGAAGGATTCACCCAAACAGCTAACAGTATTAAGAAAGCAATAAAAACTCCTCTTGGTTAAGCTAAGAACAGTCTGCTAAATCATCAAGCCAATGGATAAAAGAGGCTGGTGGAGGAAAGCCAATGGCTGAAATGGTGGATCCAAAGTCCACTCTATTTACATGGTTAGCAACAGGTCTGTTCGACAGCTGTGCTGTCCAAGCCGAAACCTAGAAAAAGCGGAATCTCATCTAAGCACTATATGCAAATGAGACGCAAGTTGACTACTGGCAGAGCTGATGCACTGACCTCATAAGGAGAGTGGAATGCAAGATCTGTAGAGCAGCCGTGGCAACCTCGGACCATAGATAAAGAGGTGGCTACAGACCACAATCAGTTGGGTTACTGAGACCGACAAAGGTAGCAGTACGAATGGCAGGAGCAGCACTCCTCTTCTGTGGGCCCAGTAAAAGATCCCAGGCCTGGTGGAACAGCTTAGGCCTGCATCGGCAGGACTGACAGCAGACTGGGCTTGAAGGGGCACACTGCAGAAAAATAGAAGAGCAGAGAACCTACAGTCATATGACACTGCCCACTACTTCACCCCCAATAAATAATAATAACAATAATAATATTTGCTGATGCGAAAAGTAATCGCTGCAACAAGAGAAAGAGAGACACACAACTAAGGATGATTCAACATTCTACACATAAATCAATCAGACAAGAAATCACACATTTTATAGGATTTACGATAATATGTGCAAATGACCTAAATTGCATAATGGTTGGAATGAGGATAGAGAACCATCTGATAAACTTTAAAATTCATGTGGCACAATCTCTACACAGAGCACTTTCTGAACTATATTCAGTGGATATCTGGAGAGAACGTCAAGTGGAAGAAGTGAAAGAGGCTTCTCCAAAAGTAGCTCGTGAGGTCCTGGTAGCTCTCCAGATACCTTTAAGTAGCTCCCCAGTATGCAGCCCAGCTTATTAAAGTAGAAGCTTTTGCTTGGTTGAGTTACTATATATGTACAAAAATTGAAAAGCGTGTATTCAAGATTAAAATGTATGTATTGTTGAATTTCCAGCTGAATTTTGAATTCAACCATTCTAACCATGATGTTGGTTAACAATAAACATGTTATTTCAGTGAAAATACACCCTTTAGGGTGCACAAGCACTTTACAAATCCACGTTATGTTATATTTAAAGGTAATATTGGAGTGATAAAACAGGCAGCATCTAGGAGACTTGCTGTTACCTTGGTTCCAGAGGCATTATGTTATGGCTATTATGCATTACTTATGTAGAGGCATTGCAAATTGATAAAGTCTTTTTTACATTAATGCTGGTAACCCTGCCTGATGCATGGAGGTTATCACTGCTGATAATCATGAAAGGCATGGCCCCTGATGTGTGATGTGGTACTATTACAACACTAATAATATTAGTAGCTCTGAAAGATTTTCAATTAACAAACAGTTCTCACTACAGAAAAGGCCCCTGGTTTAGAACTATTTAGGTTTAACTCTTTTTCATTTAGCATACGGATAAGATGCTTAAAGTAGCATGGCTTCATTGCTCAGTTAGGGCCAACATCTAACCAGTAAATAGCACATCTAAGTTGACAACCTTACACGTCAATCCGATATAGGACAGATCATTACCACACAAATCCTTCTGACCTCTCAGAAAAAAGGAGGAGGAAAGAGGGAATAAACAGAATTGCAAATCTCAATTTCTATACAACACATTAGTTCAACTGTTTTCCCATGATGCCGGCCGATTGCCCCAGCTGCAACCCACAGTTCTCTTTCAGGTGTCCTCTACTCCTCCTACCTGCTGCTTGTGCTAGGCATTTCACATTCTGCTCTCCAGAAAGTCTCTGGCACTTGGAGTGCAAAAAGGCAACATTTTTCCAAACATTTTGCACCCCAAGTCTCACCATGTAACAACATTATGTTGCGTGGTACTGCTTAAATGTGGGAAAATTAGCACTTTACCTCACTTATAGAAAAGTCCTCTGTTCTTGGATGCCACAAGTGACCTCCTCTCTCTGGAGTGGAGTTCCCAGTTCAACCAATACTGTCCCAGTGTCCAGCAAGTTACCATTTGGGTCCTCGTGCTAACAAACGTATCGCCCGGCAGACTTCCTCAGGTGCTGGTCCCTCTTGCCCCCATTTTTTGTTTGCAGAAACTGGTAATTACTTCTGATGTTTTCCCCATCATTCAATTTAAGGAATCCCAATATTCCCAGGCTTGAGGCCCGCAGTATATTGTCCAGTATTTCCAGTTCTCTAAACGCCGGATCATAGCAGAATTGGTGTATTTCATGAAGGTCTCCTGACTCTCCATGTCCCCCATCTGTTTACTGACCGTTTTCTGCAGTTTCCCTATACCTTGCTCCATTTTCTCAGGTCGCCCTTCATGGTGCCCACTTTCCTGCTCAGTTCTTGCATACTACCCTCAATCGCCATGACCTTGTAATCAATACTTTTCAAAGTAGACTTCAAGTCATTAATTAAGCAGGTCATGGAACACCGTCTTCCCAGGAGTCAAGACAGACACACAAGTCTTCGGGTTCACTTTTTGCTCAGTCTTCATGGTTTGGAAGCGAGCAACAAAAGTATTCTTTGTTTTTGGAAAATTTTGTTCTAATATCTTTTGGCAGCATGGAAAGAAGAGGCTCCTGATGTAAGGCTGACCTGTGGTAAATTAAGGCGGTCTCACTTATTCAGCAAAGTTGGGTTTCTGGCAGTTCACTGCTGCCACTCACTAGACGGGAATCCTCAGGGCCCTACAAGGTTTCTCGCCTCTCTCACCACCTCTCCCTGATGAACTCAGGCATGCTGTGTCGCCACAGTGGGCCGTTATCCTGCGTGTCTGTTCCTCCAGCACCAGTTCTACAGAGACTCTCACTTCCCTCACAGGGCAAGCTCTTGCAGGCGGGCTCTCTTTAAAAGCTCACCCAGTAAGTTAATCCTCTCTCATATGGTACTGAGAGTCTAGGTGCTGGGCCAAGAGTTTCAATGCCATCTTGACAGTCTTTTTGGTGACCGAGGGAGAGAGAACTGCCCCTCTCTATTTTAGGGGCTGGAATGGCAGACGGGGGCCTGGGACCGTACCATTTAATTCTCCTGAGATTTCTCGCACTCTGAGGGTCCCAGCCCCACAACATACTGCCTCCCGGGGCCAGCGCTCTCAGCACCACAGCAGGAGCAGAGCCAGAGCTCCACAGAAATTTTACGTCCAGGAGCCAGACTAACTACACCCACCCTGTTCAGAACTATTTAACCCTTATCGCTGTCTCCTCCTTGCATGCCTTGTATTCCCCTTTGACTGTATACATTTCTTTCTCTATACCATATTTTGGAAGTCCTGTGGAAACCCAGACAACCTCACTTTTGTTTTCATCCCGGATTGCTGCTTTTGTGTGAGCCTGCACCCAGCGCCAAATTTAAGCATGCTGCCAATCTTGACAGAAACCCTGCTCTTCACTCCATGCGTATTGCTTTCTTTCTCCATTGGTATGGTATTCCATTTTCCTGTCCTCAGCAAGTTTATTTCATTCTTCTGTAAAACTTCGGGCTGCACTACGCAAGACTATGTGCTGTCTGTCTTCTCCCAGTGCCATCTGTCCTATGCATGTGTGCAACTGTCATTCATGTAGTGCCTGTGCATAAATACACTTAGTCTGTCTCCATTGTCAAACTGCCTCTTACCTTCAAGGGTAAGAGACCCTCTACTTTTTTAGTTCTCAGCCTACCAGACCGCGCAGCTGTGTGGTATGCAAAAGACAACTTGGGGAGTTTCAGAAAGATGACCTGGGAATGCATTCTGCCCGCTGCGCGTCATTGGCGTTGTAATTTGCAACAAACGTTTTCTTGCTTCCAATTTGCTGGCTTAGCCTCTAAAGTTTCACTTTCTCCCTCCCACGCCAAAACCATTTTTACCAGTATTCTTCCGAAAGCTCCCTTTCAGTATACAGGCCTGTAAATCTTGTTATCTCATCACATTTGCTATGCATTCAATGACAGGGCTCAAATGGCAAGCTGTGTCGTCAAAGTGAATGTTTATAGGAAAGAAGAATGCAGATTAGTCTCTGCAAGGAGCCCACTGGTGCCCCTCCTATGCTCCATTTATGAGGCTGTAACATAACCCTTAAATAGCACATCATGTAACATGCAGATGACAGATTTACTTTTTAGGCACAGAGAGATAAGTGAGTTGTTTTTCTTCATCCCTCTCGATTGCTTGATACTGTCATCCCTCCTCCTCGTTCTTTTTTGTGCTGTCACTGGTTTGTCTGGTTATTTTTTTGAAAGAACTGCTCGTCTCTTTGCATTTATTTCATAGTGCTCTGCATACCAGCTTAGTGTATATTGAAACAATACTTGTCCCAAGAGCATTAACCCACTGTTTTATAGCTTCTGATAGTGAAGCACAGGGAAATCTTACTCCATCATATCTCCTAAATCTCAGAGTGGCGCGAGCCCTGCTTGCCCACACATGGGATTTTAACAGCTCTGACTGACAATAATGATAGATCTCTTAAAAGCAATGCAGATTAAGATGTGAAGCTGCCAAGCCCAGTAATTATTTCTACATAACTCTGAGCGTCGGTACATAGCTACCCAACTTAGATCAGATAATTGCTGTAGCATTCCCGGTGTTGATTGGGGACTGGTGCCTCCTCAGCCCTTGAGACAGTCGAGGACCCTGCGTGTTTCTCCACTTCCTTCCTCGTTGTCTTGTGCTTCCCGATTCTGATTTGATAACTTCTGTGATGTGCTTTTGCTTATTTTAAATGTAGATGGTTTCTGTCGAATTTCCCAAGACGTGTTGATTGGATACCACAAATTTGCGTACGACTTTGAACGTTATAAGGACACAATGTTGCAGCTTGTTATAAATATGTATAGAATCTGAATTTATTTTAAACAAAAAAATATATATCGCAATTCAATTACAGATATTGTAAACATTTATGATCCTAAACACAAAATTGTTACTTTTATGAACATTATTAATCTTCTACGTTGTAATATATATATATATATATATATATATATATATATATGTGTGTTTTTTTTTTAAATCAGATTTATAACAAGCATTGGCAAAGCCAATAGGTCTCACCTATCGCGAAAGCTATGGTGTCGGGCATGGCTAAAAGTGAAGTTAGGAAAAAAGCGCTGGCCACATCATAGTGCTTTTTTCTAACTTTACTTGTAGCCATGTGGCACAGCCACGCTGCTGTACAGCATGGCTAAAAGACATTGGCAAAACCAATAGTTTCCACATAAGAGCGACCTATTGGCTTTGCCAATGCTGGTTTTCTTTCCTTCTTTGACGACTAGGGCAAATTATTTTTCCCTTACAGGCCAGATGGGTGAGTGGGAGAAAAGAAATACAAATTGTTGAGCTAAAACGCTGTCCTAACCCACTCCATTGTCGTACAAGCGAAGCCTATGAGCATCTTGGGGTGACTACCCCAGGTGTTCTCTAGCTGGCCCAGTCCTTATCACCGACATCTACGAGCTTCTATGAACAATTTGGCCAGCAACAAATCATAGCCCCCTCTACTTCGGACATAATATCCAGATGTGGGACACTGATATAAAAGGTGGTTGATTTGACACCAGCTGTTTCTGGTTGATGCTCATTTGACCAAACTAAGGGAAATGATACCTTTGAGAGCAGAGGACTCTTGACAGCCTGTGAAAGCCTAATGTTCTTAATAAGGCTGTAGGGATTAAAGATATTCTGTGTTGCGACCTGCATAAAACATCAGAGGATACGTATCACAATATTCAAACACTCACAAGATCTAAAGCACAAGGCTTAAGATGCTGAGGGGAGGTCCCACAGGAGAAAAATAATCCATGCAGCTGGCCGTCTAGAAGAAGACAGTACCCACTTAAGGAACTGTTATTCGAGTAGTGCAACCTCACTACTTTTAGAGATGCAGGTGAAACAGAAGTAACTAATGCATCTACCACCCCAAACCAAACTCTCGTAATGCCAGTGGAGTTCCCTTGCCATCTCACTCTGAAGTTGTGTTGTAAAAACGCCTGACTCCTAATCGTAGGAGACAGTAGGAGTCAAAATGTTCCCACAACCACGATCAAACCCTTTGGATGTTTGTTAATCCCAGAGATTTACCCTCATCCACCACTATGATCCAAGCCCTAGAAACTCCCGGCTATCGTGTTTTAATGCTCAGAGAATCAGCCAACATGCCACCCATTCTAAACCCAAGCAGTAAACATACGTCAGACACTTAATATAACCACCTTGAGCACCAGCTCATGCCACACTCTTATTTAAAGTCAAGGATTATCAGAGTACTTTACATACTTATCTATCCCGAGCTACAGTAACTGATTAGTTATACTGTCCACACTTGGAAGAACAAACACAACTACCACTCTAACCCAACCCTCTCGGAGTACACATGTCAAACACCATCCTTACCCTTGCACTTTGCTAGGCTGAATGCTGCTGACAGAGCTACACGCATAGTAGTCACTCTGATATAATCAATAGTACGTGCCAATCAGATCTAGCCACGTAAAAAAAGTCTACCTGCCACTTTGATCTAAGCCAAGTCAAAAGAATAAAGGTTCTTGCGAGAGAGGGGCCCAACTGCACGAAGATACGAGGACTGAAGGGGGGTTAAAATGGACACAGGAAGCCGGCAGGGAGAGTGGGGACGAGTATCATGGTTCACGGGAGGAGTCATAGAATATGGGACGGAACCTTTCAGGGTGTGGGAGCTGCCATGGATACAGGCTGAGGAACAGAGAACAAAAGATGATAAAGGAATGGGCAGTTTAGAGTGAGGACATGCGCCAGCGCCACACAAGGGCTGTAATGTTGTAGGCGTCAGGGCGAGACCATATCTTCCCGCCTAGCGGGGAAGACACCAGTTACAATTTCCCCCCCCTGTACGTAAGCCTAATGAGCTGGGCTGTCGTACGCCAGTCCAGCGTAGAAGGAGTTAATAAAAAAGCCCGGACACCGGGCGTGGTTAGGTCACTGGCCACTACCATACTAAGTGCGTGTGCCCTGTTTGTATGTCCCAGTCTTGCACGAGGCCTACCACCATGAGATGAGGCCTGCCACCTCATTCAACGACACCACACTGGCGACGAGGTGGCTACGTCCCACGGTCATCCCTGCAAGCCCCTCACCGACATCTCAGGGACCACCCAGCCGTCACCGCTGCGGCGCCACGGCCGCCCGGAGCGACGTCCTCACCTCGACCTCCTGTCGCTGGCGGCAAACGTCCCGCTTGCCTGCCACCCCCAGTCGGTGGCAGCTCTGCTCCGTGCCCGCCAGAAGTCTCCATGCGGTGAGTGCCCGCCCCTGCTGCCGCTCCTGCACAGTGCGTGCGCGGCCTATCGACGGCACCAGGCGTCGCCGGCCTCCCGCCGCAGCACCCCTACCTGTGCTGCGGGGTACTGCATGGCCGCGAGAGCCTTCCCCTTACGGCAGCCTCCACGCGACTGCTGCGGGCCATTTCAGCACCGCACCGCTAGCTGCATCCAGGGCTCGGGTAGCCCCTTGCCTTCCCGCCTCCCAGCTCCTACCCTGGGGTGACACTGCTAAAGAGGCCCAGCAAGCAGCCCGGCGGCCTCATAGCCTGACCAAGCGGTTGAAGCTCACAGCACAGACAGGCACCACCTACCCTGTCTGCAGACAACACAGTGAACTCCCAAGACACCCCGCCAGTCCCATCACACGTTACCGGACAGGAACTCCACTCGGTGCTGCACACTCAAGCCGGTGCCACGGCATCCTTCCAAGCAATAAAGCGTGAACGCCACCTCACACCGACTGTGGATGACATCATCGGTGAGCTGGCAGGGTCCAAGTGGTTCTCTAAGATGGACCAACGATCTGGCTACCACCAGATACCTCTGCACCCAGACTCCCGCCCCATCACTACATTCTCAACTCACGCAGGGCTCTGGAGATATATCAGGCTCTACTTTGGCATCTCCAGCGCGGCCGAAGTGTTCCAGAACATAATCAAGAACGTTCTTCACGGACTGAAAGGAGTGCTCAACGTGAGCGACGATAACCTAGTGCACGCCCCCACGCTGGAAGAACACCTCCTCCGCCTCCAAGCCGTCTTCTCACGCCTCGGAGACTGCGGGCTCACGCTACATTGCGAGAAATGCGATTTCTTGCGGAGGGACATCAGCTTCTTCGGCTACAGGTTCTCAGACAAAGGCATTGGCCCGGATCCCGACAAGGTGAAGGACATCCAAGAAGCGCCAGCCCCAGCCTCCGTGTCCGGAGTCCGCAGTTTTTTTTAGGTATGGTGACATACTGCGGGCGGTTCATCAAGAATCTCTCAGACTTAACGGGCCCGCTCAGAAACTTGACCAAAGCCACCAGCCCGTGGACATGGGAGTCAGAGCAAGAAGTGTTGTTCAAGCGGACAAAGGCAGCCCTATCTGCGGATAACACACAGGTATACTTTGATCCCAAAAGAGAGTCACAGCTTGTAGTAGATGCCAGCCCCAGAGGTCTAGGCGCGGTCCTAGCCCAGCGTCAAGAATGCGGAGAGTGGGCCACAGTAGCCTACGCCAGTCTAACACTCACGCCAACGGAGCAGCGATATTCACAGATCGAAAAAGAAGCGATTGCCATCTTGTGCGGCTGCCGACACTTTTACATATACTTGTACGGCAACCCGTTCAAAGTCATCACCGACCACAAACCTCTAATTCTACTATTTCAAGGCTCATCTCGTCCTCCCCCGAGGATTGAAAAGTGAATCCTGCAACTACAAGAGTTTCAATTTACCGTTGAATATCAACCTGGTACCTGGAATCCAGCGGATTTCCTGTCCGGACACGCTTGGCCTGCCACACTTCCAGAAGCAGCAGAAGCTGCTGCAACGGAAGATTATGTGAGGATGGTCGTAGAGAGATCCCGGCCTCTCCCAATCTCCCTCGAAGACGTCATTGAAGCCACAAAGGAGGACGACTGCCTTCAGATTGCAATCCAAGCAATCGCGTCAAGTGACTGGAGACCCTTACAAAGCCTGATGCCACGCCGCACCGAGACCGCCCAGTCAATTCTAAAAGCCCTATACCTGATTCGTCAGGAGCTCTCAGTAACCAATGACGGCTGCCTCCTGAGAGGCCCCCGCCTCGTGATACCTAAAAGCCTGACCCACAAAGCCGTCCTCCTTGCGCACGGAGCCCACCAAGGCATCCTCAAATCGAAAAGCCGACTTCGGAGCAAAGTCTGGTTCCCGGCCTCGACCAGAAGGTGGAAGCAGTTATGAGACAGTGCCCCGTCTGCCGGGTGACCAGCCTGCCAGATAGGCCAGCACCGATCATCACTGAAGCAGCTCCCGGCGCCCCGTGGGAGAGAGTGAGCGCGGATTTCGTCAGTCTCCCTGGAGGGCTACACATGCTGGTAGTGGTAGATGACTTCTCACGATACCCAGAGGTAGAAATTGTGCCCACAACATCCGCCGGGGAAGTAATCCCGAAGCTAGAGAAAATCATGGCAACACATGGACTTTTCAAAGAGATTCGTACCGACAATGGGCCCCCGTTTACCAGCATAAAACTGGCCAACTATCTAGCGTCCCACGATATCAAGCACCGCAGGATAACTCCACGCTGGCCTCAAGCAAACGGCGAAGTGGAGCGCCTAATGAGGACCCTAAACAAGACCATCCAGATCGCCCTAGCAGAAAGTCGCAACCTGGAGCAAGCCCTGTACCAGTTCCTTCGTGAGTATCGGCTCACCACGCACTGCACCACTGGCATCTCGCCATGCAAACTATGCATAAGCCGAACTGTGACAGACGCAATACCACATCAAAAATCACAAAAAGAGACTAGGGAATGAGCCTCCTCTGACTCCCCTGCCAATATTTTTAACTCACTCAAAAGAGAAGGACTAACTTACTAACAAATATTTAACTAAAGGGTCACATAATTGGCCCTCAAAATCTAGATTACTCCAGTAGCGGGAGAGAAAAGAGAGGGAAAATAAACATTTTCTAATACTGCCCTCACCCACTTTGCAGTGGCATGCTTCATCATTGGGCCGCTGCAGACGTCCAAGTGCAGACCAACACGTTTGGACGGAGCGCAATCTTTTTTGAAGTCAAGTGGTGAGGGTAGAGATAAGAAAGTAAAAGGACAAAATGCTTAGGGACAGATGTTCCCTCAAGAAGGGATCACAAGATACAGAAAATAAAGAAAAAGATAAAACTGTCTAAGGAGACATCTTGGATTACCTTTATTCTTGAGTCTCCTTGGCAGGATTAAAAATTGAATTTGGGATAAACAGGAGGGGTAAATGCCCCTATATCCCAGTTACACAAACCAACATGTTTCGGCCTCTTTTAATAGCTGACCCATTGGTCAGTAAGGCCTTCCTCAGGGTGGGGATCCCTTAATTGCTGTGGTCTTAACACTCAAAAATTGTGAGTTCACCTATCTGCTATTTCCAGGAGGTGAATATTTTCTAAAAAAGAGAAAAAAACAAAGCATAAACAACTTTTATGTCTGGTTTTCTATATCTCAACTTTCTTCCAACTATACAATAACGACCCTCTTCTCTAAGTGCATGTTTACTTTATTGTGTATAAGTCTCCCATTACTGTGAATAATATTGTTTTCAAAATTAAAAGACAACTGCATGCTCGCAGAGTGTAAAAGAACGTGTTGGCACGGACACACCAGTGAAGTAGTGAGGACACCTCGGGGACATGCCCACTTACAAACAATCGGCCACCATCAATTGTATCATCAATTTGCCACAAACTACGGGGAAAGAATTCTCTCGTCGTCCCATACATAGTAATGAGACTAAAAATTCCCTTACCCGAGTTTACGAGAATTTCTCTGAACCCGGGACGGTCGTGGGAACGTTCTCTTGTAATCAAACTCTGTATATCCAAAAAACAAGGCTATAAGGTGTACGTTACCACCAATTCAAGCTACGCAACCCGGTCAGTATTACAACTTAGAACTCACATCATTCCTCTCTGTCGATAATGTCACTCGCACCATCTCAAATAGGCTCACGGTATCGAGGTGGCTTACCTCGTAGTCGGTCTCATGACAAATATTCACTCACAAATGTAACCCCCCGCTATTTTTCATTCGTCCAGATCAGCCCGCTTACCAATACCACATCACCCTGTGTGGGAGGATACACCAAACCCCCCAAATCAGTCTGACTTCAGAAGAGCCCGTACCAATGCTAAAGCCTCCCAGAGAAGACACGCTCGGGAACCCTCGCTCCTGGTAGGAGACCAAGTACTGGTACAAGACCACCACTCCGGAGGAAAGTTCAGTCTACCCTTTGAACTAGACCCCTGGGTAGTGGTGAACGTCAAAGGCACCAAGATAACGGCTCAAAGAGGCCATGAGACTAAGACGCAACGTGTCACAATTCAAGAAAGTCCACACCGACAGCATGGAAGACTTCTCAGAAAGTGGGTCACCAAGAGGTGACATCACGGTAGATCCTACCGGTGCCAGCGGAGAACAGCCAGACGCTACAGCAGAAGGATCAAGCGCGACGCCTTCCGTCGACATCTCCCATGGTTCGAGTTTTGAACTCCCGACTGTCAGAAACGAGAACACTGGACAAAGCAAAGACAGTAACCCATCGTCGCCGTCACCATCACTGAGAAGCGACCAGACCCGGTATGAACTGAGACCACACTCGAAACCTTCACAGCGGTACAAAGACT
Organism: Calotriton arnoldi; assembly: GCA_963921515.1. Lineage (NCBI taxonomy): Eukaryota > Metazoa > Chordata > Amphibia > Caudata > Salamandridae > Calotriton > Calotriton arnoldi. The sequence goes on along the minus strand of CAWUFW010008240.1, from coordinate 540,347 downwards.
GTGTCCCAGTGACCTGAGAGACTGGAGAGCCGCTTTGCTGTGGGCGAGTACCTACGTCAGCAAGTTGTGAGAAAACACCTGTCTCCTGTGACCAAGTAAGAATGTTCCATACTTATCATGTTAATACGGACATTGGCATTTGAACAGTGAATGCATCAGTTTGTTTTGTATTTCAGCTGTTTGTTTTGTTCTGCCATTGTCATTTCCTGGTATAAGAGGAATGTAATGTTGTGGGCGTCAGGGCGAGACCATATCTTCCCGCCTAGCGGGGAAGACACCGGTTACAATTCTCCCCCTCCCCCCCTGTACGTAAGCGTAATGAGCTGGGCTGGCGTACGCCAGTCCAGCTTAGAAAAAGTTAATAAAAAGACCCTGACACCGGGCGTGGTTAGTTCACTGGCCACTACCATTCTAAGTGCGTGTGCCCTATGTGTATGTCCCGGTCTTGCACAAGGCCTACCACCACGAGGCCTTCCACCTCATTCAACGACACCACAAGGGCCATGAAGGCAGTGGAAAGCGGTCAAGTGGCCCCTTGCGACTCGTACTACTTCCGACCAGTTCTGATTTTTTGGGCTAACGATACTTTGTCTCTTTCTAGGTTGAGGAATATAAACTATACTTATAATCGTTAACACGAAAAAAATGTCCGAAATGCAAAGTGCAGATGAAGAGGTCACCTGCCGCGGGTTCACTTGGCAGGGTGATTCCGTTTGTCTTCTAAGCATTAGACTACACAGCCGTCTTCGTTGTAGTAGTCCTTTTACTATGACTACTATTGCTGTCAACAAACAGTCCTACTTCCCTGTCCATCGTTTGTCCCAGTTTTTGGCTTTTAAAAACAGAGTCACCATATAACCATAATATACCCATCCCGATACCGTGACGTGGTTTCGTCTTCGAAGACACTGTGATCCTGCCAGTAAGGGATGGCTTGAGAGTTAGAGGGTGAACACTCTGAATCCACCCGCCTGTGTGCCGCCTGCACACCACATTCCTACAAGAACTCTCATATACAGTACACTAGGGTCAGTAAGGCCTTCCTCAGGGTGGGGATCCCTTAATTGCTGTGGTCTTAACACTCAAAAAATTGTGAGTTCACCTATCTGCTATTTCCAGGAGGTGAATATTTTCTAAAAAAAGAGAAAAAACAAAGCATAAACAATTTTTATGTCTTGTTTTCTATATCTCTACTTTCTTCCAACTATACAATAACGACCCTCTTCTCTAAGTGCATGTGTACTTTATTGTGTATAAGTCTCCCATTACTGTGAATAATATTGTTTTCAAAATTAAAAGACAACTGCATGCTCGCAGAGTGTAAAAGAACGTGTTGGCACGGACACACCCGTGAATTAGTGAGGACACCTCAGGGACATGCCCCCTCACAAACAATCGGCCACCATCAATTGTATCATCAATTTGCCACAAACTACGGGGAAAGAATGCTCTCGTCGTCCCGTACATAGTAATGAGACTAAAAAATTCCCTTACCTGAGTTTACGAGAATTTCTCTGAACCCGGGACCGTCGTGGGAACGTGGTCTTGTAATCAAACTCTGTATATCCAAAAAACAAGGCTATAAGGTGTACGTTACCACCAATTCAACCTACGCAACCCGGTCAGTATTACAACTTATAACTCGCATCATTCCTCTCTGTCGATAATGTCACTCGCACTATCTCAAATAGGCTCACGGTATCGAGGTGGCTTACCTCGCAGTCGGTCTCATGACAAATATTCACTCACAAATGTAACCCCCCGCTATTTTTCATTCGTCCAGATCAGCCCGCTTACTGCATCAAAGACTAGCGTTCGCCTCTTCCCCATTCGGGTCCACCGACAATGTTGTGCCCGCGTCTTGCTCACGTTAAAGACTGTTTCGCGTGAGTCACGTGTACAGTCAGGCGTGCTCCTCTGAGACGCTGTGAGCACTAGAACGTGTAGTTTCAAATCTCCTCTCTGTCGCGGCCATGTTGGATTTCCCGCGGCTACACCTTTATCATTCTACACCACAAACCACATTGTAAGTACTAGTATTAAATGCAATGTGGACTCCGTAACTGCTAAAAAATACATCATTAGTGATAAAGGAGCTTCGTAATAATATACAATTGCAACATACAATTCTGGTGGGAATTCTTTTAACGTCACTCTCATCCCAACTTCATAGCTATATTTAGGGGGAGATAATGCAAACTAAGAAATTCCCAAATTGTGCCTATTATCTTTAGGGCCAGTCAGATAAAAAAGATGCTGAGTCCTTATACAATTGAGGAAACTGTGACGCGGAACAAATATTGATAGTTACCAATCGCTGTGTGTTCGCCATTGTGATAATCAACCTGAATTCATGTCACTAGGAAGCTCATCTCAATTCAGTTGTTCATTATCCCATGCAGTCGATACCACGGGATATAATCATTCAGGCCCCTTGTACTGCTCTTCAATCTATCTACCCATCGCTGTTCCCTGATAAACAGAAAATTTGTGTTATCAGTAACAGTGGGGGGAATATATGGCCTGTCAATCACTGTCCAAACTAAACTCCTTGTAGTGTGCCCCATATCTTTGTAATGAGTTGTGAGCTTTGCGTTAGATTTACCACACCGTATACTACTCATGTGTTCTAGTATACGTATTTTAACTCGGCGGGTCGTCATGCCCACATATATCAAATTACACGAGCACTTCAGCAGGTAGATTACATTGTCTGAATTGCAGGTAGTATGTTTCCGTAATTCCCAAGGAACCCGTAAACCAATATCTACACTCTTGCCATTTAGTGAGACTGGGCACGCTTTACAATAGCCACATGCATAGTGGCCCGTAACAGGTGGCAAGTTCCAGAGATTTTCTCTTCCAGTGTCCAGAGGTTTAAGGACCCTTGGCCGTGTATGGACCACCATGTCTTTTATACTCCTGCTTTTCTTAAAGGAGAACAGGGGGGTTGGTTGGTTCAGCCCATTTGAATTAAGGATGCACCAGTTTATTTGTACAATCTTTTTCATTTGATTGGATGTTGTATTAAAAGTGGTTACACAGATGCTTCGCTCCTCCTGTTCCCTTGTGTGTGTTTCAAGCAGGGTTTCTCTGTTGTTTTTTACTCGTTTACAGGTACCCTTAATAACTCGTTCAGGGTAATCTCTATCTCTGAGTTTTAGGCTCGACAGGTCTGCCTCTTTGTTATAATCAGTCAGAGCAGAACAGTTCCTGCGTAAACGCAGGAACTGTCCATAAGGGAGATTCTCCCTTAGAGAACGAGGGTGAAAACTTTTGAAGGATAACAAGTTACTCCTGTCTGTGGATTATGAAACACACTGCTCACAAGACCTCCGTTTTCAGCCCTGATATTCAAATCAGGGAAAGGCAGGGATTTGTTAGTCATTGTTCCAGTGAAGAACAGGAACGGGTTTTTTTCGTTCAACCATGACAAGAAGGTTTCTGCTGTAGCTCTGTCTCCCCTCCAAATGATCAAGACATCGTCTATGTATCTTTTCCATACCCTGATCTGGTCAAAGAAAGGGTTAGTCTGGGAGTAGATGTTTTCTCCTTCGAAATAAGATACATAGAGACAGGCCAAGCTTGGCGCACATGAACTCCCCATGGATGTTCCATGGACTTGGAAATAGAAAGTGTTATCATACTTGAAGAAATTCTTTGTAAGAGCTACTTCTAGGAGACAAAGGATAAATGCTCTCGGCGTTTTATAATCCCAGTCTTCTGCGAATAATATACTCTCAATCACCCTCAGAGTTTCTCGTTGGGGGATATTAGTATATAATGACTCTATATTGAGTCCAATCACTAGTTCATTCGCAGGATCGAATTCCAACTCCTTTATCAGGTTAAGTACCTCTCGTGTGTCTTTTAAATAGGCTGGCATTTTTTGCACTATTGGTCGCAAATACACATCGCAAAATTTGGAGAGGGGTTCCAAAATGAAATTAATACCCGAGACAATAGGGCGACCTGGAGGAGGTCGAGTTGGTTTGTGCACTTTTGGTAAAGTGTAAAAATATGGGACAGTAGGATGTTGTTGGCATAGGAATGGAGCTTCATGTTGACTAATCCAGTCATTTGATAATGCCTCTTCTACATAGGTATTGATTTCAATCTTCAAACCTTCAGTTGGATCTTCCTCCAAGATGGTATAGTTCCTTCTATCATTCAGCAGGCGTAAACATTCAGTATTATATGTTTCCTTGTCTTGAATGATAATGGCCCCGCCTTTATCGGCAGACTTTATCACTATTGTTGGATCATCTCTAAGGTCTTCCAAGGCTTTCCTTTCCTCCGTTGTCAAACTGCAAAATGTTTTGTCTCTATTCCGTACTTCCAATAGTTCAACCTCTCTTAAGACTGCTCGTTCAAAAACTCCCACCTCGGGAGGTAGTTGTCCCAATGTGGGCATAAAGGTTGACTTAGTTCTCAATCCTGTATCTCCGTCCTCTGAGAGTTTCTTCTCTCCCCTCAAAGAACACCCTCAGGCGTATGTTACGAAAGAAACCTGCTAGTTCACATTTTAATTTGAAAATGTCCACCTGATTAGTGGGGACAAAGCCCAAGCCCTTTGATAGTACCTCCTCTTGTATCAGAGTAAGTTGAATGCTACTCAAATTCATAATCAAATCTACCCGCTGCTGCTGCCTGGGTCTCCCCTCACGTGCCAAGCTGCGAGTTATTCGTTGATTGATATCCTCCCACTGGACCTTCTGTGTTTTCTGCCTGCCTCTGCCTCTCCCCCTGCATCGCGCTAAAAAAGGAGGGTATTGATTGGGAAAAAACTGTGGATGTTCCATCGGGAGATACATTTGGGGCCATCCAAACCCCATCTGATGCCCTTGATGGTATGGCCGTGTGTAGCCCCTTGCCCATCCTCTGCCTCTATATCTTGGTCTATAATCTGTATCACTGCTCTCACTCCCTGAGCTTGAGGTGTCTGTGTTTTGTCTCGGGGCATTCCGATTTTCTTTTCGTTTAGCATATTCCTCGTTAATATAGGGATATACTTTTTCCCTTGAGAATTTTTTCAAATCTTTCTTGAGTTTATTAATTTTGGAATTTATTAGATACTCTTTATATTCATTAACAACTTTATTGGTTTCTTCTAGCTTCTTTTTAAAGACTGTAATATGAATTTGTGTCTTAAGGTTGTTCTCACTCGTTTGTATTAATAAGTCATCAGATAATCTCTTGGCAGTGTCAATAATTAAAATGAGCCAATCCTTGAGCATCTCCAGGCAATCAACGACCAGTCCTTCCTGAAGGAAGCATCCTCCAAGAATATCAATGGTTCGTTGACTACCAGTAGTCCCCTAGGGGCTGAGTTTGTTCGTAAATATTCTGTTAAAATGGCTCCGTGTAACATGGTCTGAACTTGTGTACGTTTAAGCTCAGTCAGAGTGTCCCAACCCTCCAGCTGTGTCAGTGCCTGTGTAAGAGTCGCTTCTCCCAACAGAGAAGGACCCGCTAAAATTCTGGCTGCTGCCTCGTCCCCATTGGCGAGGGCCTGTTCCTCCATTTCTGAGTCTTTTGTTCTCAGCAACAACTTAAAATTCAAGGAGGACCTCAGGCAATTCCCAAAAGACTGTCCCTTCGGCTTGGCGGCCGTACATACAGCAAAATCACAAAAAGAGACTAGGGAATGAGCCTCCTCTGACTCCCCTGCCAATATTTTTAACTCACTCAAAAGAGAAGGACTAACTAACAAATATTTAACTAAAGGGTCACAATATTGGCCCTCAAAATCTAGATTACTTCAGTAGCGGGAGAGAAAAGAGGGAAAATAAACATATTTTCTAATACTGCCCTCACCCACTTTGCAGTGTCATGCTTCATCATTGGGCCGCTGCAGACGTCCAAGTGCAGACCAACACGTTTGGACGGAGTGCAATCTTTTTTGAAGTCAAGTGGTGAGGGTAGAGATAAGAAAGAAAGAAAGTAAAAGGACAAAACACTTAGGGACAGATGTTCCCTCACGAAGGGATCACAAGATACAGAAAATAAAGAAACAGATAAAACTGTCTAAGGAGACATCTTGGATTACCTTTATTCTTGAGTCTCCTTGGCAGGATTAAAAATTGAATTTGGGATAAACAGGAGGGGTAAATGCCCCTATATCCCAGTTACACAAACCAACATGTTTCGGCCTCTTTTAATAGCTGACCCATTGGTCAGTAAGGCCTTCCTCAGGGTGGGGATCCCTTAATTGCTGTGGTCTTAACACTCAAAAAATTGTGAGTTCACCTATCTGCTATTTCCAGGAGGTGAATATTTTCTAAAAAAAGAGAAAAAACAAAGCATAAACAACTTTTATGTCTGGTTTTCTATATCTCAACTTTCTTCCAACTATACAATAACGACCCTCTTCTCTAAGTGCATGTGTACTTTATTGTGTATAAGTCTCCCATTACTGTGAATAATATTGTTTTCAAAATTAAAAGACAACTGCATGCTCGCAGAGTGTAAAAGAACGTGTTGGCACGGACACACCAGTGAAGTAGTGAGGACACCTCGGGGACATGCCCACTTACAAACAATCGGCCACCATCAATTGTATCATCAATTTGCCACAAACTACGGGGAAAGAATTCTCTCGTCGTCCCATACATAGTAATGAGACTAAAAATTCCCTTACCCGAGTTTACGAGAATTTCTCTGAACCCGGGACGGTCGTGGGAACGTTCTCTTGTAATCAAACTCTGTATATCCAAAAAACAAGGCTATAAGGTGTACGTTACCACCAATTCAAGCTACGCAACCCGGTCAGTATTACAACTTAGAACTCACATCATTCCTCTCTGTCGATAATGTCACTCGCACCATCTCAAATAGGCTCACGGTATCGAGGTGGCTTACCTCGTAGTCGGTCTCATGACAAATATTCACTCACAAATGTAACCCCCCGCTATTTTTCATTCGTCCAGATCAGCCCGCTTACCAATACCACATCACCCTGTGTGGGAGGATACACCAAACCCCCCAAATCAGTCTGACTTCAGAAGAGCCCGTACCAATGCTAAAGCCTCCCAGAGAAGACACGCTCGGGAACCCTCGCTCCTGGTAGGAGACCAAGTACTGGTACAAGACCACCACTCCGGAGGAAAGTTCAGTCTACCCTTTGAACTAGACCCCTGGGTAGTGGTGAACGTCAAAGGCACCAAGATAACGGCTCAAAGAGGCCATGAGACTAACACGCAACGTGTCACAATTCAAGAAAGTCCACACCGACAGCATGGAAGACTTCTCAGAAAGTGGGTCACCAAGAGGTGACATCACGGTAGATCCTACCGGTGCCAGCGGAGAACAGCCAGACGCTACAGCAGAAGGATCAAGCGCGACGCCTTCCGTCGACATCTCCCATGGTTCGAGTTTTGAACTCCCGACTGTCAGAAACGAGAACACTGGACAAAGCAAAGACAGTAACCCATCGTCGCCGTCACCATCACTGAGAAGCGACCAGACCCGGTATGAACTGAGACCACACTCGAAACCTTCACAGAGGTACAAAGACTGTGTCCCAGTGACCTGAGAGACTGGAGAGCCGCTTTGCTGTGGGCGAGTACCTACGTCAGCAAGTTGTGAGAAAACACCTGTCTCCTGTGACCAAGTAAGAATGTTCCATACTTATCATGTTAATACGGACATTGGCATTTGAACAGTGAATGCATCAGTTTGTTTTGTATTTCAGCTGTTTGTTTTGTTCTGCCATTGTTATTTCCTGGTATAAGAGGAATGTAATGTTGTAGGCGTCAGGGCGAGACCATATCTTCCCGCCTAGCGGGGAAGACACCTGTTACAATTCTCCCCCTCCCCCCCTGTACGTAAGCGTAATGAGCTGGGCTGGCGTACGCCAGTCCAGCTTAGAAAAAGTTAATAAAAATACCCTGACACCGGGCGTGGTTAGTTCACTGGCCACTACCATTCTAAGTGCGTGTGCCCTATGTGTATGTCCCAGTCTTGCACAAGGCCTACCACCACGAGGCCTTCCACCTCATTCAACGACACCACAAGGGCCATGAAGGCAGTGGAAAGCGGTCAAGTGGCCCCTTGCGACTCGTACTACTTCCGACCAGTTCTGATTTTTTGGGCTAACGATACTTTGTCTCTTTCTAGGTTGAGGAATATAAACTATACTTATAATCGTTAACACGAAAAAAATGTCCGAAATGCAAAGTGCAGATGAAGAGGTCACCTGCCGCGGGTTCACTTGGCAGGGTGATTCCGTTTGTCTTCTAAGCATTAGACTACACAGCCGTCTTCGTTGTAGTAGTCCTTTTACTATGTCTACTATTGCTGTCAACAAACAGTCCTACTTCCCTGTCCATCGTTTGTCCCAGTTTTTGGCTTTTAAAAACAGAGTCACCATATAACCATAATATACCCATCCCGATACCGTGACGTGGTTTCGTCTTCGAAGACACTGTGATCCTGCCAGTAAGGGATGGCTTGAGAGTTAGAGGGTGAACACTCTGAATCCACCCGCCTGTGTGCCGCCTGCACACCACATTCCTACAAGAACTCTCATATACAGTACACTTAAAGTACCCCACAGTGCTACTTCAGGCACACATTCTCAGCCTTTCAGGTACTCCTCCAGGGAACCTTCTCCGCCACCCCAGCCTCTGCTGCACCCAGATCTCCCAGCACTCACGGAACTTGCTGGCGGTGGTGCTGATGTTGAGGGCAGTTCCGCTTTTAGCTGCCCCGCTCCCCAGGGGCTCCCCGTTGGCGGGCACGGGCCTGGTGCCCCCTTGGTCGGTGCTGTCTGCTTCGCAAGGCTGCCTCTGCCGCTCCCAGCTGTTGTGGTTCGGGTCCTCCATGGTCTCGTCCTCCATACTTGCTTCCTCCATGCTGCCTCTCAGCCCCCCGGCCGTAAGTCGCGCGCCCTGCGGCTCATGCTGACCCTCCTCGCGCCGCCACCGAGCTCTACGAAGCCCACGGGCCGGTAAGGTAGTGACTATTTCCCATTAGAGGAAAACCACTTGGCCGCGACTAAACGTCACGTGACACGCACGTCAAGTTACATCTTATTTGTGCGCCTTTTTATACACATGGCAGCGTGTCTACACTTTTCGCGCATATAAAACCTCGTTATTGCAAATTAATTAAGAATGTTGAACGTCGCAGCATGGGAACGTATTGAGTTTACGGGGGTAGTATGGACAGTTACGGGAGTAGTATGGGCAGTGCGTTAAATGGAAATATAGAAGTGCAGGTACTGACTATTCAGATTATCTGTTTCCTTCCGAGAAGTGACCCTAGAATGTATTGGAGCCGTGCTTGGAAGTCGAGGTACTGTCACTTTCAAATTAAACAAGGGCAGGTACTCGGTACCAGGCAGCTCCTGCCAATTTATAGCACTGATTAATTGGTTACAGGGCGGCTGAGGATGTCAAAGGGTTGGTAGACAAGTGGAGGTGCCATTCAGCGTCATGATGGCTGCTGATGGAGCAGGATTTTCGCAAATTAAACCTGCTCGAATTAAACCTCCTTCTGTGTGAAAATTATTAACAAGAGTCGTGAAATTAACTGAGAAAAATATTAACATTGCGTAACGTAAACGGTGCTCATGTAAAGCGCTCCAATACCTTTGGGTCGAGTTCGCGCTATATAAATCTGCATTAAAAAAAAAATTTGGAAAGGGAATCGAGAAATGTGCAGGAGTAAATGACAAATGATTTTTGTAGGCCGCCAATGATTTCTGCACAAAAGATAGCAGAGAAATAATGTTAAGAGGTTTGAGCTTTCATGTGCAAATGAGAGGAGATATATTTTTCTTTATGATCGTTAGAAGTTGAACTAAAAACGTGAAGAGTGCAAAGTAAATGAAACGCGTTAATGAAAGAGCTTTACGTGAGTGATATTAATTGCATAAAATACTTGTTGAGAATATTTGCGTTTATATTAGAATAATAGAAGACTAAAATGAATAATGTAATGGAGCTTTTTATGTGAACAAATAACTAAGTTTGTTTATTTTTCCTAGAGAAAATGGCACGCATTATACAGAGAAGGCCTCAAACCACTGTTAGGATTAATTTGCTTTTTAAACGTAGGCTGCAAAGAATTGTATTTTGTCCTTCGTAATGATTGTTATGTTATTTTCTCGTTGATGGCTACGTGGAAGAGATATCAATGGAACTTCCTTGCTGTCCGAGGAAATGTTTAGTTTTGTGGATAACTGTTCTAGTAAAATGCTGCAAATTTTTAGAAAATATGCGCGGGCCTATGAAGGAGAATATTGTGATTTCCTCTGCTGACCGGAAATGATGACAGCCAGACTCTAACAAAGAACTTTTGAAAGTAAGTGGCGATGGAAGTGGTGTGACTGAACACCCTATGTTCCTGGACCAATGAGAACTGTGAAATGCCTGGACTTTTGATACAAATTAAGGATGGACTTTAACATTTAGGGTATAACTACTGGTGTTAGAATTTACTGAAGAGAGAGCATTTTGGGGAGAGCATTTACTTGACAGCAAGCATCTTTGAGCGTCGAGGCGAGAGTGAAGCTGTTTCCTGTGAGGAGAGAGCTGTGTTGCTGTTTCTTTAAGCTTCTCTTTTGGCTGCTGCTGTCTGATCCTAACTCTTTAACTTTGCTCCTCATACCTTTGTGAGGATGCCCCAGCTTTCCCTTCCGGCCGGAGGGTTAGCTCTTCAGGCTATTAGCACGCTGTGCTATAATTTCCTCTAGGTTCGTATGTTACTCTGTAATTGCATTGATCTTATTACAATGCTCTTTTGTCTCTTCTCCTATCCACTCACTCATGCTCGTTAAATGAGATGTTATTGTGAATTACTTTCTCTTGTGTGATGATCTGTGATTCAATGCTGTGTCGGTTGATTGACCATTCATGTACTTAAGAAATAGATGAAAGCAAAGTGATAAGTAAATCAGACTCTGTCATTATTGATGATTATGATTAAGGCTCCCTGTTTTCCGTTTTTACTGATATTTACAGATAAATACAGGCAGAAAACATTCATTTTCTTGTCTGTATTTATTTTTAAATGTGTATAAAAACGGAAATTGGGTTGCTTTTTGAGTAATTCTAAATACTGTCTGCCATGACTGCCAGGCCAATAGAGGTGTGGGTTGATAGATAAGGGGGTTAAAAAAGAAAGGAATTTTAGTAAAGAAGCTTTAACAGCAGTAGATATGCACAAGGTTGACACTGAAGTGCACTGATTTATCTTCTGCGGGTGTTCACAGCACTGAAACCTGGCAGACATTCAAGCATGAGTGCATATTTATTAGTTGAATAAATGTGGAAATATACTAATTTCAGCTTAATTTTTCCACAAACTCCAAAATAAATATGGATAAATACAGATAAAATTAGCGAAAAATAAATATGGATAAATACAGACGGAAATGGCGAAAAAATAAATACCATAAAACCGGGAGCCCTAATTATGATTAATGTGATTTGTACATTGTAATATTTAGCTTATTCATAGAATATTCCCTTTGTTGTAGGTCCTCATAAGAGAGATATTATCCCATCTTGACAATAGTTAGTCCCTTTCAAATCTCAAAAGATTCATCGGAGGACCCAGTTATTATAGGTATGGGCCAAATTAAGTTTATGCAGGAAAAAGACAGGTGGTTATTGAAATTGGTTATTGGTAGTAACATTTTTGCCCCTGCTTCCGCTGCATCAGTTTTTGGTAGCAGAATTAGGATGGTTAATTTAGATTGATTATACTGGCAATTGATTAAGACAGAAATTATTTTCTTGTTATTAATATTGTTTACATACCTTTTTGTTATATTTTGTGGTCCGCCGTTTGACCTTAATGGAATTGAGTTAGCAGGTCCGCAGTAGGCCGAAGATCCCGGGATAAGCCTAAGGGCGTGTCTTAGTGTGGCATACACTAAGGGGAATTGCGTTGTCTGCTGTTGATGCAGTGCTGAGCAATGGTCGTATTGTCAGTATTGCACAGGGAACTTTGAAGTTAGTATAGTGGAGATTTATTTGGGTACCTTTGGAAAGCGCATCTGGAGAAGTCCCGAAAGTTTTCACTTGATTGAGAGTAGAATCACGCTGGTTGAGATTTTGCTGGTAGCGGAAGAATTCTTAGAGTGAATTGTATCTATCTTTCTTATAGTGGAGCAGACAAGCTGGATTGTTTTCATGTGGTATAGTCTTGTTTTGTCTTTAAAGTCCTTTAAAAATTGCTGCCCTTAATTTTGTAAAGGGATGGTCAGTTGCAGGAGTTATACTGACATCACAAAGAGCCGCGCTGACATTGGTGAGTTAGTGTGAATTGTCACGAAAGTGTTGTGCTGTTATTGGTTGGTTGATGTGAGTTGCGCTGGTATTGGTCAGGGGGAACGAATCAGATTTGTTAGAAGTACAGAAGGAATTCTTGAATAGGTTTTAGCGAACAAGACAATATGAAGTTATTAAGATTGTTGAAAACCTTGTTTAGAAAGGATGAGCCTATACCCATTAGAGAGGGAATCCCTGTAGCTTCTGAGGGTACGCCTGCTCATTATATGTAATTGGAAAGGGGTTACCATATGTGTACATGGTTGGAAAATTGGGTGAAGTATACAGAAGGAGATGGTATTTTAGCGTTTCCAGAGTATGGCACTTTTAACACTAGAATTCTAGAGAATCTGAGATATCAGATGAATGAGTTGAGACCAAGTCCTAGACCTATGCAGTATGAAGCGCCTGAAGAATGGGAACATGAGGCATACAAAAGGGATAGAGACAGGACTGAGAATAGATACAGAAACACTGTGGGTAGATACTCAGAAGCAAAATGGGATGCACAGATGAAAAAATGGAGAAGGGATGTAGTGGCAATGGGTGAAGGAATGTATCCAGTTGTGATAGTGGAGAATCAGGAAGGAGGATAGTGTAAAGAGAAAAAGAAGAACGTTGTAGAACCAGAGTCAGATCCGAATGAGGTAGATGATGAGTTATTGGATGAATTATTATTGAATAGACCACCTCCGTATCAGGAAGAACAAGAGAGACCTTGACCAAAAGCTCCATAGATACAGATAAAAGTTCCTCAAGGAAAAAATACAAATGCAGTGAGTCAGGCAAAGGAAGATTTAACAAAAAGAATTACTCAGTTCAATTTGAATGCAGATGCATTGTCAGTTCCCGTGACTATTGGTCCTATAGTTCCACTATACAGTGATGGACAAAGTATTTCACAGGTACATGCTCTAACAGTGCCTGCAGTTTTAGATAAGGCTTTTGTTCCCATAGTGAATGATAGGAATAATATTGGCGCAAGTGAAACAGAAAGTTAATCAAAAAATGGGAGAGAGAGGTACGTAGTGGACCTTGCCTCCTGTATCATATAGTTAATCAAAAGAAGTCCACTCGGTAGGGTTTGTTTAATATGGTATCTTTCCAAATGTACGTGATCCATATGGGAAAGAATAATTTTTCTTAAAATAACCCTCACCCACCAAAAGGCTCCTTGGTGGCATGCTTCATCATCGGGTTCTTCCCGCCCCGCTGCGGTACGGGCGTGCTACGACCGACGGAGACGTGGGTGCAGTTTTTTGGGAGGTGTGGGCTATATTGTTGGTGTAGGAGTGGAAGGGTCAAAGTGATAGTGCAAAAATATTAAAAAATACCTAACTGCTAGGTACTTAGACTTTAATGAAACCTGTGGCTGGTATTATTAAAAAGGGGGTTGGTGAGTTACACAATGTAATGGGTGTGTTACTCTTGGTCTACATGTTTCAAGCCTGCCCCTACAGCTTTTCGTCGGGACCAAATGAGTTGATCCCTAATACCACTCCTGAGTAGTGCCTGATGTATTCTTCAGTGCCTAGTCACGGTATGATATGTAAATGTTATTCAATACCCAATTGGTATGATGCTTCAATGATACGTATTTGGTATGATGCCTTACAAAAACAATGTGGAAAGATAAGAATACATAATCAATGGGATTGACTTACCCACAAGGTCAAGTAGTGTAAAACAACATCACCATTATGTGGAAAGATCGTGATATATTTTTCTGTAATCGTGACATTGTCATTGTGCCCTTTCGCCTGTTTAAAAGAAAGTTTTACGAACAAGCCAATACACCACATATAACAGAAAATACACACTCTAAGGAGCCATCATTGTGAGTTGCTCCTGCGCAATATGCCCTGTGGTATACACAGTTTGTAAAATCTTCGTCCGCTCAATAGGCGTGAATAGCCAAAAAACATACTTAATTATCATTCTAAGTCTGCCCATGAGCTTCTCACGGGAGGTGAGGGGCGCTTGTAGTCACACTCTGAAAGGTAATTACATTGGACAAGAAAATAATTATCTGTATGGACGCGTTATTTGCTGAAAAATGATTGCCAAATAGCTTAGAAAAATTGCCAGAGGAAAGGGTTCTCGAGGATCGGGGAACGCGGCTATGCCGTACTCACTTTATCAAAGCAGCTCCCTCGCCCAGCGCATTGTGCCTGCCCGCGTATCTGTAGATGCATCTGAGTGCCGAAAGGGACCTGAATAAATGTCCGGTCGGCTCGCGTTCACTGCCACGTATGAGCGGAGCCTGGACCGCTAACTTTCAAAAGATGGCCGCCGTGAAACGGCCGCCTCTGGTGGGTTCTGGGAGGGGAGTGCCCGTTCTGGTACGAATAGCCTAAATTAGACTCAATCATGCGAGCTTTGCTGTGAACCAGATACAGGGATCACATCCCTGCAGAGCGTTGGTGTTATCACTCGGCAATGAGAAAAATAAATCAAATTCTGGTATAAGTTGCTTAATTTTGACCCAATAATGTGAGCATCGCTGTGAAACCGATACAGGGATCACACGCAAATTGGCTCCATGGGATTCCATCATTCAACCTTTTTGTGTGGGTGCTCAGACGAAAAACCCACCACTGTTCCTTCTCAAATAGCTGTGATTCGTTAGAGATTTGTTCAATGATGGTCCACTGTAAGTCTTGCACTGTGTGCTTCTTTTTAATATAGTGCGCAGACATTTTAGTGGTCGCCCTTTCACATCGTATATTGCTTCTATGTTCACAGATTCGTGTTTTTACCATCTGTTTTGTCATGCCAATGTAGTGTAATTGGCAAGGGCACGTGATCATATATATGACGTTTTTGGTGTTGCAGTTCGTAAAGCGGCGTTGCTTCCACTTGGTATTATTGTTGAACGTTATCTTTTTACTTTTGGCTGTTAGGTTGCAGACGCTACATGTCCCACAAGGGTGATGACCCAATAGGGGGGGATAGGAAGGTCTGTGGTGCCTCCTCGTTTCTGATACTGTGTGGTCTGGTTTGTACCAGTAGGTCTCTCAAATTCCAGCCCCTTTTATGTGAGAACATTGGTTTTTGAAATTGCAGTTCCCCGCAGTTCAGCACGCGCCAGTGTCTATTGATTATTTTGTTCACCTGGTTGCTGGCCGTATTGTAAGTTGTTATACAGATAGGTCTGTCTTCCTTTGTTTTTTGTGGTCTTATCTCCAGTAGGGCCTCCCTATTGTTATTACGGGCTCGTTTCATTGCTTTGTCTATGACCCGTGTCGGGTAATTCCTTCTTACCAACTTCCGATGGAGATCGGCTGCTTGTTCCTTGAAATCTTTGATGTCCGAGCAGTTCCTTCTTAGCCGGAGGAACTGACCAAAAGGGAGATTGTCTCTCAATTGTCTTGGGTGAAAATTATCATAGACCAGAAGGTAATTTTTCGCCGTAGGCTTTATATGTGTAGTTGTTTTCAGTTCCCCTCTTTGGTGAAAGATGTTAAGATCCAGGAATACTAACTCTTGATTAGACAGAGTGTTTGTGAATTTTAGGTAATCGTTTTGATAGTTTAGCCGAGATAGGAATTTTTGCGCCGTTTCCTCACTTCCGTTCCATATTGCCAGCACATCATCTATGTATTGTTTCCACAGACTGATGTGAGACAGGAAGGGGTTGCTGGCGTTGAGGACCTTATGCTTTTCTAGATGATGTGCGTATAGATCCGATATACTGGGGGCAAATGTACTCCCCATGCTGGTCCCGTGCTTTTGGAGATAGAGTGTTTCTTCGTATTGAAATAAATTCCTGGTTAGAGACAGTTTACAGCACTCCATTACAGTGTTCCTTGGTGTCTGGTAATCCCAGTCGACTTCGAAAAGAACTTCTTCAATAATGTTAAGTGTTTCATCATGTGGGAGGCTGGTGTAAAGGCTTTCAACATCAAGGCCCCTCAACAATTCTGTTTCAGGATTGAAAGGTCTTTCTTGTAAGATTCGAAGAACGTCCTTGGTATCTTTCAGGTAGGTGTCAGTCTTCTGAAATAAAGGTCTTAGAAAAGCATCAGCGAATTTTGACAATGGTTCCAGGATAGACCCTATTCCTGAAACTATGGGACGCCCTGGTGGATGTGTCAAGTTCTTACGAATTTTTGGTATTGTATAAAAGTATGGTATAATTGGGTCTTTGTTTATTAGGAATTCCCCCTCTTTTTGTGATACCCAGTCGTGGGCGAGTGCCTCCTCCACCATGCTAATGATTTGTATATGTAGGTTTTCTGTTGGGTCTGCCGTCAGTTCCTCATAGTTTTTGTATCTTGTAGGAGTCTCATACACTCATCATGGTAGGCCTCCGCTGATTGAATTACTATTGCCCCACCCTTGTCGGCGGGTTTTATTACCAGGTCTCTGTTGTTGCCCAACTTCTTTACTGCTTGTTTTTGCTCCTTGGTTGTATTGTGAAACACTTTAGTATCATCTGGGTTTATGCTCTCTAGATCTTTGAGCACTTCTTTTTCAAAAGCTATAATTACCACTGGCAAGGTGGCATTTGGGGGGAGGGGGGTAAAGGTTGACTTTAATCTTAGCCCTGTATCATCTTGTTTAGAAATGGTCGGTTCTTTATTAGCAAAAAAGGCCTTCAGTTTTAGTTTCCTAATGAATTCGTTCACTTCAGTGCAGATCTTGAATTTCTCCATTTTTTCAGTTGGAACGAAACCTGTATCCCAGAGGACAAAATTAGTTAGATTCACCACTAGGCTACTCGTTTGCTGGTCGTTGCTTGATTGTTCTGGGCACCTGTCATGCTCCTGGTTGCTACTCTCGCCTCCTCTTCTGCCGCCCAGTGTACTTGATTCCTCTTCCGTGTACGACCTCTCCTGGGGCCTTGGCATGATCCTAAAAAAGGATTCTGTGGGTAATACTAGAAGTCCTGATGAGGTGTGTTCCAATGGTTGAAAGGCATGGGCGGGCCCTGTGTTGCCGGCGGACCATAAAAGAAGGGCATCAGATACACTGGTGGACCTTGGTGAGGGCCCCATCCTCTTGTTCTTTGATAGTTACCTCTTCTGCCTTGACCTCTTCGCCCTTGGTAGCCTGATCTACTGTCTCTGCTTGAACCCGAACTGTTCGAGCCTGTGTCTGATGTATCCACATCTGTGTTGAAATCCTGATATCTGTCAGATTGTTTGTAGTCCTCCCTGATATAGGGGTATACTCGCTCGTGGCTAAATTTGTTGGTGTCTTTTTTGAGTTTGGTGAACTTGCTCTGCTTCAGAGTGGCCTCAAAATCATTCATCGTTTGATTCAGCTCTTCTAGTCTTTTTTTCAATGTGCTAACTGACTGGTGGCTCTTTAGTCTGACTTCTGTTGTCTGTATTTCGGTTTTGAGTTCTTGTGCGATCCGGGTGGGTGTTTTTATAATTAGGATCAACCAATCTCGGGTGCAATGCCACGAGATGAGGGACCAATTTTTCTTGAAGGTTTTATCATGTGTGAAGATGAAGGGCTTGTTTATCACTATTAGGCCCTGTGGGGCCGCATTGGCTCTCAAGTATTCAGTCATCAATAGCCCTTGTAGGGCTGTTTTTATCTGGGTTCTTCTTAATGCCGTAAGGTCATCCCAATCTGTGCTGTCTGTGTTGGGGTCTGGATTATTCAAACCTTCAAAAGGACTCATAGTGGCTAGGATCCTATCGACCTCTTCATTCGAAAAACTGAGGCCCGTGACCTCGGTCATGATGGTTGTGTGTGTGTTCTGTTCCTCAAAATAGAGGAAAGTTAGAATGGAAAATAAAACTGCAAAAGGGAAGGGCTTTCCAGAAAAAGAGAGAAATAAACTCCCACAGCTGTGCGCTGTCCAAATAGCAAGTTAATCAAAAAAGGGGAGAGAGAGGTACGTAGTGGACCTTGCCTCCTGTATCATATAGTTAATCAAAAAAAGTCCACTCGGTAGGGTTTGTTTAATATGGTATCTTTCCAAATGTATGTGATCCATATGGGAAAGAATTATTTTTCTTAAAATAATCCTCACCCACCAAAAGGCCCCTTGGTGGCGTGCTTCCTGTTTGGGTTCTTCCCGCCCCGCTGTGGGACGGGGTGTGCTACAACCGACGGAGACGTGGGAGCACTTTTTTGGGAGGTGTGGGCTATATTGTTGGTGTAGGAGTGGAAGGGTCAAAGTGATAGTGCAAAAATATTAAAATATACCTGGCCGCTAGGAACTTGGGGCCATATGTAGGTAATTTCTATTTACCGATTCCTAAATACCGAATTTTACCGATTCGGTATTTAAGAATCGGTAAATAGAATGTAGGTAAACATTCGGTAAATTTTACCGATTCGGTAATATTCGTTATTACCGATTCGGTATTTACCGAATCGGTAATAGGGAATACCTTCCCATTCATTCCTATGGGCCTGGAGGCCCATAGGAATGAATGGGAAGCCATTCACTATTACCAATTCGATAAATACCGAATCGGTAATAGAGAGAGCATATTCAAGGGTGGCAGGGTGTCAAATTGACACCCTGTTGCACCCTGAATCGTGCATGTGTGCACATGTGGCGCACATACATGCCCTAAGGGCATGTATGTCTGCCACATGGCACTTTTAAAAAAGCACAAAATTGCTTTTTAAAAGGTATTCGGTATTTACCACCAACTTGTAGTTGGTGGTAAATAACGAATCCTTAAACCAAAAATGCACTCACTTGAGTGCTCCCTACATAGGATTTAAGGAATCGGTAATTTACCGATTCCTTAAAATAACGAATCGGTAAATTACCGACTCCTTAAATCCGGCCTCCTACATCGCAAAGGGCTAAATACCGGTCGGTAACGGGAAATTTACCGATTTTCGGCCGTTACCGACCGGTATTAGCCCACCTACATATGGCCCTTGGACTTTCATGAAACCTGTGGCTGGTATTATTAAAAAGGGGATTGGTGAGTTACACAATGTAATGGGTGTGTTACTCTTGGTCTACATGTTTCGAGCCTGCCCCTACGACATTTCGTTAGGACCAAATGAGTTGATCCCTAATACCACTCCTGAGTAGTGCCTGATGTATTCTTCAGTGCCTAGTCACGGTATGATATGTAAATGTTATACAATACCCAATTGGTATGATGCTTCAATGATACCTATTTGGTATGATGCCTCACAAAAACAATCTGGAAAGATAAGAATACATAATTAATGGGATTGACTTACCCACAAGGTCAAGTAGTGTAAAACAACATCACAATTATGTGGAAAGATTGTGATATATTTTTCTGTAATCGTGACATTGTGCCCTTTTGCCTGTTTAAAAGAAAGTTTTACAAACAAGCCAATACACAACATATAACAGAAAACACACACTCTAAGGAGCCATCATTGTGAGTTGCTCCTGCGCAATATGCTCTGTGGTATACACAGTTTGTAAAATCTTCGTCCGCTCAATAGAAGTGAATAGCCAAAAAACATACTTAATTATCATTCTAAGTCTGCCCATGAGCTTCTCACAGAAGGGGAGGGGCGCTTGTAGTCACACTCTGAAAGGCAATTACATTGGACAAGAAAATGAATATCTGGATCGACGCGTTATTTGTTGAAAAATGATTGCCAAATAGCTTAGAAAAATTGCCAGAGGGAAGGGTTCTCGAGGATCGTGGAACGCGGCTATGCCGTACTCACTTCATCAAAGCAGCTCCCTCGCCCAGCGCATTGTGCCTGCCCGCGGCTCTGTAGATGCATCTGAGTGCCGAAAGGGACCTGAATAAATGTCCGGTCGGCTCGCGTTCACTGCCACATGTGAGCGGAGCCTGGACCGCTAACTTTCAAAAGCTGGCCGCCGTGAAACGGCCGCCTCTATTGGGTTCTGGGAGGGGAGTGCCCGTTCTGGTATGAATAGCCTAAATTAGACGCAATCATGCGAGCTTCGCTGTGAAACAGATACAGGGATCACATCCCTGCAGAGCGTCGGTGTTATCACTCGGCAGTGAGAAAAATAAATCAAATTCTGGTATAATTTGCTTAATTTTGACCCAATAATGTGAGCGTCGCTGTGAAACAGATACAGGGATCAGAACTCTGCCAAGCTTCAGTGTTTTCACTCGGCAAAGTGACAAATTAATATTCCTGAATCAAGTTGATTAAGTCCTAGCCCCTGAATGTAAAAAGTGACCTTGATTCCTAGCTATTTGAGAAGGAACAGCGGTGGGTTTTTCGTCTGAGCACCCACATAAAAGGGTTGAATGATGGAATCCCATGGAGCCAATTTGCGTGAAAACATACCACAAAAATGAGAAGTGTTTCCTTTCCACTAATAACAGAAACCCTCTAGGGAACACGTAGTGCAGAACAATACCATCTCATCTGTCTATGAAATACAACCATGCTGCATTATCAGACTCGCTTTTTCTATCATTAGAAACTAACCCACCGCCCACCCCCGATTATAGATAATTCTAGAAATAGAAGTCTTTGTGTTAAACCAGGGGCGAGGGCTTAATTCAGAAATATGTATTTGTCACAAGTCTACTTTGCAATAAGTAATTCTAGGAATCAAGGTCCCTTTTTACTTTCAGGGAAAGGGTCAGAATGTTCAGGATGCTCAGACTACTACTGCTATGAGAGGTGTTGTGGTAAATGGTGGTGTTTCAGTACAAGGAAAAGGTTGAGGTAAAAGAGAGGATTTAAAGAAAAAATATCCGTGTCATGCATGTGGCAAGTTGGGACATTGGAGGCGCGAGTGTAGGGCTTTGCTAGGAAATAATTAAATGAATCAGAATCGGCAGATGCCAGTTGAAATAAATAAGATTCAACAGCAACAGATACAACAGGCTCCTATGACAAATCAGAATATGAATGGTCAAGTGCAGAGATACAGTGCGAATATGGGTTTTCACACGGATGAATCAGCTAATATAAATGTACAAGTGGCTTCACAATATTGGTTGCAGTGCGACGAGAGTGATTCAGATACATCTCAATGACTGTGCCTGAGGGGAGAGGAGGAGTGCGTGCTTAGCGCATCCCTAGAGGTAGATCAGTGTGGTCCTTTTGTGGATGGTGAAGTAGAAGGTATTGTGATTACATTCCTTGTAGACACTGGTGCTACCCGTTCCACTGTGAGAACTGTGGAAATTCCTAACCTACCCCTCTCGGGAGATAGTATCCTAGTTGTAGGTGTTTCAAATCGATTGATTAAAACTCCAGTGACGAAACCAATGAAAGTGCAGATTGGAGATTTCCGAGATTTGCATCGTTTTGTGGTGTGTGATACAAGTCCAGTTAACCTATTGGGTAGAGACTTGTTGTGCAAAATGAATTGCACCATCTATTGTACACCAGATGGAATAGCATTTCATACAAAAGATGAGGACGTGGTATATAAAATGGCACGGCAAGGGACAGAAGTGAATGATTTGTACCCTTTATTTACAGCAAAGGATTTGCCTGTTGAATTGAATGACGCTGTGTTGGGTGGGATTTCTCAGGGAAAGATATTGGATTAATGAAAGGAGTTGATCCTATTCAAATTTCAGTTAAACAAGGTGCAGAATTTCTAAAAACGCCACCTTACAAAATGAGTCCTGAGACGATTGCAGGAATAACGCCTGTGATTGAAATGATGATTGAACAAGGTATTCTAAAAGAGATATTAGGTAGTCCTTGTAATTCACCTATAATGGGAATTAAAAAACCAAGCGGAAAGTACAGAATTGTCCAAGATTTGAGAAAAATTAATCAGATAGTAGTACCTTGTTGTCCATAGTGCCAAATCCAGCAGTAATTCTTTATCAAATTCCATGTGATGCAGAGTGGTTCACGGTGATTAATTTGTGTCAAGCGTTTTTCTTGATACCTTTGCATCCGGATAGCCAATATTATTTGCGTTCCAGTTCGGAGACCGTGTTGTGGCATGGTGTAGAGTTCCTCAAGGGTATACAGAGAGCCCCTCAATCTTCAATCAAATTTTGAAGAGGTGCTTAGACTCACTGGTAATGCCTAATGACTCAGTCTTGGTGCAGTACATTGATGATTTGCTTGTTGCATCAAAGATGAGAGAAGCTTGTGTGACAGCTACTATTGCTCTACTGAATCATTTGGCAGTAGGTGGGCATAAGGTGTCACCAGCAAAACTGCAATTTTGCCAGTAAGAAGTTCTTTATTTGGGACACAAAATTGAAAAAGGAGTCAGGTAAGTGTCACAAGATCGAATAAATGCAATTTTGCAAATGAATCCACCCAAGACACAGAAAGAGATTCAAATGTTTTTGGGTATGGTTGGATACTGCAGACAGTGGATCAATGGTTTTTCATTGACAGCCAAGCCATTACAAAGATTGACTCACAAAGATGTGTCTGATCCGATTCAATTGAATGAGGAATGCATGAAGGCATTCATTGAGTTGCGAGACAGCCTTTGTCGAGCACCAGCATTGGGAATGCCAGATTTCAACAAGGACTCTGCATTGTTCTGTTGCAAGAGAGACGGATGTGCACTTTCAGTTCTAACGCAAATGCATGGAACAGCACGTCGTCCTGTGGCATACTTCTCTGCCATGTTAGATTCCGTAGCTGCAGCTTTGCCAGGATGTTTAAAAGCAGTTGCTGCTACTTGTGTGAGTTTGGAACAGAGTGAAGCGACTGTGATTGGACATCCATTGAAAGTGCATTCTTTTGAGATTTTGTTGACACGTACTCGAACACAGCACCTTACAAGCAGTCGGTTGACAAAATATGAACGAGCGATACTTGGGAGCTGCGAATGTGACTGTGAAGAGATGCACAAATTTGAATCCAGCTACCTTGTTGCCTAATCCGAATTCTGAAGTGGTGGTGGATGAAGCAGATCATGATTGTCTGGATGTGACTGAGTTGTGTACAAAGCCAAGACCTGTTATAAGAGATATCAGATTGTGTGATGTTTGTGGATGGATCTTGTTTGAGAGAGGAAATGGGTACCTTGCGAGCCTCCTATGCAATCTGTACGGTGGCTATTGTCATCGAAGGCTTCATGCTTGAGGGGAGTAAAATCTGCACAAATATCAGAGTTGGTAGCATTGATAAGGCGTGTTACTTTGGAAGGAACATGAGAATAACCATATTTACTGATAGTCAATATGGTTTTGGGGTGGTGCATGACTTTGGGCAATTGTGGTCTCAACTTGTTTTTTACCTAATCAGGCTCATCAATTCGAAATGGAGAATATGTAAGAGACCTATTGGTGGCACTACAATTGCCCAAAGAAATTGGGGTTGTGAAATGTCAGCACACAAATCTGGCAGTGATTATATCACGGTTGGAAATAGATGTGCAGATGAAGTTGCACGTTTTTGTGCACTAAATTCAGTTTCAATCAATAAAGAGATACAGAAATCTGATTAAAAAATGTGCAATTTGATGTTCTCATCTGTTGAGACTTGGAAGAAATTAGGCAAATACAGGAAGAAGCAAGTGTTGAAGAAAAGGAAAATTGGATCAAGGCAGGTTGATCACGCAGGGCAGAAGATGAAGTGTGGATCTAAACTGATGGAAGACCAATCATGCCAGACAGTTTGTTGTCCCAGTTGGCCAGAATTTATCATGGTCCTACACATATAGGTAGAGACGCTACGATTAGATTGTTCAAACAGACGTGGTTCAATCCCAAGTTCAGAGTCATTGCAGAAAGTCTTTGCCAAAGGTGTGCTACTTGTCAGCAGCAAAATGCAGGGAGGAAGACAGTTGTTAGTTGGGGACAAATTGGAAAAGCAGCTGTTCCATTTACACGATTGCAGGCTGATTTCATAGAACTACCACCATGTAATGGACTAAAATATGTACTGGTGATTGTTTGTTTGATTTCTCGTTGGGTGGAGGCTTACCCAACAAGACACAATGATAACCTAACTGTTGCTAAATTGCTTCTTAGAGAGATAATCCCAAGATTCAGATTTCCAGTCTCTTTAGAATCTGATAGACGGACACATTTTAATAATGAAATAATTCGGATGATTTGTGCCACATTACAAATTGAACAAAAATTACACTGTGCCTATCGACCAGAAGCATCAGGTGTGGTTGAGCAGGTTAATGGCACAATTAAGTCAAGACTTGCAATAGTGTGTGCATCTACTACACTAAAATGGCCAGATGCAATGCCATTAGTCCTGATGAGTCTAAGAAGTATCCCTGATAGAAGAACTGGATTGTCGCCGCATGAAATTGTCATGGGCAGAGCAATGAGACAGCCAATAGTTCCAGCGAATCAACTTATGATTTAGTGCTCGATTATTGCAAAGGATTGGCTGATGTGGTGCGTTCTGTGTTTCATCAGGTTGGAGAAGTTGCAACCACAACACAGCAAGAACAAGCACATGACTTGAGCCCTGGAGACTGGGTTCTTGTCAAGAAGCACGTGAGAAAACCGTGTTTGGAACCTCATTGGCATGGGCCATATCAAGTGATATTGGTTACGACAACAGCAGTGAAGTGTGGAGGCTTGCCAAATTGGATACATGCTAGTCGCACACGAAGAGTCCCAAGTCCACTTGAAAGTATAGAATCGGTTGAAGGTGATCAAGAAAGAAGAAAAGAAACTGATCAAAGAGAACCTGAACAGACTGAGAGTCGAGTAAAGTGGGCATCAGCTACTGGGTCTCGTTAGACTGTCAATGTCGATACAGTAAAGAAATTGGTTCCAGAACGAAACAGAAAAGAAGAGAAAAAGGAATCAACTAAAAAGAGTTTTGAGACAAGTCTTGAATCAAATGAGACTGAAAGTGTTCAAAAGAAAAGAGCAAGAAAAGGAGATATATGGCCAAAAGGAGTCAAAAGACTGAGATATACTTTGAATAAAAGTGTTCCGAATACAATAATTGAAATATCGAGCGATTCTTAGCAAAGTGATTCTGAAGAAGATACAGTTCGAAGAACAAAAAGAGCTAGAGTTCCAAACAAGAAATATACAGCACCTGAATGGACGTATTTGGTTGCTGAAACAGTTGATCCAACAGACAATCGTGGAAAAGAAGTTGTTGAGTCAAGTCAGAAATTGCTATGAGCCACCCTAAGTGAACTGAGTTAAAAATTGGGGTGCAGAAGATTGAGAACTGTTCTGAAAAGTGCAGAAAAAGAGACTGAAATCGAGAGTGGAACTGTGCTAAAAGACTGAAAGAACATAAATAAAATAAATAAATAAATTAAATAAAAATTAAATAAAAATTAAATAAAAATAAAAAAAAGAGTGGATTTGGATTCGAAGGTCCTGGAAAGTTCTGAGAAGGCCTGGGGCTTAAAAGTGCTTGGACACACACACTTTATCAAATTTTAATTGTAAAATGTTTTTTATTGTTGTTTTTTTATATAATTTTTGATTATAGAATTTAAAAATGGCTAGGATTCAGGAGACTGGTAATCAGAAATCAACCAGGCGTAAATGTATTAATGCTTGCTTTATATGTGTTTTACTAAAGAGGTTTGTTTGGTTAATATTAATAGTTGTTGTGCTTACTCTATGTATCATACTAAAAATAATACTACTAATGATTTTGTGGATATAAAGATGAATGTGGGAGAAAATCTTAAAGAAGACCCACAGTTTAACAATAAGAGGAATGACTTACACCAAGATAATTCTATTAATGATTTTTCGTTGAATGTTTTTACTAAATTGTTGTATGAATATATTAATACTATGGATGCAAGAGATTGTTATGTGTGCATGCAATTACCGTCTGCTGTGTCAGAAGGGGTGACTTATCACCTTCCTTTAACATATGGAATTTCGTGTAGTGTACTAACAAGTTTGTTCAATGAAAAAGGCCAACTGCAATATTTTTATTCGAATTTTGATTTCGTTATTTATGAAGTTCCTATTAGAAAGAATATGAATATAGTAAGTAGTGCAAAGAATGCTGAGTATTTTGGAGAGTTTTTTCATACTACTAAAACAATAGATACTGTATAGGCCCATCGAAATAACTTAACCTGTAGTTTACAAAGTGAGGAAATTGAATTCATAAATGTTGTAGAGGATAGAAGAGAACATTTTAAGAAAAAGGCTGCTGAGAAAAATAGTCACATTCCTCCTGGACTCATAGGGAGGGGGATTACAAGAAAGGTGAGACATATGCTGCAATGACTCTAGGCTGGCATCATAGGGGAAAGCTTTGCTTACTGAGACAAAAGACTGACTATAATAATTATTTCATTGGTTCTAGTGAAAGTGACCATACCTTCCTAATCACAGGAGGTTGGGGATTAAAAGGTGGTACGGATCCTGTTTTTCCTGGAATTTATTATGTGTGTGGTAAGAATGCCTAATATAGGTTGCCAGCACGTTGGTACGGGTGTTGTTATATGGGGATTGTCTTTCCGAAAATCTACCACGTGGATAAGAATCATGGAACCAATGAAAAGGGTAAGAGAGGACTAACACGGAGTAAAAGGGGAATTAGTGCTGCAGAGATTGTGGGTGATATTTTTGGAGCATTGATACCTTCAGTTGGGGTAATTCTAAATTCGCACAAGATTAGAAAATTGTCCACAGTGGTTGATCGTTTTAGCAACAGACACTGCTGGTGGGTTTTTAATGATCGATACTGAAATGGTGGCTATAAGGTCTATGGTTTTGCAAAATAGACTTGCCCTTGATGTATTATTGGCAAAAGAGGGTGGAGTCTGTAGCATGTTGAAAATTCAACAATGCTGTACATATATCCCTGACAAAAGTAAGAATCTAGAGCGGTATATTACTAATATTACGCATTTATGGGAAGATTTGCCTGAACTGATGGTTGATGGTGCTTGGGAGAAACTTGGTAAGGGTTTCTCCTCAGTAGGAAACTGTTTTTTAACTTTTGGTAACAGCAGGTTAGGGAGAATACTAACACCTATTATTGCTACTGCTACTGGAATACTAATGCTGTTTCTAATATATAAATGGTGCATGTGTAAGGCTAAAACACTAGGGACAAAACGAAGAGCCAAGAAGAGAAAGCGAGAAGAAATAGAAATGGAAGATAGAAAAAGCACTTATGAAGTAATGAAAGATATAGATGGGGTTAGGTTGAAACAGATGAGAACGACAATCTTCTAGGCAAATCAGATTGTAATCAGATTTTTGGATTTATGATGGCTTAAGTCGTCATCAAAGGGGGGATTGATGGAGCAGGATTTTCGCAAATTAAACCTGCTCGGATTAAACCTCCTTCTGTGTGAAAATTATTAACAAGAGTCGCGAAATTAACTGAGAAAAATATTAACATGGGGTATTTGGAAAGGGAATCGAGAAATGTGCAGGAGAAAATGACAAATGATTTCTGTAGGCCGCAAATGATTTCTGCACAAAAGATAGCAGAGAAATAATGTTAAGAGGTTTGAACTTTTATGTGCAAATGAGGGAGATTTATTTTTCTTTATGATCGTTAGAAGTTGAACTAAAAACATGAAGAGTGCAAAGTAAATGAAATGCGTTAATAAAAGAGCTTTACGTGAGTGATATTAATTGCATAAAATACTTGTTGAGAATATTTGCATTCATATTAGAATAATAGAAGACTAAAATGAATAATGTAATGGAGCTTTTTATGTGAACAAATAACTAAGTTTGTTTATTTTTCCTAGAGAAAATGGCACACATTACAGAGATGGCCTCAAATCACTGTTAGGATTAATTTCCTTTTTAAACGTAGGCTGCAAAGAATTGTATTTTGTCCTTCTTAATGATTGTTATGTTATTTTCTCGTCAATGGCTACGTGGAAGAGATATCGATGGAACTTCCTTACTGTCCGAGGAAATGTTTAGTTTTATGGATAACTGTTCTAGTAAAATGTTGCAAATGTGTAGAAAATGTGCGTGAGCCTAGGAAGGAGAATATCGTGATTTCCTCTGCTGAAGGACGATGACAGCCTGGCTCTAACAAAGAACTTTTGAAAGTTAGGTGCGATGGAAGTGGTGTGACTGAACACCCTATGTTCCTGGACGAATGAGAACTGTGAAATGCCTGGACTTTTGATACAAATTAGGGATGGACTTTAACATTTAGGGTTTAACTACTGGTGTTAGAACTTACTGAAGAGAGAGCATTTTGGGAAGAGCATTTAATTGAGAACAAGCGTCTTTGAGCATCGAGGCGAGAGTGAAGCTGTTTCCTGTGAGGAGAGAGCTGTGTTGCTATTTCCTTAAGCTTCTCTTTTGGCTGCTGATGTCTGATCCTGACTCTTTAACTTTGCCCCTCATACCTTTGTGAGGTTGCCCCAGTTTTCCCTTCCAGCCGGAGGGTTAGCTCTTCAGACTATTAGCACGATGTGCTATAATTTCCTCTAGGTTCGTATGTTACTCTGTGATTGCATTGATCTTATTACAATGCTCTTTTGTCTCTTCTCCTATCCACTCACTCATGCTCGTTAAATGAGTTGTTATTGTGAATTACTTACTTTCTCTTGTGTGATGATCTGTGATTCAATGCTGTGTCATTTGATTGTCCATTCATATACTTAAGAAATAGATCAAAGCAAAGTGATAAGTAAATCAGAGTCTGTCACTATTGATGATTATGGTTAATGTGATTTGTACATTGTAATATTTAGCTTTTTCGTAGAATATTCCCATTGTTGTAGGTCCTCATAAGGGGATATTATCCGTCTTGACAATAGTTAGTCCCTATCAACTCTCAAAAGATTCATCGGAGTACCCAGTTATTATAGGTATGGGCCAAATTTAGTTTATGCGGGGAAAAGACAGGTGGTTATTGAAATTTGTTATTGGTGGTAACTTTTTTGCCCCCGCTTCCGCTGCATCACTGCCATACCGTCTTAGTTTACGGACTGCTTATGTGTGGCATTTTCATGTGTTTGAGCGACAGTTTATTGCTCGTTGAGCATGATAAACCGGTGTCATAAACACTTATCTTAGCATACGCAAAATAGCCAAGTTATTAAACTTTCAGGCTAAGCAGATGTGGCGAGAAATTATACGAGGCAGCTACTTCTTACATTGTAAATGGTATTTATATAGCGCTTACTACCCCCGATGAGGCATTAAAGCGCTTTGCAGCGAGTAGCATGCTACTCCAGAACCCAAGATTAGAAGTTTAGAAGTAGTAGATTAATAATACTAAGATTAGTAATACAATTTTTTTTTTTTGCATTCATTCTGTTAGGTTTGTGCTCTTGATTTCTTGTGTGTTTACTAGAGTTTAGAGTAGGGTTATGAATATGGCAATCTATTTGAAAGCGGAAGTAGTTCGTTTTTGTAAGTAGTGGTTGTGTATGCCTGTTGGGTGCGTTGAGAAGGAAGATTGGGGGTTCATAGTCAGAAAGGTTTTCGGTGAGTCAGAGAGAGGTGAGGTGGAACAAAGGTTAAAAGGAGGATTTTTTAATAACAAAAAAACTCAAATTATCTGATACATACATATATACACAACACTTGGTAGGTTTTATTGTCTGGAGAAACCCCTCTATATAAATTCCCATATGTACATAGAAACAGCAATATTATTTGCATGGTGTGATATGGAAATGTTTTCATGACATTTCTTAAAGTTTTGGTAGCAGTAATAAACTTGTCTATACATGCACCTGTATGTACATAGAAGCAACATGACATTGTCTTATGTACACATGTATCTTGTGGTGTAATATACATTTTTCTCCTTTTATAAATATATCTGCTTATAAATGATTAAACGTTATCAACAGAAATTATAGCGTCCAAACAATTTTTATTTACCCCTCAAACTACAGATCGACAGGCCCATCACTTGAACATGCTAACCATCCTAAACAAACCGCGAATTGTGGCACAAACACATGCAAATCCTTTTGCCTTTTCTCCAAAGATGTATAAAGGCTCACTTGCCATCCTACCTTTATTTGACAAAGAAATAAGAAGAGGTCTGCCCTAGAGGCAGCTTTAGGTGTCTAGTCAGCCTCATATTTTCCCAAAAACGAAAACTAAAAATACATACAAGTATAAATACAGGACTTTCGGTCCATTGGTGTACATGTCAATTACATTTTGCTCCCGCCCACTGTAAAATACAGCATGTTTCAGTGGGTCAGGCCACTTCAGCCACTGGCTCCCTTCCATTTGAGTGATGACATTTCGCTAGTGCACATCCACTTAAAAAGTAATCCACTTTGGTGCCAGAGATGGTGGGCCAATTTACACCTTTAGACATTGGCATTTTTACTTTTCATTACTTTAAAACTTTTAATACTTACTGCCCATGTTTGTTAAGGATAATAAAAATAGTATGTTTCGCCAAGGCCAGCCAAATAATTTTGCCACTGCATTTTTCTGTTGTGGCCTTCTTTCTCAAGGTTGCACATATAGTGCCAACAGTACCAAAGTGTAAGCCAGGCACAGCAGGTGTGACAAGGACTGGAAACCAAAGTCAGCCATAGCAAAAAATATTTGAACCAGCCTCACGGGACAGGAAGTCCCTACTTGAATGGGTCCTCAGTATCTTTTATGGATGGTGTGTGGAAGCTTATCAAGGTCTTAAAGTAGCCCCCTGGATTTCCACCATTTAAGGAAAATGCCAGAGTGAAAGAATGGCCGGTCCGGGCATGTACACTACCCATGGCGACCACTAAGTGAAGTCCATGACCACCACTGTTCAATAGCAACATATGATCCAGACATAGATCTAAGGCGGGACTAGATAAGTGCATTTTAACCATGAAATAACACAAATCCATGCTGGAGACGAATGCAACACAGAAGATCTGTCTGAAGAAAAATCATCTCGATCCATATAGTACCCGGAGGTACTCAGCTGGAAAAGAGGAGGCTGTAACTCAGCAGTAGGGCTTGAAAAATACAATTTGGAGTGATTCGCCAATGGTGGATCAGTATAAATGGCATCCATTGTTGAAGACATAATAGTAGAAACAGGAACTGTGTCAGTTATATTGTCGGCAGAGGTCTCAGCCTCCACCCCCACCAGCCAGGGAGAATCAGCGTTGGTGGTGCTCACAGGCTGTAAAGGAAAGTCTTGTTGAAGTGTATGCACACTTCGTGGCATACTATGGAGAATCGTCCATATGGGGTAGCTTCACATGTTCAATGGAGGCAAAGCATTTATCTTTATATCCTAGAAGTGGTGGTAAAATCACAGTTCGTGTACCTTGTATGCCAAGGACTGGAATAGGATCACGGTACTTAGGGCAGAATTCCTTTTTCATTGCCACCTATTCCCGAACCAGATCACCAATTTTTGGAAGCCAGCCGGACACTGGAAGTTGTTCCTCAGTACGCGAAGAGAGAGTTGCAGCCATGGGCCATGCAGGAAACACATGACTTAACCACCAGCAATGTAAGCAAAGAACTGAACAACGAGCAATGATGTCAAAGAATTGAGCAAAAGACACACAGATGATGGACGAAATGCAGAGCAAATCAAACATTCTCCCCCAGTCAATAGATCTGGGTTAAATCCATCCTTCTTTTGCTCACCATGCCACCCCAGTTTGGACCCAGCCATATGCAAATCAGTCTTGACCCTGTGCCTCATGGGAACAGTCCAGACCGAACTGCCAAGCCAAGTCCTCCCTGGACCAGAAACAAGAATCCTGGGACCAGTTTCGGGGCATCACCCCTCATCAGCCAGGCTAGCTTGAATCCAGGGGCACAGTGAGCACGGGACCCATGTCTGGGCATACCCGGCGAATTTAGAGCGAGAAAGCAAAAGACACACAGATGATGGACGGAATGCAGAGCAAATCAAACATCCTCCCCCAGTCAATAGATCTGGGGTAAATCCATTGTTCTTTTGCTCACCATGCCACCCCAGTTTAGACCCAGCCATATGCAAATCAGTCTTGACCCAGTGCCTCATGGGAACAGTCCAGACCGAACTGCCAAGCCAAGTCCTCCCTGGACCAGAAACAAGCATCCTTGGACCGGTTTCGGGGCATCATCCCTCATCAACCAGGCTAGCTTGAATCCAGTGGCACAGTGAGCCCAGGACCCACGTCTGGGCATACCTGCGCACTTAGAGCGAGAAAGCAAAAGACCCACAGATGATGGTCGGAATGCAGAGCAAATCAAACATTGTTCCCCAGTCAATAGATCTGGGTTAAATCCATTGTTCTTTTGCTCACCATGCCACCCCAGTTTAGACCCAGCCATATGCAAATCAGTCTTGACCCTGTGCCTCATGGGAACAGTCCAGACCGAACTGCCACTCCAAGTCCTCCCTGGACCAGAAACAAGCATCCTGGGACCGGTTTCTGGGCATCACCCCTCATCAACCAGGCTAGTTAGAATCCAGTGGCACAGTGCGCCCGGGACATACGTCTGGGCATACCGGGCGCACTTAGAGCGAGAAAGCAAAATACACACAGATGACAGACAGAATGCAGAGCAAATCAAACATTCTCCCCCAGTCAATGGATCTGGGTTAAATCCATCGTTTTTTTGCTCACCATGCCACCTCAGTTTAGACCCAGTTATATGCAAATCAGTCTTGACCCTGTGCCTCATGGGAACAGTCCAGACCGAACTGCCAAGCCAAGTCCTCCCTGGACCAGAAACAAGCATCCTGGGACCGGTTTCTGGGTGAATGTTTGACATTGTGCAGCATTCTATCCATCAATTGTTCTTTTTGCATTTGTCACCCCAAGTGGGACGGGTATGCCTAGATGTGGGTCCTGTGCTCTCCATGCCACTGGAGTCAAGCTAGCTTGGCTGATGAGGGGTGCTGCCCCGAAACCGGTCCCAGGATGCTTGTTTCCAGTCCAGGGAGGACCTGGCCTGGCATTTCGGGCTGGACTGTTCTCATGGGGAACAGGGTCAAGACTGGTTTGCATATGGCTGGGTCTAAACTGGAATGGCATGGGGAGCAAAAAACACGATGGGTTTAGGCCCAGATCTCTGTACTGGGGTGAACGTTTGACATTGTGCAGCATTCTGTCCATCAATTGTTCTTTTTGCATTTATCACCCTCAGTGGGAGGGGTATGCCCAGACATGGGTCCCGTGCTCTCCATGCCACTGGAGTCAAGCTAGCCTGGCTGATGAGGGGTGATGCCCCGAAACTGGGCCCAGCATGCTTGTTTCCAGTCCAGGGAAGACCTGGCCTGGCAGTTCGGGCTGGACTGTTCCCATGGGGAACAGGGTCAAGACTGATTTGCATATGGCTGAGTCTAAACTAGAATGGCATGGGGAGCAAAAAAACGATTGTTCTTTTTGCATTTCTCAAAGAATTGAAGCATGAGAGTTGTTACAATGTTAGCGAATTGTACAATTAAGCAGAAGTGCCTTTACTTTTTGTTATAATATGTAACAGTAGGGTTAATGAAGCCTCAATAAATAACACTTGCTTTTATTTTATGGTGCCAAAATGTATTGTTCTGTCAGCACTTTGATGATGCGTTCTTCACATTCACAGTGACGATAAAGCTGGGGAACAATAGGCATTAGCCTCAAGTGGAAATGGAAATGACTGGATAAACCTGCACTTTTGCCCCCCAAAAATTACCCTACAACATCCACTCTTACGACAGGGTTACATCGAGGAACTTGCAGTGCCCTAAACACTGCATGCCAAACGCAACCATGTAGAAATAGGAGTGGCAGGGGCAATCGCAATAGAACAGCTTTGTGAACCAGACTAGATTTATGGATAATATTCACAATCGCAGTCAGTCTCTCAAGAACAACTACTATACTCTATGTTCATCTCTCAGGGAAATAAAATGTAACAGTTTAGGAACATCTGATCACTACAAGTGATTAATATAACTTTTAGCATACAAGGTCAGCCTGTGTGGTCAGCTACCAAAGAAAAGTAAAATAGGTCTTGTGTCATCTGTAGGATATACACACGCAAATGACTGGAGCTAATTAAGGCAGGGAACCTCAACTGCCAGTATAAGGCAATGGTAATCCATTTGAAATCCTAGCCGAAATCAGAAGGTGGTCCAGATGATATTATTGTATTGTAATTGTATTTATATTGCGCTTACAACCCATGACGAAGCATTGAAGCTCTTTTCAGTGAGTAGCACGCTACTTCGGAACTCAAAAAGAATTAGTGGTGGATTAGTATAGGGAAAATGCATTAATTTGAGTGGTGGACATGCAAGTCTGTTAGTTGAATTGAAAAGATAATAGAGGGATAGAAGAGGGAAGAGTCTAGAAAGTGTTATTTGGGAGATCATAGTAGTAAGATGAGGCTCAGGATGAGTAAAAGGAGAGATGAAGGAGATTTCAGGTAAGCCAAGGAGGGATAGCAGGGGGAAGAGTCTAGAAAGGTTTATTTTGGAGATCATAGTAGTAGAATGTGGTTTGGGATGAGTCAGAGAGTAGAGGTAGAGGATATATTGAGAGAGGTACAGTGTGAGACAGTAGTGCAATGGAGAGAGTCAATGTTTTTTTCTTCTACAGTAAGAGTAAAGTAATAAAAAGATATATAACTACATAGAAGGGGTATACATGTATATATATTTTTCTTATTCTTTTACAGTAGGAGTAAAGTAATAAATATATAGATACATAACTACATAGAAAGGGTATACATTAATAAGGAAGGACCAGGAAGTGGTAAGAACGCAGACTTGTGCTGTCTCTTTCCTGAAATTTAAAAAGCGATTTTCCTGTACCCATGAATGCATACTTTTCACCTGTTTTGCTTGTGGTTGTTACGGTTTAAAAATTCTAGTTTTTACCTGCCCGTGATTGCATCATTTTTCACCTGTTTTGTTTAGAAAGTTGACGTTTTTACTTGCCCGTGACTGTTTCATTTTACCTGTTGCATTGTGGGCCTTGCAGTCCAAAATCTGTTGTATTTTCAAAGTGTCCGTGACTACCTGATTTTCCTTCCTAGTTTCTCCCTTGATCTGTGCTCAGGCCTTTGTGTTAAGCAATCCACCCCCGCTCCCATTTTGTCTTAGCAAGTGAGTAAAACCAGATTAACTCTCCCTTCCCCCCTTAGCAACAGTTATATTATACATCAGAGACTGAACAGAGGGTGCTCTGAGACAACAGTAATCTGCTGTTGTTTGTTTAAACTGTGTTTTTAGGGATTGTACACTCGTTTTATGGCTAGGAGAGTGAGTAAAGTAATGGAAAAACAGTATTGTTAGAGGGCAAAGTGTGCTAGACCCTTACCTGCACAACTCCAGAGTGTGGATTGAGCCTGTCTGTCTCCCAGGAGATTCTGAATTGAGGAGCAGCTTCCAGTCCCCTGGCCAGCAAACATAGCCTGAGGTCGCAGGGACCTTATATAGGCTGCTATTGGATGCTACGTGTTGAATGATTGGTGGTGGTATCTGGTGTTTCTATTGGATTAGGATTAGTATTCTCATTGGTTTAGTATTTGAGGGTGCTGATTGGTTCCTGGATCAGTGATTCTATTGATGTATGGCTTAGGGCTTAGAGATCTGATTGGTGCATAGGTTTAGGGTTTCGGATTGGTTTCTGGGGCTGGGCTTTCTATTGAACGTAGGGCTTAGTGTTTCCTGTATGATTGACTGTTGGGACCAGGATTGGGACTAGGGCTGGGACTAGGGCTGCATCACACATATTACCTCTTGCAACAATCAATTCTAAAACAAACACTCTTAACTCTAGTTCATCCCCTCTTACACACAACATACACTCTACTCACAAACACATCACCACCCTCTTTACCTTACAACTTCCACTCACAAACAATACTATACAAACAAATCCATCTCATAAAACAAATACATCAGCACCTCATTTGACTACTCCTCAAAAAAAAAACACGCACACCAGCACAACAAAATCTCTCACACGCAACACCTCATAATTCGTTCCATCACAAACTACAAACATACACCCACCTTTCAGACTACACAAATGAACAAACTCCAATGCCAAGCTTTCTATCTTCCCCCACATCTTACACATATACAGCATCACAGCAACTCTCTTTTAACTGCCTCTCATCCATTGGACAATTTAGAAACTTACTACATGACCCACATGCTGCACCACCACCCCTAACTCATACACCTTCCGCCCTAAACAGATGCAAACAAAATAGGTAACAACTTCGCTTCTCCATGTCTACTGCACAACAAGGTTACACTACAAAAACACAGCGCACCACCTCACTCTCAACCACGGTCTCCACCACCTACACACGCAGACCCATCAAAATGCCTTCCTAGCCTGCTGGACGAGAACACGATACAGAACAGCTACACAATTACTATCCTCATACAGCTAATACCAACACTAAGGACACACCTGCTACAAGCCCACAAAATACTGCTCACTCTTCCACAAAAACAAGTCACACTATCACCAAAGCACATTCTCTAAACTGTCTACTAATAAATGCTCGATCGCTCTCCCAAAACAAACATCACATCCAGTGGAGGCTCCTCCGCTAAGGCAGAGGAGCATCGCCCCACTGCTATTCAGCACTGTAAGAAAAAATAAAATGATAACTCAATGTTATTATCATAATGTTGTTTCTTGTAGCGGGCGCAGCAGCCTAGGGGGGTGGAGCAGGGCTGCTCTGCTGAAGGAGCAGGGGAGGAGAGGAGTCGTTTTCACTCCCTACATGCGCATGAATGTTTGGCTGGCCGTCTCGGGCTGGCCAAACATTCATGCGCACATAGCATGCTCTCCACCCAGACTGCATTGCAGCCTGTGTGGAGAACATACCCAATCCCCCATTCCCTATCTGAGCGCCGCAATCACAACGCTGCATTGCAGCGTTGTGATTGGCTCAGGTGAGCCCGGGTGTTTCCGGTGTCCTTCCTGTTCCGGCTGGAGGAAGGAGTGGAGAGGACAGGTAGTTTTTTTTTTTATGGAACTCTTTATCCTCCAACATAAGATCCACGAATAACCACCTTATCTTCAGAAAACTATTCAAGAATTGGCTCTTCCCCACATAACCACCATACCCAAACAGAAATACACAGCATATCCCTCTGGATATAAGCATTTATTTGGACTATAGACATGTACCCATATATGTGTATTGCTTTGTATAAACGTGTATAATAATTATGTTTTTTGAAATGTAGATATTCATTAGTTCTGCTTAACAAATGTACTTATTACTGATAGTTACATTAATCTATGTTTTTAACATGTATATAAGTGACTGAATGAATAAGTAAATCTTTTATCATAACTATTTATCTACAATTGCTTCACTATTGAATTACAAAAAATAAAAATAAATTATTTTAAAGTACAACAACACTTGAAAGCCGGAGTTTATTAAATGCATCTTTAATCTACATATACTACCTTCATTATGCATATATATATACCTTAATCTACATATACTTCCTTCCTTATGCATATATATACCTTCCATGTACTTATGTATCTATATATTTATTACTTTTCTTCTAATTCAGCATACCCAATGCACTACCCTATTTCTCACCCTATACCGCTCTCAATATATCCTCTACCTCAACTATCTGATTCATCTAAAACGTCATTCTACTACTCTTTCCAATGCACTACCCTATTTCTCACCCTATACCTCTATAAATATATCCTCTACCTCCACTTCCATGTACTTATGTATCTATATATTTATTACTTTTCTTCTAATTCAGCATATCCAATGCACTACCTTATTTCTCACCCTATACCGCACACAATATATCCTCTACCTTAACTCTGACTCATCTCAAACCTCATTCTACTACTCTTTCCAATGCACTACCCTATTTCTCACCCTAAACCTCAATCAATATATCCTCTACCTCCACTCTCTCATCATCCCAAACCCCATGCCACTACTAAGAGCCCCTAAATAACCCTTTCTAGACTCTTCCCTCCTCTACCCCTCCTTGCATCATCTCATCTCTTTTACTATTCAGATCTCCCAAACAAGCCTTTCTAAAGCCTTACCTCTTACTCCTCCCCCTCCACCTCCCTTTTACTCATCCCAAACCCCCTCCTACTGCTATGAACTAAAAAATAAAAAGATTCTAGACCCTTCCCTCTTCTATCCCTCCTTACCTCTTCTATCCCTCCACTATTCCTTTTCAATCCAAAAACAGAATAACATGTCCACCACTCAAATGAATTTAATATTTCCCTATACTAACTCCCCTCCACCTCACCCCAAACCCCCTTCTATGGCTATAAACTCCCAAAATAAATAAATACATAAAAAAATTCTAGACCTTCTCTCTTTTATCCCTCCACCATTCCTTTTCAATTCAAATAACAGACTAGCATGTCCACCACTCAAACTAATTGCATATTTCCCTATACTAATAACCACTAATCCTATTTGGGTTCTGGAGTAGCGTGCTACTCATCGAAGAGCGCTTCAACACCTCATCAAGGGTAGCAAGAGCTATATAAATGCAAACCTTCTCCCTCTTCTATCCCTCCACTATCCTTCTAAATCCAAATAACTGACTAACATATCCACCACTCAAATTACTTTCATATTTCACTATACTAATTCACTACTAATCCTTTATGGGTTCCGGAGTAGTGTGCTACTCTCTGAAAAAGTGCTTCAACACCTCATCAGGGGTAGCAAGTGCTATATAAATGCAAACCTTTTCCCTCTTCTATCCCTCCACTATCCTTCTCAATCCAAATAACTGACTAACACCTCGTCAGGGGTAGTAGGCGCTATATAACTGCAATTACAATACAATAATATATTGAGATTTAAAGTTGTATCGTACAAACTCAGACTTTCAAGTGCTGCTGTACTTGAAGCAAATTTATTTTTGTAATGACTATTTTATTTATTTGATCTTTTCCTGAATATTTCAATAGTGAAGCACTTGTAGATAAAGTATGTTATGTAAATATTTAATTATTGTGATAGATGAACAAAACAGGGACCCATAAGCATCTAATCAAATAATTTATATGAAAACCATACAGTGACCTATAAGCATATTAAACACAGAATAATATACATATATATTAACTATCTATAAGCAATACATATATTTCTTAAGCAGACCTAAAGAATATCTATATATT
This sequence comes from Calotriton arnoldi, assembly GCA_963921515.1. Classification (NCBI taxonomy): domain Eukaryota; kingdom Metazoa; phylum Chordata; class Amphibia; order Caudata; family Salamandridae; genus Calotriton; species Calotriton arnoldi. The sequence goes on along the minus strand of CAWUFW010008240.1, from coordinate 501,164 downwards.
TTAAAACCCAGTTATTATACATATTTGTACAAAGAAATACATATATCTAGATACATACATATAATCAAATTATAAATGTTTACAAACACAGGGATATGCTGTACATTAAGTTATATGTTGGTGGTTATGTAGGAAAGAGGCAAATCTTGAGCAGTCTTCTGAAGGTAAGATAGTTATCTGTGGATCTTATGTTTGTGGTTAATGAATTCCATAGTTTGGCTGCTTGAACAGAGAAAGATGTACCACCTATGGTTTTTTTCTTGTATGGTGGGGTTTTCAGGTGAGGTGCCAATCTTGAGCGGATGTTCCTTTGATGAATGTATTTGGTGATTTTATTCCTGATGAAAAGCGATCCTGTTCCATGTCTAAAGAGTTTAATAGTTAGGCTGACTAACAAGGAGAGAGATAACGTTGCTAAGTTTAAAAGTGGGAGACCTGCATTCTAATGTTGGATTAAACAAGTGGCTAAATTTGTGCGGAACTAGTGAAATAACAGGCCAGAATTGGGGATACTTAAAATACATCTGAACTCTAATATTAAGTTCTACATATAAAAAAAAATACAACTCTGTTCAGCGCCTTGAAGCAATTTTCTTTAAAGTATTGCGACGTATACAGCTACTTACTAAAGGTTTTGTAAGGAGATCAAAGTAGACTTTGTCAGGAGATCAGGTTCTAGTTTCAGAGCACCACCATACTTTTAATTAGATTGCAAAGGGCATTGTGCTCCCTTTTACCCGCAGGTATTGGGCAGGTGGTTGGACTATGCTACGAATCTTCTAGTCCTGAGAGTTTGTGTCTTAATGACTGTCTGTGTACCTCCTTGGCCGGTAGCTCTCTGTATTCAATGCACCTCGGATCGGGTGCTCCTAATGAAGATTAACAGGCAGTACATCCAATATCTAAGTTCTTCTAAGTGCCTACTGGGGGATAAGTTGGCTACCAAACTAAAAACACTCTTTATAGCAGTTTACAACACAGCACCTTTGATAAAGAATCACTATGAACAGATGGAAGGAGAAAGAGCATTGTTTCAAAACTCAGAAGGACTTGTGATAGAATAGCATTTTTTGCTGTGTTCTCATGTCCAGCCCCTAAATATTCCATATTGTTTTTCATGGAGTTTGGAAGGGAAGGAGAGTCAGGCTTTCTAACAATATTTTACACTTTACCTTACAAATGAAAGTGACCCCTTCTATTGGAGTTAATTCATTGGCTGATTGTCAAGCACTCAGAGAAGGATGGAGAGTAGATATAAGCAACAGGTTTTAGTTATATTTTACCACGCCCGCTATGAGATCCCTGACGTGCTATGTTAATTTTTCCTCTCAGTTTCTGAGCCTGCCTGTTTCACTCTGCATTTCTTTGTGACTTGTGGCTGCTCGCAGTGACTTAACTGTCTAGTGGTACGATCAGATCAATTCCTGCTGGCAATAGCTGTACGCCCGCAGTTCACTATTTACGCTCTTTTACCTTATGGCACTGTGCGTTCAACAACACGCTAAGACCGACTGTGATACTGCGGTATTTCCTTTGTTACTTCATTTTTGCAGTAGCGGCTGCTACTGGATTCGGGTGGTAGGGCTGGGGTGAAGGGGGGAGACGGGGGACGACTACGAAAAAAAACACTTACCTGAAACAGCCGGCTGCTGCCTCTCCTCCGTTCTCCGTCCTCTTCCTTCTCTTCCTGCAGTCCCGGCCGGCAGCAGGAAGCACCCAGGCTCCCAGGTTCCCCTGAGCCAATCACAACGCTGCAATGCAGCATTGTGATTGGTCTGAGCACCGTGGATCGGCGCTCAGATGGGGAATGGGAGGCTTTGCATGTTCCTCACCAGGCTGCGTAACACAGCCTAGTGGGGAAGATGCAAAGTGCGCATGACTGTTTGGCCGGCTGGAGAGGGCCGGTCAAGCAGTCATGCCCGCTTAAGGAGTGCAAAGCACTCCTCTCCCCTGCTGTGCCCAGCCCCGCCCCGCCCCGAGAGCCACTGACTTCAAAACAAAAACTAAAATGATAATAACAATAGTTATAATCATTTTAGTTTTCCTTTGTTCAGTGGGACGATGCTCCTTTGCCATAGCGGAGGAGCGGCCACTGCATTTTGGAAAACTGAGTTGCAGCAGCAGCTAGATGGGTACAAATAAATCAACACACTGCACTGTTGGCAATGCATTTTGTAGGGGCCCATGAACCGCCCATGAGCGGTGGTAGGTCAGCTGCCAACCATGTGTCCGGAATGCAAATTTAATCTCTAGCTTCAAGAGACTAAGATATAAAAAGAGATTCAAAATAAATAGATACCCTCGTTGGAGACTTCAACTGCCCTTCACTTGTTTCTTCTTACGTGTTCTTTTGAAAGAACAGCTCTTGCTGCCCGGCGGAAATCCGACATGGCTGCCATGAGATTCTTGCATCCCAGATATCCAATCCAGGATCCAACGGCAGATCGTGCATTGCCACCTCGCCGTGAGAACCTTTATTCCTTATCCCAACCGTCTACCTTGTATCGTCAATTGTTAAGATCCCGTACCGGTGCGAGTCTCGTGACTCATTGGACCATCCTTTTGCTTCGGTTGTGTGTAAATTGTAATTCCGAGGCACTTTATAATTCAGGCTTGTAACTTAACTGTCCTGATGATGATCCTACTATTGATTTGAAAGGATCGAAACGTCGTCGACCAATGTAAACAGCATGCACATTAATCCATTGTGTTAAAAGAAGTGCATTTACTGTTTCTACTAAGCTTGCTATAATTTAAATTTTGACAAGCTACTCTTGTCTTGCCTGAAATGTCTTTGTCTTTATGTACCTGTCATGTGTTACTGTAGGATACAGGACTGCGTCCCACTATATTAATGTGCTTTTCTTATATTTTTGACTCCATTGTTTCATTAAATTGAATGTCCGGCTGGACACTCCCAATATAGCACTGATTCAAGTCTATATTTATCGTTCCTATTTTTGTTCTGTTTAAGGACCATTGTTTTAATACAAAACTGATACCCAAGGTCCTTATCTACCGTGTGGGTTCCCTTGTTCTTTTTGAAGAAATGAGATTCTTGCAGGTCGGTGTTCCACTCTTCCAGCAAACTCTCAGAAGAACTCAAGGTACTAGTGCTACTGCGCGAGGCACACGCGGTGCACTTCAACTGAACCAGTTTCCAGAGAGCAGCGTCTCTTCTACGCGCCGGAATATTTACCTCAGAGAAGTTTCGTTTTGGTCATAGCAAGTCTCCTCCCATATCTCCGCCTACTTGTAGGCTGGTGTGCACACCCTAGGAGAGGTTTTTCCCCTTTTTGGGATAATAATTAGTCGCGTCAGAAGAGCGACAATTTTTAGTGAGGCGACATTATTTCAGAGTTATTGAGCTTCACTTCAGAGCTGTTATGTCGGCTGTCAAGTAAGAAGATCCGTGAGGCTCAAGTAAGGAAATATAAATCAAAGAAGTCAGAGTATGTTTATGTTCAAGACGTCCCTAAAAACCATTTAGGACAGAACTTGCTATATCATCTCTCACTCCAATAAAAAGGAAAGGACAATAATATACAAGTTCAAAAATATACCTATATGTATATCCAACATTTAAACACAATTCTCTCAAGGAATAACGAACTTTCCTATTCAACTACCAATAAGAGAGGGCTAGTCCATGAAGCTCTTTAGGTATTGTGAGTTGTATATTCAGGAATGTAAACATATTAACAGTGTATATAGCATGTTTAATGTTAGCGAATAGTTAGCGTGAGAACTGTAATTTATTTTGCTATTCTCTCTATTTGTAGGAATTGTCTTGTTCTAATATTTTCCTGTTGTCAGAAGTCAGAACTCCTGCAGGCAGATATCTAAGGCATTTTCTGGATCTTCAAGGCGGTCTCTCTTCTCTTATCTCCCAATCCCCTTCCCCCAGTGAATGTTTTTTTCAATTAGAATTCTATTAAGGTTAATTTGGAAGCAATCACTAGGGGGTGCAGGGAATAGTTCTTCTGCTCCTGTGGAATCTCTGGCACCAGGTTAGTGAATCTGACAGATTGAAGTGCCAATTAAAAAGAACATTCCACCCGAGCAGAATGGCAGAAGGTTTGGACCTAAAAGGATTAGCAGTGATCCTAGAGAACATGCAAAGTCAGTTAAATACTACCATAGAAGAGAATAGGAGTCTGAAAGAGAAAATTGAGAGGTCACATCAAGAATCGCAACACCTACTTCAGAGAATAAACTAAATCTGGTCAGGCCCCTCCACTGTTCCCAAAGGGAATATTCCACCTTCTTCCATCTCAGAGTTATATACACAAATTATTCATGCGGTTTCCCCTATTGTTCCTTTAACTTCACCTGAACGTTTCAGTGGGGATCCTCATAAGGCCCAGATCTTCCTCACGCAATGCTCTTTGCATTTCTTGTGTCGGCCGGTAATTTTCGCGGCAGACCAATCTAGAGTAGCGTTCATCTTGTCTTATCTGACTGGAGATGCAGCGGCTTGGTCTATGCCAATTGTAACTCGAAATGATCCTATTCTTTATGACTTCAAGAAGTTTAAAACAGAATTTCTTAGGATTTTTGACAGAAGAGCGGTGACCCAGGCCTCGGATAATGAACTGTTGGACCTAAAACAAGGTAACAGAGATCTTATCTCCTATTTGGCGCAATTCAACAAGCTAATAGTTGAAACAAACTGGCCTGAATCCAAGAGAGCGGCTATTTTTTACAGAGGTTTAAGAGACGAATTAAAAGACTCCTTGGCACAAATACCGAATCGACACACTGAAGTTTCCGGACTCATTGATTTGGTCCTGCAGATGGATCAAAGGTTGAGTGAAAGAAAATCTGAGAGGAGAAAAGAATTCCGCTATGTTCCTCCACGTTTTGATAGAATTAGATCCTATGTTAATAAACCCGTGGAACCCAATCTTGGTGAAGAACCAATGCAAATAGGCAGCATTCGAGGACCACTATCTAAAGAAGAAAAAGAGAAAAGGAGGCTGGGTAACCTATGCTTGTATTGCAGAAATGCAGGACATTTCGTGAAGGAATGTCCCAAGAGACCGAAGGTTAACCAACCGTTAAAAGAGAAACCCCGTCAGTAAAGGGAGTTGCTCTGATGAGGGTGAATGAACAAAAGACAACTCCAGACCCGCAGCAAGTTGCTAACACCTTGCAAAAGGCGGCCCCACATCTTACTCTGTCTCTAGCTGCAATATACAATCAAAGGACAATCCAAGCAGTATCAGTCATGATAGATTCTGGGGCTACTGGAAATTTCTGCGACATCAAGTACGCCAAGGAGATGAATATCGTTTCAGTAAAAAAAGATGTAATCGAGATTGTTCGTGCTGTTGATGGTACCAATCTATCCTCAGGTCCCATCACTGAAGAGACTGAACCGATAGAACTCTCTGGACTCAACGGTCATTGTAAAGAAATACAATTCAATTTGATAGATGCGCCACAGTTCCAATTGATTTTAGGTCTACCCTGGCTTACGGAACATAATCCAACTATCGATTGGGTAAAAAGAACCATAAACATGAACTCCAAATACTGTCAAGAGAACTGTTTTAGGAGGACTTACAAGAATCTTGGTCCGTCTCAACCAATATTTTATCGCAATCATCGCAGACTATTAGTTCAGTGATCACCAGTGAAATTCCAAAAGAGTACCAAAATGTTGCTGAAGTTTTCAATGAAGTGGAGGCAGACAAGCTCCCGCCTCATAGAACTTATGATTGCAAGATTAATCTAGAATCAGGGGCTAATCTACCTTGTAGTAGAATATATGCCCTAACTGAGCCAGAAAATCAGTACCTTAAGGAATATTTGGATAAATATTTGGCCAACGGATTCATTCGTCCCTCCCAATCTCCCGTCTCCTCTCCTTTATTTTTTGTTCCAAAGAAAAATGGGGAGCTCAGAACCTGTATAGACTTTAGGGCATTGAACCAAGTCACGATCAAGAATAGATACCCACTACCGCTGATCTCAGTCCTGTTGGACCAAGTTAAGGGAGCCAAGATTTACACCAAGTTGGATTTTCGTGGAGCGTACCACTTAATAAGGATTGCAGAAGGCGATGAGTGGAAGACTGCCTTTCGTATTCGTTTTGGACTCTTTGAGCACCAGGTTATGCACTATGGTCTGTGCAATGCCCCAGCAGCCTTTCAACATTTTGTCAACGACGTTTTGAGAGAGTTCTTGGACCGGGTGGCAGTTGTCTACATAGATGATATCTTGATTTTTTCAGAAAATGATGAAGAACACGTAATGCACGTTAAGGCCATCCTTAAAAGATTGGAGGAACACCAGCTTTTTGTAAAATTGGAAAAGTGCACCTTCCATGTCAGGGAAGTAGAATTTTTAGGATTCATTTTGTCTCCCAATAGAGTTTCTATGGATTCTTCTAAGGTCAAGGTCATCCGAGATTGGCCATCCCCAAGGTCTGTGAAGGAGGTACAAAGTTTCATTGGGTTTGCCAATTTTTATCGGCGATTTATCAATGACTTCTCCCAAAAGGTTGTTCCAGTAACCCGATTATTGAAGAAAGGTACTCTCTTCTCTTGGACCACTGAGGCAGAAGAAGCCTTCAAATTTCTCAAGGAAGCCTTCACCACAGCTCCAATCTTGCAACACCCTGATCCAAAAGAGCCATTCTTTGTAGAAGCAGATGCCTTGGACCTCGCCATCGGAGGAATTTTATCTCACCGACATAAAACTACAGGTCAGCTCCATCCAGTAGCATTCCGTTCGAGAAAGCTAACTCCTCCTGAGATCAATTATTCCATAGCGGATAAGGAGTTATTGGATGTAAAAGATGCCTTTCAGGAGTGGAGACATTATTTGCTGGGGGTTCAACATGTTGTGACGGTGCTCACTGATCATAAAAACTTACAGTATTTGAAATCTGCCAAAATCTTAACTCCAAGACAACTAAGATGGTCCTTATATTTTGCAGACTTCAACTTTGTGATCACCTATCGACCAGGTTCTTCTAACAGAAAGGCAGACGCTCTTTCGAGGCTAAGCTCAGAAAATTATCCAGAGAAAAAAGAAGTCTCACAAATAATTCCAGAAGGAAAGTTTGTTGGAGCTACAGAGTATTCAAGATTTGAACTAGGAGTACAAAATTCCTTATCGTCTACAGCAATTAAGAGATGGGTGGAAGAAGATCCAGGAAGAGAAATAAGAAATAATCTTCCTTACCATAAAGGAGCCTTGTATCTTCCAACTGTCGAACTGCAAGAATTGGCTCTACAGACTCTTCATGATGATCCACTGGCTGGCCATAAAGGAATACTGAAAACCACGGAGTTAATCAAAAGACACTTTTGGTGGCCGAGCATGGATGGTCAGATAAGACAATACGTTCAAACCTGTGAGGGGTGTGTTAAGGGGAAAGCTAGTTGCCAAGCTCCTCAGGGGATCTTACAACCTTTGCCCTCCGCCCCTTATCCTTGTCCCACAGTATCTATGGATCTAATAGTGGATCTCCCTTCCAGTAGGGGCCACAATACCATTCTAATTTTTGTGGACACATTTTCTAAAATTAGTCCCTTTATTTCCTTAAAGGCGGTGCCCCGAGCCCCAGAATTAGCTCAGCTATTAACTCAACACATAGTGAGACTCCATGGGATACCGAAGGTTGTGATTTCAGACAGGTGAACCCAATTCGTGTCCAGATTTTGGAGGGCCTTCACCAAGAGATTAGGAATTGACTCTCGATTCTCAACTAGTTATCATCCCGAGACCGATGGTATAACAGAAAGAGTCAATCAGGAGTTAGAACAATACCTGAGATTATATTTACAGGACCAAGAGGGTGAAAGGCCAGATTTGATCTGGACTGCGGAATTTGCATACAACAATGCTATTCACACATCTACAGGTTTTTCCCCTTCTATCTGAATTATGGTAAAAATCCAAGCCTGTTAGTGGGTAAAGATGATGATTCAGTTCCTGCAGTTAAGAACCTGAGTGAGAGGATGCAGAGGGCTTATCAGAGGGCTGGAAAGAATTTATTTAAGGCTAAAATTTCATATAAAAGACAAGCAGATAAAAAGAGAAGAGAGAATCCATAATATTTAAAAGGAGACAAGGTGTGGCTATCCACACGACACTTACACCTCAAGGGAAATAGGAAACTTCAACCTCGATTTCTAGATCCCTTTGAGGTCATCAGGTTGGTAAACCCAGTTACAGTAAAGTTCAAGATGCCATCTTCTGTAAAAGTTCAACCAGTATTTCATGTTTCCTTGATTAAGAAAAGTCCCCAAAACGTGAGATTGAAAACAAAACCTTCACCAATTCAAGTGGGTTCAGAATCTGAGTTCGAAGTGAATAGGATTTTGGACTCCAAAAAGGTCAGAGGTTGTCTGTGGTATTTGATAGACTGGAAAGGTTTCGGTCCTGAGGAAAGATCCTGGGAACTCTGTCAAAATGTACATGCACCAAGGTTAATCAAGGAATTCCACAACACCTATCCAAACAAGCCTTGTCAGTTGGAGAGCTCTTTAAAGGAGGGTACTGTCAGGAATGCAAATTCAATCTCTAGCTTCAAGAGACTAGGATATAAAAAGAGATTCAAAATAAATAGATACCCTCGTTGGAGACTTCAACTGCCCTTCACTTGTTTCTTCTTACATGTTCTTTTGAAAGAACTGAGCTCTCGCTGCCCGGCGGAAATCCAACATGGCTGCCATGAGGTTCTTGCAGGTCGGCGTTCCACTCTTCCAGCAAACTGTCAGAAAAACTCAAGGTACTAGTTCTACTGCACGAGGCACACACGGTGCACTTCAACTGAACCAGTTTCCAGAGAGCAGCGTCTCTTCTACACACCGGAATATTTACCTCAGAGAAGTTTCGTTTTGGTCATAGCAAGTCTCCTCCCATATCTAGGCCTACTTGTAGGCTGGTGTGCACACCTTAGGAGAAGTTGTTCTCCTTTTTGGGATAGTAATTAGTCGCATCAGAAGAGCGACAATTTTTTGAGGCGACATTATTTCAGAGTTATGGAGCTTCACTTCAGAGCTGTTATGTCGACTGTCAAGTAAGAAAATTCATGAGGCTCAAGTAAGGAAATATAATTCAAAGAAGTCAGAGTATGTTTATGTTCAAGACGTCTCTAAAAACTATTTAGGACAGAACTTGCTATATCATCTCTCACTCCAATAAAAAGAAAAGGACAATAATATACAAGTTTAAAAATATACCTATATGTATATCCAACATTTAAACACAATTCTCTCAAGGAATAACGAACTTTCCTATTCAACTACCAATAAGAGAGGGGCTAGTCCATGAAGCTCTTTAGGTATTGTGAATTGTATATTCAGGAATGTAAACATATTAACAGTGTATAGCATGTTTAATGTTAGCGAATAGTTAGCGTGAGAACTGTAATTTATTTTGTTATTCTCTCTATTTGTAGGAATTGTCTTGTTCTAATATTTTCCTGTTGGCAGAAGTCAGAACTCCTCCAGGCAGATATCTAAGGCATTTCCTGGATCTTCAAGGCGGTCTCTCTTCTCTTATCTCCCAATCCCCTTCCCCCAGGTGAATGCTTTTTTCAATTAGAATTCTATTAAGGTTAATTTGGAAGCATTCACTAGGGGGTGCAGGGAATAGTTCTTCTGCTCCTGTGGAATCTCTGGCACCAGGTTAGTGAATCTGACACCATGGTGCTGATGTCAATATGTATTGGTACCCTACTAACTCTGTCTCCTGGGTCTTACATAGACTATCGGCTCCATAGGCCCCACAGGTACAGTGTGGTAGCATACACAAATGAGGAAGACCAAGCTGAACCAAGCAATCACAGTCAGGGCCACAGAGGGATGGCCAATTAGGAAATAGGCATTCAGAGTTGCTGTCATGATCGTGGATAAGGTTAAACAGGAACACAGAGGTGGTGTCACAGGCTGCAATAAAAGGAAATGTAATAGTAGTGCAAACTTCCTTAACAGCCTTCCATTACAAGATTTTGTTTGTCGTAATGTTCTTAAAGATGTAATGCTCTCAAAAGTTGTTATAGATTTTAATCTTACCATGTCCATTGCTGTTGCCCCCATTCCTCTTACCCTCTTCCTCCTGTGTCGGTGCGCGAGGAGCCTCGCACGCTGCTTTTAATGCCAGATGTACGACCATTTTAAGCGGAAAATCGGGCCGCTTGCAACCGCTAAAAAGGGTTGTATTATGTACAAACCCTATTTTGCGAGTCATTAACCTATTACCGACTCGCAAAATAGGGCTTGCGAGTAACTTTTAGGGAGAGGCATGCCAAGGGTGTCCCTTCCTAATAGCGAGTCGCACTGGTATGTCTGATTGTTTTACGACCACAAACATGGATGCAAAACAATCGTAGTAACCACCTACTTCAAGTAGGTGGTAAGTCAGTCGCAAACGGGAAGGGATCCCCAGGGGACCCCGTCCCCTTTGTGAATGAATGCGAAAATATTTTTTCAAGAGCAGGCAGTGGACCACTGCCTGCCCTTAAAAAATGAAAAGCAAACTTGTCATTTTTTTTCTTTTAAAAGCATCCCGCTTCCTTTAAGGAAAACGGGCTGCATTTGAAAAAAAAAGTTGCTTTATTTAAAAAGCAAACACAGACATGGTGGTCTGCTGTCCCCAGCAGGTCACCATCCCTGTGTTCTTGCCCATTCCCAATGGGTCGCAGATTACGACCTGTCTCATGAATATTGATGAGGCAGGTCATTTGAGAACCCATTGGGAATCGCTAAATGTGTCTAAGACACATTAGTACATTCCATTTTGCAAGTCGCAAATTGCGAGTTGCAAAAATTGCAATTTGCGACTCGCAAAACGGAACGGTCATACATCTGGCCCTTAGAATGTTAACGGTGAGGCAGCTTTACAACGCGGGGGACGCAATAACGGCATTCTGGACACGACGTCTTTCTGTGTGGAATAAAACTGTTGTGCTTCCTCAACTCATGTTTGTAATTACTACAGACGATGAGTGACGGCATCTTCATGGAGTATCGCCTCGTCTTCTGAAATGTGAAACACCATTCTCCCTACCTCCATTGTACTGCAGTTCTGTGTGGCTATGGAGCATCTTTCTGCCGTAGTTCTTCTCTGCCATTCACCCCAAGTCTCTCATGAACAGTTCTCTCTAGCATATCTTATCCGAAGTGCAACACATTCTTCGCTGGAGGCCTGCCCTTCAAGCCATGCCCCAGCTGGTGCTATCTTCTCAATTACGCCCTTCCACCAGTCAAGCCTCTGGGGACGGATTCCGGAAGCATATTACGCTTACAACATGGGTACTCGCAAACATTTTCCCAGGGGCCGCAAAGTATGGTCTGTGATGTGCCCGAGGGCCTCATTGATGCCAGCATGGTGGGAGTGGGGCGTTGTGAGAGAGGGGTTAAAGTGGGCGCTATCGGTAGCTTGAGAGATTAAATTGTAAAAAGGAAGTCACTTGATTATTGAATTGGAATAAAATAGAATTGTACCACGTGAAACTAAAAACTTAGGTTTAATCCTGGCTTCCCTACTTCACCAAATTGTGTGATCCTAGATAATTGTTTAATTTCACTTTGTCTCCTATTTCTTCATTGTGACATACAAGAGCACCTTGAAATACATGAGCTCAGGATATGCACTGTACAATAATAATGCTGTCCATGTATAATAAGAACCCAGACCATCCAGAAGGTTCTATGTGACAACTGCCTTTCCTCTTAGTACACTATTGGCGTTGTTGTCAAGGTGGGTAGAGGCATCAATGTTTCTATGTTCATTTTTGAAAACTATCAGTTTTAAAAATACTTCTGAATGCACTGATATAATCCGATGTACCAAGGTGAAATGCAATTGCATGTTAATGAAACACACTTTTTGAATTTTGAAAATACTTTATCATATTTTTACACGTTTGTTGCAAAATGTCTTTAAAGAAATTATTCTTTCCTAAAGTTCCTAAAGTTAAGTGGTGCAGGACACCTTTTTTACTTCTTCTCTTTTACTTCAGTAAGGGTAAATTAACGTTTGCTGTTTAGTTAACATCTTCCTGAATGTTACTGCTCGATCAAGTACACAGCAGCCCAGTGCAATCGTTCTGCTGGGGGCCACACGTTAAGGGCAGGAGGGCCGCATGCAGCCCCCGTACCGTACTTTCTTTGAGTATCACTGGCTTACATGGTGCATTGCCTTCAAGTGTATTAATAGTGGAACTCTTGTGTATGTCAGTATTTGACATTCTCTACAGCGCATAGCTCATAGTTCCCGGTCAGCAGCCTGAGGAGTATTGTTTTTACATCCAGACACCGGCAAATATTATATATATATCTATATATATATATGCAAAAACAGGAGCAGAGAACTCTGGGGAGTTCTCAAGTTAAGGTGGAAAGCAGCTCCAGTAGGAGCACTCTCAACACCAGCGACACTCTAAATTTGCTCACCTCAAATGTCTGCTTTTCTATCAAAGTCTTTAAGCATAGGATTAGCGCAGTGCTATCCACGCCGAGATAGAAAGGGACAAAGTCTTTTGCCATTTTTACAGCAAAGTCTTTAAGCATAGGATTAGCGCAGTGCTATCCCTGCCGAGCTGTAAAATGGCCAAAGCCTTTTACCACTCCAGGCACAGTATTACAGCTTTGGATTGGTAAAATACCATCCAAGCCAACCTGAAATGAATAAAAGCAACCCTGACACGTGTTTCGCTCTCGTTAGAGCTCTTCAGAGAGGTATAGCTTTGTCCAATGCGCTAATCCTATGCTTAAAGACTTTGATAGAAAAGCAGACATTTGAGGTGAGCAAATTTAGAGTGTCGCTGGTGTTGAGAGTGCTCCTACTGGAGCTGCTTTCCACCTAAACTTGAGAACTACCCAGAGTTCTCTGCTTCTGTTTTTGCATAATTTATTCGTCACTCTATGCCTGAAAGGGTTTTGTTTTGACTTATACTGGGTGCTCCCTTGTGTCTGGATAAAGCTACACCTCTCTGAAGAGCTCTAACGAGAGGGAAACACGTGTCAGGGGTTGCTTTTATTCATTTCAGGTTGGCTTGGATGGTATTTTACCAATCCAAAGCTGTAATACTGTGCCTGGAGTGGTAAAAGGCTTTGGCCATTTTACAGCTCGGCAGGGATAGCACTGCGCTAATCCTATGCTTAAAGACTTTGCTGTAAAAATGGCAAAAGACTTTGTCCCTTTCTATCTCGGCGTGGATAGCACTGCGCTAATCCTATGCTTAAAGACTTTGATAGAAAAGCAGACATTTGAGGTGAGCAAATTTAGAGTGTCGCTGGTGTTGAGAGTGTTCCTACTGGAGCTGCTTTCCACCTAAACTTGAGAACTACCCAGAGTTCTCTGCTTCTGTTTTTGCATAATTTATTCGTCACTCTATGCCTGAAAGGGTTTTGTTTTGACTTATACTGGGTGCTCCCTTGTGTCTGGACAAAGCTATACCTCTCTGAAGAGCTCTAACGAGAGCGAAGCACGTGTCAGGGGTTGCTTTTATTAATTTCAGGTTGGCTTGGATGGTATTTTACCAATCCAAAGCTGTAATACTGTGCCTGGAGTGGTAAAGGCTTTGGCCATTTTACAGCTCGGCAGGGATAGCACTGCGCTAATCCTATGCTTAAAGACTTTGCTGTAAAAATGGCAAAGACTTTGTCCCTTTCTATCTCGGCGTGGATAGCACTGCGCTAATCCTATGCTTAAAGACTTTGATAGAAAAGCAGACATTTGAGGTGAGCAAATTTAGACTGTCGCTGGTGTTGAGAGTGCTCCTACTGGAGCTGCTTTCCACCTAAACTTGAGAACTACCCAGAGTTCTCTGCTTCTGTTTTTGTATAATTTATTCGTCACTCTATGCCTGAAAGGGTTTTGTTTTGACTTATACTGGGTGCTCCCTTGTGTCTGGACAAAGCTATACCTCTCTGAAGAGCTCTAACGAGGGCGAAACACGTGTCAGGGGTTGCTTTTATTCATTTCAGGTTGGCTTGGATGGTATTTTACCAATCCAAAGCTGTAATACTGTGCCTGGAGTGGTAAAAGGCTTTGGCCATTTTACAGCTCGGCAGGGATAGCACTGCGCTAATCCTATGCTTAAAGACTTTGCTGTAAAAATGGCAAAAGACTTTGTCCCTTTCTATCTCGGCGTGGATAGCACTGCGCTAATCCTATGCTTAAAGACTTTGATAGAAAAGCAGACATTTGAGGTGAGCAAATTTAGAGTGTCGCTGGTGTAGAGAGTGCTCCTACTGGAGCTGCTTTCCACCTAAACTTGAGAACTACCCAGAGTTCTCTGCTTCTGCTTTTGCATAATTTATTCGTCACTCTATGCCTGAAAGGGTTTTGTTTTGACTTATACTGGGTGCTCCCTTGTGTCTGGACAAAGCTATACCTCTCTGAAGAGCTCTAACGAGAGCGAAACACGTGTCAGGGGTTGCTTTTATTCATTTCAGGTTGGCTTGGATGGTATTTTACCAATCCAAAGCTGTAATACTGATTCCTGGAGTGGTAAAAGGCTTTGCCCATTTTACAGCTCGGCAGGGATAGCACTGCGCTAATCCTATGCTTAAAGACTTTGCTGTAAAAATGGCAAAAGACTTTGTCCCTTTCTATCTCGGCGTGGATAGCACTGCGCTAATTCTATGCTTAAAGACTTTGATAGAAAAGCAGACATCTGAGGTGAGCAAATTTAGAGTGTCGCTGGTGTTGAGAGTGCTCCTACTGGAGCTGCTTTCCACCTAAACTTGAGACCTACCAGAGTTCTCTGCTTTTGTTTTTGCATAATTTATTCGTCACTCTATGCCTGAAAGGGTTTTGTTTTGATATATATATATATATATATATATATATATATATATATATATATATATATATATATTCTATAGTTAGGAGGACATTTCACTCATACAAAACCATAGAAATTCCACCGTTATAGTTAGTTCAGTTAACTATAACTCGCGCCCCCGCAATGCACTGCTCATGACGTCACATATTACATCTTTCATGGCATTGTCAGTGACATCACTGATGACATCATCCACGTGATAATCTGATGCACCTCATCACACCCTAATATAACCTTTAATACATCCCACTGTAAAATACACACTACCATTTTCGAAACCATCCACACACCAATACCAGTTACTACATACTCACTCACTGATTCCTAGGTCTGCACACACATCCACTCATTCACGTGTACAATCACTTATACATGCAGTCACTTATCAATACAACACTATCATATGCACTCATACACCTATTCAGACACACAGACCGCCACTCATCCATGGAGTTAATCACACACCCAGTCAGTCATGCAAAGAATCAATCACACTCCCATTTACTCATCTAAACAGTTATACACACACCACCTCACTAATTCATACAGACAGTAACGCATAGTTACTCTCTTATGTAATCACTGAAACAAGTACAGACTCATCCATACATGCCACTCTCACAATCACTCAGTCTCACATATAGTTATTTATATACACCATCACTCACATATACTTCCTTTTACATATGTAGTTACTCACATATGTACCACTGAGACATCCATTCACTCACCAACACACCCATACACACACTTAGCCACCCATACAGCCCTTCACAGATGCACTCTTGAACCCATACACCCAGTGAATCACCTACTCACACATCTATGCACAGAGTCACACACCTCCAACCCACCCACACACACACTCAGTCCCCCATACAAATACTCAAGCAAACAATCAATAACCCATATAGACACTAATGTAGCTACTGACCAACCCATGTAGCAGCTTACACAACAACAGACAGACTGATACAGACATTCACACAGTTTAGTCACTAACCCATGCATTCAGTAAGACACGTTTAATCAGTCACTTATACAATCAGTTACATACCTTCTAAATCCTCCATCCAGACACTTATACACCCACTCATTCTTCAATACACCTTGCCATATATATAAAACATATTTAAACTTTACAGAAACACACAGTCACTGGATGATGTCATCAGTGATGTCATTTGTGATGTCATCAGTGATGTCACTGACCATGCCATGAATGATGTAATATGTGACGTCATGAGCAGTGCATTGTGGGGGCGCGAGTTATAGCTAACTGAACTAACTATAACGGTGGAATTTCTATGGTTTTGTACGAGTGAAATGTCCACCTAACTATAACGTCCCTGAAACCTATGGTTTTTCAGTGAATTTCAAAGGTTTTTAAATGCTAATTTCTAACTATAATGTCCCTGAAACCTATGGTTTTTTCAGTGAATTTCTAAGGTTTTTAAATGCTAATTTCTAACTATAACGTGCCTGAAACCTATGGTTTTTCAGTGAATTTCAAACGTTTTTTAAATGCTAATTTATAATTATAATGTTCATTAAACCTATGGTTTTTTCAGTGATTTTAAATTATCATTCCATTGTCAAGCTAGTGGAAACAGCCGATATCGCCAGTTTTCCAACAATAGCTTCCGCAAAAGAATTCGCCACAAATGAGAGCGACACCTAACGCTAATAATATGCAAAGTTGGCATTCCCGTGCAAAAATAACACGAAAACACCACTTCCCGATATTTTCAACGAGCAGCCAAATCTGGGGTGCGATCCAAAAACAGGCGATAAGCTGCGTTAGCAGTAAGAATTTAACATCTGCCTTTTACTGGTGTAAAGCAGGACGACTACCTACAGTGTGAAAGGGAGCCCAGCCCATAACCACATCTAAAGACCAACACATGTCATAGAGCTACTGACCATGCAGCTCCGACACCCAAGAAGGCCACAACACCCACTGCCATCACCCTCAGGACCTCCCCGCCGGACCACCCCCCTCCCTACTACCACCGAGGCAGTGCAGAACAGGACAGCGGACCCTCCAAAAACGGCATGGTCCCTCAGCCACACAATAGCTGAATGTTGGGAGATGTGGCAACCAAGTATGTGTGAAGGACGCAAGTCACCCATCAATAAAAATGCACACAATACCAAGTATAGCGGTGATGTGGTGGACAGACCTCACTATGCAGAGCACAAACCTCTCCATGTGGACATATACTGCTGGTACTTGTAGTGTTGTGGACAATAGACGCAACCATGTTACCTCAGGCAGTGGGGAAGATCTCGGTCATGTAGCTGTGTTGTCCCCCCCTGGAAGCGGAAGCGTATTGGGCTGGTCCAACGTACCCCACTCCAGCGTAGGAGTATGAATAAATAGGCTGGGGCTCTGGGCGTGGTTCACTTGTGGGAAGGCCAAAACGCCTGCCAGGGCGGCAGCCCTCACCCTGCCACGAGGCCTCCGCTGTGACCGCCGGCCTCCTCGACACAGGCCCCCTGCGAACCCAGCAGCAGAGCACCACAGACTTATGTCTGTACAGACTACTGCCTTCGATCTACACTGCGGACAGCAGGGCTCACAATTCAGATCGAGTCCCGATTGCAGATGACGCAGTCCAGCAGGCAAGAGACATTGCTCCCAGTGCGGCCCGCCCGGACCACGCATCATCGCAGGCTGCGCACACGCTGAGTGCTTCAGGTGCCACTAACTCAGTGCACCACAAGTCATCGCCCCGTAGCCTTATTAAGGCAGAATTCATTAGACAAAAGACATTGCTACCAGTCTGGCCCGGCCGGACCACGCATCATCGCAGGCTGCGCACACGCTGAGTGCTTCAGGTGCCACTAACTCAGTGCACCACAAGTCATCGCCACGTAGCCTTATTAAGGCAGAATTCATTAGGCAAAAGACATTGCTACCAGTGCGGCCCGCCCGGACCACGCATCATCGCAGGCTCCACACACGCTGGTTGCTTCAGGTGATACTAACTGTACAGCTCAACTCAACGCCACGTGGCTGTGGGCCCTTGCTGACCGCTGCCTCCGGCCTACACTGCGGTCATCAGGGCTCACATTTAAAATTGACTCTTGATTCATTAATTGCAGAGTCCAGTAGGCAACTAAGTATTACGTCCCTAAAACCTACATAATATCCTTTTAGTATCCTTGCTTCAAGAACATGTTTTATATCAGTTATAGCTTTAGTACAATGACCAACTTCATCTTGCAAGTCCAAAGGAACACTGAATGGCAGTCTACACTGCGGACAGCAGAGTTCACAATTTGAATTCAGTCTTGATTTATTAATTGCAGACAGAATTGTACTCTATGTCCTCGAATTTTGTCAAGAGGAAGTGACAAAAAGCATTCCTTGATGTCTGTGCTGACTACTGCCTTCGATCTACACTGCGGTCAGCAGGGCTCACAATTCAGATCGAGTCGCGATTGCAGATGACGCAGTCTAGTAGGCAAGACACATTGCATCATCGCTGGCTGCGCACACGCTGAGCGCCACACCTACCACTAACTGTATGCAGCTCAAATCAACGCCATGTGGCTGTAGGCCCTTCCTGACCTCTGCCTCCGGCCTACACAGTGCTCAGCAGGGCTCACAATTCAAATTCAGTCTTCATTCATTAATTTCAGAGTCCAGTAGGCAACTAACTATAACGTCCCTGAAACCTACATATTTCGACAGTGTATTCCATAAATGTTTCATCTTTTGTTCCATACACCTACACTGCGGTTAGCAGAGCTCACAATTTAAATTGAGACATGATTTATTTATTGCAGACAGAATTGTACTCTATGTCCTCGAATTTTGTAAACAGGAAGTGACTAAAAGCATTCTTCGATGTCTGTGCTGACTACTGCCTTCGATCTACACTGCGGATAGCAGGGCTCACAATTCACATCGAGTCGCGATTGCAGATGACTGAGTCCAGTAGGCAACAGACATTGCTCCCAGTGCGGCTCGCCCACACCACGCATCATCGCTGGCTGCGCACACGCTGAATGTTTCTCATGCCCCTATTTCAGTGCAGCACAACTCATGGACCCTTTATGATACAATGTTTTGTGTATAATTTCACTTCTGCTGCCCCTACCTCAGTGTACCACAAGTCATGGACCCTTTACGATACAATCTTCTATGTATTATTTCACATCTGTTGCCCCTACCTTAGTGCAGCACAAATCATTGACCCTTTATGATTGAATCTATGTGCCTGATCCAATGATTACTGTTGTACTTGTTGCCAGCACCAACCATTCCCGGAGGGCTGGCTTACACTCACCCCACATGCATCCAGCACAGACGTCACTGGACATGTGACCCTGGTAATAAAAATGAGTCGAGCGCACGTGCCCGTACCCAGTTCCACTATCTATCTGTGTCCGTGTGTTCATTATGTATGCAAGATGCCGCCCCTGGGCCCTACCACATTACATTGTGCTGTGGACAGCGTATGCAACCATGTTACTCTGGCAGTGGGGAAAACTTCGGTTATGTAACTTTCTCTCGGTCATTGTACAAGTACGTATGTAGAGACTGGATCATTACAGTACTGCAAGGAGAGTGTATAGTGAATTTATAAGTGCTTGGGGATTGGTGGAGTAATTCTATAAGTACATATGTTGGCGCAGCCTAACCCGAACACAAGCTTGGCTCTAATTGGCTGCCCTCCATGTGCCAAAAACTGAAACTTAAACTTTCCATGGCCCTGTATTGCTACAGCTGCAACACTCCACTGAATGTGCAATAAACATTCATATCCACACAGATGTGTCATGTCCACCATCTTTCATGTGTGGAACTATTGATGAATGTAGGGTCAGTGATTCCCCGTACCTTCCATGTTGGCTATGTTGTGGGACTTGGCTCACAGAGTGACACAGCTTGCGACCCGGGTGACGTCAGCACTACAACAGGGACACCCGCATCAGTTGATTCCTCATACAGACCAGGACGGAGCCACGCCCAGAGCTCTGGAGTCATTCTTCACAGCCTCACGCAGGACTGGCATACGCCAGGCCAGCCCACTCCGCTTACGCTTACAGGGAAGGACAACAACGCTACATGGCCCAGATTTTCAGTACACTGATCTGCTGGTCACACCCTAGTTGTCAGTACGCCACAGCCACTCCCTCACGGCTAGTATACACCCACACCACACCCATCCAGCACACGCGTCACAAGACACGTGACCCTGCCAATAAAAAAGACCGGGCGCACGTGCTCGACGCCATTTCAGAGTTGCTCGCACCGGATACACTGCGGCCGGCACAGGCACACCGGCACGGGACGGTGACTTTCGGTCCACTGAGGTACGGGTACCGTAACTGCTGAGCGGGTGTGCAGCCTGCGGTGATGGCCCGTCCCGGCGGCCTGGACAGCTCAGGTTTTGTGTGCCCTGCTGGACCGCAGTGTAGGCCTGAGCCATCAGACAGCGCAGGCCTACCGCCACGTGGCGTCGCCTCGCTGGTCACAGAGTTAGTGGCACCGCAAGGGCTGAGCGGGTGTGCAGCCTGCGATGAAAAGCCCGGTGCACTGATATGTCCTCTGCCATGGCGAAATCAAGACCCAGCACCAAATGTGAGACCTGGTGGCCTGCGGAGCGGGGCTGCATGACATGCAGGGTGCTTGTCCGTGGGCCCAGGGCTTGGGGCTTGCAGCGGCACAAAGTAGGCCCTCTTTTCTACACGCAAGTTGCGAAAGGTGAGCAGAGAGGCTTGTTAGTGCAGCAGCGGGCAGTCACCTCCGGGCAGTGGGAGTGGATGGGGTGCAGCAGCCTGGGTGCGCAGGGGCGGACAGTCACCTCCGGGCAGTGGGAGTGGTTGGGGTGCAGCAGCCTGGGTGCGCAACAGCGGGCAGACACCTCTGGGCAGTGGAAGTGGATGGGGTGCAGCAGCCTGGGTGCGCAGCGGCGAGCAGACACCTCTGGGCAGTGGAAGTGGATGGGGTGCAGCAGCCTGGATGCACAAAGGCGGGACAGAGAATTAGGCGTGTGCAGTTGTATGTACTCTGCCATTACTGATTCCATACTACGTTTCAGATGACTAAGCTTGAGGGCTCCACTATGTCCCGGCACGTGGTTGGAGACACACCGGTGACGGAAAGGTGAGCTGGGAGGGTTTTGTCCACAGTGTCGGCACTCACTGTCCCTCTCCATCTCTTCCTTTCTCTCCCTCACACTCTTTCTCTCTCCCTTCCTCTCTCTCTCACTCTATCTCTTCCTCTCTCTCACACTGTTTTTTTCTTTCTCTCTCTACCTCTCTCTCTCTTTCTCTCTCTCTCACTCTTCCTCTGTTTCTCTCTTCCTCTTTCTCACACTGTTTCTCTCTTTCTCTCTCTCTTCCTCTCTCTCACTGTTTCTCTCTCTCTTCCTCTCTCTCTCTCTCTCACTCTTTCTCTCTGTCTACCTCTCACTCTTTCTTTCTTTCTGTCTCTCTTCCTCTCTCTCTCCTTTGATGGACGCATGACGCACAATCTTATCTTGCTTTTTGTCTAGCAGGCTGTGATTCACAGATTGACGACCCCCCCGACACGGACCTCCCGCCACGAGGTGATGACTTCAGTTCCACTGAGTTAGTGCCAACAGAGCTGAGCACGTGTGCAGCCTGCGATAATGCGTGGCCATCCTGCAATCAACACCCGCTCTGAATTGTGAGCTCGGCTTGACCGCGTGTACGCAACTTGCGCCTGAGGAGGTTGCTTCAGCACGTGGTGGACCCTCTTCGACACACGCCGGTGGCGGAAGGTGAGCAGAGAGCCTTGTTTCCGCAGCAGCGAGCAGTCACCTCTGGGCGGTGGGAGTGGATAGTGTGCAGCACCCTGGGTGCACAAGAGCGGGCAGACACCTCCGAGCAGTGGAAGTGGATGGGGTGCAGCAGCCTGGGTGCACAGGAGCGGGCAGACACCTCTAGGCAGTGGGAGTGGATGGGCTGCAGCACTCTGGGTGCGCAGGAACGGGCAGTCACCTCCGGGCAGTGGGACTGGATGGGGTGCACCAGCCTGGGTGCACAGCAGCGGGCAGACACGTCTGGACAGTGGGAGCGGATGGGATACAGCAGCCTAGGTGCGGAGAGGCGGGCAGACACCTCTGGGCGGCGGGAGTCGATGGGGTGCAGCAGCCTGGGTGCGCAGGGGCGAAACAGAGAATTAGGCATGTGCAGTTGTATGTACTCTGCCATTACTGATTCTATACTATGTTTCAGATGACTAAACTTCAAGACTCCACTATGTCCCGGCACGTGGTTGGAGACACACCGGTGGCAGAAAGGTGAGCTGTAAGGATTTTCTCCACAGTGTCAACACTCACTCTCCCTCTCCATCTCTTCCTTTCTGTCACTCACACTCTTTCTCTCTCTCTCACTCTGTATCTCTTCCTTTCTCTCTCTCACACTCTTTCTCTCTTTCTATGTCTCTTCCTCTCTCTCTCATTCTTTCTTTCTCTCTCTCTTCCTCTCTGTCTCACTCTTTCTCTCTCTCTCTACCTCTCTCTCACACTGTTTCTCTCTTTCTCTCTCACTTCCTTGTATCTCACTCTTTCTCTCTTTCTCTATCTCTTCCTCTCTCTCTCACTCTTTCTCTGTCTTCCTCTCTGTCTCACTCTTTCTTTCTCTGTCTCTTCCTCTCTCTCACTCTTTCTCTCTTTTTCGCTCTCTCTCCTTTCATGGACGCACGACGCACAATCTTATCTTTCCTTTTGTCTTGCAGGCTGTGATTCACAAATTGTCAAGGGATGACACGCCATACCTGTACCTACTTTTATTTTGTTGTTTTGTTTAAATAAAATGTTTTATATGTAAATCCATAGATGACTGAGATTCTTATTTGTCCAACCTCACATGCATCTTCTTTACTATAATTGTGCGACATCAGCCAATTTGTTACGTTCCAGATTTCCTAACGTTGCTGTCACATTTGTTTGTGTGGGGGGAGGTGAGGGGGATGGCAGACAATGGGCTGGTGGCGGGGGTGTCGGAGCAGTGTTGGGTGTCCGAGCTGCATGATCGTTGGCTCCATTGCATCTGTTGTCATTCACGTATGGCTCTGGGTGGGCTCCCTTTCATATTGCAGGTTGTAGTCCGACTTTACACCAGCTCAGAGCAGGTGTAAACTTTCTGCTACTAACGCACCTTATCGCCTGTTTTGTACTCTCTTCGACGATCTTGCTGGTGGTTGAGACACTTGCGAAGTGATGTGTTCGCTGCTTTTTGCACGAGAACGCCTACTCTACATCTCATTAGCAATATTTGCCGGACTCATCCGTGACGATGCTTTTTGAGGCTGCTATCGCTGGTAAACTGGTGATATGGGCTGTTTGCTCCAGCTTGTGAATGGTGCGTTAAATTTATCACTATTTTGGTTGCGATAAAGTGCCGTTAACTCGGCGATATGTCCTTGAGAATATACCCCTCGGTGTTTGAAAGACTTAAAAAGTACTCGAGTGCTGCGCTGAGAACCGCGGACCCATCGCTTTCACAACTTTGCTATGACAGGGCGGGAGAGAGCGAGGGAGAGAGACGGAGTGAGATAGCACAAGCAGCGCAAGGCCGCACGGGCACCTGGCTCCACATACCAACATGTGTGTGTGCATCGCCATCCGTGCACAGGCAATTCCCCCACAATGCAGCCCACACACATATCAATCACAGAACATCAGCAATGAAGGCAATGTGGTACAAAACTCCCCTCATACGGGTTCTGTGTCCGGTGTGTGTGGCGGGGTGATGGCTGCATGGCTGTGTTCCCCTGACACATCAGACTGCGTAGGTGATGGGGCTGCATCAGATGTCGTCCAGCACCTATGCAAAAACAATGTCTGGCTCACAGAGGCGGAGCTTGCCAAAGGGATACACCCCCGCACATAACACACCTTCTTAATTTCTAATTTACCTTCCTAGTTGGTATGCAGATTTCAAATGTCACAAACGCATGCAATTCTTTTCTTGTCACACAGTACATGTAATGCACCGCTTTCATCAAGAATGGAACCAGTAATGGCACAATTTCCCTGTTGCTCCACACATAAATCCATGTAAAGAACAAATCAGAATAGTTCCTTATTTTTTTTAGATTGCAAAACCTCTCTTTATTGCTTATTTTTGAACTTTCCATATAAACAGTTTTTTTAAGGACACATACAGGTGAAAAGTTCAACGTATTGTATCAACACTTTCTAGAACATTCTACGACATGTGCAGGTTAAAAGTTCATCATTTTTTTAAACCTACCGATATATTTTTTTGCAACATTTTCTCCAACATTTAACGGCACGTGCAGGTCAAAAGTTCACCATTCTTTGAAGTTTGAACTGCACCTTCCAAATACAATTAGCAGGTGTGGTTGAGCTGAGCAAATTTCATCCTATAATATGTACTCCATGTATAAACTGCTTTTTTATTAACCAATCACAAAGATGCTTTTCATCAAAACTAAAATACACCCTACTTTTTAGGACACAATACATTTCATCTCCCAATCGGTTAACGTTTTGTATGTGAAAAAAAAAGTAGTTCCCCATGTTTAAACATATCTCTCATTCTACGAACGGACTGCATGAGCTACAGACATTTATCCATATCTTCTAGCCATACCTTCAAAATGCTAGTGTGGATTGTAGGACATAGCTATGTTTTCTGGTGCAAGAGGTATGCAGAACAGAGACGTATTGACTTAGACCTAGGTTTACAAAATGTGCACATTAAATGGTTTGCACAGAGAGGATTGAAGTGGCACCAATTGCTCCCTTTGGTTAAAACCTGTTTGCATCTCCAACACCCTGATCTCATGATTGTGCACTGTGGTGGTAACGACCTAGGCACATTGACTGGGGTAGGTTTGGAAATGCTTATGAAGGACACCTTTGGACAATTGATGTTACTTTTGCCTCAAACTGTCTTTGTATATTCCAATATATGCCAAAGACAGAAGTGGAAATGGTCAAACCAATTTTGTCATAAGATTGAAAAATCTAGGAAGAATGTCAACAAAGCTGTGTCTGCATACCTCAGAGACCATAGAATGGGGTCGATCTACAACAACAACATACGTTTTGATATGGCTGATATCTACAGAAGTGATGGAGTACACTTCACAGATGAGGGAAACCGAGTTTTCCTGATTAACCTGAAGCTGTGCATCCGCACTTATATGTAGCTCCAACTAATAAACACAAGGGCTCTTTTTAGAGCCGCCTTATATTCCCAATTTTGGCTCGCAGAGTGTCCGCTGCGGTTCGGCTAGCAGAGGGACACCTGCGGGCCGTCGGGCAGGCTCGCAGAGGAAGAGCTGCGGCCCGTGGGCTCAGCTCGCAGAGGGAGACCTACGAGCCGTTGGCTCGCAAAAGCACAGCACCGTACTGGCTCGCAGAGGGAGAGCTGTGGTCTGACTCGCAGAGGGAGACCAACGGGCCAACAGGCCTGCTAGCAGAGACACAGCTATCAGTTAACGGGCTGGCTCGCAGACATACAGCTGCGAGCCCTCCGAGCTGCAACCCGACGGGCTAACTCGCAGAGGGAGAGTAACGGGCCGACGGGCCTGCTAGCACAGACACAGCTACGAGCTAACTAGGTGGCTCACAGAGGTAGAGCTGCGGGCCCGACGGCTCGCAGACACAGAGCTGCGAGCCGACGGACTGGCTTCTAAAGGCATAGCCGCGAGCTGATGATGTGGGGAGAGGGAGCGTAAAAGGAGTATCTCGCACAGACAGACCTGTGGGATATTTTCAGTATTGCCTCGCAGAGGTAGAATTACAGATCCGATGCCTTTTAGAGGGAGAGATGCGAGCTGACGGACTGAGTCACAAAATGGCTGACAGCTCGCAGTCGCAGAGCTGCGAGGCGACGGACTGGCTTCTAAAGGCATAGCCGCGAGCTGGTGATGTGGGGAGAGGGACCGTGAAAGGGGTATCTCGCACACACAGAGCTGCGGTATATTTGTAGTGTTGCCTCGCAGAGGTAGAACTACGGACCTGATGCCTTGTAGAGGGAGAGTTGTGAGCTGACGGACTGAATCACAAAATGGCTGCCAACACTTCCTAGTTTCAACAGTTCGCAGCCAATCAGCCGCAAGCTCGTGCTCGTAACGCCTCAGCCAATCAGATGTCAGAATTCTTAAATATCGATATCTGGAAAATTTGATATTTCTCTAAAACTACTGAATGGATTTACCCCATTTAAACAAAAGCGTGCTTTCTGGACCAAGACCTTTCTCTCTGCCAAATTTGGTGTAATTCCGTTCAGCAGTTTGACCTGTAGCCTTGTCTAAAGTTTCCTATGGAAATTGCATGGAGAAAACACGTTTTGGGACCCCCCTTTTTTCTTAGCCCCCCCCCTTGACGAATCCCCCCCAAACTTTTAGGATAGGAGCTAACCTGAAAAGAGGAACTTTTTGGAAAATTTCGTAAAGATTCGTCAAACGACGCCAAAGTTATAAGCACATCAAAAAATGCTTTTCCTATGGAAACGTGGTCCTAACTATAACTATCTACTGGCGACCGCTAGATAGATATATATATATATATATATATATATATATATATATATATATATATATATATATATATATATATATATATATATATATATTCACTGAAAAAACCATAGGTTTTAGGGACAGTTATAGTTAGTTGGACATTGCACTCGTACAAAACCCGTGAAATTCCCCGTTATAGTTAGTCCAGCTAACTATAACTCGCGCCCGCAATGCACTGCTGATGACGTCACATATTACATCACTCATGACATGGTCAGTGACATCACTGATGACATCACTGATGACATCTCAAATGACATCACTGTTGACATCATCCAGTGACTGTGTGTTTCTGTAAAGTTTAAATATTTTTAATATATATAGGAAAAGACGTATTGAAGAATGAGTGGGTGTGTAAGTGTCTGTATGGATGATTTAGTAGGTGCGTGACTGACTGTATAAGTGAGTGATTTAACGTATCTTACTGAATGCATGGGTTAGTGACTAAACTGGGTGAATGTCTGTATCCGTCTGTCTGTTGCTGTGTAAGTGGCTGCATGTGTTTGTGAATAGCTACATGAGTGTCTATATGAGTTAATGAATGCTTGTGTGAGTATCTGTATGGGTGCCTGAGTGTTTGTGTGGGAGGGGTGTGTGCGACTCTGTGCATAGATGTGTGAGTGGGTGATTCACTGGGTGGATGGTTTCAAGAGTGCATCTGTGATAGACTGTATGGGTGGGTAAGTGTGTGTAAGAGTGTGTTAGTGAGTGAATGTATGTCCCAGTGGTACATGTGTGAGTAACTACATATGTGAAAGGCAGTATATATGTGTGTTGGAGTATATAAATAGCTATAAGCGAGAGTGAGTGATTGTGATAGTGGCTGTATGGATGAGTGTGTGCTTGTATCAGTGATTGTATAAGAGCGTAAGAATGTGCTACTATTTGTATGAGTAAGTGAGCTGGTGTGTGTATAACTGTATAGGTGAGTAAATGGTAGTGTGTTTAATTATTTGCATGACTGACTAGGTGTGTGAGTACCTCTATGGATGAGTGGCGGTGTTTGAGTGTCTATATAGGAGTATGAGTGCATATGATAGTCCTGTACTGAGTGACCGTAAGTATGAGTGACTGTACGGGTGAGTGAGTTGATGTGTGCGTAGACCTAAGAATCAGTGAGTGGGTATGTAGTTATTGGTGTTGGAGTGTCTATGGTTTTGCGAATGGCAGTCTGTAATTTAGAGTGGGTGTATCAAAGGTTATATTAGGGTGTGAGAAGATGCATGAAATTATCACATGGATGATGTCACCAGTGATGTCATCAGTGATGTCATTTGAGATGTCATCAGTGATGTCACTGACCATGTCATGAGTGATGTAATATGTGACGTCATCAGCAGTGCATTGCTGGGCGCGAGTTATAGTTAGCTGGACTAACTATAACGGGGAATTTCACGGGTTTTGTACGAGTGCAATGTCCAACTAACTATAACTGTCCCTAAAACCTATGGTTTTTTCAGTGAATTTCAAAGGTTTTTTAAATGCTAATTTGTAACTATAACGTCCCTGAAACCTATGGTTTTTTCAGTGAATTTCAAAGGTTTTTTAAATGCTAATTTGTAACTATAACATGTCTGAAACCTACGGTTTTTTCAGTGAATTTCAAAGGTTTTGTAAATGACAATTTTTAAATGTATTAATTGTTATATAAATTTTTTTAATACTAATTTACTACATTTTTAGAAACAATTTTTTTACATATTTTATTTTTTAAATTACATTTTAATTACATTATACATTACATTACAAAAAATACTTTCTCAGAATGAATTACTTTAGTTTAAATACTTTGCACATAGGCAATAGACTTTTAAGTACAGTAGTTACAGTTGTTGCAATGGGCAACACATTTTCAAACACAATGCAACATTCAGCTCAATGTGAATTTCTAGTTAAATGCAATTAGTTACTTTATGGATTACTTTTCTAACCACAGGACTGGATCCTAGATTCAGTCCTGGCACATCTCCTGTAAACAGTTGAGTAAAAGCGTTTTGGTTACAGTCGTGATTTTTAAGGAATATTATTGTACTTTAAAAGTTGACACTTAGAAACTTTTTCTCATAGAATCACCAATGTTATCCTACGGAAGGAAATTCACTTAGAAGGTAAAAACTGTTATCGTTACTTTTTCTTACTCAGTGTTGGATCCTGGATCCAGCACTGGTGCATCTCCTGTAAACAGTTGAAAGAATGCGTTTAAGTCATACAGGCGATTTTTAGGAATATTTGTAGTTTGTGAAAATCGACACTTTGAAACTTTTCTGCTGAAAAGCAGACAATGGATTCCTATGGAAGAAAATATAAGTTACTGGTAAGTACGGTTAAAATTACTTTTCAGGGTCGGTGCTGGGCTAAAAGATGCAGCACTGGGTTCTCTCCTGATAACAGGTGAGTAAATTGGAATTCGTACTTTGGTTGATTTTAGAGGAATATTATAAAGTTCCAAAACTCCACACTTAGAAGAATTTCCAAGTGAAACCAGTCAATGTTAGCCTATGAAGGAAATTCAAGTTACCGGTAAGTACGGTTAAAATTACTTTTCAGGACCAGTACTGGGCTGAAAGATGCAGCACTGAGGTCTCTCCTGATAACAGGTGAGTAAATCAGAATTCGGATTTCGGCTGATTTTAGAGGAATATTTGTATGTTTCAAAATCAACACTTAGAAACTTTTTCAGCAAAAAGCAGGCAATGATATCCTATGGAAGGAAATTCAAGTTACTGGTAAGTACGGTTAAAATTACTTTTGAGGATCAGTACTGGGCTGAAAGATGCAGCACTGAGGTCTCTCCTGATAACAGGTGAGTAAATCGGAATTCGTATTTCGGCTGATTTTAGAGGAATATTTTAAAGTTCCAAAACTCCACACTTAGAAGAATTTCCAAGTGAAACCAGTCAATGTTAGCCTATGGAAGGAAATTCAAGTTACTGGTAAGTACGGTTAATTTTACTTTTCAGGGTCAGTGCTGGGCTAAAAGATGCAGCACTGGGTTCTCTCCTGATAACAGGTGAGTAAATTGGAATTCGTACTTTGGTTGATTTTAGAGGAATATTATAAAGTTCCAAAACTCCACACTTAGAAGAATTTCCAAGTGAAACCAGTCAATGTTAGCCTATGAAGGAAATTCAAGTTACCGGTAAGTACGGTTAAAATTACTTTTCAGGACCAGTACTGGGCTGAAAGATACAGCACTGAGGTCTCTCCTTATAACAGGTGAGTAAATCGGAATTCGTATTTCGGCTGATTTTAGAGGAATATTTGTATGTTTCAAAAATCAACACTTAGAAACTTTTTCAGCAAAAAGCAGGCAATGATATCCTATGGAAGGAAATTCAAGTTACTGGTAAGTACGGTTAAAATTACTTTTCAGGACCAGTACTGGGCTGAAAGATGCAGCACTGAGGTCTCTCCTTATAACAGGTGAGTAAATCGGAATTCGTATTTCGGATGATTTTAGAAGAATATTTGCACAATGGTGAAGGGAGGGGGCGGGGCCTGAGGTGACATCTGTGCAAACGCGCCCCGTGGCGCGTTTTAAGTTGAGGATTAAGTCCCCTTGAATCCTGAGGGTCCTAGGGGCCAACTAGCCCACCAGGAACCTCCAATATGCGCCAGAGGCTGCGTTGCAGAGACGTGTAGAGAGGCCACACCCTCTTTACACCTCTCTGCAACGCAGCTCTGTGGCGCTTTCTGGATGTACCTGTTGGGCTAGTTGGCCCCAGGGACCCTCAGGATTGAAGGGGATTTAATTCCCCATCTTAAAATGCGCCACGGGGCCTGTTTGCACACATGTCACCTGAAGCCCCGCCCCTCCCTTCACCACTGTGCAAACACGCCCGATGGCGCGTTTTAAGTTGGGGGATTAAGTCCCCTTGAATCCTGAGGGTCCCCGGAGTCCAACTAGCCCACCATATACCTCCAAAAGCGCCACAGAGCTGCGTTGCAGAGAGTTGTAAAAGGGGCGTGGCCTCTGTACACCTCTCTGCAAGGCAGCCCCTGGCGCATACTGGAGGTTCCTGGTGGGCTAGTTGGCCCCCAGGGACCCCCAGTATTCAAGGGGATTGTTCCCCTCTGCAAACGCGCCAGGGCGCGTTTGCAGAGTGGTGAAGGAAGGGGCGGGGCCTGCGGGCCCGGTCATTTTAAAAAAAAATAATGATTTTGTCCCCTGAAGGGGGCTGTGTGGCCCCCTTCCTTTTTTCTGTTTTTGGGCCCTGGGGACCCCATCCCCCAAGGCCTTACCCCTTTTTAAATTACAAAATTTAAAAAAACGGGAAAGGGGCCGCGTGGCCCCCTTCCCTGGGCCTGTATTGGCCCCGGGGACCCCATCCCCCGGGGCATGGCCTCTATATTTATTTTTATTATTTTGAGGGGGCTGCGTGGCCCCCTCCTCTGGCCATTTTAAGGCCCCGGGGACCCCATCCCCGGGGCCGGCCATACCCTTTTTCGTTTAAATTTTTGAAAACTTTGGGGAGGGGGCCGCGTGGCCCCCTCCCGAGCCACTACTTGCCCCGGGGACCCCATCCCCCGGGGCTGGCCCTCTCGTTGGGGACTGTGGGGGTCCCCAATCCCCCACAGTCCCGCCGGCTCCCGCGTCCCTTGGGAGCCGGCATTGCTTTCCACATGGGGAGCTGCTAAGATGCAGCTCCCCATGTGAAAGCTAATCTGCTGGATATTGGAAGAGAGAGCAGGTTTCCTGCTCTCTCTTCCAATATCCAAAGCAGCTTGCTATGGCAGGACGGGAGCCGCGAGGCTCCCGTCCTGCCATAGCAAGCTACAGTGTCCCGGGGGTAGGCACCCGGGACACTGCAGGAGCCGGCCCTGGGGGTGGCGGTCCCCAGGGCCATCAAGGGCTCCAGGAGGGGCCGCGCGGCCCCCTCCCTACATCAGCACAGCCCCGGGAGGTGGTGGTCCCGGGGCTTCGGGGTCCAAAACGGACCTTGTGGGACCCCTGAGCAAACCTAGGGGGTCAGGGTGTTTCTACCCTGCCCCCTTTGTGCGCTTTGCGCACTTGTTTCTGTCCTCGGTTCTACCGAGGGACAAAATGGCTGCCAACATTTCCTGAATCGGAATGTTGACAGCCAGCTGACAGCCAATTAACATGCAGCTCGTGATCGGGACGGTGCGCGCAGGGTGCGCTGAGGGTACGCGGACCCTACTCGGCCATAGATATCACTATCTTTTTACTTTTCATTTTCTCAGCAACTACTGAACGGATTTACACCATTTAACAAAAGGGTTCTTTCTGAACCAAGAACTACCTCTTTGCCAAATTTGGTGTAATTCCGTTCAGCAGTTCGAGCTGTAGCCGTGTCTAAAGTTTCCTATGGAAAAATGCATGGGGAAAACGCGTTTTGGGACCCCCTTTTTTCTCGGCCCCCGTTTGACGAATCTCCCGAGACTTTCAGGGAAGGAGCGGACCGGAGCGAGCCACAAAGTTTGAAAATTTCGCGAAGATACGTCAACCGGCAAGAGAGTTATCTCAAAAAGAATGTCGCGGATTTCCTATGGATAATAGGTTGTAACTATAACTATCTACTGGCGACCGCCAGTAGATAATATATATATATATATATATATATGCACACACACACACATATATATACACATATATATATCCGTCAAATGTTGCCCTCAACAAAGACGCGCTCACAGGATGGTGGTTGCTTCTTTATTGCGATCCGCAGCGAAGACAAACATCAGCATGCCACCACTACTTGACGGCCTTACGCGTTTCGTGCCTCTCCGCCCTTGATCACAGGCCAAGAAATGAGCAAAACGGCACAGCTGCAGTCCCCTTCATTATACATTTTTTTGGTTGAAAGTTCCACCCCCTGTGGATGTCATGTGACTTAGGGATTATGGTACTGGTAGTCCTTCAAAGCCCCGTGGGGCCGAGTTACCCCAGTGGGTTGGCCGTTGCTCATTAATTTTCCAATTTTAAAATCCCAGTGGATTGGTGAAAATGTGAAGGTTAAAATTGCTGCCTTTGAGAACATCGCAAGAAAGTCCCTCTGTACCACAAGAGGCTCCAATTCCGAGCCGCCGTGGATCCGCTGTTTACTGCGGCGGCACGTCTTCACGACTGGACTAGCCGTTAATAAATCCATCAAATGTTGCCCTCAACAAAGACGCGCTCACAGGATATATATATATTTCTTTTCTTTTTTTAGGTAGTTATAGTTAGGACCTAGTTTCCATAGGAAAAGCGGTTTTTGTTTTGCTACTAATTCCACGCTCACTTCAGCTGCTGTCTAGAAAATTTCGGGGTGATCCATAAAGGGGCAGGTGGCGAGAAAAAGGGGGGTCCCAAAACACGAGAGCACAAGGCTCCCAGCTCAGGGGGTCAGAAAAATGTCTAGAGTTGGCAGGCTGGTGCCAACCAGTCAGGCACACACTAGTGGGTTGGTAGGTTTTCAGGGGGCACCTCTGAGTGCATTGATTAATGAATCCAACACTGGCATCAGGGTGAGCTTATTAATCTGGGATGTTTGGTACCAAACATCTTGGAATTCAGTGAAGCCATCATGGAGCTATGGAACTCGTAGTGACAAGCTCCCAGCCCATGTGCTCAGTATGGCGTCACTGTCTAAGAATGAACTTAGACAATTTAGGGGCGTATCTGTTCATGTAGTTATGCCCTCATATGAGGTATTGTGCACCCTGCCATAGGGTTGTAAGGCCTGCTGTAGGGGTGACCTACCTATGCCTCTTGCAGTGTTGGTAAGCCTGGCTCAGAGGGATGTGTGCCAGGTCAACTCTTCACTTTTATCTGCACCAAAACTGACAGGCTGCAGTGACAGTATGCTAGAGTTTGGTGAGGGATGTGTTAGGTTGGCACAGTACATGCTGCAGCCCTTAGAGACCCTTCCTGGTCACAAGGCCCTTGGTACTGGTACCTTTTACAAGGGACTTATATGTGAGCCAGAGGTGTGCCAATTGTGGAAACAAAGGTGTAGTTTTGGGAAAGAACACAGGCACTGGGAACCTCGTTAGCAGGAACCCGGTGCACACTCAGTCAAAGATGCATCACAGTCAGGCAAAAAAAGTGGGTGCCAAAAGGGATACTTTCCTACAGTTCAATCCCTCAACTGAAGAACAAGAATGAATTGTTATCCTTCCTGGGAGTATGTGAATTACATGCAAAGTTCATTAAAAATTATACAGAAAAGGTGGAACCAATGCACCAGTTGGTCTAGAAGGACATTGATTTTGAATGGAATAAAAATGCACTGATAGTATGCACATTTTGAAGGAGGAACTACAAAATGCACCCTCATTACAATCATTTGCTGCATCCTTGCCATCTAATGTTACCGTTGATGCCAGTCGAGTAGGTCTTGGGGCAGTGCTGAGTCAGGATACACTTGAAGGGAATCGCCCAATTGCATGTGCTGCTAGAAAATTGAAAGGGTTGGAAGCAAAGTATTCAGTCATAGAACATGATTTGCTAGCATGCGTATGGGCTGTTGTTAAATTCAAAAGTGTTCTATTGGGGAAGTCATTTTTAATGAAACTGTTAATAAACCCCTCGTAAGTATACTAACCAAAGGTGGGTCTGACAAAGTGTACCCAAGAATTACAAATCTGAAGTGTAAGTTACATGAATATGTATTTGACATTGAACATATCCCAGGCTGAACAAATGTACCTGCTGACTATCTGTCCTGTTAACCTTGTGAAGTTGAACCATCTGAAAGTGATGAAAGTGAATTTGATGATGATGTGACAGCAGCGTGCGACGAACCTTTGAATGAAACCATTGTAAGCAAGAAAGAATGGATAACCTCCATAACTAGTGATTGGGGTATGCCGAAGTATCAAACTTTATAGTAGTGTCGGAAATCTCACCTGGATTTTCCACAGGAGCTAGAGGAGGTCGTGATGCTAGGTCCCAACTTCCCTATAATTTGACAAAGGTCAAAGTCAACCCCGCCCGAGAGGATGAGGGGAAGAGAAGAGAAAAGAGAAGATGTCTACAGCTGACTGTGCTGCAGGAGTTAGGACTATCAGGACCGGTCTAGGCTCTCCCTGTGTGAAGGAGCAAATAAAGGTGCATCAGACATAACACCTATCACGTAATCGCAATTTATTCCCATATAATCTTTATACCACATAATGTCCTAGTGCCTGTGTAAATCCCCTCTTCCATTTAGTGTAGAAGATAGTGAGATCATCTGGTAATACCACAGGTCCAATGGTAAGAAAGAAAAGGAGAAACATGTGTTGGGGTCAAACTTTGCTTACAGTGTTCCTTAAATATCTAATGACCAGTTAACACAGCATACCTCAAGTGTTAATAATGTCCACTTAAATGTAGGCTTTATATGGCATGGCTGAAGAATACATCAGAGAGAACAAACATATTAATATATGTATATATACTGCATTACTTCATGCGCCCAATATGCCAGCCATATCGCCAGGGTCAAAAACAACAAAACAAGAATAATCCTAGACAAAATCAGGCGTGCTAAGAGAGTTCAAAGTGGCATTAATACAGTCGATCAAAGTAACACTGTACGTATTTCTTGTTTTTCCTTTAGGAAGAAAATCAGGAGAGTTCGTTATCATTCATAGCAGATCAGAAGACTTCATCAGATAAGTAAAATGAAGCAGCAGAACAGGATTTAGATTTTAAATATGTCATTGTGCTTACCGGACGATGTCTGCATAGCTTGATACTGTGTTTCTTTTACTTTACAGGAGAATCGTCGGAACATCCATGGTCTAGAAAAAGGTTTTCCCTAAAAGCAGCCACTGATGAGTCGTGACAAGATTTAGCCCAACGGGAGGAGCCTGCGGAGGAAGCCGCGATCGGCGAGGGAGAACCCGGAAGCAAAAGGTAGGTGATGCAATGGCAGGAAGCTGCATTTCAAACAACTAGGACGACAAGCAGCTTCCTGCCCGTCAACGCCGCAGATATAACTGAGATGATCTGCCCCCAGCTGCACTCGATTGACTACGCCGAAAGCTGCAGCTATGACAGTACACCCCCCGGCTTGTTCTTGTCAGGGTATCTGCGATGGAATTGGTGAAGCAAATGGGGAGCGTATACGTGACCAGCAGTGCCAATGCCCGGGCCCATGAGGAAGTGTGCTGGCACGAAACGCGTTGGGCTGGACTCGAATTTTGCGGAGCACTGTGCTGTGTTTCATACTGCATCCCCCATTAAAGAAATGGCGAAAACTTTACCCCTTGTTTGGGCCCTCTCATTCCAGGCAATTTTGTTGTTGGATTTGTAGCGGCACAGCTGCTTGTTTGCAGTCTAGCTGCAGCGCCTTAAACGATGTGGCAGCCTAAGGACGAGGATGCCAATGGAGGAAGAAACGGATGTGTGAAAACAGTTACAGTGACTTTCGCAACCCACGTGGGACTTTATTTGTGAGTAACAGTGAGTGTGGCACGGCGACTCACATGAGTTAAAATTGAAGGCACCACAAGTACCAGCAGGCCACGGGGTGGCCACGCCCACTGGGGCGGGGTGTTAAGATGTTTTTGAACAGGTGCTTGATTTAACTGCCGTAGCCTGCCCTCACTCCAATGCCCTGAGCCCATGAGGAAGTGCGCTGGCACGAAACGCGTTGGGCTGGACTAGAATTTTGCGGAGCACTGTGCTGTGTTTCATACTACATCCCCCATTAAAGAAATGGCGAAAACTTTACCCCTTGTTTGGGCCCTCTCATTCCAGGCAATTTTGTTGTTGGATTTGTAGCGGTACCGCCTGAGCCGCGGGAGGAGCCCAGCTGCTTGTTTGCAGTCTTGCTGCAGCGCCTAAACGACGTGGCAGCCTAAGGACGAGAATGCCAATGGAGGAAGAAACGGATGTGTGAAAACAGTTACAGTGACTTTCGCAACCCACTTGGGACTTTATTTGTGAGTAACAGTGAGTGTGGCACGGCGACTCACATGAGTTAAAATTGAAGGCACCACAAGTACCAGCAGGCCACGGGGTGGCCATGCCCACTGGGGCGGAGTGTTAAGATGTTTTTGAACAGGTGCTTGATTTAACTGCCGTAGCCTGCCTTCACTCCAATGCCCTGAGCCCATGAGGAAGTGCGCTGGCACGAAACGCGTTGGGCTGGACTAGAATTTTGCGGAGCACTGTGCTGTGTTTCATACTGCATCCCCCATTAAAGAAATGGCGAAAACTTTACCCCTTGTTTGGGCCCTCTCATTCCAGGCAATTTTGTTGTTGGATATATATATATATATATATATATATATATATATATATATATATATATATATATATATATATATATATATATATATATATATATATATATATATATATATTATTTATTTTATTTTTGAGGTAGAAGAGCAGGAGAGAGAGAGATAGAGTAGGATGATTAATGTATAACGTTTTCTTACAGTTCTCAGTGAGAAGGAAGGTCACCAATAACTAGAATAAGAAAAGAAGAATTCCTTCCTGAAGAATCTCTACCAGGGTAGTCTCTTCTTCTCTCCCCATCCCCTTTTCCCCCCGGAGACTTAACTGCACCCAAGTCTTTCGATTCCTTGTGGGCTGTGAGTTTCTGGAAGAGAATTGGGAATAAGCGTCATTCTGTTCCTGTGTAATTGCAACAGCGGTCTTGACACCCCTTCAAAGCAATATGGTGAGTCGACAACCATACCTCATCACCACCGATGTAATCAGGACTGGGTCTGCGATGTTGGTCTTCATATTTTTTGTACACTTTCTTAGCCTGTAACAGATTTTTTTGTGCTACCTGTTATCTCATTCATGTAATCAATGAAGTCCTGTATAGCAGGAACCGCTGGTGTAAGAGAGGAAGACAGTAACAGGAAGTGGGGATGAAAACCATATTTACAGAAAAATGGTGAAAAGTTAGTGGAGCTATGAATGAGGTTATTGTAGGCAAATTCTGCTGTCCAAAGAAACCCATCCCAATCCGTGACGTTATGTAACAGTTGCAAAAAGAACAATTGATGGACAGAATGCAGAACAATGTCGTACATTCACCCCAGTACAGAGATCTGGGCCTAAATCCATTGTTTTTTTGCTCACCATGCCATTCCAGTTTGAACCCAGCCATATGCAAATCAGTCTTGACCCTGTGCCTCATGGGAACAGTCCAGCCCGAACTGCCAGGCCAGGTCCTCCCTGGACTGGAAACAAGCATCCTAGGACCGGTTTCGGGGTTTCACCCCTCATCAGCCAGGATAGCTTGACTCCAGTGGCAAGGAGAGCACGGGACCCACGTCTGGGCATACCCATCCCACTCGGGGTGACAAATGCAAAAAGAACAATTGATGGACAGAATGCAGAACAATGTCATACATTCACCCCAGTACAGAGATTTATGCCTAAATCCATTGTTTTTTTGCTCACCATGCCATTCCAGTTTGAACCCAGCCATATGCAAATCAGTCTTGACCCTGTGCCTCATGGGAACAGTCCAGCCCGAACTGCTAGGCCAGGTCCTCCGTGGACTGGAAACAAGAATCCTAGGACCGGTTTCGGGGTTTCACCCCTCATCAGCCAGGATAGCCTGACTCCAGTGGCATGGAGAGCACTGGACCCACGTCTGGGCATACCCGTCCCACTCGGGGTGACAAATGCAAAAAGAACAATTGATGGACAGAATGCAGAATAATGTTATATATTCACCCCAGTACAGAGATCTGGGCCAAAATCCATTGTTTTTTTGCTCACCATGCCATTCCAGTTTGAACCCAGTCATATGCAAATCAGTCTTGACCCATCCCAATCCGTGACGTTATGTAACAGTTGGCACTGGAGATACTGTTCTGGAGTCTGAGTCACCCTCTCTGTCTGCCCATCTGTCTGTGGGTGGTGGCTTGAGGACAAACAAATGTCTATCTATAGCGTGTCACCCACCAACCCCCTCCAGAATTTGGAAACAAACTGAGAACCACGATCTGAAATGATGGTGGAAGGAAGACCATGAAGGCGCACTATAGATTGGAAGAACACTTCCGCCAACTCTTTGGAGGTGGGTAATTACTTCATAGGGATAAAATGGACTATTTTGGTTAACAAATCCACTATAACCAGAATCGCTGTATGTCCCTGTTCTGTTTTGGGCAATTCAACTATGAAATCCATGTAAATGGTATGCCAAGGAGCAGGGGGAGTGGGTAGTGGAGTTAACAACCCTGCAGTAGCTTGATGGGAGCTCTTAATTTGTGCACATATACTGCTTCTCTGCATATCCAGTTTAGTGTCTGCGGTGAGAGTAGGCCACCAATAGTGTCTTTTAAGGAGTTCTATTGTTTTTCCTTCACCTGTATGTCCTACTAGTATGTGATATGGCACCATTCTAAGGCCTGTTGTTGAAGCGGGACGGTAGGACCGTATAAAATCCTCTTTGAACATATGTCAATTCGTGTACTATTTGACCTTAATGAATCTGAGCAACAGCCTCCGCTTCTTTGGTTTTCTGTGCCATGGCTACTTCTTGAGTGCATTGCTTCTCAGTATACAAGGCCCCTACGATTCATTCATGCGGTATAATGTACAGTTGTTCTGAAGTGGGCTGCTGTACCTCGTACCCGAAGCAGGAAAGGACATCTGCCTTACCATGTAGTCGGACGGCTTGAAACTGAATAGCGAAATCAAAATCGCTAAAAAACTGTGTCCAGCACAGTTGCCGCATTAACAGGGCACAGGCTGAGTTCAGGAACTTCAGGTTTCTGTGATCTGTCAGGACAGTGACTGTATGTAGAGAACCGAACAAATAATCCCGCTATTTGTCAAAAGCCCTCTTTATGGCCAACAACTCCCTATCTCCCACTGTGTAATTAGTTTCAGCGGGACTCAATTTATGAGAGAAGAAAGCAACAGGATGCAGTTTCCCTGTTCCCCTTTCCCTTTGGGATAATACACCTCCCACTGTTACTTGTGAGGCATCAGCTTCTACAATAAATGGTTGTGTGGGATCTGAGTGCTATAGGATGGGGGTGCTAGTAAAAGCCCTCTTCAGCTGTTGTAATGCTTTCTTCGCTTCTTCTGTCCACTGAAACATCCTGCCTTTGTGCAATAATTTAGTAATGGGCGAGGCTAAGGAAGGACAGTGATCAACAAATCTTCGATAGAAGTTAGCGAAGACAAAAAAGCTCTGCACTTCCTTAACAGTCTGGGGGGACTTCCACTGTGTGAGTGCTATCACCTTCTGGGGATCCATGTTAATCCCCTGTGCGGACAAGACATAGCCCTAAAAGGAAACAGTAGTAACATTGAACTCACATTTCTCTAGCTTAATAAACAAGCTTTGGTCCCTCAACTTCTGTAATACAGCTCTGACGTGCTTTTCATCTTTTTGCTGGTAGGCAGAATATATCAGAATGCCATCGATATATACATATATCCAAATAGTCCCGTGAAGCCTCGTTAATAAAAAATTGGAATGCAGCTGGGGCATTGCAGAGGCAGAAGGGCATGACCAAGTATTTGTATAAACTGAATTTAGTTAGAAAAGCAGTTTTCCATTCGTCTTCTTCTTTGACACATACCAAATGGTACGTGCCCCTTAAGTCCAGTTTTGTAAAAACCTTAGCGTCTTTGACTTGATCTAGCAAGGATTGTATCAAAGGCAAGAGGCAGCGGTTCTTTATCGTCACATTATTGGAGGCTCGGTAGTCAATGCAAACGCGGAGCTCTCCACCCTTCTTGGGCATGAAAAATAAAGGCGAAGAGGCAGGAGAGTGGGAAGGTCGTATGAACCCAATCCCAATCCCAAGCATCTAATCTAATTATTCTTGTAAATGAAGGTTCTCCTTCTCTGTCAGGGCGTATATCCTGCTACAAGGTATCTGAGCCCCAGGTATAAGGTTGATCTGGCAGTCATAAGGATGGTGAGGTTGGAGAACAGTAGCCTTTGGTTGGACATGGCCCTTCTTTGGGGATTTTCCTAAAAAAAAATCTTTTTCTCCTCCTGGTTTTTGCTGATTCTCTTTCCGTGGCCTAAGGACTCTGGGCGCTTTCCCACTGTAATGCAGTGTGAAAGCGTGTGCACCCTTCCTACACATGCTAGGAAGTGGTGTTACTTGATTGCTTTAGGAGTTGTACTTGTGAGTGCCCTGTAAAAAGGTACACCATATACCCAGGGCAGGTACTGCACTGGCTGATGGTGGGTTGCAGCACTGATTGTGCCACCCACCAGAATAGCTTTTCAAACATGTATCAAGACCGCCGGCCTGTAGGTTCACAGTCGTGCCTATGCTCAGTTTGGCATTTTTAACTCATTAGCCAATGCCTGAGTGGGCATTTCCACTACCACTAGGGCGGAGCACGTGTTAGGCAAAAGGCAAGGCAGGTACACATAAGTGTTCCCTGCCCAGGTAGTGAAGAACCCTCCAGTGGGTTTTCCCTACCTAGGAGGTCGGCTCTTCCTATGGGTCAACACATGGGTTTTGCTGATTCTCTTTTAGTGGCCTTAGGCTCTGAGTGCTTTCCCACTGTAAATGCAGTGTGAAAGTGTGCACGCCCTTCCTACACATGTTAGGAAGAGGTGCTTACCAGGTGTTTTTAAACATGTCTCCAGCTTGCCATTGCAGGCCTGGGTGTGCTCACTTGCACCTATGGTGTTTTAAAACATGTGTCAAGCCTGCCATTGCAGGTCTCTGTGTGCGCAATTGCACTTATGCTCAGGTTGGCCTTTCTAAATCATTGGCCATGGCTGGGGGGTGCCTTTCAATAACACTAAAGTTCCCCAAGGGTAAGTCTTAAGGGTTGAAGCCAGTGGTAGGTGACAGGCATGGCAGGTACACATGTATGTTCCCTGCCCAATTAGTGAAGAATATCCATGTGTGTTTTCACTCCCTATGAGGTTTGCTCTTCCCATAGGTTAACATGGGGGAATGGTTGAAATAACTTCAAGCTGCCATTGTGACTTACAGTGGAGCAGCCTCATGATGTTTCCTATTATGATTCACAATGACAAACCCTCTCCTGTGGTAAAGAGGGATTTGTTATTAATAGCTTAGAAATGCCACTTCTAGAAAGTGGGCATTTCTTTGACATAAAACTCTTTGTGTGCTTTTTAGTTTGACTTCAGTCCACATTGGAGGATGGGGAAGAACATCTGTGCATTGCCCAGAGACAGCTATAAACATTGGGCATGCAACTGGAACGACAAACGTTTGCCATTTGAAGGCCTGGCTGTATAGATTGGAGGAAGAGGTTTTGACCCTTGGCCTCTGGGAGCCGATCATGGCTCCACTAAAGATTAAGATCTGCATTCCACGGCCCCATGGCAGACAGGACTGAAATTTAGGGGAGACATCTGTGGTTCAAAGGGAAATCCTCTGTACCACCCCCCACTTCAAAGGCACACTACAGTATAACTACTGGTGCCATACTTCAGCAGGGTAGAGATACACTTGTGGGGACATGGGACCGGTGATCCTGGAACTGCTTGGTGCACACTGCCAGAGGAGTCTGTTGTGCACAAGGAGGATTACTGCCTCTGGAAGGGACTGTGCACCCTGATATTCATATCGGTGCTGAGTGAGTGTGTGGGAGTGACTACCTGTGATTAATAACACCGCACAGCGGTATTGCCATACATGTTGTTTCCTTGCCAAAATAATATTATGTTTGACATTGGTTTTTACCCTGGTGGTCTTGGCCCACAGGGCTATTTCAAAGTGTTGTAATTATCTGTATTACACATTATTGATATCGTTGTGAACTGGGGTGCACCCTATAACTGTCTAGTATTGAATTAGAATATTTACCAGGGTGAGCCTCGTTCCCACAATGTTTTGCACCGCATAAGGGTGCTGAAGGGTAAAGTAGGATTTTTTCCAAGTGTGCATATTACCGATGTTATTTTAACATGGTTGGGTCTAGTACTGCTAGTGATATTTCCGAATATGATTTATGCCCAGAAATACATTATGTTCATGTTGTGTTAGTTAATGTGTATGTCGAATACACATTTTATTTAAATACACCACGTGTGAAGTCTCTTTTGTGACGCTCAGTGTATTGTGTGAGGGTGCTGTGCCAGTGCTTTACACATTACATCTGTGTAGGAAAGTGCCCCTTTTTGCATGGTTACCCCCTAACGTTTTGCCAGACACCTGATGCTAACTTGACTGAGTGTGTGCTGGGACTCTGCTAACTAGGCCCCAGTGCCTGTGTTCTTTCCCAGAACTGTACCTTTGTTTCCACAATTGTAACACCTCTGAGCCATGTGTAAGTCCCTTGTAAAAGGTACCCCTGGTACCAAGGGCCTTGAGACCAGAGAGGGCCTCT
Source organism: Calotriton arnoldi (assembly GCA_963921515.1). Lineage (NCBI taxonomy): Eukaryota > Metazoa > Chordata > Amphibia > Caudata > Salamandridae > Calotriton > Calotriton arnoldi. Next base: position 458,555 of record CAWUFW010008240.1, on the reverse strand, counting down.
GAGGGCTGCAGCATGTATATGCCACCCTCACAGACCCCTCACCTTAACACCCATACACTGCCATCGCAGGCTGCGTGCTTTGGTGCAGACCAAACTGAAGAGTCGACATGGCACACATCCCTGTGTACCAATAACGTGTATCAAGTAAACAAGTTTCTCAAAAACAATTTATCTTTCATTTAAAGTCTAAATCAAAACATTATTATTTGTTCTTTTAAAAATGTTGCTTCTTGTGAATAATATCGATTTTCCCTTGAACAAACATAATTTTATCACATAAGTTGTGATGATTTTTCTTTCATAGACTCCGTCCTGTTCTTATGTTGCCCTATGCATTTCGGGACTGGTGGTCCCTTCTTCAGGGGCCTTTACAAACAAAAATGAATCCAACGGGTCGTGGCCTGACCGCCGAGCGAAATGGCTGCGAGGCGGTGAAGCTCCGGGCTCTGAAGGCCTAAAACCGTTCTAAATATCCGTTAATTTATCCGGTTTTTCCTCACAACTGGCAGTGGAAGGTGTGCGGTGCACCCGCTGAGGCTGCGCACGCCGCCGGTCACTGGCGCTGCAGCTCAGGAGGAGAGTGGAGCCGCAACGAGCGTAGGCCCAAAATCCCCGGACTCGAGTGGAGGAGTGGCCGACCCGGGGTTCCTTGAGAGGCGGCCGCGACTGCCTGGTCGTGGCGGCGCCCCGGAGGACTCCTCACAGCTGCCCACATCCGTGCGCCTGGGACAAGGGGGATCACGAGACGCTCTGCCCACTGCCTTTTTACCAATAGAGGCTGCCGCCGGAGCCGGGAGGCAACGGCGACCCGTGGCGCATCCCAACATTGTCTGGCTCGCCTGCTGCCCTACGCTGCATCCGGGGGCTTGCAGACCGGGCCACTGAGCTACGGGCCAGGCTGCGTTGAGAGCGGCCATTGAATAGACATCTGCGGTGGCCAGCTGGGGTGGAGGTGACCATTCCTAAGGTCTTTCCACCCGTGGTCGTGGTGCGAGGGCGGCGGTGACGTCATTTGCACCGCGGAGCTGCACAATGAACACCTTGGGGGCTGGGCATCCCGGCTCAGCTCCTGAACCACCACAGTGGACGTGCTGGGACAGTAAATCCAGTACCGTGCTGGTTGCAAGGCGGCTACGCAAAGGGGACCATAATCGCGACCAGTGACCATTGGACTGGGCCTTGTTGGCAGTAAGGAACGTGTGATTCCAGGTCTAGACATCCTTAACATCCTGAAGATAGGACATCAAGTATTCGGTGACACTGGTGAGACACTGCTGTGGAACCGTCTGGAGCGTTGGACTTGGCGTGTGGTGAGTGAGGTGTGTGATACCAGGACGTGGCACCGGGAAGTGATACTCCACTAGCGGCGCAGCGCCATGTCTGGGCCCAAGGGACAGAGATCTACGCTCCAGACGAAACTCGACAAATATACCACCCATAAAACGAATTAACAGGAGGCGGCGCGCAGCGGGGAGGTTGACAAATCATCAACGCCATCCGGGGAAGAACCAACACTAGTGGATTTCATGGCAGCCATTGCGGGGGTACGTACCTCGCTGGAACATAGAATGGACACCATCTCCATTGAAATGGTGCTAATCCGGGCCGATTTGCAAAAGACAAGCGAAAAGGTGAAAACCATGGAGGAGGTGACCAAAGAACTAAGTGGTGAAACACAAAGAATGGGCAAAGAAATTAAAGACCTGCAAGCAGCGCAGCGAAGATTGGACGCCCAGTTGAATGACTACGAGGTCGCGCACGACGCAATAATGTCAGAATTATTGGGGTCCCTGAGCGAGCGGAGGGGCCAGCCACTGATCTGTTTGTTGAAGACCTAATTGTGAACCACCTACGCCCCAAAACACTGTCGAAATTCTTCACGGTCGAAAGAGCGCACAGGGTGCCGGGGGGGAGGCCTCAACCCGGGCCCCTCCGCGACCCATTCTGGCACGACTCCTAAACTTCAGGGACCGAGACAATATATTGCACACGGCACGCACTAACCCCCAGTAAAGATTGAAAATAGTGAACTTCCTTTTTCCCGGATTTTACCCCTGCAGTTCAACATCAACGGCGCACCTGGATGTTAAGAAATCACTGAGAGACAAAGGCATCCGCTATGCGATGCTATTCCCGGCAAAACTGAGGGTGGAGGCAGATGGCAAGACCTACTTTTTTGACGCACCGGAAGCGGCACAAGAATGGTTGGAGGGTTGGAGACCAGCCAAGCTGCACAACGCCAAATGAAAACCTGACTTTAGATCCAGCCCACACAGTACCTTGCCAATCTTGTTTGGGTTGGGCATGACATTTCTGCGTCACATTCAACTCTACGGATGCAGACGGAATTGAGACGAAACGCCAAATCAGGCTAAGCAAACATTTCCTGCACTAATTGATTGTACTAGTACATGATACGGGCCCACGTATAGTTATTGGGGAACACACAACAGCGGTTGGAGGCCCGATGGGCGGGAGTCTGTAGCCCCTTTCCCCTCCATCTACTAGTTAAATTCTTGGTTAAGGCGACAGGCACTCTGCACTGTTGGGGTTATGGGCAGTTTCGAGCCCAGAGTGCGGGGGAGCAGGGAGGATGGGGGTGTTGTTTTTACAGTGTTAGTTTTTGTTTGTCATAGCTTTGCATACAGTGAATCTATGCAAAAGAACAACTGTGATCATGACTATGGTGTTGAGTATGTGGCGGACCGCATGCGGTTTGATTGGGAGAGGGTTGGTATTCCCGAGAGGTGGCTGGGTGCCCCCCCAGTAGCAGACACTATCCAGGGACAAGGGCGCTGCAAGTGAGGCACGAGTCAAACTATTATCCTGGAATGTAAATGGATTGCGTGATAAACTTAAAAGAGGGATAATTCTACAGTTTCTTAAACGGCATGCCCCGGAGGTTGTACTGCTCCAGGAAACCCACCTCATAGGGAACATGTATAGCCTTAGCTAGCTGGGGCTATCAGTTGGTAGCGCTCTCAGGGTTTACGACTGGCTCCAGGGGTGTAGGTATACTGAAAAAACGCACATTCCCGATGGCGATAGACCAAGTATACACCGACAATCGAGGGAGATACGCAGCAGTGTCTGGCCGGTGGGAAGGGGAAGCATTGATGCTACTATCACTGTACCTGCCACCGGGACTGCAGGAAACCACATTTAAAGACCTGGGAAAGGTGCTGCTTGAGTTGCCCGGGCGCCGACTAATAAAAGGGGATGACTTAAACTCTGTTGTTTCGGTGACACTGGATAGACACCCGCCTAGGGATATACCTCCTTCACAGCTGCGCCTCCCACATTTCCTGGAGGCTATGGGGCTCGTGGATATATGGATGGTGTATCACCCCGTGGAAACGCAATACACATTCTATTCTGGGGTTCACAAAAGCCTATCCCGATTGGACTATATCCTCGCCCCGGCCGCACAGGTCGCATATGTTAAAGAAGTCAAACATCTACTCAGAGGTATATCGGATCACTCCCCAATTTGGCTACAGATGGAGTATGGGAGGGGGGACTGTACTAGGGTCGCTCCAATTAGCCCCTGGCACCTTAGAAACCCTATAATTAAATTGAAACTAGAACGAGAAATCAAGCATTATTTCACTGAGAACGAGGGTACGGTTGCTTCGGCTCGGGTCCTATGGGAGGCCTTTAAAACCGTAATAAGGGGGCATGCGCTATCTCAAATTTCCGGGGTCAAAGAAGAGAAAAAGGCCAAGCTTCTCCGACTGGAAGAGGATATATTAAAACTGGAAGAGGGTCTTTTGACATCCACAGACCAGAACGCGGCGCATCTTCTCAGCCTGGCGCAAGAGGAGTATAGATCTGAGGCGCGAGAGGCTGCCAAAACCATGCTCAGTCACAAGCTGGGGAGCATTTACGAACTGGGGGACAAAACTGGGAAATTGCTGGCATAGATAGGAGGGAAGCGGCGAGCCGACTGGTAACAGAGCTGAGGACGGAAACCGGATTAACACTTACTAACCCACAAGATATCGCAGACGGGTTTGGTAGATATTATGCACAGGTCTATTCATCTAGGCCCGGTAGGCTAGAAACGGAAGTGAAAGAACTGTTGGCCGAGATTCTTCTGCCGGTATTAGAGGAAGACGAGAGACAGGCTTTGGAGGGAGACCTCGCATCGGACGAAATAGCACAAGCCATTCGCTCTCTCCAGATTGGAAAAGCGATGCGCCCTAATGGCCTCCTTATAGAACTTTACAAATTACGACCTGATAAGGTGGCTCCCTACCTAAAAGCAATGTTCATGGAAAGTCTTGATGTGGGACTCCTTCCACTGGACCAGAGACTCGCTACTTTGGTGGTGATACCTAAGGTGGGGAAACCGAGAGGTAGCTGCATGTCCTACCGACCCATATCGCTGTTGAATGCAGAGGCCAAAATACTGGCCAAAATACTAGCCACCCGTTTGATTCGTGTCCTCCCTGAGCTGGTTCATCTGGACCAATCGGGATTTATGCCATCGAGGAGCACATCCCTGAATTTAAGAAGGTTGCACGGGGTTTTGGGGAGGGCGGAGACCATCATGGAGGATGCAGCGGTGGTGTCGCTGGACGCCACCATGTCGTTTGACACCATTGAATGGCCATACCTTTTTGCTGTTCTGGAGAGGTTAGGCTTTGGTTCTAAATTTATAAGTTGGGTCCAACTTTTATACACTGACCCGCTAGCGCAAGTGGTGGTCAACAATAAAAAATCTGCCATATTCCATCTCCATAGGGGGACGAGGCAGGGGTGCCAACTGTCCCCACTGCTATTTGCGCTCACTCTTGAGCCCTTGGCCTGTTGGATCCGTGGAGACCCTGTAATAAGAGGGCAGCGTTGGGCCGAAGGACGGGAAGACCGCATCTCACTCTACGCGGACGATATTTTGCTGTATCTGGCCTGCCCACATAGCTCCCTACGCAGGGTTCTGAACATTTTTACTAACTTTGGGACAAAATCGCTTATCCTTGTGCTCAAGGGCAGCCCGCCGGTTCTGCCTAACGAATATCAACTTAAGATTGTAACGGTGGGGTTCAAATACTTGGGAATTTTCATTACTAATGATCCCAAGCTATTTTATGAAACTAACCTCTTACTGCCACTGCGGCGACTGGAGTGTGACGTAGACCACTGGCGGTCTCTCCCACTATCACTCTTGGGGAGAGCTGCATTGTTCAAGATGATGTCTCTACCCCGTTTTTTATATGTCTTACAGAATTCACCTGCCCTAGTCCCTGCAGCATATTTTAGATGGGTGGAAAGTGCACTCAGAAAGCTGCTCTGGGGAACTGGTCCGCCGCGTATCTCCTTCCCGAAATTGGTGAGGGGGTGGTATGACGGAGGAATAGGTCTGCCAAACATTAAGAAATACTATTGGGCGGCACAACTGGCGGCCATCAATCACTGCATATACCGGCCCCCTATTGACCCGGGCTATGCCATGGATAGATGGCTTCTCCCGGGAGGTAATTACACACGAGCGCTATACTCGAAACCCGCGAAATTCCCTCTGACGGACCCCACGAAACACTCCGTACAAGTGTGGCACTTGGTCCAGAAAAATATGGGATGGGCAAAGACCATAACTCGAAGCACCCCACTGTGGGACTCAGAACAACTAGGCGATCTCTGGAAGACTAAGGGGTTTGATAGATGGGAGTTGATAGGGATTTCGCGGGTGGCCGACCTTTGGAAAAAGGGAGAGGTTTTACCCTTCACAGCCCTCCAACAAAAATATGAACTTGCAGAAACGGAAGGGTTCAGATATCTCCAGATACGACACGCCCTACAGGCAGTCATCCCAAGGGGGGAGACCCCTCCTGAGGCCTCTCCTCTTGAGGATAGGCTTTTGGACGGATACATGCCCAAGAAGGCAGTTTCCCTGACATACTTGAAATTAATACATCACTCCCCTGATCCCCTACTGCAGCTTCGGGCTAAGTGGGAAAGGGACTTACATGAGCTCGATGAAGACGAGTGGATGGAGGCGCTGGCGTCCCCAAGGGAAGGGGCAATATCCTCTAAGTTGAAGTTGGTGCAACTGAAAATACTTCACAGGATCTATGTAACCGGGCCTACATTAGTCAGGATGGGATTTGGCACTGACGCTAGTTGCAGACAGTATTGTGGCCGAGAAGGCACATTTTTCCACATACTATGGGAATGCTCACATATAGCCAGATATTGGAGAGAGGTCCACTCATGCATGGGGGAGGTCATGGGTCAGGAAATCACTATAGAGGCTAAACGCTGTCTCCTAAATATATGGGAGCCAACGGACTTGGGTAGCAAAGAAAAAATCTGGGTGACTCTGGAATTGATGATAGCCAAGAGGAATGTAGCAAGAAAATGGGGGGTACGTGCAACCCCGAATCTTAGAGAATGGGAGGGCGACATGGATTGGTGCATGTTTCGTGAAAAAACAGTGTATGTGGCACGTGGCTGCCCTAAGAAGTGGTTGCAAATATGGGGAAAATGGAATGACTACAGAGGTAATATCTGTGAACCGCCTGCTCTGCCGACGGACCATCCCTAGAAGAGTCAACACACTAATATTTCACTGTTTGCTGCACAAATTGTAAATGAGAATATAGCACTGTGTGCAATGTATTATCGATTTTCATGCTATTGGCCTTGAACTATTGTAAGTCTGTGACAATGTTTTGTTAATAATAAAAAGAAATTTAAAAAAAAAAAAAATGAATCCAACAAAACAAGTTATGTGTGGCTCTCCTGCCAAAACTTTCAACGTCATGCACATCCCTGTGTGCCATGCCCACTAACACTGCCTATGGCATGGGTAAGTCACCCCTCTAGCAGGCCTCACAGCCATAAGGCAGGGTGCACCATCCCACAGGTGAGGGCATAGCTGCAGGAGCAATAAGCCCTTACAGTGTCTGTGCCATTCACAGACATTGTAAGTGTAGTGAAGCCATATTGAGTACATGGGTTGGGAGTTTGTCTTTATGAACTCCACAGCTCCATGAAGGCTTTACTAAAAGATGGGAAGTTTGGTACCACACTTCTCAGCATAATAAACCCACACTAATGCCAGTGTTGGATTTATTATAAAATGCACTGAGACCATCTTAGAGATGCCCCCTGAGGCTTTCCTGAACCTTGTTCCTCAGATTTGATAACCTCTGAAGAAGAAGGACCGTAGAGCCGTGCAGCAGTCGAGAAGAAGACGATGACTGACTTGGCCCCAAACCTACCGGCCTGTCTTCTCCAGCAACCCTGTTCCAAGAAACCGGCATGGCCCACAGCCAGCAACCTCCAAGAACCCCGGGAACCTGTGCTGTCTTTAACAAAGACTCTTGTCTCCCGTGGACACCGGATTTGTCCAGCAAAAAATTAACTCAAGGCCTCCGGATCCAGGCAGATCTGCGACATTTGCACCACTCTGCACCCAACGCCCACGGCCCGAGTCCAGGTGGGTTACCAACCCAGTGAAGTCTCCCCAGCGATCCTGACCTGGGATCCAGTGTTGGACGATCTCTCCTGATCTCCCCACGATGCCTGCAGCCTCAACCAGAAGGGTCACCGCGACCGGAACCGGTGAGAGAAACCTGATGCCTAAAGACACCCCTGCACCCTCAGACCCCAGGCTTTGGCGTGCCCAACTGATGGTGTCCCAGCATCCCCCCACTTTCCAACTTACCTCTCCAGTCATGGGATTCCTTCAGCCAGCCTTCGGAAACGAGCCTGCAGCCGTTTTCCCCAACCGAGGATCTCCATTGGTTTCTACAGGCCACCTGTCGCCTCCTTAACACTCTGCACTCGGCCACCCCTGTGCTGCTGGTGGTGCAGTCTCAGTGCTATTTGGTGGCCCCTCCAATGCTGTCCTCAACCCCCAGGGCCTGTGTCCCTGACCCGCAGGTACTTACCTGCAACCGGTGCCTCTTCGAGGTGCCCCAGCCTCCATAGGATAAGATTGGGCCAAGTGACCTCATCACCCTGCCATGCCAGTGCCACGGGTGGTGCAGTACCTACCTTGGTCCGACCCTTGCCCAGTGTTAACCAAAATCCCCGGAGACTGAATCTCAAAACCGTTTACTTACCTGTAAGTTATTCACCTGTCTTTCTTCCCATAGTATTGCATTGGTCTCTCACTGTATTGTACTAAGTGTGAGCCTGAATACAAAGATTCTTTCTTTACACTGAAATGCATTTCATGCACATGTAAAAATATTGTCTGATGCTATACAAACCTTCTTGCCAATAATAACTTGAAGGTATCGTCATTGAAAATCTACTTACCTGTAACTGAGTTCAACTTGGTTCCTAGAAATAAAAGTGACTAAAATAATATTTTTGTACAAAGCATTGGCCTGGAGTTAGTAATTGAGTGAGTTTAGGCATTCACAATACCCTCTGATAAGCCTAACTGCTCAGCCCAGCTACCACTAAGTTGAGAGAAAGGTATTATCTACTTTATCTTCTGCTATACTTATGGAGACTTAATGGACTCTGTGCACACCATGCCTCTTTTTGGTATAGTATATAAAGAACCGGCTTCCTACACTCTGTAATAAGCCTGACTGCTCAGTGCCAAGCTAACCAGGGGTGAGCGCAAGTTATACTGTGAGTGTAATCACCCACCCGCGACGGGAGTGGTAGGTTCTACCTGGCTAGGGCCTTGCCTCAGCCAACCAGAACATGCCAGGTCCAACATTTGTTGGTCAGCAGTGTGGATAGGACTTGCATTTGCACAGCATTGACGGAAACTAAATTGCACACACGACTTCACGTAGGCAAAGTGTTCCTTTGTTTCCTAAGGTGTTCTTGAAGGACGGATTGACCTCGGGGTCAGTGTTTTTTGTCCTCATAGAGCTCTATTTCTGCTCCTGCTAGTGTGCCACCATGCCTGGGTTCCTACCTAAGAGGGACTTGTTTGAGTTGGCTGATCTGGACCTGTATACGGTGACGCAGCTCGAAGGGTTCTGCCAGGAGAGGGGGGTGATTGACAGGGGAAGTGCCACGAAGACGGATCTTCAGAAACCCCTGCAAGCATGGGCAGATGCCCTCCAAGAAGGGTCAGTGAATGGTGGGAAAGATCCTGAGTGTGTGGAGGTATTGGAGCTGACACAGGGGTTTCCTAATGGATTACCTGTGGACGGGGTACCCTTTTCTTTCGGGATGGGGGTCCAGTTCAGTCCAGTCCAAGGGTACAGACCCTGGGCTGGAAGGCCAGGTGCAGGCAGCTATCCCTAAACTGGTCAGAAGGAAAGTGGGATAAAGGTGCAAAACATCTAGGGCCACTGCCTCCCCCTTTCTGCAGCCACCAAGGGCAGAGGTCCTTGGGTGGCTAAGGGCTTGGTTATTGACGCTGGCTGCTGTTGGCGCCCTCTGCCTGGTGCTCTTCCAGTGCTCTAAGGTTACCCGGGGGAGGGACGGAAGTACCACCCCTGGGACGGAAGGGGCCACCCCCTAGGGTGGACCCGAGAGAGGCAAAAGGGATCCTACTGGGATCATTGGGCTTAGAACTGGGGGGGTGTACCACCTCAGTGGTGGGCCATTGTCTGTCTCTATCGCCCTGAGCAGGGAAGTTTATCAAGGTGATGATTAAAACTACCATGGCTTTAGGCAGGGACATGGCCCTTCTTAGGGGATTGTTGTAACATCAAAAAATTAAAAGAACAATCCAGCAGAATTAAAAACATTTACGATAAATATGAAGATAATCAGCAACTCGATAGAATGTGAATCCTGCATAACTGCTTCCCACTGGAGGGCAAGTAAGTGTTAAAATTTGATTTAAAATCTGGAACTCTGTGCCACACTTAATCAATCAATCTTGGGTAAGTGCAAAAGTGATCTGAAGAGGGCATGACAGGAAACCAAAATTGAACATAAGACTCAGCCCACTAGAGGGCAAATAATTTTAAAAAGGCGAGGTAACAACCGGGACATGGATTTACCTGAAAATTATAAAATTATACAGACTTGAAATATCATATAAAACTCTGCACGATTATAATGAAAAAAGAAACATCCATGTGCAATAGCCTCAGAATTACAAAATGACAGAATTACAAAATATGCCTCATTAAAAACAGAATGGACTGCCCGCACCTGAGCCTTTTAATTGTTTTTAAGAAACTTTAACCCATTGCACTAAGCACGAGCACTTTGAATTAGTAAAATGTTGTGATGATACTTGCACATGCCAATAAGGGGGGAGCGATCGTCCTTTGGGATAGCGTAGGCATATGACAATGAAGTTATGAGACAGCTCAACAACTTAGCACATTACCGCCCCATTCAAGACAACGCCACACCACGATTGCGGGCATAAATCCTACATCTGACCACTGAAGCGCTGGAAGGGGGTGGATTTGCCGAAAGGAATATGAGTTCTTGAATACAAGTACTCAGAAAACACTGAATATATATGTCTTACCAAAGATCCACAAAAATAGTGAGCTACCACCAGGGAGAACTATTATATCTGCATGTGGTTCACTTTTGGAACCCGCTGCAAAATATATAGATTTCTTCCTTAAACCATTCGTTACAAAGACTAGAGCATATATTAGAGACACAATGGATTTAATAGGTAAAATAGAAAACCTTCCTTTCGATAGAGATAAGCAGTTGTTGGTTTCTTTTGATATTGAAAGTCTCTACACAAATATTCCTCAGGAGGAAGCATTAGCAGTGTTGGAAATGGTTTTAAACCGGAGAGAGAGGCCTCATCAGGTACCAACAGAATTTATTACTGGCCTTGTGCTTGAAAAATAACTTTTTTGCGTTCAAGCTGTCGCGGCTCCTGAAGGGAGTTTCGCCGGGCGGTGACGTGCGGCGGGGGAGGGGCAGGGTGGGCGGTAGTAAAAACCGGAATCCGACTGAGCACAGGTAAGTTAGCAAATAAATAAATAAAACGAATTTCGTAGCGCGCGCTGCATCGCATTTGGCGATGCAGCGCGCGCTACGAAATTCGTTTTATTTATTTATTTGCTAACTTACCTGGATTCGGCCGGATTCCGGTTTTACTACCCCCACCCTGCCCCTCCCCGCCGCACGTCACCGCCCGGCAAACTCCCTCCAGGAGCCGGGACTGCGTTCAAGGATAACTTGTATTTACAAGTTAAGTGGGTAGCTATGGGGTGTTGTTTTGCCCTGGAGATAGCAAACCTTGTAATGGACTGTTTCGAAAATCTGTATATTTTCAATGAATCCAACCCCTTTAAATCACACACTATGCAGTGGTTGCGGTTCTTTGACGGTATTGTGATGGTGTGGGAAGGCGACATGAGACCTTGGACAGCTTCCATGGTTGGTTAAATTCTAGGACACAAGACTTGAATTCTACAATGACATACAGTGATGAAAGGATTAATTTCCTGGACGTCTGGATTATCAGTAATGACGGTAAACTTGAGGTCAGTTTGTACACGAAACCCACAGACCGCAATACGCTACTTCATTTCACAAGTGGACACCCAAGAAGTCTAAAAGAGAACTTGCCCTATGGGCAATTTCTCAGAATTCGACACAACTGCACCAAAAAGACTGATTATTTCAGGAATGCAGAAATTTTACAAAACAAACTAACGAAGAGAGGCTACCCCAAGAAATTGGTAAGAGCAGCATTGGAACGGGCCTGGTTTCCCCCTAGAGAGGAGCTACTGACCCCTAAATCTAAACCAGACACAAATCCATTGACATGTGTTTTAACGTATAATCCCAAGGCCAATAAAATCAATAAAATAATCTTATGGCATTGGAGGTTGGTCCGACACTTAGACATTCCTAGACCCTTGTTTGCTTTCCGGAAAGGTAAGAATCTTCGAAAACATTTGGTTAAATCTACACGACTAACACCAATTAAAAAGGATCTAAGAGGCATGATGGGATTAACACCATTGGTTGGGCACTTTAGGTGCAATAACTGTGTAGCGTGCCCCATGACCAAGGACTCTAAATTTGTGATGATAAACGACAAAAAACATGTCCAATATTGTTTTTCCAACTGCAATACTAAAAATTTTATTTATTGCTTAACATACCCATGTGGTAAAATTTACATAGGGCAGACAACCCAACCTGTAAAAATTCACATTTTGCAGCACAAATCTAGAATACGGTGTAAGACCCAGGGTGCCCCATTAGTAGAACACTATCAACAATGTAACCATGATGAAAACGACATTGAATGGTCTGTGCTGATGGTGGTGAAGCATAACAATAGGGCTACCCTACAAGTATTACTTAATAAACAGGAGGCAAGCATGATTGAAAAATACAGAACAGCGGTACATGGTCTCAATGATCATGATGAAATCTGGGCGTTAATTTAAAATAGCGTGGCATCCGAAAAGAAATACGGAATACAGGTATTTCCAACTCCTGGTAACTTAACATCTGCAGGAGTACACCTGGTGACTTGATGTACTATTAGGTTGAGGATTGCATATACATACTGTGGGGATGTACTGTATAAATATGCGGGCAATGTCAATTATGTACTTGTGATTGGTCACTTCACAGAAGCTGGCCGCTGTGAGAAGAAATCAGTATTTAAGCAATATTGTTGTTGACCTAGCAGTAACATATAGATTACCATACTGTGCATTCTCTGACATAACAATTGTATTCTTGTTTTTTACTGCTCCCAAGAGCTTGGGATGTGCTGAGAAACTTGGTGATGGTGACACTCATTAATTTTCTTTTTCTCTTTTATTTTTTGTATTTTAAATTAGTGATTGAGCAGTAATGGTTGAGGTAAATGCCTTGATATTGAATGGGATGACCTTTAGCCGGAGTGCGACTTAAGCACGGTAGTATTCTGTCTATATCCATGGATCACAAAGGAACACGTGACCGGATCGTTTCTCAGACAGGCAGGCTTTAAATGCGGGCGCACCGCGTGGTCCGCGCATGCGTTTCCGGAAGTAGAGGAGGCGTAGACTGGCGCCCAAGGAGAAGCACATTGTGGTAAGTGAGAGAGTGACGTACAAGGGGACTTGGAGGGTTACGGAGGTTTTGTTAATCAGGCCAAACGGGTGTATGTGATATTGTTCCCACAGCTTTAAACAAGGAATGTGCTGGAACACACGTATGGAGGACTGAGGCTTTGAAAGGAAGACCAGGTGTACTGTGTTAGTTTACAGGTACGCGGGAAAGAGTGATTATCTCTTCCTTCCCCTCTGTATTTGTTTCGGTTTATAAGGTGGCTTAGTCATGAATCATGAATCTTGTTTACTCATTTCTTTAGTGTGTCAGTAACCTGTGCTATTGAGTCCTGATTCACACGCTTTACGCGGTGAGATTGCAGACCGCGCCGTAGATGCCTATTAGTGCCAGTGGTAGGCTTCACAAGTGAGTCAAGTGAACCCCCTCTGTCTTTTAACTTAAGAAGCCTGCAACTTACATTTATTTTGAGGTCTGATGCTATCACACTTTTTACTATGGGTGATGGTTTATAATTCTCTTTATTCCTGCATCATTTTAGCATGCTGACGGTATGGCCACAAGGTGTCTGTCTAAATAGGGGTCCACTCTGACTATGACTAATTTTTGTTTTCATTTAAATGGCATGTGGTTGTCGTTGTGGTGACACGGTATTTGTTTAAAATTAGGGGTCTGACTTATAGTAAGTTGACCCTCTAATGACTTGGCTTGATCCTTTTTCTATGGGCACCTATGCACGCCCGGGAGATCAGCACATCATTGAGCATAGACGTAGGTGACTAGAATGAAATTTGGATATACATGTGGTTTTGATTTTGATTATTATGCTTTAGGTTGTTCCTTATACCCTTGTCCTGATGAGGCCCGAATGAAAGGGCTGAAACGCGTCGACAGTTAAAGAATGGAGGAATCCACCAAATTAAAAACATTGTGTTAAAAATGGACGTTCACACCACTGAAAAGGCTTTAGATGTGTAGTTGGTACCTCAAGTGTGCAGAGGATTACCTCGCAGTGGATTGCTGTTAATTAGAAAGCGAACACTTCATTGTAAAAATTGGGGGGTAGGAAACAATTGTTGTTTATGTTTTTTTTCTGTGATAATTTATGTACTTTTAAGTATTGTCTTTTGATGTTGATTTATTGGAGAGCAATTAAAAAGAAAGAAATAATTGTTCCAACCAGGAATAAACATTGGTAAGTGGCTTTTTGAGATGTAGGTAAAAGAAATGGGACTATGTACCATGAAGTAGGAGTAATTTGATGTACCCTATGATTACTTTGAATATATCCATTCCTCCACATCACTTGTTGTATAGTATGATACTTGCACATGAGCACAAGAGCACTTTGCAACAAAACCCCTTGAGAACTTTTGAATCAACTTCATTTCCCATAATACCATGGGTAGAACAGAGAAGTGAGGACATTTCAAAGAGGAATAAACAGTGGTGAGGGAAAAAAAGAATGTACCCCGTGATCAAGGTCTGAGCAGGACCGAAACGCGTTGGACGTTTGTACCTATATGAAATAACAAAGCAGAAAAAAGCTTTTCGCAAGCGCGTTCTGAATCTTTGCTGCCTTGGCGACAGAAACTCAGATAATATTTGCTGGTGTGGCCCTGCTGGTGAGAACGCACCACCTACAGAGGAGATAGCGCTAAAACCGTCCGCATTGAGGGACCCAAGTGGAAGAACACTATATAATATATAGATGTTGTACCGCCATTCAGATACAGAGCTTGTACAGACTGGACCACCTGCACATTGCTAGGATTCATGCTCTTCCAAAAGAATTGGTCCTCCCATGTATAGGGAGACACAGTGTGCCAATATGTCCAGATTGGGTTACGTGCCTGGGTATAATGACACATGAGGAGATGCTAGAATATGATAGAAGATGTTGGATGAGCAGAAAGGAAGGCCAGGGTGCTCTCAAGGAAACAGTAAAGGAGCAAAGCAAATGACCACTGCTCTTAGCTTGCTCTACAGCACAATATAATTGCACGAGCAGGGATGATCACATGCACTAAAGTCTCAATAGGATGCACTGCAGAGACATTCAGATAAGTCTCTAGCAATGCCTAAGATACTTATCAGGTTCGTTGTGCCAACTCTACACGATGCAGAAGTGTAGTGAGCAATCAGGGAGCCTCCTAACTGAAAACTGTTGACTAACATGATTAAAAGGTAGAATGCAATTTATGTTCAGATGATAATCTGTGCAAGTGCAGTATTTACATTAGAGCAGCCTCAATATTTTATGGAAAATGATCACAGCATGTAACCACCAGTGGTGGGAGGAGGTGTGTAACCTTTGTTTGACTACCTGGCTAGCCACACACACAACTCACACTCAGGTCCATGGTGTGATGATGGTGTGGAGTGTCATTACATATGAGGTTATGTGTGCAAGACACATTGCAGCGGTCCACCATCTCAAACACCAAACCTTCCTCTAATATTTACATTACAAGTTGCACCCCCACTGGTTGTTTCTGGTGTGATAGGGAATACTGCCCTATAATGGGTCAAGCTTTATCACTGAAAGGCACCATGGGTACCAAGTACTGCAGTTTTTTTAGGCACTTCTGGGATTGTTGAACATCTTAGTAAACTGGAGTACACATAGTGCCTGTGTGATGATCAGTAACTTGGACTGCCATGACCCATTTAGTTTGGGAAATATGACCCAGACGTACAACGCAAATTTATGATTGCAAAACCTGTGATTCGCGAAATCAAATAGTTTGTGATCACAAACTAGATTTTTATGTACAAAACCCACTTTAAAAGATTTTCTGACTCGTAAAATGGGTTTTGCAACCTATACTGAATTGCAATTTGGAAAGAGCACAAAAAGTGCTTTCCTTCTAAATTTCCGTTCTCTAGGCCATTTACTCCATTGAACCAAAGACCCCTTCCCTTTTGGGAATCGTGTTAGCAGCCTCCGGGGTAGTAGGCACTGCTCTCCTGATGTTTTCCCAAATGGAAAAGGTAATTTTTTAAAGCAGCACTGGCTCCCTTAGGGAACACGGGCTGCTTTAAAAAAGAAAGGTTTTCATTTGGGAATGCGAACACAATGATGGTGGTCTGCTGCCCCTTGCGTGGAGCCAATGACAGAGGGTTGCAAATTACCACTTACTTAATTAATATTCAATTAGGGAGGCTATTCTGTTACCCCTATTAATGATGAGTATGCAAAGTGAGCTAATAGTATATAGGTCACTTTTCAAAATCAAATACTAATCACAAACAAACAATTTGTGACCACATTTTGCTGTCAGTACGGCCCCTGGTGGAATCATGGAACCAGTGAGGAAGTCCTTTCCCCAGCTAGTATTTTTAGTTGGTGGCTCACATATTACAATTTACATTTTTTTATTAACTGTTTGCCCCGTTTGTCTTATCTCTTAGATTTGCAGGTATGGTGATGGTGTGTAGTAGTTGACTGTACCCACTATAGAGAACCATGGCCAGTCAGACTGAGGTGAGCCCTATAGACATTGAGGTAATGCAACATAATGTGCCTTTGCACATTTCATGAAGGCTACAGAACATGCCCAATCCGGTCACTCATTGCTTCACGCTCACAACTCAGCCCATGCTCCAGGTGCTTGACAAAGCGGCTTGACCTGGTGACACCTACATCGCAGAGAGAAATAACAGAACTCAGGATGGTCCAAGCCAGCTAATGACCACTTACAAGTTCGGACAATTACAGATGACATGAATTACAGAGGCTCTAAATAAATATATATTTTGAAATGAAATCATTTTGCTCCATAGAATCAGCAACACAGGGATAGATTATGCCCACCATGCCCATGCAGTGTAACAGCATCGCAAGCCCTGAATACCTATCTGTTAAATTCAAATCAGTCCAGGTGAATTAAAGTTGTTTACTCTGTAAAAATGCAGCACAGCAACAAGGTACAACTCAGCAAACAGGAACAGTGCAACTGACCTGAGTGCCTAGCAGCAAACACAAGGTTCCAAAAGGAACTGGAATGTACATTGTAAAATACCATAGAATTAAAGGGGAACTAAAGAAACAAAGCAAAGAGATACAGTGAAATTGTAACACCTCCTTTCTTCCAAAAGGAAATGTCTTGCAAAAGAATTAGACTATGTAATGTAGTCAGACAATCTCTTGGGAGGGTATCTAGAGCGAACCGATGTTTTGACCCTAGAGGCTACAGCATCTTTGGGAACACCAGAAAATTCTGGAGAGTAATCTCCAACCTTGTTGGGAACAAAAGGACACTTGGCAACACGTCTGATATTCCATAACTTACCATCTTGTGTAATGACACTGTTGTTGAAAACTTTTACAATTTTCATGGGCCTACCAAATTTATCAGAACATTTGGTAATGAAACCAGGCTTCTTAACTCTAACCCAATCTCCAATGTTAAAAGTAGGGGTCTTGGTATTCCATTTGCAATCATACCATATTTTAGTTTTGGCTTGTTTGGATTCTACCCTTTGGGCAATATCACTTACCAACTCATTGGAAAACAACTTATTTTTACACTTCTCTTTAAACCACCAAGGGCAAATTTTAGAAGCAGGGTCTCGCCCTTTAAGGAGGCGAAAAGGACTGACCTCTGTAGTGGTGTGAGGCGTAATGCCATATAACCATAGTTTTTCTCTCAACAAATTTCTCCAATTTCCCCCTTGCTTGACTACTTCAGATACGTAACCCTTTAGGACTCTATTAAAACGTTCTACAAGACCATTTTCATGTGGTTCATAAACTGAAACAGTATGATGTCTAATATTCTGACATTTTAGAAAGTTTTCCATTTCAGTAGAAGTGAGTTGTACTCCATTGTCGGTGACAAGGACTGAGGGACAACCCTCTTTGGAGAAAACTTCTTTAAAAAAATCAATAACCATATTAGTAGAGGAGTTGGACACAAATTTCACTTCTGGCCACTTAGAGTGATAGTCGACCAGAACAAAAGCATAGCGAGAGTCATGAGGTAGACACATGAAAGGACCTGAAATATCAAAAGCAATTTTTTTCCATGGTACATCCGGCCAATCAGAACTCTTTAATGGGGGCACATTGAGTTTCATCATTTTCTCACTATTCATGCAAACCTCACATTCCCTAACCATTCGATCAGCCATGCGATCTAAACCTGGCCACCAAAAATAGTTCCTGACCAAACGTTTCATTGAAGACATTCCGGGGTGAGATTTGTGCGCCAACTCCAAAATGACCTTTTGTAAACCAAAAGGTGGCACACATTTCCCACTTTTGTATATTAATTCTCCTTCCAATTCTAGATTATCAGACACTCTGAACATGGGCATGAATTCCTCTGCTAAATTCTTCCTATCTGGCCAACCCTCTAAAATGTACTTCTTAACAGTTTGCATTGTAAGATCTTGTTCCTCAGAAATGTTCCAAGACTCTTCATAAATACCTTCAAATGTTCCAGTTATAACATCTTGAATAGTGGTGACTACATCTGAATCCTTTAAACCTTCATTACAGGTGAGCTGACAAGGAAGGCGAGACATGAAATCGGACACGACATTTTTCTTACCTGGAACAAACTCAGGTTTAAAACAATACTCCTGCAATCTGGAGGTCAACCTTGCAATGCGAGCCGTGGAATTCCAACCACCACCCGGGGAAAGAATGTTAACTAGTGGTTTGTGATCTGTCCTTAATATGAACTTACTACCCCAAATGTAATTTCGGTAGTGTTCAATTGCCCATACGCAGGCCAGCAATTCTTTCTCAATAACTGCATACCTGCGTTCTGTATCATTGAGCGTGCGGGAAGCAAAGCAAACATTCCATTCATCTTTCCCACACCTCTGAGACAAAACTCCACCAATTCCATATAAACACGCATCCACCGTAATGACACACTCCTTGTTCAAACAGAAGGGTTTGAGTGTGGGAGCTTTAAGAATATCAGTTTTAATAGAATCAAATGCTTGCTGTTGTTCCTGTTTCCATTCAAAAACAGCATTATGTCTCATTAACTTCCTAAGGGCCTCCATTTTGGACGCAAAATTGTTCACAAACTTACTATAGTATTCACACATACCTGTAAACAAAAGTAATTGTTCTTTGTTCACAGGAGGGGGCGCATTCGTGATACCATCCACATTCGATTTCTTGGGCACCACACCATCTCCAGATAAAGTGTGCCCTAAATATTCTACAGAGGTTTTAAACATTTTACATTTGCTGCCTTTTAAAGTTAAACCACTCTTCCTCAGTCTTTCGCACACTTCAATTAAATGTTTCACATGCTCCTCCACATTGCTAGAAAAAATAAGTATGTCATCCTGAAAGCACTTAACATGTTTGTCAGCATCCCAGAAAATGTTGAACATCACCCTTTGAAAAACCGCGGCCGCGGATGCTAATCCAAACGGCATCCTGGTGTACTGGTATAGTCCCTGTGGTGTGATAAAGGCTGTAAGTTTTTTTGATTCCTCAGTAAGGGGAATTTGGTTATACGCTGACCTGAGATGTAATGTGGAGAATACCTTAGCACCCTCCAACATTGAGACAACTTCATTAATATTGGGGAGGGGATGACAGTCCACAATAATACTAGCATTGAGTGCCCTGAGATCAACACAGACTCTCAATTTTTTGTCAGGTTTCCTCACCAAAACAATGGGAGAAACCCATTCTGCTGAATCTACGGCCTCAATGATGCCTTCAGATACTAATTCATCCAACATACTTCTCAGTTCCTCTCTGACATTTATAGGCACACCCTTCAATTTTTGTTTGACAGGAGTGACCCCATTTTTTAGTTTGATTTTGTGCGAAAAGTTTTCCAGCTTACCTAACACATCTGAAAAAATATCTTTGAATTTTTCTTTTATAGAGATCTCTTTTTCATCAGAGGAAATGACAGCAACATTTTTCAAAGACAAACTTTCTTCCAACAATACAGGTTCTGCAGAACGGGGATTGAGAATAATTCCCAACTTCCATTGATCCCTCCATCCTAATACATTTACCCCCTTGACTGCAATGTACAATTTGATAAAGGTATTCCTGGTCTTAAAACGTAAATTCACATCAAAATAACCGATAACATCTATTCTAGACCCATCAAAACTCTCAGCAATAATGTCAGATGGTAAAACATTGGTGAAATCTAAAACTGTGCTTAGTTTACTCACAAAATACTCTTTTGAAATGATGGTCCATGGAGAACCCGATTCAGCCATAAGGTCGAGATTCACACCAGCAATTTCAACTACACACATAGGAGGTCTTTTGATAATACTGGTGTCAGGATTATCCACACTAGAGACCACTTCAGATAAGGAAACTACAAAACCCTTATTGTCTTCAGTGCATCCACCACACACACATTTGCACGCCATGGTACTACTTTCGGAAGTGTATGATACTTTACCACGTGTGGTGGTATTATTTCTCCTCATGTCTCTACAGGCAGAGGCAAAATGCCCTATTCTACCACATTTCTTACATTCTTTATTGATAGCAGGACACCCTCCATACGAAGCCATATGCGTCCTGCTGCCACACCTATAACAAGTACCAGTTCTTTCGTTTCTGTCAAACTTTTTGAACCCTCCATAGTTGCTAACACGATGGAAATTCGATCCTGCGGGAATATTGTCATTTCTCTGTGCCTCCGGTTGTTTAACAGCACAAATTTCATCGTTAGATTCTAATTTATTGCTACTGGAGTTCTTAACAGTGAGCATCCATTTCTCAGATTGTTCCAACGCCTTGGCAATGGAAATTGCTTCTGATAATTTTGGATCTCCTAATTCCCATAAACGTTCCTGAGTTTTTTTATTTTTGACATGTACTATTATCTGATCCCTGAGCATTTCATCGCACATATTTCCAAAGTTACAGTGTAAACTTAAGGACCTCAAAGCGGTTAAAAACTCATCAAAGGATTGACTTTCATTTTGTACTCTCGTGTAAAATGTATATCTATTTAAAGCTATGTTGGTAACAGGTTTAAATCTTTGCTCCATTCTCTGTAAGGCTTCCTTATAAACATTGGTACCTTCACCTTCTCCTTCAGTGGGAGAAATTTGGGGTAACGCTCTAAAAACAACTTGACCTTCGGAGCCCAAGCAATGTAAGAAAATACTTTTTTTTCTTTCAGCACCCATGTGCTCCCCATCAATAGCTCTCATGTAATTAAGGAATTCCTCCTTCCATCGTATCCAAGGGATGGGGGGATCCCCTTTGTTTTGTAAAAAATGTTCAGGAGGATCAAACTGCATGGTTCTTATATGTGGAAGAAATGTACACAGGATGGCACTTCAGGCGTAAAATTATTGATGACTCCATAATAGTACGAAAATGTAATACTATGTGTGTATTACAAGTGTTAAAAAAAAATATATACTCTGTTGAAATTGTTCCGATGGGTGGCACAGTCACAAATTTTATTATTTTTAATTTTTTTTATTTATTGACAATGTCGAAAAAATTGCGCTGCTGGTGAGGCGCATTAAATAATAGCAGTAAACTTACTGACTTGTGGAAGCAGGCAGAAAAACAACACGATGAGGATGTTTCCACAGCTCCGTACCGCGTTGCTATGGATACAGGAATGTACACCAAACAAAACAAAATGGCCGTCATGTAACTCGTTACGTCGACGCGCAGCGTGGTGACGTGCCTCCTAACAGCGTGATGACATGCCTCCTCACAGCGTGATGACGTTCCTCCTTCTCACCGTGATCAGGAACAAGAGGAAAGACGTCTGGAATCCTGCGCATTCACTTGCCTCGCTCCTTCAGTCTGATGAATGGAATCCTGCGCGCTCACTTGCCTCGCTCCTTCAGACTGGTGAGTGTTTGTTTTTAAATATGACACGCGTTGCTGCTTGACTGCTCCCAGCTCCAATCCGCCAAAAACACCCGAAACCGACAAAAATGAATAACTCAAAGCAACTTTGTCCTTTTAAAATCGGGTTTTCATCGGCAGTATTAACGGCTTCCAGCAGTGCAATATATCCATAAATTAGCGTGATGAAAGGGATTTTCCAAAGTTCTCCAGGGGTTCAGGAACACTCTACTCCTGTGCTGCCTCAAAATAGTTGGTAGAAATGTTCCTCTCCTTAGCTCGTTGCCAAGTTGTTAAATTCAAATCAGTCCAGGTGAATTAAAGTTGTTTACTCTGTAAAAATGCAGCACCGAAACAAGGTACAACTGGTCAGCAAACAGGAACAGTGCAACTGACCTGATTACCTAGCAGCAAACACAAGGTTCCAAAAGGAACTGGAATGTACATTGTAAAATACCATAGAATTAAAGGGGAAGGGGAACTAAGGAAACATAGCAAAGAGATACAGTGAAATTGTAACACTATCAAAGACTAATAATTACAACCTTGTGCCACAGCAAGCGTTATAGCAGGGCAAGCATCATCATTCCATAGATGTCAAGCAATAGACCATGAATTGGCACCATTTGCCAATGCCAGCAGTATACCACATGTGGCTATCATAATTCCATGGATCGCCGCAATATGCCAAATAATACTGTCATTGTGTCAGGACCAGTACTGTACCAGCTGAGGGCACCATCTTTCCCTGGATGCCAATAATATGCCAAGAGTTGGAGTGCTGATGTTCAGGTCTCTACTGGCAAGCTGTGGGCTGTGATTATAGGGCCTATCTCTCTAAAGGAATAGTATGAATTAGTATGCTAAACAGTACAAATAGCACAGATCTGATGAGCCAAGCATGGCCTGTTTACCCATCAAACAGTCATAGTTTGTTTTTTCTCCTTTCACTTCAAGGGTCTAGTGCTTTATGATGGGGAGGTTAAGAGGCGGAGCAGCTCATGAATAACCTAATGGGCCTTATAGATTATCATAAACATCCTTGCTGCATCTCTTCCTTGAAGTTGTTTCCTCCGGCCCCACCTCTACCTTGGCAATTATTTCTGCATTTGCAAAGAAAAACAGCACACCAGTCTATGCTCCACATAACGGTCCTTCTCCATTCGAGGCTCTGATAGGAAGCTCTATTAAAAAATGCATGTGATGTCTCCAGCATAAGATCTTGCGAATAATTCACCTTGTTCAACAGACTTTCTTGCTTGCGTGGATATAGCAAAAAAGCAGTCATGCTCTTTAATTGCAGTCCTAGCGGGCATTCAACAATGATATCCCTTAGCCTTTTCCCCCTTCTGTTTAATGTTTCATTGAACGTCTTGCAGCAAAACGATGGAAAGCTTTTGATATCCTTAGGTTTCAGCTTTTGGAAACTCTATAAAAGGCAAGTTGTATGCAGATTATTTGTTAATTCTATCTTGTGGCTCTAAGGATCTTCAGATATTCATGGCACAACTGAGTTGGTCAGTTTTTCGTTACAAGATCAACTCAGGTAAAACAGAAATTATGCTTTGGAATACGTAAACAGACACTACTGTTTAGATACCACATACAGAGTAATATTTGGGCGTTACAGTTCCAGCCAACCTGATACAGAAGGATAGTAAATGTTACTAGATCATAAATAATACGCATTTAACCGGCTCTCTCAATGGCGGGGTAATTTAACATACTCTCTCATTATATTTCAATTCTACAGCTCTATATCCCAAACTCCTAATTTGCCAGACTTGAAACGAGGACAAACGACTCGTCCATCCCCTTTCCTCCCCCGTATTTCAAAGAAAAAGCTGGGATTGATTGGAAAAACTGTCTGGACCTGACTTCAGACTTTAATATTGGGCTGCTGACCTTTCTTCCAATCCAAAACTTTCTGATGCAACACAGTTCATCCTAAACTAATTTTGCACTTCTTTGAGACTTAATTATCCCAGCATACCTATTTGGCTATCTGATTTAACTCATCAAAATGTTTAAAAAACTATCACGTTTATAAAACTTTTAAGACATATCTAATGTGTGGAGTGGCATCAGGTTATTTGTGAAATACTAAAAGTTTACTGGCGAAATCTTGGGAATGGGGAATTTAGATTTTCTTATTTAAGCAGTAAAGAAGCAATCAGGAGTGCACGTATGCACCACTAGTACTAAAATTCTAACACAGAAATGAAGTCTGTGTAATTTATCACATATTTTAGTCACAGTGTGAAGAAGTCCAGCGAGACAAAGGGGGGTGTTAGCTTATGTGTGCGTGGAGTGGAGATTCAGGATTGAGACAGCGGTTTCAATAATTTGAATGAATTCCTAATTTATTTAACCATAAAGTCCATTCTCTGTTTATTATAGAACTGTGGCAAGTTGGGGATGGAACTAGAGAAAATCTAGAAGTCCGACCTGCCAAACTAATTTTCCCTGGGATACTCTAATTCATGAAATATGCACAGCATTTGACAATTGAACCTTTGGCAAACAATAAAGCAAATTCTTGGGTGTGACAGCGCTTAACTTGCAAAAGACTAACAACCCACATGGACATGGGTTGGTGTTAGGTCAGCTGACCTGACCTCCTGAAGTAGCCTTTTACTGACATGATCATCCTATGGCAGATAATCGTTCACGAGGTCATGGAGCTCGTTGCAGGGTGGTTTAGAATGCATGAACACTCAGGCAGGATCACTGGGTCAGTGGAACTAGGAACATAATGACACAGATATGGGGAGACAGTGTCGTTAGAACTTGCAGAGGTAATAGACAACTACACACTCACATAGGTTGGTGGAAGGGTGTGAAACAGGATCCCTTCCTCTTGATGCCTTTATTCAGAGACGTTTTAATGCATGGGCAAAGTGGGCTCTGGCCCAGGGCCCCAGCCTTTCAGGGGGCCCCCTGACAGAGTCAGCTCCGTTCTCCAGAGTTTTGCAATAATGACCTCGAATATTTCTTAAACAGTTTGTTTTAAATACTGTTTTCCTTTAACTTATTGTTTATGTACCTGATATGTGAGAGTCTAGTACAGCCATTTTGCAGAGAAATGTTGTGTTTATGTTTCATGCAATTTACATAAAAAAGTTTCTTTTAGATCAAAACAAGGCCTAACATATAAGAAATGGGAGGGCTTCACAGAGATTATTTGCAATAATATTGGTGAGCTGCTGCTGTGTTACAATATTGAAAACACACATAACTATCCCTGAATATTTGATGTAAACTCATTTAGGGCCTTATTTATGAGAAGTGATGCATCGCTGTGTGAAAACAGGGATGCGTCACTTCTTAGTGCGCTCTCCTTGCGACATGATGGATGTGTCATATTTACTGTATGACGCATCATGTCGTAAGGAGTTACAGATACGTCAGTATTTCTGACGTATCTGTAGGCGCAAAGTGATGCATTGCTGGGGTGTGTCTGAAAATAGACGCAACTCCAGCAATGTGTCCTTTCACATGGGGCAAGCCCCATGTGAAAGGGCCTGCATCAGTCTTACGCCTGCTATAAGGCAGGTGTAAGATATTGACGCAATGGCGTCCTAGAAGTGGCGCACTGAGTTCTCATAGATTTCAATGCGCCACTTCTACGAGGCTTTTGCGGGGCAACACCCACCCTGCATACATTATGCCTGGCGCAGGTATAATGTGGTGCAGGGGTTTACAAAGTGACGCATCTGCCTAGATGCGTCACTTTGTAAATAGGGCGCAACATGGCACATTTTTACGCTGCCGGTGCGTCGCAAAAAGTGACTCACCGGCGGCATAAAAGTGAAGCAAGGCCTCCTAAACAAGGCCCTTAGAATTTGGACGAGTGTTCCTTTGCACTGCCAGGGACCTAATGAAATGAAATAGTGTATTTAATAAAGCCCGCGGCTACTCAGACTAGAGTGTCCTGGCGCGTGACAGCGGGAGGAAAATGTGCGTAAAAACCCATCAGTTATTAAAAAGCCAGGTTTTTAAGTTCTTCCTGAAAGAGAGTAGGTCTGTGGTTAGTCTCAGAGACTCGGGGGAGGCTATTCCACAATTTTGCGCCTAGAAAGCCGAGGGATCTGCCTCCAGTGCGGGTACGGCATATTTTAGGCACGATGGCCAGGTTGGCATTGGAAGATCTTAGGGGTTTATATGTTGTGTAGGGATTAACGCGCTTATTTAGGTAGCCAGCTCCTAAGCCATGGAAAGCTTTAAAGAAGATGGTCATCTCTTTGAAGTCGATCTGTTCTTTTATGCGGAGCCAGTGTAGAGACTTAAGAATAGGGGTCATACTAGATCTGGGTTTAGGTCTCAGGATGGCTCTGGCCGCCGCGTTATGTACCACATGTAGGCGCTGGATAAGGGATTTGGGAAGACATAGTCAAGCTTTGATGTCACCAGAGCCTGCACCACGATCTTTCTGCTCTCAAGCGGTAACAGTGGCAGGAATTTTTTTAGCATCTAGAGTATGCCAAAGCAAGCTCCAGTTGGATTTTGGATTTGAAAGCGCATGGAGAGTGTCTTGTCTATGACAATTCCTAAGTTTTTGACTTTCTCCTTTTCCGCGGGCGGGGGCGTCAGATCCTCTGGCCACCAAGAGCTCCAGTCAGGCGTTTCTGGATTAACAAAGAAAACAGCTTCAGTTTTGTCAGGATTGCACTTCAGCTGATTGATCTTAAGCCAGTTAAAAACCTTTGTGAGGCAAGACCTAATCATTGCCCCGTCAAAGTCGGTTCCTTTTTCTCACGTAAAATTCAGCTCAGTGTCATCAGCATAGGAAACAATTTTGGTTCCCTCTTCCTCTACCAGAAATGCAAGGGGGGATAAATATATATTAAAAAGGGTAGGACTGAGAATGGAGCCCTTATGGACACCTACATTCATGGGGATGAGAAAGGGGAGCCAGATGTCCTGAGATCTATTTGTCAAGAAGGATGACATCCATGTTAAGGTGGTCCCACCCAGGCCGATGTTAGCAAGTCTCTCCAGGAGCCTCTCATGTGGGACCATATCGAAGGCCGCCGACAGATCGAGCAGTATCAGAACAGCCTTGCCTCCCTGGTCCAGCTTACCCTTGAGAAATTCAGTCACTTCCAGCAGAGCGGACTCCGTACTGTAGTTAGCCCTAAAACCGGATTGGAACTCATGAAGGAGCTTCCCATCTTCAATGTGTTTTTGGAGGGCCTTGTTTACATGCTTCTCTAATACTTTGGAGAGGGCCGGAAGAAGGGAGATTGGCCTGTAGTTGGCAGGGTCCGTCAGTTTGGCGTTAGCCTTTTTATCAGTGGAAGAATCTTAGCATTCTTCCATAATTTTGACATGTTGCCTGAGAAGAGGGAAGCATTAAAGAGCTGGTTTACCGTGGGGTTTATGGTGGGAGCTAATAGGTTCAGGATATTCGCTGGACATGGGTCGGTAGGAGAGCCAGACTTAATGCTTTGGAGAAGGGTCAGTGACTCTTCAAGCTGAAACTCAGGGAAAGCTAGTAAAGATGGAGGATCCAAGAGGTGAAATTTGCTATTAGAACTAAGGTAGAAGGTCAGTTCTTCCTCTGAGATGTTAGTGAAGGCTTGTTGGATCACAGAGATCTTTTGTGGAAGAATTGAGCTATTTGCTTAGACCATTCTTCCGTGTATGGCCCTTCCTTTGTGCCGGCTTTCGGGCGGTAAAGGATTTAACTATGCTAAAGATTTCCTTACTCTTATTTTGGGCATTTTCTATCTTGGTTTGAAAGACGTTTTTCTTGGCTGCCTTCACGAGAATGTAATGAGCTTTTAAGGTGTCTTTATACACCTTCCTGTCCTCAGGTAGATAGGATTTACGCCATTTCCGTTCCATTTTTCTACAATTTCTTTAGCTAGATCTGAGGGAATCGTTAGACCATGGAGCTGGTGGGGCCGACCTCTTTGAGGAGCGGGAAACAACCGGTACCGCTGCATCAATGTTGGTTCGGAGCCATGAATCTATTGAGAGGGCGTCTGAGTCGGGACAGCCAGGCAGCTCCGGTGCTAACATCAGGATGGATATTTTAAGGAACGTCCTGTAATTAGAGACCCTCTGCCCTGCGTTAGCCCGAGGGGCTGTGGCAGAGTTGGGAATGTCGAATTTTAATAGGAGGTGGTCTGACCAGGTAATGGGAAGAGGTAGGCTTACTGATATGTCAAAGTTGTGAAAGATTTGGTCTAGGGTATGGCCCTTCTCAAGGATGGCCGAAGAAATAGATGTAAACATGTTGCAGGCCTGCAGCGTCTCCAACAAGGAAATAGTTTGAGGGTCTTTTCCATTGTCCATATGTATAGTGAAACCTCCCCGAATAAGGCAGTTGTTGTATTTTAAGTCCAGGGAGGTGGTGGCTGTATTACGCAGTAATACAATTTCCAATTGCACTGGGAGGTCTGTAAATCAGAAAACCAGCTATGCTATGATGGGGGATAAGGTACAGCGGAAGCCTAAGGACTCTGTGCCCTCGATGTTTTACATCGGGATGGGAAAGCAGTCTAGCTTTTGATTGTAAATTATGGCGGCACCGCCCCCTTCCCACTTGGTCGGTCCCTCCTAAGGATTTTATAACCCATAGGGATGGCCGAGGTGATAGTAGGGTTGGAGGCTTCAGACAGCCAGGTCTCAGTGAGAAATAAAAGATCAGGCTGTTCGTCTAAAAGTAGGCCATAAATGTGTGGTTCATGCTTTTGCATAGAGCGACAATTTAAAAGGGTGGCCTTTAAGTCCTCTTTTTTCTTATTTTTTTACACTTGTTGTTGCGTGGGAGGATCTTGGGTGCGAGTTTCCTGGGCTGGAGGAGAGACCAGTTGCACTTATTGCATCGAAAGTCTACCTCCAAGCTCAGATCAGCCGCTGTACACTGACATAATGGTAGCCGCCTAAGGCTAAGCAGTTTTTCCCTATTGTAATATAGTGGAAGAAACTCACCGGAGGGGAGCTGCGCACATCCGCTGCGCGCGTCCGTTTGCATCGGGAATATATAGGCTAATGCCTATGATGCAAACTGGATCGCTAATGCAGCTGAGGAAGCGGAAACTGCGTAGGCGGAAGTGAGGAGCCCGATAGCAGCCCCAGCCCTCCGCACAATCGGCGTATCAGCCGCCGCAGACCAGGACTGGAGGAAAAGCGAGATGCGAATCAAAGCAGCTAAGGAGGTGTAGGCAAGCAGAATCAAGTAAAGTGCAAGTGCGCGTAGGTAGGAGAAATTGTTAAAAAGCACAGAGTAATTCAGCCACACATATACAATTTAAAAAGTATTAAAAACCTAGTAGCAGGGCAGGAAACACTAAATCCTACCGCTGTCAGCTGCGCGCGTCCGTTTGCATCGGGAATATATAGGCTAATGCCTATGATGCAAACTGGATCGCTAACACAGCTAAGGAAGCGGAAACTGCGTGTGCGGAAGTGAGGAGCCCAATAGTAGCCCCAGCCCTCCGCACAATCGGCGTATCAGCCGCAGCGGACCAGGACTGGAGGAAAAGCGGGATGCGAATCGGAGCAGCTAAGGAGGTGTAGGCCTATGATGCAAACTGGATCGCTAACGCAGATGAGGAAGCGGAAACTGCGTGGGAAACAGGGGCTCAAATTGGATCATAAATTCAAAGCTGTTCTGAACAGGGGCCCCCAAAATATGTTTGGCCCAGGGCCCCCCAAATCCTTAAGATGTCCCTGCCTTTATTCTGGGATAAACCATAAAATCGCTGGCAATAGTAATTATGTGGCCATGAGAATGGCAAACGCTGTGCTGTACAAAAATATATGACCTAATATGTATTTAAGTAGTGTCAACTTCTTGAGTTGACTGGGATGCTACATTTCCAGTTTTTTCATTCTGAAGGTAGAACTGGCATTCTACATTTGCTTTCCAGTGCTTCCATTGCATCTTTGCTGAGCTAGTCCCGGGTGTTTCCCGAAAACGTCCTGCTGAGCATATTGGCAATATCAGCTATGGACATCCTTGAATCTAGGCAAGGAAGAAGATGACAATATAACTTAGCTGTATTTAAGGTACCTTTACATTGAGGACATTTAGCTGGCTGGTGGCTGCTGATCAACCAGATCTCAAAATGTTGCCCTAAACCTGAAACATTACAAGTCCTCTGCCTTAAGATTGGTTCTAATTTGTGTTTGGAAGGACATTGGGGCTCCTCTGCTGGATTGTGGGTCCTTGGTTGGGGTCAGCCATCGCCACTGTGAAGAGGAGTTGCAACAAGGTAGAACTGCAAAAAGCTTTAAGAGAGGCTAAGTAACCAATTCCTACCAGGTGCAGCAGACACCAGACCTTTGTCTCCATTCGTCAACTCACCCCACTGTCAGCCTCTCAGATTGTACCTCAACTTTACAGAATCCACAACTTAACACTCGAGACACTCGCACAGAAGAAAAGTGTAAACTGAAATAACGCACAGCACTAAAATCACAGAAGCCAGCAAAGACACCGCTGTCCTCACAGATCAAGACACCACAAAATCATTTTGGCAACTCTCATAATTCTGAAATATATAATTTGGAGGAATATTTTGAGAATTCTGTCCAGACATATACCGAAGACGATTAAATAATGAGATGGATTTCCTTTCACAATAGTTAATCCTTTAATGACAAATGAGCTAAAGAAAAAAGGTGTAGAAACTTTGGCAATGATTGCTCGAGTCGAGTCGCACTTCACTTGCATTTGGTTTGTAAGAAAACCGAGAACTTACGAAAAGAGATTTTGTCAAGGTTCTTAATAGACAACGAGGAAAACAATTTGCAGGATCACTTGCGCTTTTATCTCGGATCAACGAGCAAAAATCTCTGGAAACATTTGACTCTTCTTAAAAAATTCAAAAATCAAACATTTTATAAAAAGAAATGATAAATTAAAATAAAACGAGTATATAGCAAGCCAATGGACAGAGGAATAAAAATGATGACCCATCTGGGTAAATGGCCAAACAGCATAACAGAAGGAGAACGTCCTAGCCAAATCCAAGTAACCTGATTTCTGTAACCTTCATAGCCACAACCTCCCCTTTCCTCTCTCTTATCATCCCAACCTGCATTATCTTGACATGTGGTACTTCACTATTAAATGTGTTGTTCTGGGTTTTTTAATGTTTGTATTTGGTATGAACGCCGAATCCTGCTAGCAGAATGCAACAATAAAAAAATGAGAAACCACCTTCCACCGAGGGACATCAGCTCTATGCAAAGATACATATACACCTAGGTCAATTCATGAACAGGCAAAACAGCATTGGAGTCGCATGCAATGCTGCTGATATCCTACTGGGTGCCAAAACCATGCATGCTGTGGTGCCATGGGGCGAATCTCTTAGCAAACAAGTCAACGTTAGATCCATACTTACATTTTTTAATGCAGACCATTATTAGGATTTACAGTGTTAAATACTTGTTTGAGATTACCTTAGTGAAAATGGAACTGTCCTGTTTAATAGGAAGGAGGCCCTCTCGCTTAAAACTGACCAGTGTCTAAGTCCTACAAGGAAGACCGAAAATAGAAACGAAAAATGAAATGACCTCATCTTCCACAGTGGCCCTTGCTGAAGGCCCATCTTTGATGAGTTCTAGGGTGTTTTGTCTGACTGCTACCTACCACACTCTATGTAGTGACATAATGACGCAATAATAAAGGATCGCACATAAGCTAACTTGATGTATAGTACAACTTGCTGGGTGCAAGCCCATACGATGCTAAAATATGCTCTCTCTTGTGTCGAACAATGATGTGGATTATAAAGGTTTGCCTCAATATTTAGAAGGGAGGTAAATAGGTAATGTGCCTTTACTATGGCTGGAAGCAGTCCTTGAGGAGTTAGCACTTTCAAGTTCTCGAGCGGGGTCAGCGCTTTTCTTGCCCTGGTTCCAGGGTCTCAGCTGCCACGGACACAACCACACACACAAGGGAAGAAGCTGCCACGGACACAACCACACACACAAGGGAAGAAGCTGCCACGGACACAACCACACACACAAGGGAAGAAGCTGCCGGTTCATCAACAGGCGCCAAAATTGACAGATTTTTCTTCCTTTCACCCCATACCCTTTCACTTCGTTGGTGCTGCTTGTTACCAGAAAATGATTCCTGGCAATGTAACATTGATTCCTATTGCTGGTAGCAGTGCCCAGGCCTGGGCTATGATGGGTGCAGCTACCAGCTCTCTGGTATAGCTGGGGCCCTAAATAGAAAAGTAAGGCGGGCGTGGTGGAATCGTGCATCTGTCCTAGTATTTGGTGTGCATCTAGGATTGTTACTACGAGCGTGGAATCACCATGCTGTGCACATAGAATATTGTCATGTTCTGAGAGAGCCTTAAGGCCAGTGGGTTTAGGTATAGACAGTGGGGTTGTGTGTGCAGCAGTTAGGGAGGGCCTGGTCTCAGATGGGGGCACTTTAGGTGGCAGGGGTGCAAGGCAGAGTTAAAACCCATATGCAGAGTAGGGCTTTAGCTTCTTCCTAAACAACAGTAACTCTCTGGAGTGTCTGATGTGCTATACTACAGATTTCCTTAGGTGGCGGTGCTTCCCCTCAAGGGCGACCTCTAGGGAGGACCTATGTGCTCGGGAAGCGTTGGAGTAGGATTTTTATATGTTTAGGGCAGGCCTAGGACTTGAAGTAGGCTCCCTCTGGGATTCAGGCTGGAACGGGGAGGGAAGGTGAAAGGGAGCTAGAAACCAGTTGAGGTTCTTGTAAAGACGGCTGTGTCCATCCAGGTGCTGTAAATACAATGTACAAGTGTTGAATGTTGAGTAGGCTCTTTCATGCCGCCAGTGCTGGTTTCCAAACCTATTCTCAAAGAGAGTGAAAAATATGACAAAAACTGACATAAAAGACGTAGCTCCTACTGCATCCTAAACTTAACACTATGAAACATGTACTCCAAAGCTTTCAGCATCAGGCCGATACCCATGACTGTAGTGATGCCTGGTGTTCCTGATGTCAGAGTGGGTGCAGAATCAGGTGAAATATCGCACTGTTTCCCCCATGTGCAAGGACCTTCCCTTCGGCCTTGTCAGTTCTTCCCTTCGGCCTTGCACTCCCAACCAGCAATCTCAGGAAAAAACAGAGTAAGAGTACTACAGGCAGTACTGTACCTGCAGGGGATGGTTTTTATTCAGAACACGGAAATTGCTGCATACAAATGAAGCCTGTTGCTCTCAAGCACTGAACTCCGAGGCCCTGATTTAAAGTACCTCGTTCACCTCCAGCTTCTACCCAAGAAATGGACCAAGTAACTGAAGACTGAAAGCTCCTACTGAAGATTTTTACCTGCAGATACCAGGTCTGCAACAGTAATCTTACAGAGAGCTGCGAGGGCGTCAATGTGTAGAGAGTGAATGTGAGAAGGGACATAACACAGAAATACCAGAGGGAGGCACATCTACTGGAGGAGAGAGGAGGGAGAGATCTGACAGAGACTTTGGATAGTTTACGGTTGTAAATAGAATAAATGAGGTGGACATATTTTCGAAACACTGTTCTACAATAAGAGTTTGCTTGTCTAATTGGTTAACTATTAACATGGCTCGCACTGCCTTGCAAAATGCCTCTTTGCACCGATCCTTAGCTACTCACTTAAACAAGATATGTCAAAGCCAATAGGCCGCTCCTATACTGGTACTATTGGCTTTGTCAATGTGTGTTAGCAATGTTGTACAGCTGTGCAGCATGGCTTAACGTAAAGAAAAAAAGCATTGGCAAAGCCAATATATCTCGCCTATGCGAGAGCTGTGGGCTTTGTCAATGGTTTGTTTAGCATGATGGTTTAGGGAGAAGAGGGGGTGGACAGAGGAGGAGGCGAAGAGAGAATGGGGAGAGCTACGGCTGTTATGGTAATTGCTGGTGGAGGGAGACCTGCTCAGCTGTTGGCACGGATCCACTCCATGAATGCCTGCGTTATGCATCTCGGACCTCTAGAGACCCTCGACTTTCCCAGGATGTACTGGTTTGGGATGCCGCAGTCGAGGTCCTTGTCGTGACCGTTCTTACGGCCATCGTAGTCGCAGTGGCATGAGCCCTTGTGGGCCTGGCATTTGTCATCGAAGTTTAGGGAGCACCATGGGTGCGCGTCGGTGGTGAGAAGGAGGAGACCGAGGTGGGTCCAGCCAGTAAAGGTGCACCAGGGTCCCGGTCGGCCCATTCACCAGTTCCTGCCACAGCAGTTCATGTCAGGATGTAAATGGACCTGTGGTGCTGTGTTCGGATGACAGCAGGGCACCCTCAACCTGCCCCTTCATAGACCCGTTTGTTTGCTGTAGTTTCACATCTTGTCACATCTGATTCCTCACCCTCAGGGACCTTCTATTCCACTAAGACAGGATGAAGACAACAGATTTCTTTCAGCAGCTCATTACTTGGTTCCCCATTCTGGTGAGAAATCCTCCTTCCCAGAAGACTTAGAAATTGCTTTCCGCGCCTCTCATTCTCACCCAGTGGGTCACCTGAACTCACAGAAGGGGCACCCTTGACTGTTTCACCTCTATACTTCCCCCACACAAGCTCCAGCCTTTTTCGTTGTTACAGGGGCCTTAACCCCTGATGCAGGAATGCTTTGCTTGCTTTAATGTCTAAAGTCCCTGGCCTAATGTGTGTGCCTTAGCTGACGTTTTCTATTGGCTTTTATTCAATTTTTTTATTTTTTATTTATTGCTTATATCTTATGTAGCATGAGCCAATTCCAGAGAACAGTGAATGCAGCGCTTTGCAACACAACAAAATAACACAACTGTGATACATAAATGCAAGTAATCTACGCATTATTTAAAAAAAATATTTGTATTGCTTTTTCCAACCGAACAACACATATTTATCCAGATAGACCAACAGTATATATAGTTTTACAGGTTATACTTAGATACTAATACCACCAGGCCAGTCATAAAAGGTCCACTTTCCATAAATCAATAATACAGTTCCTAGGGTTAGTTCTTACCATTTTCCCAGCACCCTCTCTCTATTCATTCATCAGTAGCTCTAGTTTAGTATTATTCGTTGGTACTATCCCATCACCGTCCCCAGGACGTATTTAGTTCTCCATTTACCCAGACCTAATTAAACATCCTCGGGCAGCCTCTGCTTTCGTAGAGCACTCTTTCAGCTTCCATGCATAGATCAGGGTTTTTTGAACTGATTGGATGCTTGGAGTAGGGCTAAGATTGGCTGTAAGGTCCTGATCTCCTATTGGTTCTAGCTTTTAGGGCTAGTGTTGTGATTGGATAGTATTAGGGCTAGGGTTCCCATTGGCTGACGGGGTCACCTGATTACTAGGGGTATCAAAGGCCAGGGTTAGGGCGTCTCAGCCCGGGCGTCGAGGCTAAGGGCAGAGAGGACAAGGGTGAGTGCCTGTTTGAGCCTGTTCGAGACGGGCCAGGGCCAGGAATGCTGCCCATCTTCCCATTAATTAATGTGTCTATTACTTTTCTCCTGAAAAAGAATATCTAATGCACTACCCTATTTCACATCCGCTACCTCTATCAATATTTTTAATCTGCATATACTTACCTCCTTTATGCATCTATATACTCTCAATGTACTTATGGATCTATATATTTATCACTTTCTTCTAATTTAGCATTTCCAATGCACTACCCTATTTCTCAGCCTATACTTCCCTCAATATATCTTCTAGCCCAACTTTTTGACTCATCTCAAACTTCTTTCTACTACTTTTTCCAATTCACTACCCTATCTCACCCTATACATCTATCACTATATCCTCTACACCCACTCTCTCATTTATCGCAAACGCCATACCACTACTATGTTCCCCAAAATAACCCTTTCTTGACTCTCTCCTACTCTACCCCTCCTTGTATCTTCTGACACCTCCTTTACTGTACCAATGCCCAAGACAAACCTTTCTAAACTCTTCCCTCTGACTCTTCCCCTCCAAAAACCCTTTTTACTCATCAAAAAGCCTCCTCCTACTGCTATGACCTACAAAAAGAAATCCTTCACTCTTCTATCCCACAACTATCCTTTTCAATCAAAATAACAGACTAGCATGTTCACTTCACTAATTCCATATTCCACTATACTAATTCACCACTAATCCTTTATGGGTTCCAGAGTAGCGTGCTACTCGCCAACAAAGCGCTTCAACACCCACCAGGGGTAACAGGCGCTATATGAATGCAAACCTTTCTTTCCCTTCTATCCCTCCACTATCCTTCTCACTCCAAATAACTGACTAATATCCACCACTCAAATTACTTTCATATTTCACCATACTAATTCACCACTAATCCTTTATGGGTTTCCGGAGTAGCGTGCTACTCGCCCAAAAAAAAAAGCAATTCAACACCCCATCAGGGGTTAGAAGCGCTATATATATGCAAACCTTTTTTCCCTCTTCTATCCCTCCGCTATCCTTCTGAATCCAAATAACTGACTAACATATCCACCACTTAAAATTTACTTGCATGTTTCACTATACTAATTCAACACTAATCCTCTATGGGTCCCGGAGTAGCGTGCTACTCGCCGAAAAAGCGCTTCGACGCCTCGTCAGGGGTAGTAAGCGCTATACAAATGCAATTACATTACAATACAATATCCATCCCCACGTGCCCTCCGCGTTGGGCCGGAGTATGCTGGCTTACATATTCTCTTGCAGTGTCTCTTTTGGCTATAATTAAACCCAGCACACAATCAAACAATCAATCAAGAGTTTATTAAGCACGGCTACTCACCCTAGAGGGTCTCAAGGTGCTGGGGGGGGAGTGAAGTAGGGCGCAGCTACCGGAAGTTCATGGCGGTTCGTCGAAGAGCCAAGTCTTGAGATCCTTCATGGACTTGGTGAGTGTTGGCGTCTGTCGGAGGTGGAGAGGGAGGGTGTTCCATGCCGTGGCCCTGAGGAAGGAGAAGTAGCTGCCTCCCGTTCTGGTCTTCTTAATGCACAGCCCCGTAGCGAGGGAGAGTTGAGCTGAGCAGAGGGATCTTTGGGGTGCGTGGAACGAGAGGCGGTGGTTCAGGTAGGCAGGTCCGGTGTTGTGGAGGGCTCTGTGGGCGTGGGTGAGAAGCTTGAAGGTGATTCTCTTCTCGACGGGGAGCCAATGTAGTGTCCGCAGGTGTTGGGTGGTGTGGCAGTGGCGCTGTCAGTTGAGGACTAGTCTGGCGGAGGCGTTCTGGACGTTTTGGAGTTTGGGGGTGAGGTTCTTGTTGATTCCGGCGTAGAGTGCGTTGCCGTAGTCCAGTCTGCTGCTGATGAGGGCGTGGGCGACGGTTTTCCTGTGTTCGAGGGGAATCCAGTTGAAGGTCTTCCGTAGGAGTCGGAAGGTGTGGAAGCAGGAGGAAGATACAGCGTTGATTTGGCGGTCCATTTTGAGTTCGGAGTCTACGATGATTCCGAGGTTGCGTGCGTGATCCGTGGGGGTGGGCGGGTTTCCGAGGGCGGGGGGCCACCAGGTGTCGTTCCAGGCATTCGATTGTGGGCCCATGTTGAGTACTTCTGTCTTGTCCGTGTTTAGTTGCAGGCAGCTGTTCTTCATCCACCTGGCGAAAGAACAGAAAAGGACAAAAGAACAGTTATTTTCTTGCAAGTCTACATCACTGAGAAGTATTGCTTCTTGTATAGTTATTAATTCACTCCCATATGGCCGTATCTTATCACACCCCCAGATCGTATGCAAAAAAACTACCCTTTTATAAGTTGCGTTTTATGCATGTGGGCGTTAGTGCACATACTGTGTAAAGCCTGCTTTTGATGGTGTATGCTTTGTGTAGGATCTTCAGCAAAATCAGTAAAACTTGCTTTACTAGGCACTTTTCTAGGATGGACCAATGACCCTTCCAAATAAATGTCCTTTAATGGGCCTAATTCTCCTTCCCACATCATTCTCACCCTCAGAAGGCACTCTGGCTTATTGTTCTTTAGGGTTCTGTACATGGACGATACCAATCCCCTGCCCAATTGCCCTATTAATATCTTCCAATATAGCAGGGCATATTCTGGTATTTCTGCCAACTAACTGCTTAAGCTTTTAAGGCATGACTGATTGAGTGCATTTGTATATCTGGAATTGTGATAGTTAGGTATTCCTATTGACTATAGTAAATAAGTCACAATATATAAATACACAGAATCATTGTAGATACTAAATTATATTTTGAAATGTCGCTGCAAGAGACAATACAAAAAAGAACGAGCATTGGCAATGCCAACAGGTCTGGTTTATAAATGTCTCTTCAGTCACTGGTGAATAGAAGGACTCCCTAACTCATCACACATGCACTCTGTCACTCATTGTTGCACTCATGCATCCATTCGCAATAAAACAAACACAAGCCAAAAAAGAATATGCAAGATAAATTAAAAGACTAAAAGTTGAAAAAATAAACAAGCGCTAGCAAACCTAATAGGTCTGAGTTTAATGTGCTAATGCATGCAGCATTACACACAGGAGGGAGCCAGCAAAGAGGGCACATAGTTCTATGATTGTAGTTTAATGCAAGCACAAGAGCAGACAGAACAATACACCCAATCAGCAAATAGCATTCAATAACATTAGGTGAGAGATAAATACTCCACTGGGCTGACCCAAGACATGATTGACAAAGTCTCAAGCCAATGGCTAACACATGCAGGTTATAGAAAGCCAAACGATGAAAAGG
Source organism: Calotriton arnoldi (assembly GCA_963921515.1). Taxonomy (NCBI): domain Eukaryota; kingdom Metazoa; phylum Chordata; class Amphibia; order Caudata; family Salamandridae; genus Calotriton; species Calotriton arnoldi. Next base: position 420,168 of record CAWUFW010008240.1, on the reverse strand, counting down.
ACAGACCAAGACCTATTCTATGTATATTCTTAGCAATAGTAAGCTACACTGTCAAAACCCCGACCTAAAAACACAACTGCCTAAACATGATGGGCATATATGCTTGCAATATAAAAAAGTTAAGAATTAACCACAGCAGTAGACAGACATCTTTGAATGGCACTGTGCATAGAGCATGTACAGTGTAATAACACGGTGTAATAACAATCCACTGTTAAATGCTTACTGGTTTGACTCTGACTTTTCACAATAAACAAATCATACCTATGGCATGTGATGTTCCTTTTCCCTATGAATTAAGAATGCTAACAGCCTTTATCATTAGTTTGTCACCATAACCAACTGAAGCCTACTTCATTGAACCTAGTATTTCTCACAATGCAGCCATTATGGATGCAGTCATAAAATAACAAATATGTACAATCTTACAGTTGTCAAAATAATATACAGTCCCTCCTAAGAGGGACTAACAAGGATTATCACAGTACAATTCTTTTAACTACAGAGTGTATAACATGGAGTAACTAACACCAAAACCTTTGCCTACTATGGTTATCTTTGAGACTCCATGCTCAATATTCCTGTCCATCCTTTAAGGCCCACTGGCCCAAATATTTGATTGTCATAATCAATATGACAGCCCTAGTACATTTGGTGTAACTTTTTGTAATGAACAGATCAGACCTTTTCCCAATGTACCAATCGGTTCTACAGTCTTGGTTATTGGTTTATCACTGTAACCAACTCATGACTACTACTTTGCTCATATGCTTTGCCATAGGCAGCAATCAAACACACAGTCATAAAGTTACAAATATGTACAAGATTACAGCTGGCAAGATAATATACTAAGCCTTCTTAGAAGAACTAACAAGAATTCTCGCCTGCAAATCTTTCTCTTCCCCCTATCCCGGGTTTGTCAGAGGCAGTAATCAAAACCCTTGTCTGTAAGCTTCTGTGTAATAAAATACTTGTCTACAAGCTGAGAAAACCGTGTAGTAATAATCCCCCTTAAAGGCTTTTTGGTTTTAACATATGCTTTTCACAAACAAATAAGTGAGGCCTACTGCTGTTGTCATAACATTTCATAATAAATAGATCAGACCTATGGCATCTGACATAACTTTTCCCAATGAACCAATCAGGCATATAGCCTTTATCATCAACTTGGCCCTATAACCAACTACTCAAACCTACTGTATAGTCCACAAGCTTCCCCACAAGGCAATCAGCAGGCATACATTAATAAAAAATGCAAATATGTACAAAATTACAGGATTCTCACTTTGCAAATCTTCTACCCCCAGGGTTTGTCAGAAAGGGTAACTGACAGCAAAGTCTTTGCCTACTATGGCAACTCTGTGAGCTTCTGTGTAACAAAATACCTGTCAACAGGTTTTAATACATTGTAATAACAATCCAGCTTTAAAGGCTTACTGATTTTCACATATGCTTTTCACGAATAAATGTCAGGCTTACTGCCTTTATCATGACTTTCATAATAAACAGACCAGCCATGACCCATAGCTTTTCACGATAACCAACTCAAGCCAACTGCATTGGAAATAAGCTTTGCCACAATACAAAAAGTGCAATACAGGCACTCTTTATTGCTGGAAGCACGTACCTGTTGCCCAATTTAAAGCTTGTAGAGAGGAAGATCAATGTTTTTGGTGAAACATAAGCCTCTCTCTCACTACTGTTCTCTCATTACTGCTCCTTAAAGCTCTTTCTCTTGTGATCTACTAAGGCAAAGCAACAACTGCACAAAATATACCAATGAGGGGAGCATGATGGAGACTGTACCTGAAAGAATAATTTTGAGATGAATTTCAATAAAGATCAGATTTTAAAGTCAATAAAACTGGTGGTAGAATGCTAGAATGAAATAACAGACGTAAGATACAAGTCTTTTATAGCTAGGATGTCCAGATTTTGACAACCTAATACCAGGACTTTACAAAGATACAGAAGTAGGACTACAATTTTGCATTCACTGAGGGGCACAGAATGAAACAATTAAAAACACTTACCAACATAGGACAATAAGACATTAAGTGGAATTCCATGTAACTTTTATACAAAGTGTAGTAACTGTTAAATAAATTGCTTTCTGCAATACTCTGTTGACTAACTCTGCACTGGAACACATGAAAACGTACCTCAATCCCTGTTCAGTCGACCAGCTCTGAAAATTGAGGCATGTGCTAAATTTCTTGGAATTTTTTTACGCAGATAGTAAAAACTGGAAACTGTCTCGGCAATTCCAGGATCCCTGATTACCCTAATTATAGAGAAAAGGCAATGGTTGTGAGAGGCAATGAAATTAGACTAAAATGGGATTTAAGAGAGAAGCAACAAGGTTAGAATAAGGAAAAAAAATAGAGGGAGAACCCTTGATAAAGAATTAGAAAAGGAGAGCATTGCCATAAAGGACTAACCTTTTACTCTGAATCCAACAGGAGTGGTGCTATTTTCCATCTCCCACTGCCTTCAACAATGATCACATACAGCAAGAATATGAGGGACAGTAGTGGGAAATTGTGAACGGAAAATGGGTTGAGAGAGAGAAAACAGAGAAGGTCTGGACACCACTACTCTGACTTGTCATTTCTGCTGGACACTGAAACCTGCAGGTAGAAGTGGGCAGCTAAAGGCAGTAAAAGGTAATTTAGTAATTTGCCATGAAGGCACTGCATCTCACTGTAGCAATGAAAGGATATATCTTAGCTGTATCTCTGAGTAAGCAACTCTCTGTGTTCTGATATGAAACGTTGTAATCCATAACATACAAGAGATGAGTATCTCAGATATTGTAGCATCTCTTTATTGCATTTTTAAAATACAGGCACCAGCTTTACAACATGGCACTTTTGCAGCAACAATTGACAATGTAGCTATAACAAACGCAGGTGTCAGCGATTACACAAAAATTGAAGGAGAATTATAAGCATTACATCCTGCAATAGCTACATCCTTTTCATATTTTTGGTGCCTCCTTAGAACACAACTGTTACAGACATGAGTGCTTGATTTGAGCCAGTGGTTTCCGGCACAGGCACTTAATCAACACCAGCGCTTTTCATGAGCACCAGTTAAGGACACATTCATTTATGGTAGGCACTGGGAGATTAAGTGATTTGCTCAGAATCACAGGATGTTGAGCCGACGCCAAAACTCGAACCTGGTTCCCCAGCTCCAAAGTCAGAAGCTCTGGCCATTACGCCACATCCTCCCCCCACTTTCATGGTTAACAGTTGGTTATGTTTTAGGCGGTGCTAACAAGAGAAATGGGCTGTTGCAAGCTGCCTCCTGACGAGAGCCCCGGTACTTATTTTTTTACAAATTAACCACTGCTTGGATATAGCAAAAACGCAGTCATGCTCTTTAATTGCAGTCCTAGCGGGCATTCAACAATGATATCCCTTAGCCTTTTCCCCCTTCTGTTTAATGTTTCATTGAACGTCTTGCAGCAAAACGATGGAAAGCTTCTGATATCCTTAGGTTTCAAATTTTGGAAACTCTATATAAAGGCAAGTTGTATGCAGATTATTTGTTAATTCTATCTTGTGGCTCTAAGGATCTTCAGATATTCATGGCACATCTCTTAGAGTTGGTCAGTTTTTCGTTACAAGATCAACTCAAGTAAAACAGAAATTATGCTTTGGAATACGTAAACAGGCACTACTGTTTAGATACCACATACAGAGTAATATTTGGGCGTTACAGTTCCAGCCAAACTGATACAGAAGGATAGTAAATGTTACTAGATCATAATACGCATTTAACCGGCTCTCTCAATGGCGGGGTAATTTGACATTCTCTCTCATTATATTTCAATTCTACAGCTCTATATCCCAAACTCCTAATTTGCCAGATTTGAAACTAGGACAAACGACTCGTCCATCCCCTTTCCTTCCCCGTATTTCAAAGAAAAAGCTGGGATTGATTGGAAAAAACTGTCTGGACCTGACTTCAGACTTTAATATTGGGCTGCTGACCTTTCTTCCAATCCAAAACTTTCTGATGCAACACAGTTCATCCTAAACTAATTTTGCACATCTTTGAGACTTAATTATCCCAGCATACCTATTTGGCTATCTGATTTAACTCACCAAAATGTTTTTAAAATATCACGTTTAAAAAACTTTTAAGACATATCTAATGTGTGGAGTGGCATCAGGTTATTTGTGAAATACTGAAGGTTTACTGGCGAAATCTTGGGAATGGGGAATTTTGATTTTCTTATTTAAGCAGTAAAGAAGTAATCAGGAGTGCATGTATGCACCACCAGTACTAAAATTCTAACACAGAAATGAAGTCTCTGTAATTTATCACATATTTTAGTCACAGTGTGAAGAAGCCCAGCGAGACAAAGGGGGGTGTTAGCTTATGTGTGCGTGGAGTAGAGATTCAGGATTGAGACAGTGGTTTCAATAATTTGAATAAATTCCTAATTTATTTAACCATAAAGTCCATTCTCTGTTTATTATAGAACTGTGGCAAGTTGGGGATGGAACTAGAGAAAATCTAGAAGTCCGACCTGCCAAACTAATTTTCCCTGGGATACTCTAATTCATGAAATATGCACAGCATTTGACAATTGAACATTTGGCAAACAATAAAGCAAATTCTTGGGTGTGACAGCGCTTAACTTGCAAAAGACTAACAACCCACATGGAGATGGGTTGGTGTTAGGTCACCTGACCTGACCTCCTGAAGTAGCCTTTTACTGACATGATCATCCTATGGCAGATAATCGTTCACGAGGTCATGGAGCTCGTTGCAGTGTGGTTTACAATTTTTGAACACTCAGGCAGGATCACTGGGTCAGTGGAGAAACAACTATTATGAAACGTGAAGAGCAGGCTGTGCAGGTTATTACATCCAGTAAGTCATGTAGGGAGTAAAGCAGTGTCACAACATTTAACACAACAGGGAAGCAAGTGGTGCATAACTAGGCACGCTCATGACACGCTCATACTAACGGTTGTGAAGTTATAAGGGAATGTGTATCTTAGACATATAGTCATCAACACTTCTCCCTTTTTATGAGATAAGTACCTCAAGCTTGGTAACGATACACACTCTGTAAAAGAAGAGTTTACTTCCTACCTAAATCTTTGTGCCACTGGCATAGATATTCTGTGGTTTCTATCTCAGCAATTCACTAATTCCTTACCAAGAGCTCTTTATACCTTACACATAATACCTAACATTGTCTTGAAATAAGAATTCTACTGTTCCATCAAATGATTAAACCCAAAGTGTAAATGTAACAAACTTTACAGTCCTTAGAACTGTATGAAGTTAAATCTTCAAATTAGTTTAAAGTTTGTTGTCTTTTTAGAATATTTCTCTGTATACCCAAATATCCTCCAACAAACCCCAGAAGAAGCAACTATTCTTTGCACAAAAGTTGGGGCGCTGTTGCATAGTTCATTCTTCAAACACATGAAACCTCACTCCAGACAGCATCAACATTCTGTGAAGACCCCCAGCCTTTCCTTCTCTGAGAATGACTCTGCATGAATGAGTTTGGAGTATCGCTCCCTCATGCTGCTGAGCCAAAAGCAGTAAGCAATGTCCCCTGAAATGCCTCATGGTGTGGCGTGAATAGCACCGGAGGGAGGGAGTTACATACTCTGGTAGCTCTGGCTAAAAAGACTGAGCCATAAAGCACTTATTTTTGGAATACATGATATTTCAAAATAAACATTATCAATAAAGCCATATTAATGGCCTATTGTGCGTTATACAGCTGATAGCTAACAATAACTATGTCACCCCATGATGAAATATTGTAGCAAGTGAGGCTGATGGTCTGCATTAGGATTTGGGGGTTCTCTCCCAGCAGAATACTTTTTTTAATGAGAGGCCAATTGATTCATTTGACAGAGCATTTTTATATTTATTGGCTCAAAGGCCACAGGCTTTACAGGCCGTTTTTAAGGAAAACGCATGCCATTACTTCTGACACCATACTAAGAAGCAGTAACTCTCTCCAAAAGCAATTACTGTGTATTTCTATAAACATTAGTACCACGCCATTTGGCACCGAAACTAGATTCAATCCTGGAAGCAGCATAACTTCCTCAGGCCCTATTAAGCCCTCCCTGAGCCAGAGCTCCCTATAAGCCACCAAGAGCCCCATATTGGATGCAGTTCACCATAAACCAGTATCATCCCTACATTAGTCATTTATCCACCACCAGCAAGGGGATTCGCCATAGCTGATTATGAAGTTATTGGAGAGGTAACTATTATTGTTGTATATTTTTCAAAAATAAATTACATTGGATTTTATGCTGTCAGTGGCAATTTGTGGCCGTTGTGAGATGTTCCTAGTTTGTCTGTGTACACAATTTCATTGCACAACCTTTCTTCATCCTCAAATTCCTCTCACCACCTCACAGAATTGCGCGACAGGAACAACTTATATTGGCCAACTGAGTCTTGTCTAAGTCCCCAGTCATTCTCAGAGAGCAGTGCAACAGCACAGCAAGCCAATCCAGCCATGCCCCTCAATACTTCGGCCAGACCTGATGTTGGCTCGGTTTGAACAGTGCTATCAGAATAAGTATGACAAACACGCACACATAATCCACTGATATTGAATAGACCTGGCTGCACTTCCCCAGCCACTATGTGAATCCTCAAGCAGACGGGGGCTCAGAGAGCCAATTGGTCCTTCGGCCTTGCGGTTGTGTTGAAACCGGCAGACATACACATTAGTTCTATGAAGAGATTTGTGTTTTGTATGCACCAATCAACTGCCTTCATGATTGTACCTCTTTCTGAGCCTATTACAAAATCATTCGCATTAAAAAAAATATTGTATTTTCTCAATTGGTCTATATTATCACTTTCATAGATCATTTGCGGGTACCCCATGGATATACAGCCAGTCTTAATAACATGTGCTGGGAAGCATCTCCACTGTTGTTGAAGCAGTGACAACAATTTCGAAATATGTGAACATACATGAATAATCTATTTATGACAGACAGCAGAGAACCTGCAACGAACCCCCTCTTAGCCCCCAACCTGTAAGCCACCCACAAATTGACAAAGGTATTGCCTCTATAAAGATGAAGTCAGAAAGAGAAGGCAAGAGAAGATTTGTGGTGCACTACGAAGTACATGGTTGCACAGGCCTAAACTGAATAGGGATAAAGGCCCTAGCTATTATGCATGCTTGTAATACAGCCATTTCATCTTTGTCATATAGGGGTATGGAAGCTGCCATCTAGGCTCCTAGTCCAGCATCGCCATGGGCCTAGATGTATTGACATCCGACCCCGCCTTAGCATGCTTGTATAAGTCCACTCTCCACCACCCCAACTCGGGGGCAGATGAAAATCTCCAACTCATTGCTATCTGTCGTTTGGAGAGGGCCATTGTCAAATCTATAAACTTGGACTTGGTGGTAGATTTGCTAACTTTACTTCTTGTCGTGTGTTCGAAGAGATATTTTATTCTTAAAACTTTTTAAAAAATCATATCTCTAGTTCCCCTTATTGTATTTGTGTTATTTTGTTATTACATTTTACTCTATTTTTCTAATTTGTATTGGGATATTTCTTTTTTTGCATTTTAACTTTATTACTATTTCAGCACTGCATACATTCTTTACACATTCCCTCTAAATTAAGCCCATATGCTCTGTTCCATAGCGAGCAGACAATGAGCTCAGGTTTGATAAGTGTGTTTAGTGGTTCACCCTGACAAGGACTGGGATTGTTACTTGAGATGGGTGGTTATCCCCATCAACTAATAACACAGCTTCAGACAGACAACATCGCTCCCCATCTTCGCAAGAAACCTCAAAACCTGGCTGCTCGACAGACCCCCTCCTTGATGGACCGGAACCTGCGACCCCCCCCCCCCAGAGCCTTGAGACCCTTACGGGTGAGTAGTCGCGCTTAACAAACACCTGATTGATTGATTGATTGATCTTACAGTATTTGTATATTACTTTGCTTTGGCTGATGTGATGAGCTGTCTGCAAAGGGCGCAGAAGGACTTCAGTATCATGAGGTCATCTGGAGTTCCGTTCTTTCATTTTCATTTCTGTCTGTGAATCAATTGATTATTGCCACTAAGGTCTTTAGGGTATCTCGGTCAGTGGCGGCTCCTCCACTAAGGCGGAGGAGCATCGCCTCACTGCTTTTAAGCAGTGAGACAAAGGAAAAATAAAATGATAACTGAACATTATTATCATTTTATTTGTTCCTGCGGCTGGGGCAGGCGGGGCTGTTCCGTAGACAGGGCAGGGGAGGAGTGGTTTGCCCACTACTGAGTGCACATGACTGTTTGGATGGCCCTCTCGGGCCGGCCAAACAGTTATGTGCACTTTCCCTGCTCTCCACATAGGATGCACTACAGCCTGCGTGGAGAACATGCCCAGGCTCCCTGTTCACCAGCTGGCTGGACTACGGAAACGCCCTCTACGCAGGAACGACGGCTAAGCTCCTGAGACGGCTGCAACGCATCCAGAACGCCTCTGCACGTCTTATCCTCGACATCCCCCGACGCAGCCACATCACACCCCACCTGAGAGACCTGCACTGGCTCCCTGTCAACAAGAGGATAACCTTCAAGCTCCTCACCCACGCACACAAAGCACTCCACAACTCCGGACCAGCCTACCTCAACAGACGACTCAGCTTCTACACCCCCACCCGCCAGCTCCGCTCGACCAGCCTCGCCCTCGCCACAGTCCCCCGCATCCGGAAAACGACCGCCGGCGGCAGATCCTTCTCCCACCTCGCCGCCAAGACCTGGAACACCCTCCCCACCAACCTCCGACAGACCCAAGACCTACTGGCCTTCAGAAGACTCCTCAAGACCTGGCTCTTCGATCAGTAGCAGCACCACCCCCCTCTTCCCCCAGCGCCTTGAGACCCTCGCGGGTATGTAGTGCGCTTTATAAGTGACATGATTGATTGATTGATTCCTGGCTGAGCCTCAAACTACAACACTCAGACTAATCACAACGCTGTATTGCAGCGCTGTGATTGGTCAGGGGAGCTTGGGTGCTTCCTGGTTGCCAAGTCCTGACGGAGGAGAGACGCGGCAGGGATAAGGTACTTTTTTTTTTTTACATCCCCGCCTTGCCACCCCCGATCCGTTCGGGCCGCCACTGATCTGGATGCTGATGGCTTGGGTTGCATTTACGTGTTTTTATTGGGGTGCGGATGTTAGCAGATATCCAAAAATGTGTTGAAGTTGTTTTGTAGGGTATTGTTGTTGGAAGTGGGACTTAAAGGGTGAAATATGAGTTCAAGCATTAGGTTTTTTCAATACAAAAGTCTTTGAAGGATCTGAAGGTTTGTTCTTCTTTTTTATGTTGACTTTGGCTTGCTTGTAGGACTCTGGCCGGGAGATAGAGATGGCAAAGTGGTTGGTCCAGTCCAGGGATATGGGTCGTTTTGTTGGATTGTTGGTGCTCTTGAGAAGACATTGTCGAGGATGTGGCCATTTGAGCGTGATGGTTGTGTGGCATTCTGTACCATGCTGAGTGTATCAATGATGTTGACAAGGGTGTTTCTTGTTTTCTTTAAGATTGTAATGTCTGGGAGGATGACGTAACGCAATGGGGTGGTGTGGACATGTTGGATGGACGAGGTGGCAAGGTGATCTGAGAATACATCAATGAAGTCCAAGTTCTATCTGGGAGGTCTGTAAATGCTTAGAATGCTCCGCAAAGTCATGGAGCGCATTCCCCCGCAGCTCAGAAAGACAGTAATCCAAGCGTTGGTTACATCACGTTTGGACTATGGGAACTCCCTCTTTTTGGGGGCACCAAAGTATGTCATAAAAAAACTTCAGGTTGTACAGAATGCCGCAGTTAGACTGCTGTGTAAAGCCCCCATACAGGAATCCATAGGGAAGCACTTAAAAGCACTACACTGGCTGCCGATTGCGGCGAGAGTCAAATTCAAGACACTCTGCTTAACGCACAAGGCCATCCACTGTAAGGGCCCTGGCAAAATCAGAGATCTGGTAAGCTTATATGCCCCGAACAGAATCCTTCGCTCTGGCACCGAACGGTTACTAAAAACAACCAGAATCAAAAGAGCCAGAAGGGGCAGCAGATCCTTTACACACCTGGCACCCAAGCTATGGAACTCTATGCCAAGGGAGTGTAGATTCATGGAAGCTGAACCTATTTTTCGAAAAAAGGTCAAGACCTGGCTCTTTACTCAATACCATTAACCTCCCTTAGCCTTAGTATTGGTCTGCTCCGCTAGCGCTGGGAAGCCCTTGGGCAGCCATGCGCTCTATAAATCCCCTAAACATAAACCTAAATGAAATGGAAGGTGATGGTCTGAGTTGCAGAGAGTGGGAAATGGCATGCAAGCAGCTCCATAGAGTTGAGTGTTAAGTGCCTAGGGTGCAGAACCAGGGGGACTTATGGATATTAGAGAGGACTCCTCCCTTCTTATGTGTGTGTTCCACATGATATATGCTATAGCCTGTGGGAAGAAGTATGTCTGAGGATCAACCATGTTTCAACGATAAAGAGGGCGTCAAGCTTGTGACAGGCCATAAGGTCTGCGATGTCTGGTGCATGGATTACTGCAGAGTGAATATTAATTAGCATGAGTTAGAATGTGTGTTCCATAGACTGAGGGTGTGTATAGCTAGTGGGATGTGTACAAGGTTGGTCAGACATGCCAACAGACCTGATTCAGGCGACAGACTCCCAATTTGTGAAACAACATTAGCTTTATTTTGGCTCCCTCCTGCCTTAAATTGCCTCTGCTTCATAGAAGTCAATAGGGAAAACCCATATTCCCGATTATTTTTTTCAAATCTCCCACTTTCTTCTTATAAAATGCTGGCACGTATGGTGTTTATCTCATAGCCGTACACGCTATGCGCATGAGGTAGGGTACCCAGACATCCCGGATTTTCCCGGACAGTCTCGGTTTTCAGAGCACTGTACCGGTGTCCCGATGGTTTTCCTAATTTTAAATACATGTCCCGTTTTTTGAGACAAAGGTCAGGTCATCCTGAAAAGGATAATTAAAAGGTATGCTTTCCTTTCAGAGGCGCATCCAAAATCTGAAACAATTTAAGTACATTTTTTCTTTCTGTCAGGCAGCACAGAAGCAGATCGGCTGCCCCCTCCCAGCAGAAAGTGAGAGTGGGAAGGAGGGGGGTGCAAGGTGGAGGTACTGCCATAGCGAATATTATGTAAACATAGTTTTTATAAATGTGCACATATATATATATATATATATATATATATATATATAAAGGCACACATTTACAAAACTACTTTTACACAAGGAAAGGCATACATTGACAAGACGCCTAGCATATATATGGGCCCATATTTACAAAGCCACGCAAAAACCGGGACAGGCCAGATATAGTCGAGAGACTAAGGATTTTAGTCCTACTTTTATGTCTGGCCTGTCCCGCTTTTAGCGGCTCAAAATATGGTCACCCTAGCATGAGGTATTCAGAGGTGAGTGGTCACGATTGTACTAGTCGTGTTCATTCTCCGTGTCGTAGCGAAGCTTGAGAAATCATCTTCCTATCCAACAAGCAAAACTGTTCCCGTTGCCAATACTTAACTTTTCAGTAGCCGCACCTGGGGCGCTCATCTAGTTATCTGGCAGCTGCGGGAGAAGGATTAAAGAACCTTCCAATGGGATAGTCGCCCGAGACTAGCCTGCTACCAATCATCGTAAAGCGCGCAGATGCCGGTAGTACACAAGCATATTGGCTGTGGTGTCGACCAATCGGCGCCTTGCTGGCTTAGGCGATGCAGCGGGCTGAGCTGATTTAACAGGTGAGCGCGTCTCCACAGTTTACTGCGAGTCAGAGGCGGGGAGCAGGGGGGCTTGTTTGAAGAGCTCGCGCTGACTGAGGAAGCAGATTTTACTGCAGGGGAGCGCCGAACGCTAGAAGGTCCAACAACACTAAGGACCGAGTGCACAGTTTGGCAAAAGCTTCGTTAGAAGCTCAGCGCACGGTAGCAGGACTCACTTGGAACCCACCAGTGCACGGCTGCCACTAGGCTCACTGGTACAGGAGAGTGCTGTCTAACTCGGCAGAGGAGCACCACCTTAAACACGAGCTCAAACACGCTTTTTTTGCACGACCTGAGTAAATACTGCACCCGAATAACAGAAACGGTGCATAAACAGCGTAGGGTAGTACGACGATCTAAGAAGGCACGAACAGCTGAGCTGGAACACAGAAGCTTAACGCGGAAGAAAACGACCGGAGGAAACTCTGCACATGAAAACACACCACATTTCAGTAAGGAGAACACAACCTAAACGAACCACAGACATCAATTCTCGAGGATGTAACGGAGCCTGGGCTAACGTTGCACAAAATAGCACAGTACAGTCCAGAAGAACACTGGGGAGCACATTGCGGGATCAAATTGCACTTATTATTGTAAGAGTACAAGCAAATTGCACTTATTGTATGAGCACTACGACGCCACACAACACAACGCATGAGGTTGTTTCTTAGCCGGTCATAGAACTCGCCGCTCAAGGAAAGAGACACAGCACCTCCGACTAGAGTATCGCTCCGTGAAAGAGAACAGTGCACAGCCAACTGAGAAGCGACCAAGGCCACAGCTGCCCGAATCCGAAAGGGACATCTATTGGCTCCTCGCAGAAAGACAACGCCTCAACTCACGTAAATAAACACATCTCTTAGCCAAGAAAACGGCCGGGGCACGGTTTGGGATAGCTTTGTCTCAGTACAGCCGCCCAGCACTGTAGCGTTCTTTCCTGCTGCCTGGCACAACAGGTTAGGCGCCACCATACGCATGCGCAGAAAAGGCTAGCCTCGACTCAGAAGAAGGTCCAGGAGGTTCAATGCTGAGCCTGCAAAAGGCACATCTAGAAGAAACAAGACTTGGTTGTAAACGCATATCTAGAAGGTGGGCAACTCCGCCAGTAAAAAGTCAGTTTAAAAGTCGCTTGGTCTATCCTGACTGACGCACAATTATTCTAAGCCTCCCAGAGGCACAGCCACAAGAGCACAGGTTGAGCTATTGGGACTACTTTTACTGAACCTTCGTTGGTCATGGTGGACCCCTTTTGGCCGAGCAGTGCCCTCTTCAGTTCATGGAAGGATTACCTGGGCCTTGCAACTCTTATCACCAAAGCAGAGAAGGACCAGGAAGTTTCAGAGTGTGGTGTCGGCGAGTCAGGAGGGGGCACCATGGTGTTCCAAGGGAGAGCCCCCCCAAACTGGAGTGGGATGGAACCCAGCATTCCCCCGAAACCTGCCCCTGAACTGCAAGTCTGCGTCTTCTGTCGCAATAACAAAGAGATGGCAAAACTGTACAGCACCCACGTCCTGAAAGGAGCGGACGGCCGGGTGCAGTGCCCGGTGCTACGGCGGTACACATGCCCACAGTGTGGGGCCAGTGGAGACCAGGCACACACCATCAAGTACTGCCCACTCTCGAGGGCAACGGATAAGGTCCGCAACTTCCAGTACAGCCGTCTCCCTCAGGCCAGCACAACTGGTAGTCTGATTCACAGCGTCCTTATGCAGGGAAGTGAAGAGGCTCCGAGCGGCAAACCCAGCTCCTCAGATAGGTGGCTTCCTAGCACAGGTACCCGTGTTAATAAGCCTCCAAGACCCTGCTTTTTTCCTCCGCCCGGGGCTCGGGGCAAGCTTCCAAAGCCTCCACTTGGTAGACGAACGCGCTGAGGAAACAAGGTTGCACAGATGGGACCACAACATATATTGAATTGGGTCAAAAAAATAAAACTTTGCGGTGACAGCCACATTAGAAATATGTTGGAGCCGGAGGGCTCAAATCTACCTTTTACCTCATTTCAGAGGCTGGCTCCTTATTTTTGCTGATAATTTGTCACCCTGACCCCGTGAAGATCGTAACTTATGATTAGAGTCTGCACAATTGCGGCAAATTTACTTTTGCTCTTCAGGGTTCATATCACTATTGGCCACCCAATCTGGAAAAAAATCTCTTCCTGCTCTGGTCGTCTTTTGTAATTCTATTCGTGCGCTTTTCTTTCAATTCAGTTATGAAATAATAAGCTGAGATTCTTCTTTTGGGGATTAAGAGAGCCGTTTTTTCCCTCTGTCTCGACCATGGTTGCTTATTATACAGTTTAACCCCTCGGCCATAAAAAGTTTGTTTGTTAATTTTACGAGACATTTATTTTCTTCCTGCTGAATAAGAGGGGGACACGTACCCTTTACTCGTTCTTTTTTCCATGTGTGTTTTAAAAGTGGCAAGCTAGACTCCATTTAGAATTGGTTACTGTAATTAAATGAATTTTCGCTGGTTTAGCATGAAATGTATCTTTTAATTTGGTCAATGACTGTTTTCAGTTGCTTTAAGATGAACTAGTTTGTAAAGATTACTTGTATAAAACATGTATTTTTCTTAAACTGTGCAAATATGAGCGACATTTACTTTTAAACGAACAATACTACATGAAATATAGACTTTATTTTATTAGAATAGCCCTGTATGATGCAATTGCCCACTGCAGAATTGGGTCGCAGTGTGTGTTGAAAGAATTTTAGTATTTTTAATTTTTGCTTTTAAGCCTCTGATCATTTACACACACGAAAAATAGGTGTACGTCAACTAGATTTGATGATGCAGACTGTTCTTGTATGATGCTGGGTGTTAAAACTAAAGGGTGCCCTTAACTCTGAACGACTACCAGGCTTTTTGTTAACTAAAGGTCAAGCCGCCATTCTGTAATTCTAAAAGCCCAGGTTTCAGGCAATCCGTCATAAATTGTATAACTCCAGTGACCATTGGCCACCTCGTGTTTTACTGTTTTTTTTTTTTGTTTTTTTTTTGCCTAACGATCTTTAGTATGTTCAGCTTTTTTTGATAGGATAAATATATAATTGGTCAACTGTGAAGTTTGACAACATTAAAGCAAAAAGCTTAATCAGTTTTTTTTTTTTGTTGCACTATCTGTGGTTAAACATTTTTCACGAGTTTTTGGTTTTACGGAATCTCACAATCTTTTGGGGAGAAAAAAAAGGTGTGGTCCTTTGGGAAGTTTTGTATTTATAATGGAGCTACGGTACATACCTTCGTTTATGAAGCTGCTGACTGTTAGCGTAGTACATTGTTATTGTGCGCTTTTTTTCTGAGAACTTTGAATATATGCCTGGCTGTGTATTGGACATTTTGCGTTCTTTATTGTACAATAAACTGAATCGCATATGACATTTTATGTTCTCGCTTGATTTTAATCTTCCGACTACAGTAGTAAACTATTGTAATTTGGCATCCGTAGGTGCTGGTTAGTGGAAACTTGAAGGGCATCCATAGGTGCAAGGTTGCCATAGTTTGTCTGTTACTACCATATGGACTCTGGCGACGTAAGGGGTGTGCCAAGCCAAACACGCTGTGCAAAAGGTTTTCCTTTCTCATCCACTGATGGAGCAATCACTTGAAACAAACGTGATATTAATTTGCTTGTTGGTGTGCGCTTTTATGTTTATTTCTATATCAACGCCACTCTTATGCACCCACGACCTTACCGACATATGCTTTATGAAACGATTGGGTATGGATTCACTGGTCTATAGCTATTCGGTGTTTTTTCTTTTTTCTTTTTTGTGATGGAAAAAAAGCTTTTGGAAAACCTGGCGGTATCGTAATTTTGATGCACACCCCATCTGTCGATCATTTCATCAAACATTTTTTGTGATTTTGCTCACCAGTGATTGGTTTCATATGGGCAGTAAGCATTTTATAGTATGTATAGATAACAGGGCCCCTTTAAGTTCGTCATATTTGTTTAACTTTCTTTAGCTTGTGAATATCCAAGCGGATCCATGAGGTTTAGTACAAAAAGTGCCTCAGACGAAATGTTACATTTTTCTATCTCTTTGTGATGCTTCCATAGATCAAGTGCCCTATGTCAGTGTGTTTTGTACCACGTGTGGGGAACTGAATGCGGGGACGATTTCCATCCGGACTACTGGAGTTTTCTCTTAA
The DNA here is from genome assembly GCA_963921515.1 of Calotriton arnoldi. NCBI lineage: Eukaryota > Metazoa > Chordata > Amphibia > Caudata > Salamandridae > Calotriton > Calotriton arnoldi. The sequence goes on along the minus strand of CAWUFW010008240.1, from coordinate 404,177 downwards.
AACACTTCACATTACAGATTAACTGTAGTGGTGTTTGTGTGTATGGATGGGGAGTCGTAAGCCCCACTGGGCTTCTACCTTGGGCCTGGAACATTACTGCTATCTGTGATGTAAGGACTACGACTGATGATGATATGTCGGAGTAATGTAGTAAATATCAATAACATGAACCATATTGTACAAAGAATGTGTGTGTTCTCTGCTTGGGAGGTGGCTTCCATAACTGGCCGGGATATCCTGTAGCACAGTAGTAAACTTCAAGGCTAACAAGTTTTCCTTCCAGCTCTCAGGGGGCATGTGGTGCTCGTATCATGTGACACACAAATTCTCTTCAGGTGCATGCCAAAATGTCTTTTTGATGGGTGTAACTTCTGTCCGTGTGTGTTAGAAACTGCTGTTTCTACTGCTCGTTACAGGGGTACCACATGGTACTGCAGTGTATACCTCTGCGTTTGCTATCCAGCCGGCTTGCCACTGCTGTGGTTACTCTTGGTACGGTGGAAAATGTGGGTTTTCTATTCATTGTGTTGGTGTACCGAATAGGCTAGTTATGGCCCAGATAGATGCCAATAGACTTAAACCTGTGGTTTTAGTGTATCTAATCTCTTAAATAGATTGGCAGTGAGTCGGTAGAAAGACTCCATGGCAGGGTCGGATTGGTAAGGTGGGCACTCGGGCAATGGACGTGGTCAGTATCTGACTTGCAACTGTGGGTGGCTTTTTGGCGTAGCTTGGAGGCCGATTTGGGCTTCGACTGTACTGTTCAGATGCCGCCAGCGCCCCAGTGGGGGCCTAAGCAGTCTTTCTGGAGGCAGATGGGCCTCTGTTACCTCCCTCTTACCAGCAGGGCAGAGATCATTCCCAAGCTCTTGCTGGGCTGGCCCTGTAATGTATGTAGATTGAGCAGGGGCAGGGGGCCTTCGCAGAAGTGGCCTCACTTATATTCAGGTGTGGTTCACCAGTTTGAACTAATCCATGCACAAAGCGTGCAGGCAACATTTGCTTTTGGGTTTTTTTCTTAGTGAAGTTAAGAAAACATGCCTCTTTTAGAGATTCTCCCCCCCCCCCCCCCCCATCTTTTCTTAAAACACTGTAGTATGGTTATGCGGAAAGGCACAACCTGGAAATGTGGGCCACATTTTTGAGCTTGCCCATGCCGATTTTATTAAAAAAAAATTTTTTTATCCCAATCGAACACTGCTCCAAGGAGCCTGTTTTGTCGAGGTAATGGACTTGCGGAAGACAACGTCCGTCTCACGCCACACCACTCCCACATAAAAACACTCTGCTTTATTCTGCTAATCGCATTTCCTGGGCGCCATCCGCACCACTCATGATCAAGTTTAAAAGGTGAGCAGAGATGGCCACACAGTGGTATACTTAACTGCATTCTAACTGTATGTAGAGGGGGTTAATGGGACAGTATGTGCCAAGTCCCCCTGATGCCTTGTATTCTAATCTGCTAGTGGACCTTTGATAGAAAGGCTCTCCACTCCAACCACTGGTTTTGTATACTACAACATTTTTGTTACAAATATTGCACAAAACTATCCATAGGTCCTGAAGAAGGCCGCCACACTCCTTATGAGGCTGAAACATGTCGACCTAATTCCTCACCTTGTGACAGGTTGAATCACCTCCAGTCACATTCTGTTTTTTAATCCTGGCCAAGGGGTGTTCCAGTAAAGCCTATCGCGCTCCCTTGAGTTAGTTTTACTTCACACCACTTTGTCTTTCACCCCTCATCACACCCTTCTCTCATAAGGTTTAATATAACTCTCTTAGCAATAAAACATCCCTGACCTCCTCCCTCTCAGAGATTGGGTTGTAGCCTGCATTATGACTAGGTTCGTAATGCGAGGTTACCCTATGATGAAGCAAGCCACCTTTGGGTGGGTAGGGAAACCGTCCTTTAAAAGGGACACCCCTTTAGCACTCTTCCATATTCTACTATACTGCACTCTGCGCCACTGCACTAACTTAAAACATCTATTTGACCTAACTGTAATGCACTTGACCTCTGAGAGCAAATGTGACAAGTTAACAAGATTTAAATGCATTTTTAATGCCCATTCGCTTTGTGAGCAATAAAGCTGCCTTTAAATCTTGCTATCTTGTCACATTTGCTCTGCTTTCAGAGACCGAGGTCAAAAGTCAGTTTGTCTTCCTACCTGCCAGAAAGGGTGAGTAGGACCTAAAAATCACTCGCCCTAATTAAATCTGGCTCGCAAATAAGAGCGGGCGATTGGATTTTTCGAGCCCTGGTACAGCAGTAGTCATTGTGGCCCTACAGAAGTACTTACCATGGTCAATATAGGGAGAAAGCCAAGTGACTGGGGTCTTGATTAGCAGGATCCCAGTCAGACTAGTCAAAATTATACTGACACCAAGCAAAAAGTGGGGGTAACCATAAAAGCAGATCCTAGTTTCCTACACAAGGGTACACCAGTAGCTAATTGTGAAGGTACCAAAGTACTTACCATGTCCATTTAGGGGAGAAAGCACAGTTGCTGGGGTCCTGATTAGCCAGACTGCTGCTGTACCTGGAAGGACTGCTTTGCTGCCTGGAGCCTGCCTTGAACCCTCAGAGGCCAGCCCTGCTGTTGGGCCCTGCATCTTCACCTGCAACCAGGATTGCCAGAAGTGACTCCTAGGGCTAGTTTGATGGTCTCCTGTTTAGAGCCACAGGGAGATAAACGGCTCCCACCATCTTGAACCTGTACCTGAACCCAACCTGAATGAGTCCCTAACTCCCACAATGTGTCCCTTGGTTGTGGTGCTAAAGGTGCCCAGATGGCCAATTTGCAAAACTGAGGACTCCGAACAAGTTTGGTTAAAAACTGCTCTCAGAACCAGGAGGAGACCGGGACAAACCTGCTCGCAGAGCTGCCCGAGGTGAATCACCGGTCGGATAGACCTTACGGCATCTCCCGCTATGTTCTTCTCTGCAGCAGCAAATCCTTTTCAGCAGTCCTTCGCCAAAGGGGAATCTGACCCCACTAAGTTCTCAAAATGTTTGTGGGCTGCAAGAACTCGCACGAATATGGTAAGATTTAATTTGAGAGACAAATCCAAGGATGGTTCATCATTCTAACTTGACAGTGAGTGGTTGAGATTCCTACTGTGATAGTCTCTTTTGCAGGCACCTCCACATGCATTTGTTGATCATATTGTGTTGGTGACATGTTGGCTTATGGTGGTGATGTCCTTACTGGTTCCTGCTTTGGTATTGGCATGATTGAGAGTCTTTGTGGCAAACATTTGCTGAATGTCATAGCTGTCTTGCTACCCAAGAAGATTAATGAGTTACTCTTCATGTTTTGACAAGCACGCTTTTGTGTTTTGGTCCCCGTAATTGACAATAGCTTGATCTGTGGATGCCATTTGTGTCGGGTTCCTGCCCCCAACTCTTTCTCTCACACAGTAGCCCTGAAAAAGCATAACATTATTCTGCTCGATTCCATGTAAAATATCGGAGTGAGCTACAAAGGATTTATTACACAAACATCTCTGCCCTGTGAGTCTAGGAAAACTGATGACCGACCGAATGAAAAAGAAACTACACATTCTTGGAACAAAGTCCTATATCAGAAAGGAGATGAGTCGCGCAAAAAAACACCATAAAAACGTTTTTGATATAGGCAGGGACTTCTCATAACCTTCTTTATATGGAAATAATGACTAGTTCTTTGAAAAGTGCTTCACTTTATTTGATGATAAGGTGAAAAAGATAGACCTCTCCACAGAGCCCCTCCCAGTGGTCCATCGTGGCTGTGAGACTGTCCAGAAACCCAAGGCCTCTTCGCCATTTTAAGGTAGAAAAGATTAAAACAATTGCCAAAACCAAACTATCATCTGATTTCCTAGAACCCATACCATCAATATGTTTGTTAATATTTTTAAAATATCTTTTTATTGAATTTTATAAACTTAACGTCTGTTTACAGATGAAATGCATATCTAACTGAACACAATCCTCCCCCTCCCCCAATCGTAACAACTGTGCACAACTACAGTATGCAGTAATCACAACTTAAAGATATGCCTTTCCGATTAGTCACATTATCACATGGAATGGCCTAAAAATTTAGTGCATGGGTTAACCTCTCGGGCGGATCACGGCAAGTCAGATCAGGTATGGACCTGGTCTTGGCCTAACAGTATCAAAATGTTCCCACTATGCTCCCCAGATCTTTACATGCGTTTTAAGGCACCCCCTTGCCTTATATAAAGATTCTTAGGCAAGTGCGGAGTAGTCCATACCCCTCAACCACTATAGATTGGGGGGAGCATCCTCAGAGCGCCAATGGCTTATGTCCCTTTTAGCTTCTATACATCCAATACCAGCTAATAACATGTCCTGTATGACTGTCCGTTCTCAGGAACACTCCCAGCAGTGCCATTTTGGGGTCTCTGTCAATTGGGAAGCCAACTACCACCTCTAGTGTATCGAAGACGTGGGACCAGTATCTCTGTATGACCATACACTCCCAGATCGCATGTATGAAGATGTCCCTGTCTGTCCTGCATTGCAGGCATGTGGGATCTCTGCTCTGTCCCATTTTCCATAAACCTTCTGGTGTAACACAGACCCTGTCGAAATTCTGGAACTGGATAAGGTACTATTGGGTGGGTATTACTAGGAGACTGGTGCCACTTTTGTCTCGACCCTTTCCTCTTGCAACCGTTTGCCTAGGTCAAGCTCCCACTTCTCCCTCATGGCGGCCGTATAGGGGGGGGGGGGGTCAGGTACATGTATAACCAGTGCTTTTATAGACTCCCTTATCAGTTATCTTTTCCATAGTGAGCTTGAACTCTAGAGGATTAAATCCGGGAGAGAGGTGAGCCTATCTTTATGCACTTCTAGTGCATGCCTCAATTGCAAGTAAAGGAAGAATTGCCATTTATAGAGTCCAAAATCTTCCATCATTTGCTCTTAAGATAGCATGTGGTCTAAGGCCTCACATCCCTGAACTTCCTAACACAGTTCTGTCACAGGTTCAGAACCCTCATAGCTTTGAGACTTGGGAGCCATGTGCCTTGCCATGAGGGTGTCTTCCGTTTTCATCTTCCCATCCCAGCACACCCATCTCCGCGCAGAGCGCCAACATTCCAAGGGTATGTCTGTCACTGGGGGCAATGCCTTAGGGCCTCTTGAACCATACAGTATTGCCCATAGCCCACATTTGTCAAGCGAGACAATTTCTTATCTGATTGTGAGGTCATTTCTATGACCATAGTCCAGTCATTAATGGAAATCAACTGGGAAGGCCAATGGTACAACTTTGTCTACTATGCTCAACCCACCATCAAACGTCGCCCTGTGAGCCACTTTGTGAGGGCCTCCTGCCCATTTGTAGTTATTCAGTAAAGTTTGGATATTAGAAAACCAATTTGGGAACCTTATAAAGGTAATTTTGTAAAGTGTATAATAATTGAGAGCAATCTTTAAAAAAAAAAAAAAAAGAGGCTCCCCTCCCCATCATATTCAATGCAAGCTTGCTCCATGCAGACGTGCTCTCTAATTTTCTGGGTAAGGGAGGTGGGGGGGGGGCAACATTCAGGTCCCAACTTTCCTGCTGGTCCCTAGATATTGTCATTCCAAGATAACAAAAACTTCCCCGTCTGACTTGAATATTTGGTGAATTTGGAAGCCCCCTTCCCAGATCACCAACTAACAGGACCACCCTCGCCCCAGTTGATCGTGAGCCCAGAATCCTACCGTAGACCTGTAGAATTTGCATCAGTCACAATAACATTCGGTCCGGCTTCTGCATAAATAGCAGGACATTGTCCGCATATGAGGCGATGTGCTACTAAAAGTGTCAGCCCCACCGGAAGCTCTACACCTGTGCATCAAACCTAATCCACTTTGTGAGTGGTTCCATGGTCAGGGCAAATAAGAGGGTATGGTGCAACCTTGTTAAGACCCTCATGCTATCTTGAATGGCTTAACAGAGTGCCATTTACTAGCCAAGGGGGCCAGTAAAGTACCTTTATGCAATCCCGAAATAGGGCCCAAAATTCATATTCTTTAACACTTGATGGATAAATGACCACTCCACTGAATTAAAGGCCTTCTCAATGCCTAACCATGGTAGAGCTGTTGGGTCCTCTAGTTAGGCTACAAGGGTCAGCAGCTCCTGCAGAAGGCTGATGTAGTGTCTGGTTTGCCATCTGGGCATGAAATTGTTTTGGTCCTTGGTAATTAGGGAGCACACCACCTTGACCAATCTATTGGCCAAAGCTTTGGTCACTATTTTGGCCTCTACATTAATTAAGGAAACTGGCCTGAACAAGGCACAATCTGTAAGAGGTTTATCTGGCTATGGGTTAACTGCAGTGGTAGCTCTACATAGGCCTGTAGGCAGCTCCTTTACCTGCAGAGCAGGAAATTAAGCGGGCGGTATTGGCTTTTGTGCACTCCAAAGGGAAGTCATCTGGTCCTGCAGTCTTTCCTGAGGGCATACACTGCATGGCCTATGTCAGCTATTCCTCTGAGAGTGGACGATGAAGCTCTAGTCTGTCAGAAGTGGACAGTTTTGGAAATATCAAGTCCCACACAAGGGGATGTTGGCGTTCTAGTGCACCCAGTGGTCTACATCTGTATAGTGCTTCATAATAGGCTGCAAATGCAGCTGCAATCTCCTGTGATGTGTGTATGTACATACACACACACACACACATCATGCCACCTTTGGGGCTGCAAATTTTAGGTATGAATCTAGCCTCCATATCTTTATTGGCAGCCAATAGAGCAGTTTCCCTTCTTATCTCCATGTTTGTAAAGCCTGTGTTGCGAGGCATTCTTCGCTGCATCTAGAAGCCTTTGTTTCAGGGCTGCCCTGGCAGTGTCTAGCTGGCATTCCGCTTCCTCTCCTGGAAATCGCAGACAGTTATTAGAGGTGAGCAATTTGTTCTAAGTAACGTGTTTCCTTTCACTATCTTTTTTCCAACCCAAAAGATGTGAGATGAATTGACATCTCGTAACCCTTTCGGGTCCTCCTATAGTACTCTACATGATGTCTTTGGGTTTGAGTTTAGCTCTAGATATTCATCAATGCCATCTCTAATAAGGTCGAGAATTTCTTTGCTAATGACCACCAAGTGTTGAGCCTCCATCATCTCTCACCCGTGCAGCGGTTCTGACCTTGGATCCAGGTCCTAGACGCTGACTAACTTCGCTTAAGGTTAATTTACCAGGCCCTTATCAGGGAGGCCGAGACAGGACACATCGCCACAACCTATCTAACATCTACTCTTACCCACGATTCCACGGAATACGGCCACATCCGGCATTGCGCAACTTATTTGAGAATCTGCCCTGATGAAGTTCAATCTACAGAACGCGTTCCCGGCAGTGTTGGAGAAATCAGCGTACTCGCTGCAGATCTCGTGGCTCACATCGGCCTTCTCGCTAATTTCTTTTCCTCACACACATCGGCACAAATTTTGAATTATGAAAGATGCAAATTTGGGAACTAGAAGTTTGAAGATTGACAGAACAAAATAAATTGGATTTGTGATTATTGGAACTTTGAATGACCAGCTGGGTCGGAATTACAACCGGTGAATAGGCATTGAATTCCTTCTCCTTAATGATACAGCCCTGAAGAAGTCGAGGGTTAATACCCTAACGACGAAACACGTGTTGGCTGGACTTTGTGGTGCTCTCTTGAATAAAGATTAAGAAAATACGTCAAGAGACATTTCTTGCTTTCTTACCTACATTTGATGAACTTTCATTCTACGCGAAAGCGTGTGCACAGGAATTGACATTAACTCTTCATTTTAAATTTCTATCATTTAAAAGCATTCAGAAAAATCATTTTATTCTTTTGCTCCAATATTAAGTTGACAAGGACTTTAATTTAAGATTTAAATAGCTCAGTGCTTCAGTTCTTCACCTATGTGCCCTGGGTCATAAATCTGACTCTGGGCTGGACTGGCCATGGTGGGCATCGGGTGTTTCCCCGGCAGGCTGGAAGGGTGGGAGCCGGTTTTGCTACAGAGGGTGGTTTTGCAGTGGTGTTGCAATATCGGGCCCCCAGTAACAAAGGCAGTTACACAGAAGGGTAAACCCAAAATACGTCACTGGGACCTGGGTATAGGACAGTACAATGCAAAAAGTGGTCCCAATAAACAACTTCTCAACAACAAAAATACAATAACAAAGAAAAGAATAACACAATAGAAGAAATACGTAGTATATTTGAAAATACATAGTTATTTAATCACACTGAACGTACATAAATTTGTAGTGTTATTTAAACAATATCAAAAGCTAGTGCCCCTAGGAGGGGAAAAGAGGGGAATATTGGTGATAAGGTGGGTATTGTGATTTGAGTGAGGATAAGAGGGTAAGTAAAGAAGATCTCGTGCAGATCACATAATTGTCACATAAAAACAAGGCTCATGTCTCAAGCCACAAAATTCGAAATGATATCCAAACAATAAACAGCCATGATTGAGAACATTATCACAGTGAAAAATCGCTGTTGATCAAGCTGGCAAATGGTAAAAATGTCGACGTTTCGACCCCTAAGACACTGTAGGTTTCTGAATCCCTTACGGAGGGGTCTTCCTCAGGACAGGAGTGAAAGGGAAGGGGGGCACCTAGGGATAGAACATAAAAGACACCTTAAGACTAAGAACACCGATACTAATCATAAACCACATGCAAGGGGGGGGGCCAGAGCCCCTTAAATTACCATAGACAACCCTTCACTGAGAGCTGATTCGTAGGCGTGGGCTCCAAAATAGCGAGAGCAAAGGACAATCCCCTGCAAAAGTAAGGTGCAGAATATGAGAGGCCCTCCTGTAAGTATGAAAAATGGGAGTGGCAGGATAGGGATTAAAGCGAATGAATCCACTTACTTAAATGAATATCTAGTGTGTCCCTTCCAAAACTGTAAAGGAACCAAGCCGGACTACTCAGCTGGACCTTGAATCAATGTTATTCCTAAAACACAGTATAGAAGACGGGCGCTAATTAGGACCGAATAATTCACCACCACTAAGGCTAGAAACAAGATACATTGTGCCACAAGGCGCGCTCATAAAGGAAATACCTGATGGATTCCTTGGGCCAGGCAAACGGCCCGTGCGTTGCACAATCTAAAAGTGATAAAAAGAAAAGTACCGGTTTTAGAAAAACCAAATTCGACACTCTGTGTAACACGAGCGTCTGGGGGGAGAAGCGCATTGCTAGAACTTACCGCTACTCGCAGAAACTGTCTCCGTTCAGCAGAGGGGAACCGGAGCTGTGGTGAACCTGCTGCTTAAGTAAGGAGGCTCGTCTGAGCCGTGCACGAGCGTGACTTAATTAGACAGACCCTCGATGCTTGTCAATTCTGACAAGTCATCGGGTCTTCATGGAAAAAAGACTTTATGGAGAGGCAAGCTTCAACTGCCTCGCAAAAATGGTAAAGTCTGAAGGGAAGTTAAACCCAACCTAAAATGGTAACGCCTGAAGGGAAATTAAACCCGACCTGCATTAGAATCAATAATTCAAAATTACTATTCTCGTAAGGGAGTATGTTATACTGAAATACATATTGAGATAGACTTTGCTTCCAATAACAAGGACATATGGCAAAGGAATAGACATTTGCATTTGTACTGCTCTTGTAGAGTACCCATAGTTGTACATTACATCAACAACGCGGATACATTGACAAAACAGGATTATGTAGTCCGAAGTCTGAACAAACAATACACATGGAATAGGCAATTTCACATTGAATTACTCTAGGCAGGTGGCTACACTGAATGGTATTGTTCACAAAGAGGAAAAATCAGTTGGCCACAATTATGTATGCCAATGAGATCGAAAAAAATGCAACACATATTCAAGGGTTTAAGTAAGCAGTATGCATACCAAGGCGTTCCATTATATGCCGCATAATACAGAATGAAATGTATTACAACTTGACTTGACATTATACATAACATGGCAATTACATGTTCTATATTGTAGAATAAGATGTATTACTTCACTTCTATTTACAAACGAAAGGAGTGGCGATGGGGGCTGCCTTCGCTCCGGACCTGGCCATTATTTTTAAGGACCATTTTGAGAAGTCCTTCATTTTTAGTGACTCACACCCCTATACCGACAAGGTGACTTTGTGGAGGAGGTATATCGATGATATACTTATGATCTGGACTGGCGACTCGACCGAGCTAGGCATGTTCCACTCCTGGCTCAACTAAAGGAGTCCAGATATACAATTTACTACGCATTCCGATTCCAGAGAAATTGATTTTCTAGACATCACCATCCGGAACGAGGAGAATAAATTGTATACCACATTGTATCGCAAACCAGCGGAAAGAAATTCTCTTCTTAGATACAACAGCTATCATCCTAGAGGACTCGGGGATAACCTACCCTGTGGGCAGTTCCTGTGGATCCGCAGGAATTGTTAAAAAAAAAAAACTGATTATATGGCGCAATGGGATGACCTGAGCAATCGATTACTGGAGAGAGGTTACCCCAGCAGGCTGATCAAAAGAGCACAGAAAAGGGCCTGGTACAGTTCCCGTGAGACCCTATTGACACCGAAAGAAAAGAGAGATGAATCCATGCAAAGGATGATCTGTGTCACCACCTTCTCCACACAGAGCAATGCCATCAAGAAGGTGATAAATAAACACTGGGGTCTGATATCTGATGATATAGAGCAATTCAACTTACCCATGCACTCATATAAGAAAGCTAAGAGTGTGAAGGACCATATAGTTCGTTCTTTTCTAGACCCCCCGGAGGCGCCGCCTATTCAATCTCTGTGGAATCTACCACCGACACTTGGCCATTTTAAGTGCGGCCAGTGCAAGGCATGCCAAACAACTATTCAAACCAAACAGTTTATTTATAAACACCACGTGATTAACTTGAAATCCTTCACAAATTGCAACACTAACAATGGGATTTATGGAATTGTGTGTCCTTGCGGTCTTATATATGTAGGCCAAACACAGCAGAAAATAAAAGTATGCATACTACAGCATTGTAGTCGAATAAGGTGTGGTGTACATGGAGCGCCCTTGGTCGAACATTTTAGAGCGGCAGACCACAGCCCAGATGACCTTCTGTGGATAGTACTTGAGAAGGCCTCCCTTGGCCCCAGAGGTGGCAATATTGAAATGATCCTTAATATTAGGGAATGTAAATGGATGTCTCTTCTAGACTCCATACAGAACGGTCTGAATGAAGCTGAGATTAGTCATGCCCAACTAGCCTGTCTTGTATTCGAATGACATTCTGTAGACCTCAATGAGTGTTCCAATACAGGTCCGTTTGACACTCTACATTCATGGAAGATGTTCTTCTTGCATGTTACAATACCTTGTTCATGTAATAGTTTTACAGTGTGATTAGGGTCCTCTTTGTTTTAATTGTGCCCACATTCCTTGCTGCAATCCATCTGCCCCCATTCCTTGCTGTAATACATCTTATTCTACAATATAGAACATATAATTGCCATGTTATGTATAATGTCAAGTTGTAATACATTTCATTCTGTATTATGCGGCAAATAATGGAACGCCTTGGTATGCATACTGCTTACTTAAACCCTTGAATATGTGTTGCATTTTTTTCGATCTCATCGGCATACATAATTGTGGCCAATTGATTTTTCCTCTTTGTGAACAATACCATTCACGTGTAGCCACCTGCCTAGAGTAATTCAATGTGAAATTGCCTATTCCATGTGTATTGTTTGTTCAGACTTCGGACTACATAATCCTGTTTTGTCAATGTATCCGCGTTGTTGATGTAATGTACAACTATGGGTACTCTACAAGAGCAGCACGAATGCAAATGTCTATTCCTTTGCTATATGTCCTTGTTATCGGAAGCAAAGTCTATCTCAATATGTATTTCAGTATAACATACTCCCTTACGAGAATAGTAATTTTGAATTATTGATTCCTATGCAGGTCGGGTTTAATTTCCCTTCAGACTTTACCATTTTTGCGAGGCAGTAGAAGCTTGCCTCTCCATATAGTCTTTTTTCCATGAAGACCCGATGACTTGTCAGAATTGACAAGCATCAAGGGTCTGTCTAATTACGTCACGCTCGTGCACGGCTCAGACGAGCCTCCTTACTTAAGCAGCAGGTTCACCACAGCTCCGGTTCCCCTCTGCTGAACGGAGACAGTTCCTGCGAGTAGCGGTAAGTTCTAGCAATGCGCTTCCCCCCCCCCCCCCAGACGCTCGTGTTACACAGTGTGTCGAGTTCGATTTTTCTAAAACCGGTAGTTTTCTTTTTATCACTTTTAGATTGTGCAACGCACGGGCCGTTTGCCTGGCCCAAGGAATCCATCAGGTATTTCCTTTATGAGCGCGCCTTGTGGCACAATGTATCTTGTTTCTAGCCTTAGTGGTGGTGAATTATTCGGTCCTAATTAGTGCCTGTCTTCTATACTGTGTTTTAGGAATAACATTGATTCAAGGTCCAGCTGAGTAGTCCGGCTTGGTTCCTTTACAGTTTTGGAAGGGACACACTAGATATTCATTTAAGTAAGTGGATTCATTCGCTTTAATCCCTATCCTGCCACTCCCATTTTTCATACTTACGGGAGGGCCTCTCATATTCTGCACCTTACTTTTGCAGGTGATTGTCCTTCGCTCTCGCTATTTTGGAGCCCACGCGCCCATGCCTACGAATCAGCCCTCAGTGAGGGGTTGTCTATGGTAATTTAAGGGGCTCTGGCCCCCCCCCCCTTGTGTGTAGTTTATGATTAGTATCAGTGTTCTTAGTTTTAAGGTGTCTTTTATGTTCTATCCCTAGGTGCCCCCCTTCCCTTTCACTCCTGTCCTGAGGAAGACCCCTCCGTAAGGGATTCAGAAACCTACAGTGTCTTAGGGGTCGAAACGTCGACATTTTTACCATTTGCCAGCTTGATCAACAGCGATTTTTCACTGTGATAATGTTCTCAATCATGGCTGTTTATTGTTTGGATATCATTTCGAATTTTGTGGCTTGAGACATGAGCCTTGTTTTTATGTGACAATTATGTGATCAGCACGATATCTTCTTTACTTACCCTCTTATCCTCACTCAAATCACAATACCCACCTTATCACCCATATTCCCCTCTTTTCCCCTCCTAGGGGCACTAGCTTTTGATATTGTTTAAATAACGCTACAAATTTATGTACGTTCAATGTGCTTAAATAACACGGTATTTTCAAATATACTACGTGTTTCTTCTATTGTGTTATTCTTTTCTTTGTTATTGTATTTTTGTTGTTGAGAAGTTGTTTATTGGGACCACTTTTTGCATTGTACTGCCCAGTAACAAAGGCAGCAGTGCTTCACACTTGCCCCCTCCCCCCACCCTGGGCTGACAAAACTGCCAGGGCTGCTTTGGGTTCCCAGTCCGGCCTTGATCTTACTCCGGCACTGTATATTAGCAGGCTCTGCTATCGGCAGCCTAAAAATAATAATGTAATATAAACCAGCAGTCTCTTAACTTTAAAAGGAAAATGTCACACTATGCTTATTTAAAAATTAACTCAAGGCTGTGAGCTACTCTGAAGGTGTCTTCGAGCTACTGGTAGCGATCGAACGGTTGGAGGCACATCATCTACACATTGTGAGACCCATCGGTTTTTTAAATCTGATTACTTTAAACTGATATCTTTTTGCAACAAGTTACTGTTTTTTGATCTATTTAATTTCACATTAGATTCTGCTTTTATTTTTCATGTGTGCAGCTATCGTATGAAACACCAAGATGCCAAGCAGTTAAGTGGTTTGAGGGAAGGGTGAAGGTGTCCACATGTATTATGAAGGAATACATTACGCTCTGACATACATTTTAAGGTTATTGCAAATCACCTTTGAGTTCCATAACCTTTGGTCTTGTTCCTCTGTATCATCATAGAGCTCCTCCGTGACTTGTTCTTGTAATGTACAGCAAGGTATATTTTATCTCATATATTACTCCTTTGAAAACTAGGGAGCTGTTTCATTAGCAAATTATTTCAGTTTTTCATTCTGCATGAGTCTGGTGTTTACACTGTTATTTTACACACGTTTTTATATTGTTTATAGTTTATCAACATACTTGTCATATTTCACATCTGCGTTTTACTGCCCACTTTTGTTAGTGTTCAGCCTACTGTTTATAATGTTTTATGAAGCAAACCATGTGTCTGACCACCGGCTTTTCTTGTGAATTTTTCCCCCTTGTTTACCCTGTTAAAGTATGTAACCTCTCTTGTAACAGAAAAATGGTAACCTGTCCATTTGTATTCTGGGTCTAGACCATGCACTGCTAATAAATTAAATAAATGAAGTACAAAATGATAACCTTAGCATCAGAATACCTGATAGTGGCTTAAATTCCGAATTGTAGTTAAAGTAGCTTCTCTCATTCCAGGGTGGACCCTGCACAGTATATAATTTGTCTGTTTAGCAGTGCTTCCATGTGTCGCACACATTTTGCTACTGGGTGAACCCCTAGCACTATAAACTTTCTTTGTTCAACAGGGTTTCCAGAGGCTGGGTCTGTATTGTGTTTGTAAAGATTACCCCTATCCAATTACTGTGAACCTCATGGCGTTTATCTTATATACTGGACTTATTCACTTCTCTTTTCCTCTACCATTATCGCTCCTAGTGTATTTTAGGTAATTTTTCAAATACTGTTTTAAGGAATTTACTGTATTTTGTGTTTCATTAATTGAATTATTGACGATACTTTTGCACAGTACTAAGTCACTTTATTCTGCAATTGCTCAACGTCAGTTTCCCTGCCCGCACTTACTTGCTTAGTTTGCACGTAATTGGTCTCCCTGATCCGCCACTGCTCACGCCGCTTGAGCGGAGAGAACCAGCACCACATTAGATGGCTCAGAAAGAATACTGAGACCGCCATTTTATAGCACAGTCGTCAGTCTAGTCTTCCAAAGTTCTGGAGCTACAAAAGAGGCTTTATGTTGTGGACATGCCACCGGCGTGCCAACGGCAAGTCCGTCTGCACCCGAACGCCGCCAGGCACCTTGCTCCTTTAAAATAACGAGCATTTGCAATGCAATAGGTCTCGCAACTGCGAGTTTTGGAGCTATTGGTATTGTAAATGGTATTGTAAATGACAATGCCTTTAATTTATGTTGTACAAACCAAAACATAAGTAAAAGGCATTGTCATTTACAATGCCAATAGTTTAAACTTGCGTAAATGCGAGACCTATTGCTTTGCAAATGCTTGTTTCAGGAGGATTCCTCCTCGCAGGCCCCCAAATCCTGTTTAGTTTCTTCACTGTGCCAGTTTGTTGTCCCGCTCCCACATGCACTCCTGACGTTTTATTCGCACCCTCCCAACTGTGAAGCATTGTTCGCTTCCTGTCCAAAAAGTGCTTGCAAAGGTGCAACATTGTCACAGTGACTGGTGGGTTTGAGAGGGGTACTAGGTATGTCCAGGAGGGGTAGCATCTTTGCAAGATTTTCTCTGTAAGTGCTGATCCCATAAATGCACTTTAACTTACTGTGTGTACATTTATCTTATGTAGCTATCCCCAAAATGTGACAGGGTGGGCCAGTGCTCAATTTGTAAAGAAATAATTGCCAGGGCTCTCGCCAGGAGGCCACTGCAGCTTGCACCACCCATTGCCCCAGTCAAAATTGCCATTACATTTCCTGCACAACTATTAATCATCAGACTGCTACCAGTGTGACAATTCAGACTGTTAGAGGCCTCCACAGCTATAAGAATGGTTTGGGCTGCAGGTATCTGTTGTTTTTAATGTATAATGAAATAATAAAACTATTGTTCTGCTTATCTCTAAATCACACAAACAGCGCCACCATGTGGCAGACTGTGATAAGTGCCGATGTTGACAATTAATTGCTGGTGTCGAGCACCGTAAACTACTGCCTCAAATTAAGCACTGGGTGGGGCCCTCCTGGGTCTATGTTAGACATCCCTCGCTGAGGAGTTTGACATTCTGAAGTTATCTGGGGGCCAGCAGAGCCTGTGAGCCCCGATAAAATGCAGGGAGTATTACTGCCCCAGAGTGCACCTTGTGGGGGCAGCTACTGAGTGTTCCTGAATGGAGAGACCAGCTGATGTACCAGGAGAGGATGTGCCAGGAGGCGGGAGCTGTACCTCCTGCAATGGAAGCCACCCCCTTCCAGATTCTTCTAGCCAGGGAGGTAGGGCAGGGAGCCTAGGAAGAGCACTCTAAGCTCGCTCCCCCACTTGGTGATGGTGTGTTAGAACACATAGTGACTTGAGAAGTCTGGGTGTAGTACATCCCACTGGTAGTTTGTGTTACTGACTTATTCCTAGACATTTAAACTCACATTTAACCCTGAAGTATAAGACACCCTGCATTGGAGAGTTTCAGTGAGGAGCAGTTGGCAAAGTGGTGACACTTAATAATAAAAAAGTCCCTTGTATTGTAAAGCAATAAGCAAATATAATGCACCAACTTGACACTTGTACGGTGTTCCAACAGTGCACATGTAACACCTTAAGCACATTTTATGAATGTGATATATCGCCCTTATAAATCATCTGTGCTTCAGGAGTCATATGTGTATAAGGATCAAAACTGCCACAGGCACACACATCACACACTCACACAGTTATCTACAAGCATCAGACATCCACAAGCATCAGGCATCAGACATCCACAAGCATCAGGCATCAGACATCCACAACCATCAGGCATCCACAGGCATCAGACATCAGACATCAGGAATCAGACATCCACAAGCATCAGACATCAAGCATCAGACATCCACAAGCATCAGGCATCAGACATCAAGCATCAGACATCCACAAGCATCAGGCATCAGACATCCACCAGCATCAGACATCAGGCATCAGACATCCACCAGCATCAGACATCAGACATCAGACATCCACCAGCATCAGACATCAGGCATCAGACATCCACCAGCATCAGGCATCAGACATCCACAATCATCAGACATCAGGCATCAGACATCCACAATCATCTGACATCAGGCATCAGACATCCACCAGCATCAGGCATCAGACATCCACCAGCATCAGACATCTACCAGCATCAGGCATCAGACATCCACTAGCATCAGGCATCAGACATCCACCAGCATCAGACATCAGGCATCCACAGGCAGCAGACATCCACAGGCATCAGACATCCACAGGCATCAGACATCCGGCATCAGACATCCACCAGCATCAGGCATCTACCAGCATCAGGCATCAAGCATCAGACATCCACCAGCATCAGACATCAGGCATCCACCAGCATGAGGCATCAGACATCCATCAGACATCTACCAGCATCAGGCAGACATCAGGCATCAGACATCCACCAGCATCAGGCATCAGCCATCAGACATCCACTAGCATGAGGCATCAGACATCCACAATCATCAGACATCAGGCATCAGACATCCACAATCATCAGACATCAGGCATCAGACATCCACAATCATCAGACATCAGGCATCAGACATCCACCAGCATCAGGCATCAGACATCAGACATCTACCAGCATCAGGCATCAGGCATCAGACCTCAGACATCCACAGGCATCAGACATCCACAGGCATCAGACATCCACAGGCATCAGACATCCACAGGCATTAGACATCCACAATTATCAGCCATACACAGGCATCAGACATCCACAGGCATCAGACATCCACAGGCATCAGACATCCACAGGCATCAGACATCCACAGGCACCCACAATTATCAGGCACCCACAATTATCAGGCACCCACAATTATCAGGCACCCACAATTATCAGGCATCCACAGGCATCAGGCATCCACAGGCATCAGACATCCACAGGCATCAGACATCCACAGGCATCAGACATCAGACATCCACAGGTATCAGACATCCACAGGTATCAGACATCCACAGGCATCAGACATCCACAGGCATCAGACATCCACAAGCATCAGACATCAAGCATCAGACATCCACAAGCATCAGGCATCAAGCATCAGACATCCACAAGCATCAGGCATCAGACACCCACAAGCATCAGACATCAGGCATCAGACATCCACCAGCATCAGACATCAGGCATCAGACATCCACCAGCATCAGACATCGGGCATCAGACATCTACCAGCATCAGACATCAAGCATCAGACATCAGGCATCCACCAGCATGAGGCATCAGACATCCACAATCATCAGGCATCAGACATCAGACATCTACCAGCATCAGACATCAGACATCCACCAGCATCAGACATCCACCAGCATCAGGCATCAGGCATCAGACATCCACAGGCATCAGACATCCACAGGCATCAGACATCCACAGGCATCAGACATCCACAATTATCAGGCATCCACAGGCATCAGGCATCCACAGGCATCAGGCATCCACAGGCATCGGGCATCCACAGGCATTAGACAGACATCCACCAGCATCAGGCATCAGGCATCAGACATCCACAGGCATCAGACATCCACAGGCATCAGACATCCACAGGCATCAGGCATCCACAGGCATCAGGCATCCACAATTATCAGGCATCCACAGGCATCAGGCATCCACAGGCATCAGGCATCCACAGGCATCAGACATCCACAGGTATCAGACATCCACAGGTATCAGACATCCACAGGTATCAGACATCCACAGGTATCAGACATCCACAGGCATCAGGCATCCACAGGCATCAGGCATCCACAGGCATCAGGCATCCACAGGCATCAGGCATCCACAGGCATCCGGCATCCACAAGCATCCGGCATCAGACATCCACAAGCATCCGGCATCAGACATCCACAAGCATCAGGCATCATACATCCACAAGCATCAGGCATCCACAAGCATCAGGCATCCACAAGCATCAGGCATCCACAAGCATCAGACATCCACAAGCATCAGACATCCACAAGCATCAGGCATCATACATCCACAAGCATCAGACATCAGGCATCATACATCCACAAGCATCAGGCATCAGACATCTTACATCATCCAGCATCAGACATCATACATCCACCAGCATCAGGCATCAGGCATCAGACATCCACAAGCATCAGACATCCACAAGCATCAGACATCCACAAGCATCAGACATCCACAAGTATCAGACATCCACAGGCATCAGACATCCACAATTATCAGGCATCCACAGGCATCAGGCATCCACAGGCATCAGGCATCCACAGGCATCAGGCATCCACAGGCATCAGGCATCCACAGGCATGAGACATCCACAGGCATCAGACATCCACAGGCATCAGACATCCACAGGCATCAGACATCCACCAGCATCAGGCATCAGACATCCACCGGTATCAGACATCCACCGGTATCAGACATCCACCGGTATCAGACATCCACCGGTATCAGACATCCACCGGTATCAGGCATCCACAGGCATCAGGCATCCACAGGCATCAGGCATCCACAGGCATCCACAGGCATCAGGCATCCACAGGCATCAGACATCCACAAGCATCAGGCATCCACAAGCATCAGGCATCAGACATCCACAAGCATCAGGCATCAGACATCCACAAGCATCAGGCATCAGACATCCACAAGCATCAGGCATCAGACATCCACAAGCATCAGGCATCAGACATCCACAAGCATCAGACATCCACAAGCATCAGGCAACAGGCATCCACAAGCATCAGACATCCACAAGCATCAGGCATCATACATCCACAAGCATCAGACATCAGGCATCATACATCCACAAGCATCAGGCATCAGACATCTTACATCATCCAGCATCAGACATCATACATCCACCAGCATCAGACATCAGGCATCAGACATCAGACATCCACAAGCATCAGACATCCACAAGCATCAGACATCCACAAGCATCAGACATCCACAATTATCAGACATCCTCAGGCATCAGGCATCCACATGCATCAGGCATCCACAATTATCAGGCATCCACAGGCATCAGACATCCACAGGCATCAGACATCCACAAGCATCAGACATCCACAATTATCAGACATCCACAATTATCAGGCATCCACAGGCATCAGGCATCCACAGGCATCAGGCATCCACAGGCATCAGACATCCACAGGCATCAGACATCCACAAGCATCAGGCATCAGACATCAGGCATCCACAAGCATCAGGCATCCACAAGCATCAGGCATCCACAAGCATCAGGCATCATACATCCACAAGCATCAGACATCAGGCATCATACATCCACAAGCATCAGCAATCAGACATCATACATCCACCAGCATCAGGCATCAGACATCATACATCCACCAGCATCAAGCATCCACCAGCATCAGACATCCACAAGCATCAGACATCCACAAGCATCAGACATCCACAGGCATCAGACATCCACAGGCATCAGACATCCACAGGCATCAGACATCCACAGGCATCAGACATCCACAGGCATCAGACATCCACAAGCATCAGACATCAGGCATCCACAAGCATCAGGCATCCAAAAGCATCAGGCATCCACAAGCATCAGGCATCAGACATCCACACACATCAGGCATCAGACATCAGACATCAAGCATCAGACATCAAGCATCAGACATCCACAATCATCAGGCATCAGACATCAGACATCCACCAGCATCAGACATCAGACATCTACCAGCATCAGACATCCACCAGCATCAGACATCAGACATCCACCAGCATCAGGCATCAGACATCCACAGGCATCAGACATCCACAGGCATCAGACATCCACAATTATCAGGCATCCACAGGCATCAGGCATCCACAGGCATCAGGCATCCACAGGCATCGGGCATCCACAGGCATCAGACATCCACCAGCATCAGGCATCAGACATCCACAGGCATCAGACATCCACAGGCATCAGACATCCACAGGCATCAGGCATCCACAGGCATCAGGCATCCACAATTATCAGGCATCCACAGGCATCAGGCATCCACAGGCATCAGGCATCCACCAGCATCAGGCATCAGACATCAGGCATCAGACATCCACAGGCATCAGACATCCACAGGCATCAGACATCCACAGGCATCAGACATCCACAGGCATCAGACATCCACAGGCATCAGACATCCACAGGTATCAGACATCCACAGGTATCAGACATCCACAGGCATCAGACATCCACAGGCATCAGACATCCACAGACATCCACAGGCATCAGGCATCCACAGGCATCAGGCATCCACAGGCATCAGGCATCCACAGGCATCAGACATCCACAAGCATCAGGCATCAGACATCCACAAGCATCAGGCATCAGACATCCACAAGCATCCGGCATCAGACATCCACAAGCATCAGGCATCAGACATCCACAAGCATCAGGCATCAGGCATCAGACATCCACCAGCATCAGGCATCAGACATCAGACATCTACCAGCATCAGACATCCACCAGCATCAGACATCAGACATCCACCAGCATCAGGCATCAGACATCCACAGGCATCAGACATCCACAGGCATCAGACATCCACAGGCATCAGACATCCACAGGCATCAGACATCCACAGGCATCAGACATCCACAATTATCAGGCATCCACAGGCATCAGGCATCCACAGGTATCAGGCATCCACAGGTATCAGACATCCACAGGTATCAGACATCCACAGGTATCAGACATCCACAGGCATCAGACATCCACAGGCATCAGACATCCACAGGCATCAGGCATCCACAGGCATCAGGCATCCACAGGCATCAGGCATCCACAGGCATCAGGCATCCACAGGCATCAGGCATCCACAAGCATCCGGCATCAGACATCCACAAGCATCCGGCATCAGACATCCACAAGCATCCGGCATCAGACATCCACAAGCATCAGGCATCATACATCCACAAGCATCAGACATCCACAAGCATCAGGCATCCACAAGCATCAGGCATCCACAAGCATCAGGCATCCACAAGCATCAGACATCCACAAGCATCAGACATCCACAAGCATCAGGCATCATACATCCACAAGCATCAGACATCAGGCATCTTACATCATCCAGCATCAGACATCATACATCCACCAGCATCAGGCATCAGACATCCACAAGCATCAGACATCCACAAGCATCAGACATCCACAAGCATCAGACATCCACAAGCATCAGACATCCACAAGCATCAGGCATCATACATCCACAAGCATCAGACATCAGGCATCATACATCCACAAGCATCAGGCATCAGACATCTTACATCATCCAGCATCAGACATCATACATCCACCAGCATCAGGCATCAGACATCATACATCCACCAGCATCAGGCATCAGACATCCACAAGCATCAGACATCCACAAGCATCAGACATCCACAAGCATCAGACATCCACAAGCATCAGACATCCACAGGCATCAGACATCCACAGGCATCAGACATCCACAGGCATCAGGCATCCACAGGCATCAGGCATCCACAGGCATCAGGCATCCACAGGCATCAGGCATCCACAATTATCAGGCATCCACAGGCATGAGACATCCACAGGCATGAGACATCCACAGGCATGAGACATCCACAGGCATCAGACATCCACCAGCATCAGGCATCAGGCATCAGACATCCACCGGTATCAGACATCCACCGGTATCAGACATCCACCGGTATCAGACATCCACCGGTATCAGGCATCCACCGGTATCAGGCATCCACCGGTATCAGGCATCCACAGGCATCAGGCATCCACAGGCATCAGGCATCCACAGGCATCAGGCATCCACAAGCATCAGGCATCCACAAGCATCAGGCATCCACAGGCATCAGGCATCCACAGGCATCAGGCATCCACAATTATCAGGCATCCACAGGCATGAGACATCCACAGGCATGAGACATCCACAGGCATCAGACATCCACAGGCATCAGACATCCACCAGCATCAGGCATCAGGCATCAGACATCCACCGGTATCAGACATCCACCGGTATCAGACATCCACCGGTATCAGACATCCACCGGTATCAGGCATCCACCGGTATCAGGCATCCACCGGTATCAGGCATCCACCGGTATCAGGCATCCACAGGCATCAGGCATCCACAGGCATCAGGCATCCACAGGCATCAGGCATCCACAGGCATCAGGCATCCACAAGCATCAGGCATCCACAAGCATCAGGCATCAGACATCCACAAGCATCAGGCATCAGACATCCACAAGCATCAGGCATCAGACATCCACAAGCATCAGGCATCAGACATCCACAAGCATCAGACATCCACAAGCATCAGGCAACAGGCATCCACAAGCATCAGGCATCCACAAGCATCAGGCATCCACAAGCATCAGGCATCCACAAGCATCAGACATCCACAAGCATCAGACCTCCACAAGCATCAGACCTCCACAAGCATCAGGCATCATACATCCACAAGCATCAGACATCAGGCATCATACATCATCCAGCATCAGACATCATACATCCACCAGCATCAGACATCAGGCATCAGACATCAGACATCCACAAGCATCAGACATCCATAAGCATCAGACATCCACAAGCATCAGACATCCACAAGCATCAGACAGCCACAAGCATCAGACAGCCACAAGCATCAGACAGCCACAAGCATCAGACATCCACAGGCATCAGGCATCCACAGGCATCAGGCATCCACAGGCATCAGACATCCACAGGCATCAGACATCCACAGGCATCAGGCATCCACAGGCATCAGGCATCCACAAGCATCAGGCATCCACAAGCATCAGGCATCCACAAGCATCAGGCATCCACAAGCATCAGGCATCATACATCCACAAGCATCAGACATCAGGCATCATACATCCACAAGCATCAGCCATCAGACATCATACATCCACCAGCATCAGGCATCAGACATCATACATCCACCAGCATCAGGCATCAGACATCATACATCCACCAGCATCAGGCATCCACCAGCATCAGGCATCCACCGGCATCAGACATCCACCGGCATCAGACATCCACCGGCATCAGACATCCACAGGCATCAGACATCCACAGGCATCAGACATCCACAGGCATCAGACATCCACAGGCATCAGACATCCACAGGCATCAGACATCCATCAGGCATCAGACATCCATCAGGCATCAGACATCCATCAGGCATCAGACATGAGGCATCAGACATGAGGCATCAGACATCCACAAGCATCAGAGAGCAGGCATCCACAAGCATCAGACATCCACAATCATCAGGCATCAGACATCCACAAGCATCAGACATCAGGCATCAGACATCCACAAGCATCAGACATCCACAAGCATCAGACATCAGACATCCACAAGCATCAGGCATCAGACATCCACAAGCATCAGGCATCAGACATCAGGCATCCACAAGCATCAGACATCAGGCATCAGACATCCACAAGCATCAGGCATCAGACATCCACAAGCATCAGGCATCCACAATCATCAGGCATCAGACAGGCATCAGACATCCACAAGCATCAGGCATCAGACATCAGATATCAGACATCAGGCATCAGAGGCTTTACAGGTACTAAGTGGCCCCCATCCTTTCTCTCCACGCACACGTGCTTCCTGTCTCAGGGAGACAGTGGAACATGTAAAAACCCTCGCCCACAGCGAACAAGTAGCCTGAGCATAATATTCACCTTCCAGAGCTCCCTGCGGCACCTCCAATGCTGTACTGCTGAATTTGGCCAAAGAGAATGGCAGCAGGGTGCTCCCTGTCAGCTGCAAGATAAAGCAACGAGGAAGCACAGAAGTGGATGCCTGCTTGTGCCCGGGGGACTACTGAGTGCACGCTCGAGCCCGAGCGTATGAATGCTTTTACCGAGGCAAGTTAATCGCACTTAGCCCAGCATCCATAAACGGTGTGAGAAATACTGAATGCCTCCAAATGAACTCCAGTAGAGTGAATGCTTACAGGAAATAAAGTGAACAGAGGCAGAAACACTACAACAGACCCCGAGCCAAATTAACAAGCCCTGTGGAGTGCGCCGTGAGCAAGAGACGCCGTGCGCATCGGCTGTCCGGGCAGCTGAAATCGTCTGAGCGACGTCAGTTGCGTGGCGCATGGGCGGCGCATGGAGCGCGCGGCCGGAGGTGTCCGGGGCTCCCGTGAGCTGAGGGAGCCCCGTGTGTTGGAGAAGTGAGGCGGGAGCCCACCCCGCAGAGGGAAGTCCGGCGGGAGCCCACCCCGCCTTCGTGAATGCCGCATGGTGCGGCCGGAGCAAGATTCAGCGCTGAGTCCCCACAAGAGCCGGTGAGTGGGGTTGAGCGGGAGGCATGCTGGACGCCGCGCCTGGACAGGACATGTGCACGCGTATGGTGCGAGCAGGAGTTGTAAAAAGACGCGAGCCGTACGCGTGCACATCTCCTGTCTGTTAAGCTTGAGCACAGAGTCTATGTGCACGCGTACGGCTTGCGGCATTATTACAACTTCTGCTCGCACCATACGCGTGCACATCTCCTGTCCAGGACTTGCCGTACGCGTGCACCTGTCCTGTCCCGCATCGGAGCAAAAGTCGGCAACAATAGATCTTGCATAGCGAGCAGCGCTTTGCGCTTCATCGCTAGGCGAGACCTAAAAAAGAATAGATGCAGTAGTAAGAACCATAAGCCTATTACACGCTACCTACACCACTGTGATGCGCTCAGGGACCCTTCAAACTTAAGGCATCTGACACTAAGATACACATATTGTTCTGCAAACACTTGTTTGGTTCAAATTAATGCAAACGTACACATACCCAGAATACATTAATACTTCAAGCTTTGTCTTAGGTTTACTGTAAACAAGGACGTGCATGTTGTCTGTGTAGTCAAAAGACTTGGTTCAGCCCTTGACTCTTCTTCACCACACTGTTTTTTACCACATCACTTCCAACTCCCTGTTACTCAGTGTTTTCCTTCTTTGAAAATTGATAGTCGTATTTAACAGGCTATGCCCTGTACTGAGCACAATTTAACAACAAGCAGAGCGTATGCAAATATTAAAATTGTGCCTGACTTTGTAAAAGACATCTCTCTCAAAGGTGTTTAACAATGCATGCTTGACTCTGTATAGTGCACTTGTGTGTGATGTAGCCTACATGTTTTGACAGTAAAAAAGTGATTAGATTGGCTTACAATTAATAATCTCATAGTTATTGCCAAGTAAAAGAACGGGAAAATATGCACTTTATTAAAAATGTATTACACTGGGACCCATCAGGAAATTTACGTGTTAGAAAGGGTTTAAAAGACGTCCCTTCCGATTTAAATTTCAGTTTGTTAGAATCGTCCGATCATTGACATTTTAAAAATACAAACACCTTTGCAATTTATCAATTAACAAAAATCTCACCGTTCACTGTAACAAATATACAATATAGCATGTATATAATAAACACTGCGGGAAACACCGAGAAAGACTACTTCGTGTGCATCACGCAGGTCGCTAGATTGCCCATGATTGAAGAAAATGGTGTTAAACACCTAATGAGTGGCACTTTACTGGAGATGCCATTTACGAAAAGCACTACAGACGACACCGCATTTGATAGGCTTTTGAAGACAATAGCACAAAAACACGTCATTCTTTGGGCTGGCCCTTTAACAGCCACTACACACATAGCAAGTTCACTGCCATGTCTCTTGGTTAGTACTCTATTTTTACACAGATCACATTTTTATACATAAAACGCAAGGAAACCAATACATACGTGGTCCCATTGCCTTCATTAGTGCTTGCATAATTAGTTACAGGACACGGACAACAAACATTGAAGAACGAATTTGGAAGGCACGAACATGATTAACATGTATTTACTTGACTAGAATGATATTACTGCGGAACCCTTGCAGGAGACTGCAAGGAGAACACGAATCCAGGCTCAAAGGATTTCGACAAATGAAATATTTCAGGGCTCTGAACGTTTATGTTGAGTTATGTTGGCACAGCAATCACGCCGACGTGACTCGCTAATGGAAAACGTCGGTCTGAACACCTCAAATCTGCTGACCTTCAAAGCTGCTGCACGGCTTTTAAGCGGCTCTGCGCGGCCTCAAAAACCACATTTTTATTTCCAATCCAAAGCTATATCTGGACTCATAAAAAATCCACTGCAATCCGCGTTCCGGCCAGAAAATTGCAGTCAGCGCACTTTAAAATGATTTTCTAAATGCGCCAAATCTATTTAAATGCGCATTTAAACCCTGTCCACATAACAATAGGTGTACTAACGTGTCTTCAACCTTCAACAAAGGCCACCTAGAGCTGGAAAAGACAAGCAGACTCCGAGACTGCTGACGCCCTGCAGGGTCCCCGGGAGCTTCCGAGATGATCTGGAGCCGACATGGGGAGGGAGAGAAAGTGAAAGCGCGCTGTGTTGAAACGCCGCATGCACATCTCCTGTCCTGTCCGACGCGTGCACATGTCCTGATGATCTGGAGCCGACGGGGGAGGGAGGGAAAGTGAAAGTGCGCCATGCGCGCTGTGTTGAAACGCCAGCCCTACGCGGGGACAGGAGATGTGCACGCGTACGGAGTGCACATCTCCTGTCCGTACGCGTTATTAGAATCAAAGCAGCCAACTGCCCCATAAATACACGCCAGCCCTCTGGACATAGGCTGGAGTTCCCTGGCATATTACTTACCTCCTGTCTCTCAAATCAGGGTCTTACAGTCCCAGTAGACTCTTCACTGCTTTCGACCCTAAAAGTACTTCAACAAGCTGAAGACACGCCGTGAGCGTGCGCATCGGCTGCCTGGACAGGAGATGTGCACGCGTATGGTGCGAGCAGGCGTTGTGATAACGCCGCGAGCCGTACGCGTGCACATCTCCTGTCTGTTAAAGCTTCGGCACAGACAGTTGATGTGCACGCGTACGGCTTGCGGCGCTATTACAACTCCTGCTCGCACCATGCGCGTGCACATCTCCTGTCCCGCATCGGAGCAAAAGTCGGCAACAATAGATCTCGCATAGCGAGCAGCGCTTTGCGCTGCATCGCTAGGCGAGACCTAAAAAAGGGTAGGTAAATGCCACGCATACAATACAACAGCTCAAACCTAAAAGGAATTAGGGATGAGTCCATCCTTTCTCACACCCCTAGTTAGTGCTGTACTTCAATTTTGCATTTGGGACCGGATAGCACTCACATATGCAGATCTTGCAACTTTGTGTGCCCTGTCCCCAACCCCCATAAGATCTGCAAATTTCATAGGGATAACAATTTTAGTCAGAGCACTCAACAGTCTCTTCTCTCTAAAGCTTAGCGGTAGAACCACAGCAGAGCTCAGAAACAAACCAATTTCAGCTTTGGGGCCTTTATTGCAATGCACGTTCTATTCCCAAACATGTTATTCAACTATGGGATCTCTGTTACTGACAAACCTGATATCTGCTTTAATACCGAAACCTGGCTTCACCCCGCAGCACTTCCCTGTATCACTATAGCATTCCCCCCGAATATAAACTGATCATACTAGATCGAGAGACCAAAATTGGTAGGGAAGTTGCTATTTGCAAATCTGCCAAAATCACTTTATTGAGCTCGCTGATTGGGCGGATCTCTGTGTCTTCAAACAGGAGACGGATACGAATGTGGTCTGGAAGGGTGCTATAATTTACCGCCCTCCAGGTCCCCCAAAAAATGTCAGTGATCAACTGATTGAATGTCTGGCACCTCACATACTGGCATCTGACAACTCCATGCTGATTGGGGACTCTAACTACCATGCAGAACGGGACTCGGAACCAGAAATAGTACGTCTGCTTACAGACTTTGAATCACTGGGACTATATCAAAAGGTCTCAGGCCCTCCTCATATAGCAGGTCATACTTTGGACCTTATTTTTACCAATTCGCCAAATCTATAGGTAGATTCTCCCATACCTATGGACTGGACAGACCACTTCTCCATTAACTTTCAGCTCCTTACTCGAGACTCGTTGCGCCATAAGACAGCAGCAACTAAAATGAGACCATGGAGGAGTGTGTCACTTCCATCTTTCACGTTGTGCTATTCCCCCCTTCCCCCCACATTGCACTCAGAAGTCATCCTCGCTCTGGAAGAATTCCAGCGCTTCTTCAATCAGCCTTTAGATACCATTGATCCTGCCAAACTTAGTCGCACAAAACCTATTAAAGGTCTCTCTCCTTGGTATTCGGAGTCTCTCAAAACAGAAAAGCAGCCTGCAGAAAATTTGAACAAAATGGAGAACCACAAAATCCCCTCCCGGCAAACTGGCCTATAAATAAGGTCCCAGTTTTCCGTTTTTACTGATTTTTACAGATAAATATAGACCGAAAACAATGTGTTTCCTGTCTGTATTAATTTTTTTAAGTGGAAAAAACTGAAAATTGTGCTTTTTGTGATAGACTTTCCATGTTGTCTTTCATGAATTCCAGGCAAAAGATGAGCAGATAGACTGCATGGGGAGTTATAAAATAGGATCAGATTTACTTAAATGCAGGCATATGTTAACATATATTTGTAGTATAATGCTAATATGCACCTGTGGGTGGAGTGTTTTTTTTTATATGTTGCTGCTTAGTTTGCTAAAACACGACATTCATCAATGTGTGAGTGCATGTCTAATAGTTAAATAAATGTGGAAATATACCATTTTACAACTCTGTTCATTCTCAAAATACAAAATAAACATGGATAAATGCCAATAAGATGGCCAAATAATAAATATGGATAAATACAGATGGAAATGCTAAAAAAAATATATATAAAACCGGGATCCCTACCTATTAAGCTATATTAGGCACAACAACGTTAGGGAAGCCAGAAAGACTCACATAGTGAACTGAGGCTTCCCCCATCCAGGTTAAAAAAGCTGCTTTTTGAGCACCCTTTGTTGATTCTGCACCCCCATACATTTCCTCTACATATGTTGACCAGGAGGCTTCCAAGATTATCGAGGTAGAGGGAGACTTCTTCGGGCCTACTGGTTGATTCACCAACTGCCAAAATTCTCTGGCATCTTTTCGTCTAGAAGTGGAGCAGATTTTACACCAATATAAATCTACCTCCGATTTGTCAGAATCCCAAACAGCTTTTTTTGTATAATGATTTTAATTTAGGAAGGATCTGGCTCCATGTTTTTGAATTTGGATTATTTCTCCGCACCCGTAAGGCACGGTTCAGCTTTTTACTTGCTGTTATGAGTTAGGCAGAGATTCTTCTGGGCCGGGATTGTGTCAGGGCAGAGGCATTTCCCCCTCAAGGTTCCCAACTTGATTCTCCAGTGGTAGCTTAAGAAATTGAACCCACTGTATCGGAGGGTTTGAAGTTGTTTCCCCTTTTTGTTTCCCATTGAAGTCTAGCTTGATGCTCTATTTTATCAATGCAATCTATAGACCACTGCAGCTTTTTATAATTGGTCATAGAAAGATGACCAATATTCGGTTGAGCTTGTTCATGCAGGGAGACATGTAGATTTAGTTGGATCATATGTGGTTGATGGCCACTTTCCAGCATGCTTCCCAGTGCATAGTAAGCCACCCTATGAAATAAAGGGAGTGACACTAGTATGTTGTCAATAACTGAATGAGAAGTTGCTGAGTTGCATGATCTGGAATATCTGGATCAACCCAGCCATTCAAGACTGTCAGACCCAGATGCTCCACATTGCTTATAAATTGTCTCCCACTTGCATCCTGCCTCTGTTTGTGGGGTTGAAATTATGGATAGCTGTTTTCCATTTATCCTTTCTTGAGCCAGCATGACCTGCAGGAGAATATACCCCGAAGTCTCATTACGATCGTAAATAGTTAAGCAATTTCACACAGTCCCACCAGCCCATAACAACAGGAACGTAGTTAACTCAACTGGAGTAACATACCAGTATTTCCAACTGGAGGTTAGGATAAACGACAGGGAGTGGTGACAGCAACAAGTATCCCATCCTACTGGAGCTTTCAGTAGTGCCCAAATACAGCTACTTCCCCTCCCCCCGTACTAGAGTAAGGCTCTGCGTCCAAGACAATAGGTCAGTGGAACTCGGCCGAGCACAGTAAGAGAAAGCTGAGTCCCTCCCCAAGAGCCGCTCATACAGGCTACCAAAGCATTTATAAGCAAACACAGCCACAGAACCTGAACAAGTGCAAGGGGGACCAGTGGACTCCACAGGTAACAAATTCCCAATTCACTGCTGGGAGTTCAGCCCAGTCTCCTTCAGGCTACGATGGGCATGGATGGGCCCGCCCTCGGCCCAGGCACTTCCCACTTTAAAGGACTTTGCCTGCCTTAAAATAAAAAGGGGTGGACGCCCTGATCATTACCAGGAAGAAAAGTGCTGGAAGAAGTCACCTGCATCATCAAACACAAGGACAAGCCCAGATGATCAGCTTTACCTGGACTGTACTTGGATTGACCAGGTGCATTGTGGAAGTAGGAGTCCCAGACCCTAAGAGACAAATCAGAGCTTCTGGACCCTTGGCTGGTGGTGTAGACCCTTTCTGACCCTCAAGTAATGTTTTCAGAGAAAAATCTGAAAGTTTGGGAACCTTTTGACAACTTTTGGTTAAAAGCTCTAGGTGAAGACCAGCATCAATGACGAGAGTCAAGCTGGCGACGTTAAGCAGCGAGGCATCGCACTGCAGCAGGCCGGCATCGTTTAATCTAAATCCAGATTCGAGGACCCGATCACTTGACGTTGAGAGAAAAAGCTCCAAAAAAGTGACTAAGTGTAAAAGTAAAAACTAGACAGGCCCCAACCACTCGACGTATCCGACCCGCGATCCATAGTGGTTGGCCTGAAACTTTGACTTGGTCCCAGTCCAGCGTGACCAGATTGCTGCGGTTAGCGCTTTCACTTTTAGGCATTAGAAAGCACATTTTTGCATTTAATCTTAAAAAATTCATACCTCCGGTTCCCTACATTTGGATTTTTGATGTTTTGGTGTCATTTTAAAGATAAAAAGAGTTTCTATTTTCATACATTGTTGGATTTTTATTGTATTGTGTCTTTTACCTATTTACTGTTTTGGTGATATTGAATGCTTTACACACCTATCTCCGAAGTTAAACCTGACTGCTTGTCAGCTAAGCTACCAAGGGTTGAGCAAGGATTAATTTATTGAGGCTTGACTGGAACTTATTTGCAATTGTGGTGTTATTACTATCTGTAGGTACCTACCTGCACCTACTAATAAACCACCATCTAAACAAAGCCAATTCGACGTACCAGTTTAAGGGTAAGGGCACAGGCACTGAGGTCTAGTTAGCAGGCCCTCAGTGCACTCTCAGAATCGAAAAAGCAGCCGCATCAGTCCTAAAACTTATAGGTGATCATACAAAGAGGCATTTCCTTACATGGTCCCCTTCAGTTGAAATGCGGTGAGCAACGAACCCTTGTCCTGGTGGTTCTCATCATCTAGCTAAGTAGAAGAACCTGGAAAGGCCATCTACATTGGCATAGTCAGTGTTTGGGTTCCACTGTGAAATCCATACTCTGTAGGGAAATGGACCATCTCAACAACTTGGGGTTCTCTCCTCTCATCTGACACCTGTGGTCAGTTTGAACTCTGAAGTGAGTTCCAAGTAGGTTAGGTCTCAGCTTCTTCAGGGCCAACCCACATCAAAGGCTTCCCTCTCTATTGCACCTCAACGCTGGTCTCTGGGGAGGAATCACCTACTAATAAAGGCAACTGGCTGATACTGGCCCAAATCATTCACCTATGACCACACTGCCCCAATCCCATGTTCAGAAGCATCTGTCTGAACAATGAATACCTTACTGAAGTCGGGTGCCTTCAGGACAGGTCTTGAGCACAGAGATTCCTTTAGGGTGTCAAAAGCCTTCTGACACTGCTCAGTCCAGATAATGTTTCTGGGCTGTTCCTTGAAGGTCAGTTCAGTTAGTGGTGCCACTATAACCACAAATCTCCTGTAGTATCCAGTTGAGTCAAGGAAGGCTCTGACTTGGGTCTGGGTCTTAGGAGCTTCCCAGGCCAGAATTGTCTGGATCTTGGGCTGGAGAGGTTATGCATGGCCTCCACCAGCATGGTGGTCCCAGTATACAACAGAGTATTTCCCTATCTGGCACTTGCTTGTCTTGACAGTCAGACCTGCCTGCTGCAGGGCCTGAAGCACTTCCTTGAGGTGGACCAGGTGATCCTCCCAGGTGGAGCTAAATACAGGTATATAATTAAGATAAGCTGCACTGAAACTCTCTAGATCTAAGAGTACTCTGTTTACCAAACTTCTGGAAGGTGGCAGGTACGTTTTTGAACCCAAAGGGCGCTACTTTGAACTCAAAGTGGTCTTCATGAGTAGATAAAGTAGACCTTCTTGGCTGCTGGGGTGAGGTCTATCTGCCAGTAACCTGGTGTCAGATCAAAGATACTCAAATATTTGGATGCCCGCAACTTACCAATTAAATCATCAGCTCTTGGTATTGGGTGGGCATCAGTCTTAGTGACTGCACTGAGGCCCCTGTAGTCCACACAGAACCTCTTCTCAGTCTTCCCACCTTTGGAGTTGGGCTTGGGCACCAGTACCGTTGGGCTAGCCCATGGACTACTGGAGGGCTCAATCGCCCCCAACACCTTAGCAACCTCAACCTTGATGCTGGCCTTGACCTGGTAAACAACCTGTATATTTTGATTTTGACAAGTAAGCTGTGTTCAGTGTCTACACAGTGTCACATCACCATGTAGTCAGACCTGGGGTCAAAGAGAACACTCCCGCAAACTGCTTCAGTAACTGATGACTGTCCCTTTGTTGCTGTTCTGTCAAGGTGGAGGAGAGCACTACTCCTTCCACACTTCCATCCTGGGCATTCGAGGACAAGAGGTCAGGAAGAGGTTCACTCACTTCTTTCTCTTCTCTAGCTGTCACCATCAACATGGTGAGGTCTGCCCTGTCATGGTGCAAATTGAGCCTGTTCACATGGATGACCCTGTGAGAGCTCCTATGGGGTACCCAAGTCCACCAAGTTGGTGACTTCTCCCTTATTCTATATGGTGGGGCATGGCCCAGTCCACTTGTCCTGCAGTACCCTGGGTGTCGCTGGCTCCACTACCCACACCAACTTTCATGGCTGGTATTCAACCACAGAGGGCTTCTGGTCATGCCAGTACTTCACAAGCTCCTTCCTGACCTCAACATTTGTTATTTGCCTTCTTCATGTACTCTGCTGCCCTGGAGCAAAGGCCAAGCACATAGTCCACTATGTCATGCTTGGGTTCCTTGAGGGGCCTTTCCCAACCCTCTCTGACCAAGCTTAGTGGACCTCTCACAGGGTGTCCAAAGAGTAACTCACAGGTACAAAAGCCTACCCTCTGTAGGCGGATAGCAGGCATGGACATCCCATCCCCCATGACTTTCTCAGGTAACCCCAGGATCATGCCTTTCATTGTCTTGTTGAACCTCTCAACTAGACCATATCCTTGAGCATGGTAGGAGGTGGTGAACTTGTAAGTCACACCACACTGATCCCATATGGGTTTCAGATAGGCAAACATGAAATTTGTGCCCTTATCTGAGATTACCTCCTTAGGGAGCCCAACCCTGTGAAGATTCCAAGGAGGACTCTAGCCACTGCAGGGGAAGTGACTGTCCTAAGGGGAATAGTTTCAGGGTACCTGGCGGCATGGCCCACTATCACCAAGATAAATCTATTCCCTGAGGCTGTTGGGGGACTAGAGGACTAACAATGTCAATCCCCACCCTCTCAAACGGAGTCCCCACCACAGGCAGCGGTATCAGGGGAGCCTTTGGTTTTCCCCCTGCCTTGCCACTGGCTTGGCAGGAGTGAGACCACTCCTTGACGACTTCAGACATTTGGGGCTAGTAGAAGTGGCTGGCCAGCCTCTTCCAGGTCTTGGCCTGCCGCAGGTGTCCAGCTAAGGGGACATCATGGGCCAGGTTAAGGAGAAACTCCCTGTACTGCAGAGGGACCACCAGTCTCCTGGATGCCCCTGGTTTGGGGTCCAATGGTTTGCTGTACAGGAGCACCTCCTCCCAGTACATCTTATGGGTACCACTGGTATTCATTCTTCCTGTCTGACTGCTAACTGTCGCAGGTCTTCTAGAGCAGGGCAGGACCTTTGTCCATTACTTCGGTCCTTCCTAGAGGGACCCCTTGCTCCAAGAAGTTCTGCCAGCTCTGGCAAGTTTCCAGGAACAGTCTTGTCTGCAGGCACCAGGCCTTCCCCCTGAAGGTTAGGCTCCTTCTGGGCATGTAGACATTTAGAGGCTGAGCAGCCAGCCTTCCTGCCCCTCTTCCTAGCTTCAGAGACCTGGTCCATAGTTTCAGGCTCCAGGGTCCATTGACTCTTCTTCAGGGCCATCTGTGCTCAATCTCGTGCACCTCCTCTGGTTGGATCTGGTCTGAGGAAACCTGTTTGGCCATAACCATGTCACACTGGCAACTGTATTCCTCCGAGCCTTCACCTCCACCCACTGTTCCCTGAAACGTGGGGGGACCACCGCCGCCGCCACCCGCCACCAACACGTGTCACAAAAAGAACAGTCTTTTTCCTGGCGCTGACGTGCGGGGAGATGTTGTGGAGCATTTACCAGGCTGGGCGCAGGAGCAGAACACTATGCAACAAGAGTTTCAGAAGGTGAGTGTTTCCCTGCCATGGGCTTGTGGAATTTCATAACCGCCCACAGCAGGATGCAGTTTGTGCTACTCGTGTCACAGGCCTGCAAGGACCGTCGCGCCCAGAGTCACAGCGCAGAGATGTTTATTTGATTGTCAGTGGCACTGGTTTGATTTACACCTGGCAGAGCGTCCCTGATGTTGGGGTGCGGGTGCGCAGCTGTGTCATTTCTCTCTCTGGTGCTCATCTTCCCTGCGCAGTCCGGTACCTCGAACCTGGTGTACTGGGTCATGTCTCTGAAAGAGGAAAAACAGGCTCGGTTCTCCGCCTTTCTCTCGGCAAACCAAATGGAGACAGCTATTTTGGGGTGAGTTGTTCAGCTGCTGAAAGAGGTTTGTGAATAGTGTTGCCACCTTAAAAAATACCACCATTTGTTGTTGTTTTAAGAATCTGCAAAGGCCCAGACATGATACTAAGGGGCCGATTCCGATTCGGGCCGGAAAAAATACCGACCGACTCTGAGCCGGAATAAATACCGACCGACACGTACCGGTGCAGCCCGACCCGCAAAGTACGATGAAAAGCGTGCTAAATCCGACCGACTCGTACGGAACACAAGCCGAACGACCGAGCCGCGCGGAAAACAGCCATCCGGCTGGAAAACCACGCGAATCGAACCGACTGACACGCACCAGGAAGAATCCCGAACGAAACGTACCCGCGAACTCCGACCCGCCAAGTACGATGCAACGCGTGGAAAACACGACCGAATCGCACGGAGCCCAAGCCGCACGACCGACACGCATTCAAAACTGCGAGACGAAGCAACCCAAAACCCCGCGAACGACGCGTACGCAGCACAAAAAACAGCACAAACACAGCGTGAACGAATCGGAGAGGCACGCACAAGACAACTGGAGGGTCCGACTCGGTCAGAAGAACGTCTCCTACATGCACAAAAAGAACCAAGGAAAAAAAAACATAAAAAAAGGCCAAACAAGCGATCACAAAGCCAATAAATACTGGGGGGGGGGGGAACAGGGAACAAAGACACACCCACAACTCCACCCCTATAAAGGACACAAATCCCTACCATGATCCTTTGCAAATTCAAATTACCTGCCAGCACTCAACAGACAGCAACCACACACCCACAGCTCATCCATCACACAAGCCACACACCATCAGCACCTCAACAAATAGCACCCTCACATACACCCAGCAAAACACACACTCACACACCCTCACTTGCACACCAACACACACATCACTCACCACCACCACCCATCACCATGCCCCCCAAGAAGAATCCAAAGTTCCTAGATAGTGAATTGGAAGTCCTGGTAGATGAGATCTTCAGGGTAGAGCCACAGCTGTTTGGTACACTGGTCCAACAGACCCCCATGTCGCAGAAAACCAAGATGTGGGCGAGGATCGTTGACAGGGTGAACGCACAATCACCATGTTTGCGCACAAAGGAAGACATCCAGAACAGGTGGTATGACGTGCACAGGAGGGTCAAGGAGCTGTTGAAGAAGGATTACTCTTGAGCCAACACACCGGCAGTGGCCCTCCTACCAAACCACTATACCTCAGGCCCTGGGAGGAGAAGGTGCGGGCCATCCTACCACCAGTGAGCGTCTATGGACTGGAAAACATCCCAGAGCCTGGGGAGTACACAACAAATGTACACAATATTGTGCCACAATACACACACATCACTGTCAAGGGGAGAGTCAAACCATGCACCCTAAGCAAATACACACCAACCAGAACAGAATCATCCCAAAATGTGTATGTCAGTCAGATAAACACAACACATGCCATCTCATAGTGATATGTAACTGTGTCATCACATGTACAAACATAACTACAACTACAGCTAGGCAGTGGCACAAATATAACTAACAAACACATCTAGACATGTAGCCACCACTACAACACCACCTCACAGTGAAGCCCACTCAAAGGAAGGAATCTTGTGTATGCTGGGCAAGTCAGTGTAGCCAATAGCATCATGGGAGTCGTAGTCACAGATATTGCCCACCCTCACAATGCGCACATCAACACCACCATGAACCATGCTCACATCACAGGGAGTGGAAAACAACTGACAAGATGGCTGACACTGGCTACTGCTGTGGGGAGCACAAGGCCCTGCTGGCAACTGTGCACCAACCAACAGCAGGACACCACTGACTGACATACTGAAAGACAACTTGCACTCCCTGCAACGGAAGCACGTTCCATGGTGGAGAATCTGGCTGGGTGGGAAGGAGGACTCACAGCACTGACCATAGTTACCAGCAGCTCCACTCACACACACCCCTAACACAAACTCCACACAACTCACCTGGGAGAATGCATTGCCTCACACTCAAATCAAATATCCCACAAAGAACCACAACCCTGGGTCATGCAGTGTGAAGCACAGGGACACACATGGGACGTGTAGCAAAACTAACCCCAGGATAACACTGTCAGCCATCTTGTCAGCACAGGCACACAACCCCACAGGGAAGCAGAGTCAAAAGGAAGGAAGCATGGGCATGCTGGGAAGTGGGGTGGAGGCAATAGCATGATGGGAGTGGTAGTCACAGATATTGGTCACCCCCACAACAGTCACATCAACACCACCCTGAACCATGCGCACATCACAGGGAGTGGAAAACAACTGACAAGATGGCTGACACTGGCTACTGCTGTGGGGAGCACATGGCCCTGCTGGGAACTGGGCACCAAGCAACAGCAGGACACCACTGTCAGCCATCTTGCCATTGCTCTCACACTCACACACAGTGAAGTCCACCCAAAAGCAAGTAAGTATGGGCATGCTGGGAAGTGGGGTGGAGGCAATAGAATGATGGGAGTGGTAGTCACAGATATTGGTCACCCCCACAACTGTCCCATCAACACCACCCTGAACCATGCGCACATCACATGGAGTGGAAAACAACTGATAAGATGGCTGACACTGGCTACTGCTGTGGGGAGCACATCGCCCTGCTGGGAACTGGGCACCAAGCAACAGCAGGACACCACTGTCAGCCATCTTGCCATTGCTCTCACACTCACACACAGTGAAGTCCACCCAAAAGCAAGTAAGTATGGGCATGCTGGGAAGTGGGGTGGAGGCAATAGCATGATGGGAGTGGTAGTCGCAGATATTGGTCACCCCCACAACTGTCCCATCAACACCACCCTGAACCATGCGCACATCACAGGGAGTGGACAAGAACTGACAAGATGGCTGACACTGGTGCTCAGTTGTGGGGAGCACATGGCCCTGCTGGGAACTGGGCACCAAGCAACAGCAGGACACCACTGTCAGCCATCTTGCCATTGCTCTCACACTCACACACAGTGAAGTCCACCCAAAAGCAAGTAAGTATGGGCATGCTGGGAAGGGGAGTGGAGGCAAAAGCATGATGGGAGTGGTAGTCACAGCCCAACATCCCCCACCCACATGGCCCAGCAAGAACACACCCAAGCATGCACACCTCACAGGGAGTCAAAAGCCACTTCAAAGATGTCTGACACTGGTGCTCTTTTGTGGGGAGCACAAGGCCATGCTGGGAACTGGGCACCAACCAACAGCAGGACACCACTGTCAGCCATCTTGCCATTGCTCTCACACTCACACACAGTGAAGTCCACCCAAAAGCAAGTAAGTATGGGCATGCTGGGAAGTGGGGTGGAGGCAATAGAATGATGGGAGTGGTAGTCACAGATATTGGTCACCCCCACAACTGTCCCATCAACACCACCCTGAACCATGCGCACATCACATGGAGTGGAAAACAACTGACAAGATGGCTGACACTGGCTACTGCTGTGGGGAGCACATGGCCCTGCTGGGAACTGGGCACCAAGCAACAGCAGGACACCACTGTCAGCCATCTTGCCATTGCTCTCACACTCACACACAGTGAAGTCCACCCAAAAGCAAGTAAGTATGGGCATCCTGGGAAGTGGGGTGGAGGCAATAGCATGATGGGAGTGGTAGTCGCAGATATTGGTCACCCCCACAACTGTCCCATCAACACCACCCTGAACCATGCGCACATCACAGGGAGTGGACAAGAACTGACAAGATGGCTGACACTGGTGCTCAGTTGTGGGGAGCACATGGCCCTGCTGGGAACTGGGCACCAAGCAACAGCAGGACACCACTGTCAGCCATCTTGCCATTGCTCTCACACTCACACACAGTGAAGTCCACCCAAAAGCAAGTAAGTATGGGCATGCTGGGAAGGGGGTGGAGGCAAAAGCATGATGGGAGTGGTAGTCACAGCCCAACATCCCCCACCCACATGGCCCAGCAAGAACACACCCAAGCATGCACACCTCACAGGGAGTCAAAAGCCACTTCAAAGATGTCTGACACTGGTGCTCTTTGTGGGGAGCACAAGGCCATGCTGGGAACTGGGCACCAACCAACAGCAGGACACCACTGTCAGCCATCTTGCCATTGCTCTCACACTCACACACAGTGAAGTCCACCCAAAAGCAAGTAAGTATGGGCATGCTGGGAAGTGGGGTGGAGGCAATAGAATGATGGGAGTGGTAGTCACAGATATTGGTCACCCCCACAACTGTCCCATCAACACCACCCTGTA
This sequence comes from Calotriton arnoldi, assembly GCA_963921515.1. Taxonomy (NCBI): domain Eukaryota; kingdom Metazoa; phylum Chordata; class Amphibia; order Caudata; family Salamandridae; genus Calotriton; species Calotriton arnoldi. The sequence continues at coordinate 364,086 of CAWUFW010008240.1, read as the reverse complement.
CCATGCGCACATCACAGGGAGTGGAAAACAACTGACAAGATGGCTGACACTGGCTACTGCTGTGGGGAGCACATGGCCCTGCTGGGAACTGGGCACCAAGCAACAGCAGGACACCACTGTCAGCCATCTTGCCATTGCTCTCACACTCACACACAGTGAAGTCCACCCAAAAGCAAGTAAGTATAGGCATGCTGGGAAGGGGGGTGGAGGCAATAGAATGATGGGAGTGGTAGTCACAGATATTGGTCAGCCTCACAATTGGCCCATCAACACCACCCTGAACCATGCCCACATCACAGGGAGCGGAAAACAACTGACAAGATGGCTGACACTGGCTACTGCTGTGGGGAGCACAAGGCCCTGCTGGCAACTGTGCACCAACAAACAGCAGGACACCACTGACTAACATCCTGAAAGACAAATTGCACTCCCTGCAATGGAAGCACGTTCCATGGTGGGATATCTGGCTGGGTGGGAAGGAGGGCCGGATGTCAACCAAATACAACCAATGCAGACCATGTACACACCCCAACATTCACATAGAAATGCCCAAATAATGCAGGACAATGTGCTACACCAATATCAACCCCTGACTGTGACAACTTAGGACAATGCAATGTACAGGCCCGCATCCAGAGGCACAGTCACAACTGTCAGGTGTGTCAAACATTGATGCCTGCAGAAACATAACATACATTGTGTGTGTCTCCCAAAAACAGGTGATGATTGGGACACAGCAGCAGACGCTGAGGAGTCCCCGACCCAGGCTCAAGAGGATACGGAGCTCACTGGTGTGGAACAGCCTCTGCCCTCCTCGGATGAAGAAGACCAACCTGGCACCTCCGGAGCAAGTCCTCATGCAGCACCAGCAGGACCACCAGCTGCACCCCCTGCACCCACCCCTCCAACGACTGTCAACACACATACCACCCCTGCCGACATGCAAAGACCAAGGAGCACCACCACCACCAGCACAGGGACCCTGGACCAACGTGGGGCCATGGACACCAACACCACCAACAACCCCCAAGGGGGCCCAGGGTCACCTGTGCGTGCCACCTCAGGTACTGCACGTGTCGCCAGGGGTGGTGGGAGGGGTGGGAGACAAAGGTCGCTGCTTGCAGAGGGGTCTGGACTGCATGATGACCCACAACTGGCACGCATAGCCGATGCGTACCAGTCCAGCAACGGAGAGCTCAGCCAGGTAGTGGGGCTCCTCAGGGACATTAAACAGCAGCAGGCTGCCCATCATGCCCGCTTGTACTCACACATGTCCCGCGTGGAGTCCAAGTGGGACACACTGCAAGAGATGACGGCGGTGCATAGGGACATATTACAATGCCTCCGCCAGATGAGCAGCAACCAGTCAACACCTCCCTGTGTGCCCACAACATCTGCTGCTGAAACAACTGCAACTGCCACAGGGAGGGAGGATGACTCTGGCGGAGAGTCCCCTGCACCGCAGCAGCCTGCACTTGAGGGTCCCCCCCCAAAGAAGAGGGGTCGTCCGAGGAGGGGCAAGTGAGAGGCCGATGGCCATGTGCAACCCCCAGGAAGCCAAAACCTGTTCTGGATAATCACCTTTGTGCGCAAACTGTTCACCCTGTTGACTGAAACACAACTCTCCCACATGACATGGGGAGCTCAAGTTGGACCAATGTCTCAGATGACTGTGGACTCTACTCTGGACATTTCTGCTACCAGGACTTCCAAATCATCTAGGAACTTTGGATTACAATCACAATGTACAGCACCCACCATCCTGTGCATTATACTCACACATGTATGTCAATAAACTCACTAATACACCATACTTGCCTCTGTTGTGATTCCTACGTTGTCTCTGAAGTGGCGATGATGATCTGGGAAATGACACTGTGCATGCTAACTGCTACAGCAAGTACAACACCGGCATGTGAGTCATGGCGACGTCACACATATGAGGGAGGCACACCACCAGGGCTACACAACACATACACACCATGGCCATCTGACTCATCGCCTACACTGATGTTGCCAGGAAATACGTTGCATTGCACAGACCCAACACCTATTCACAGTCTGTGTCAACTAGCCCACTGGTGCAGTAAGCAAATGTCAGTCAGATGTGTGACCACAGACAACGCACATCACAAAGTGAAGCACAGGTTTATTACACATTTGCAACATGTTGTAACCACCACAGATGCAAGGTAATCCCACCTGGCAGCGGGCACACAGTCAACAAGTGTAGAAGGAAGGAAGTCCATGGGTGTGGTGCACATCACCTGTAGGGACACGACAGCTACCACCCTGGAAGTCGAATCACGGTTTCGGGGATCACAGTTGACCAAACGACTCTGAAAGTACCCTGTGAAGGACAGAAATGAGACACAGTCAAAAGCACTGAAGAACAGGACAGAACTGCAATACTCATGCCCAATACATGTCACAAGATACCCACCCAGAACCAAGTTAGCATGTCAACACTGTTGGGGAGTACAGACTACCTGTAAGGACACATCGCTACACGCATACAGTCATGTAGCACATGGACACACTACAACAGCACCAGAGCACCACCAACACATATCATGCAAACTCACATCCGTTACATGACATCTCTGGATACTTACATTCAGCTGAAGAAGTTGGTGATGAGCTGTGTGCGGACATCACCATCATCATCATCATCATCATCACTGGCATCGTGGTCCAGGCCAGGATCCTCCACAGGTGGCGGACGTTGGTCATCGTCATCCAGGATGAGAGGCAACTCCTTCCGCACTGCCAGGTTGTATAGCATGTAGCAGACGATGGCAATCTTGCACACCTTTGCCGGGGCATATGGGAGGGACCCTCCTGTCTTGTCCAGGCAGCGGAAGCGGCTCTTCAGGAGACCAAATGTCCGCTCAATCACTCTCCTCGTCCGACCATGTGCCTCATTGTAGCGCATCTGGGCTGGGGTCACAGGGTTCCTGAGGGGCGTCAGCAACCATGGCATGTTGGGATATCCGGAGTCACCTACATACAGACAATTGCACATTAGCTGAGTTGGAAAAGAGGGTGGAACACTACATTGCAGAACACACACAATGATACAAAGTCAGTACACACCAACAAGCCAGGCACGCTGGTTCCGCATCTGTGACATCATCCTCGGGATGCGACTACTCCTCATCACGTAGGCATCGTGTGCAGAACCGGGGAAACAGGCACACACGTGTGTGATGGTCATATCTGCAAGACAGACCACCAGTGCATTGACCGAGTGGTAGTGCTTGCGGTTCCTGTATGCCTGCTCCTGGGCCTGTGGTGGTACCAAAGCCACATGTGTCCCATCAATGGAGCCAATGACATGCGGCATCCTCCCCAGGGCATAGAAGTCACTCTTCACGTCAGTGAGTTGCTGGAGTCTAGGGAAATAGATGTACTGGTTCAGGTATATCAACATAGCCTCCAATACATCGCGGAGCACACGGCTGAACATGGTCTGTGACATCCCACCAGCAGTCGCCAGAATGTGTTGAAAGGTACCGGTGGCAAAGAAGTGTAGGGCTGCCATCACCTTCACCTTGGGGGTCAGCGCTGTAGGGTACGGCCGGCCAGGTTGCAGGTGTGGTGCCAAGCGCACTGCCAAATCATCAATCAGCTGCCTGGTGAAGCGGTACCGTCGGATGCTGTCACGTTCCACCATCGTTGCCAGGTCAGGGAATGGTCTATGGACAGCTGGTGCCCTGCAGTGCATAGGCGAAGAAAGAAAGATTGTCACTCACCCCACATATGTGGCATTGTACACACTCAATATCACACGATACATCATTATGAGGCACAAGTACATGATGTGTGCAGTTCCGTAAGGACATGTATGGCACATACATGGCCAACATCCAACATCACAGTTCAACAAGTGGCATCAATAAGTCCCAGGTTGTGCCATTGGGTATCATGAGGACGTGTCACATTTCCCATCTCCTGCTGCCACGTTACAAACACACCCCACAGTGAGGACAGATGTGCCCCAGGCATCACAGCTCAACAACAGGTAGATTCCCAGGGACCCTGTATTGCCACATGGACACTGGCATGACATGGCGTATCATGTATACACCACAGCAAAACAACCATGACCCCCACAGGTAGTGGTCCCTGTTGCCTCGGCAGGACAGACATGGACGTCTGTGACACACACACGCACAACATCAAAGTCCATGCACAAACAACGTGGGTGTGGAGACTGTCTCCCATTGTGCACATGAAATCCGAGACATTGTAAACACAACATGCACACAGACTGTGGAGGACCATCACTATTGTGCCAATGGGTCACCCTGGGTTAAACATACCGTCCACATGGGACTCAGGGGGCATGTGACATGACATACACATACACCACCGTGAAATGTGACCATGCCACATGCTCAGATATGAACAGTTGCACATCACAGTGGTCATGTACACGAAACACCAAGGATACTGTCCCCATGAACACATGCACAGCCTGGGGGTGGCTGCCCCATGTGACACCCACAGAACAACATGTTCACCCCCATACACGGAATAGGTAATGCAGCCTTACATGCCTTAGGATACAGTTTGGACAGGCTGTGGTGTTGTAGGTGTGCCCCTCACTCCCTGGGAAGTATATGTGGCTGGCATATGTTCACCTGTGACAGGCATGGTGACATATGCCAGTGACATGTACAGGGACGCGTTGGACAGCAATGGACCGATCGGTGCGCACACATTGGCCATTGCATTCAATGTGTGCTGGTACGCGTTGTATTCGCAATACGCGTTGGACAGCAATGGACCGATCGGTGCGCACACATTGGCCATTGCATTCAATGTGTGCGGGTACGCGTTGTATCCTAGGTACGCATTGAACAGCAATGGACCGATCGGTGTGCCCGGCCGGCCCATTGCATTCAATGTGTGCGGGTACGCGTTGCATCCCGGGTACGCGTTGAACAGCAATGGACCGATCGGTGTGCCCGGCCGGCCCATTGCATTCAATGTGTGCGGGTACGCGTTGTATCCTAGGTACGCGTTGAACAGCAATGGACCGATCGGTGTGCCCGGCCGGCCCATTGCATTCAATGTGTGCGGGTACGCGTTGTATCCTAGGTACGCGTTGAACAGCAATGGACCGATCGGTGTGCACCCATTGGCTATGGCCTGGCCTGGCAACGGACGCGTTTTCAAATTTTGAACGAGTCTGATGCTGGAAATTCAGTTGGTCACCCACAACAATGTTGCAAATTCATGGGTGTCATGAAGTTGAACTTTTGAAGGATGCTGTGGGCGTGTGTAAGTGGTGCAATCCCATGGATTGGCCAGATTCAGAAGATGCTAACGACTTGGACCTATCACTTTGGACACATGGGACAGTAACTGCCTCTGCAGCACACATAATGCTGGCTGTTCCCCTGAGAGCTCACTTGCCTGCACTACATGCTCCAGGACGACATCTGCCACCACCACTGCTGCTGTATCTGCACCCTCTGGACCCTGCAATGGCACGTACTGTGGAGAGAGCCCCAGCCTTCAGCACTGAGGAGAACCAGGCCCTGCTGGACAGCCTCCTTCCACAGTACAGCAAGCTGTATGGGAAAGCAGGTGAGTGTTCTGTCCACTGCCTTCCTAAATGTGCATGTTGTCTGACTAGCAAGGCTAACAGTCTGCACGCCACTGGCTAGCAGGCTCACTGAGTAGTTGTCACCCCCATAGTGTGTAGTCACATGCACTGGACAGGTATAGTGCAGTGACAGTGCATTTAAACAAGGTTTTACTTCCCAGGCAATGATACCATGTAGTTACTGCTGGCATACTGTCCGTGGCCATCGTTGCACTGCCTGTGTACATCATGTGCCCCTGTGATTGAGACATGTATACACAACTGTGTAATGCACGGATATGTTGCATGTGTATTAATAGCATTCTCACTTTGTCATCCTCACAGGTTGATGCCCACCAGAAGCAGAAGATATGGCTGACCATCGTCCGGGCAGTGAGATCCGTGGGGGACTACAAGCGCCGGATCCGCAACTGCCAAAAGAGGTGGCAGGACCTTCGGGGCTGGACCCGGAGGATCGCACGGGTCCAGCTGAAGCTGTCGCCTCCTCGCAGGGGGGGCGGACACCGGACCCTGACCCCCCACATGCTCAGGATCCTGGCGGTGGTCTTCCCTGATCTGGATGGGCAGCTGAAGGGCAGGGAGCAGCACGGAGGGGGTGAGTCCATGACTGCATTGTGTACTCTGTCTGCCATGCTATGTGCCCTCCTCTGGCCTGGTTAAACTTCCACAGCACATCAGTCATGTGGTCCAGGACCCATGTCCCTTGATTGTGCACTGCCCACTCCTCATCTGATACCCAGGTGTGGCCCTTGCAGTCAGGGAATTGTGTCACTTGGGTACTGTGTCCTTGCAGTTTGCTTGACTAAAGGTGGGGGACAGCATCTGTTCCCCTAACTGTGGTGGGCATCATGGGTGGTTCCATTGCTTACACAATGCCTGTGTTCTGACATGTAATCTGCGTGTTACTTTGATCTGTGGTCCAATTGCTGAGCTGATCCACCACATGTGCCTGGGGTAACTGGCACACACCCAAGCTACGGGTGGGAACAATGTTTGGGCCCCAGGAGTGTGTATATTACGTGTGTCACACATACTCAGCCAGCTGCCTACTGTCCAGGGTTCATCCCTCATTCATGTGGGGCAGGACAGTCATGCCTACTCCAGGCCATGCAATGCACTCTGTACTCCCACTCCTGTGTATCAGCTGACACGTTGTGCTCAGTAATATGTCCCCTCAGGTGTCAGCCTCTGTGTCAGTGTGCTGTGGCTTCGATGTCAGGACTGCTGGGGTGTTTATCGGTTGGGGCTCAGCATGCCACCGGAGATGTGACCATAGGAGACGATACTTGTGTGACACATAGGTGTTTGAACACCTGACCGTGCAGACTGGGGTATGCGAATGTGAGGTCCATGCAGCTGTTTCCCATTCACAGCAGATTGTGAGGTGCTCAGGTTCAGAGGCTTGTGTTACAGGTCACCCATATGTCCAATCAGTATGACCTGGACAGATAAGGGTTCAGATGATGTGGTGTGTGGGGGATGTACATGTGCACTTGTTCAGCTCCAGGACTTGCATTCCCCATGACCTACTATTGTGACACAGTGCAGACTGTTGTTGTGTGGCTGCCCTGCCCATGTGACTGGAGACAGTGATGTATGACTTAGCAGGCATGCCTGTGCCATGGCATGTGACTTCCTATGAGTGATCCTGCAGGGGAGTGACATGTGCTACGTGCACACCATAGTGGCAATGGCTATCTGCACATGGGTGCATCGTGGTGTCTGTCGCTGGTATGCATCACATGCATTTCATATATCTGACTCTGGGCATCACTTTCATCCGGGCACCTGTACTGACTCAGTGGCAAGAGTTGTGATGTGTGCATGTTCACATGCTTCACCGTGTTCTCTGCACCGTCCAACTACTGTGTAGGTGGTGCATGTGTCCACACTGGGGTATTGCCAGCCAACGGACGCCAGACAGATGGGTGCAAGGCCAGGTGTGATGTGAGTACCATGGTTGACGATCAGACTGACAATTGGCTTCTCCTATTCTGTTTGGGCAATTTTAGCAATGTTCAACTTAGGATGCCAGGGCTTGCTCTGTATTGTGCTGTACTTACTGTGGTGTGTGCGTTCGGTGCAGGTGACTGATGTCTGTCTGTCTCCCTATTGTTTGCAGATACATCCACGGCCACAGGAGGGGACAGCTCCACGGACCAGGAGGAGCCGCAGAGCCAGACTGGGTCGACAGCCGAGGAGTGGTCGGAGGGACCCAGTGGCACGGAGGGCGAGGGGAGCCACACCGAGGAGTCCTCAGCACCATCCACCTCCGCTGAGGACCACAGCAGCTCGGAGGATGACTCCCTTATGGAGGCGGGTGTCAGCAGCCACCACACCCCAGCTAGTGTTGCTGTCCCCGCCACCACTACCACCACCGCCCTCCCATCGGCTCCCATTCCCGAGGTCCGTGGAGGCTCCCATGTACGGGAGCGTGTCTCCTTCGGGCCAGGCACCGCACCCCCTGCCCCTGTGTCCCCTGCTGCCCTGAGTGAGGAGTCTGTGTACCTCCTTTGGCAGCTCCATGTAGGGCAGACCGCGATGCTGAGTGTCCTCCATGCACACACCACTCTGTTGACTCAGCTGGTGTCGTTCATGGAGGGCATCTCATCGGGCATGTCTGCCCTACAGAGGGGCAATAGGTCCATGGACTCCTCCCTGACGGCAGCAGTGTCCCTCCTCCAACAGTCCCTCACCCCTCCTGTCTCTGCCCCATCCACACTCCCCAGCACCTTACCTGTCCCAAGCACACACACACCGGCACAGGCACACACCAGCACAGACACGAGCAGCACACACACACACACGCCACAGTCAAGACGCACACGTACGCACAGTCAGGGGACTGAAACCACACTCACAGGGGATGGGGCCCAGTCACACACACACGCATCCACGAGCACTGCGCAGTCCACAGTTGCCTCTCCTTCCAAAGCCCCCTCCGTTGCCTCACCTGCAACCCCAAAGACCCAGCAGCTCTTCCTCAGTGACCTCGGCCTCTTCCCCTCCGATCCAGCTGATCCAGCATTCAGGGGGAAGAGGAAGCCCACCCACACGGAGCGGAGTGCCCCTCGCCACCGGACACCCTCCCCCAGGTGCAGACCGACTGACGCCCCCATCCGCAAGTCCCCCCAGACCCGGAAGAGCAAGACCCTGCCGCCACCCTGCAGCTCAGGCACCAAGTCTCCTTCCTCCATCCCTCAGGCCCCCACTCCACAGGTGCCCCCACCACACCCTGCCCCAGGTTCCCCCACCCACAGATACACCATCCCCAAAAGGATCAGGCCTTCTCCCCCTGCCACTTGCTCTTCCGGCCCCACACCCCCGCTGCGCTTGTCTGTGCCACTGGTGTGGAGACGGTGTCCTCCCCCTCTGTCCTGCCCACCTTACCTGATCCCCATTCTCCTCCCCTGGAGGTAGGCACTGCAGTGGAGTCCACTACCACCCTGTCTGACTTGGGCACTGCAGTGGGGAACCTGTCCACTCCATCTGCACGGTCCCCTGCAGTCTTGCCGGCACCCACACCATCAGAGTCATGCCCCCAGTTGTGCCGGCACACACCATGTCAGACACCTCCACTGCAGTTGTCAGTGGCTCTCCAGCACCCACCACCCCTTCCCTGCCTCCTTCTGGTGAGCCATGATCCTGTCCCTGCAGTGCCTGGCCTGCCCCCCCGTATACCCCTCCGAGGGGATTGCCCCTGGCTTTCATCAGTGCAGGCATGCGTAGGGTGACATCTGCCACTGTCACCCTGTTTTGACTTTCAAGTTGGACTGGCCATTGGCCTTTGTTAATTTTTTGCTGGACATCAACTGTTAGACCCACATATGCTGAATAAAGCACCTTTCTGTTCTCTAGTGCTTTTGCTTCTGATGTACATGTTGTTGATGATGCTAACCATGCCCTTGCTGCAGTGATGATGATATTTGGTCTCATGATAATGAAGTGTTACTGTGCAGGAACACGTGGTCCAGGGGGAATGTGTCCTATCCTGTGGTGTATCCATGTCATCCTTAGCAGCATCTGAGGGTGTCATGTGTTCAATATTTGGCAATGGGATTTCCTACTTACATTAGCAATTTCACATCTGTGGCTTCCACCCCTGCACATCTGTTGTGCCTGCCATTGTTCAATTCGTCTCCTTCCCTGACCGTGTGGCCATCTCCACTGGACATGCAGGTTTGGGCATCAATGGGGAAGGACTCATCTGTGTTGTCAGTGCAACATTGCTATACAAGTGTGTTGGATCTGTGCTGATGATTTCGTTGGCACTCCCATGACCAGGCTGATGTGACGGGAGCATTCATTTGGTGCTAATTGTTGACTGTGTGACCAAGTGCTCAGCTGACATGATGGAGCCCTACTGAGGCAACATATGGCACAGCTTTCCTCACACAGGAGTGGAGTCCCCTCATGGCAGTGTGTACTCCTGTGACATTGCCTGCGCCCAAGGTGTGTGTTATATGAGCATGTCTGTGTGTTCACTTCCGTTTTGCTGTGCATGCTGGGATCCCTAGTGTTGTACCTGTTTGTGATGCTTGCTGAGTTGACCTATGTTCCCCCCAAGTCTTCTCCCTGGATTCTCTGTGATGTGGGTGCATGGCACATTACTGGTCATCAGGGTGTCACCGATAGGTGTGTTTGCTGTCAGGGCTGAGTTTGTGTGCAGACGCAGATGGGCCACAGTCAGGATTCCCCTTGGCACTTGTTGTTTACACCTTCATGTGATTTCCAGTTTGTGTTATCTTTCAGTGATTGTGACACGTTGTGTGTGTGACTGCTGGCACTCCTCAGGGTCCGGGCTGCAATGTTGGTAGTTGTCTGTGTGTTCTTTGTGGGTGTCCTTGGCTTCTTCATTGGTGTGTGACTGTGGCTGGGATCCCATTGGTTGGTGTGGTATTGCCGTCATGTCCATGTACAGCGTAGTGTGCAGTGTGTCAGACATTCAGGAGTCTTGTTGAGTGGCCATGTGTGATGTGTTTCTGCACCTTGGTTCCCACCCACCAGCCTGGGATTGTCATGGGTGCATGTGCAATGTCACCAGTGCATGTGTGCTTCACTGCTGCACATTGTTGGAGGTCGAGGTGTGTGGTGTTGAGTGTGTGCAGATGAGAGTTCTTGCCCGGCTAGACCCCTGCCTCCATGTTGGCCTTGGCTTACTGGCTGTGCTGATTGATTTGTGCTTGTGTAGGTGTGATGGTAGTTTGTTGCTCAGGACACATGACTGTGGTTCACAGTGTGAACGACATTTGGCTTTGTCATCACAGTGGGATTGTAATGCAGCCCAGGGTCACCACATTGTGGGGGCCCTGGGGGTAGTGCTGTGGTGTGTCTGTGTCTTGCTGTGTCAGTTGCTGTTCCTACATGCTTGTGTGACATGTGTGATTTGTGCTCCCTCTCATCTGACAATGCCTGATTGCCCACATAGGGGATTTGGATCCATGAGTTACCTTTGTGTGGCACTGTATGCACATCTGTGTAATTGGTATTCAGGCCTCCTCATGTGTTGTGTGGTTGCCTGGGGACACTGGCACCCCTCACCTGTTGTGTTTGATGTGCAGTGTGGGTCTGCCTGTTTGTGTTTGTGCATCTGCACCACTGCATTGGCATATCTTTGGTGTGCCATTGGCTGTATGTTGTTTGGTGGGTTTCCCTTGCTGTCCCTGGGACTCCTAGGTCATCGGTCAGCACAATGAACATGGTTTGTGTGTCCCATTGCTGCCATGGTATGGTATCTGTTCACCTCACATCTACAGTCTCCACAGGGTATCTGCATTTGTGTGCCCATTGGTGCAAATATGTGGGTCTGCATTCTGATGGTCAGTTCTGTCATTGTGTCATTGATGAATGTTGACAGTGTCAGCCCCCATGGGTGTTGTTTGTCTGCACATGGCCAAAGGTATGTCTTATTTGCACTGCAGTATTTGCCTCCCCCAATCTATGTTGCAATGGGACACATGCACTACTTTGCCACTGATGTGTTTTATGTTCTGTGACCAGGAATCATCCATGCAGTTTGGCAGTTGCAGCTTTTTCTTTGTCAACACTTGCATTTTGGTCACTGTGATGATGGGGGTTTAGGCCCCATTGCCACAATGTTCAAAATGTGCTTCAGCTATGGACCCCACACTTACCTTTTGGTCACTGTGATGGGGGTTTAGACCCCCTTGCCACAATGTTCTGAATGTGCTTCAGCTATGGACCCCACACTAACATTTTGGTCACTGTGATGATGGGGTTTTGGACCCCCTTGCCACAATGGTCATGGCCTGCTTGCATTGTGGGGGCCACACACATATATGTGTGGCACATGTGATAGGGGGTCACATTGTATGTTCAAAGTCATGTTCAGTGTTGTAGGCATTTGACACAGTCTACACACGCTTGTCATGGTGTTGGGGGGATGTCTTTTTCTTGCATTCCCTAGGTTGTGGTGTGCTGGTTGTGTCATGCATTGTCCATCCTATGAGTGGGGGTGGTGTTGGTGGTAGGCATCTGGCACCCCCTGGGTAAGGGTGGTAGTAGTGGTAGGCATCTGGCACCCCCCTGGGTAAGGGTGGTAGTAGTGGTAGGCATCTGGCCCCCCATGGGTAGAGGTGGTAGTAGTGACAGACATCCAGCCCCCATGGGTAGGGGTGGCACTAGTGGTAGGCATACAGGCCCCCATGGGTAGAGGTGGTAGTAGTGGTTGGCATCTGGCACCCCCTGGGTAAGGGTGGTAGTAGTGGTAGGCATCTGGCACCCCCTGGGTAAGGGTGGTAGTAGTGGTAGCCATCTGGCACCCCCTGGGTAAGGGTGGTAGTAGTGGTAGGCATCTGGCACCCCCTGGGTAAGGGTTGTAGTAGTGACAGGCATCCAGCCCCCCATGGGTAGGGGTGGTAGTAGTGGTAGGCATCTGGCACCCCCTGGGTAAGAGTGGTAGTAGTGGTAGGCATCTGGCACCCCTGGGTAAGGGTGGTAGTAGTGGTAGGCATCTGGCACCCCTGGGTAAGGGTGGTAGTAGTGACAGGCATCCAGCCCCCCATGGGTAGGGGTGGCAGTAGTGGTAGGCATACAGACCCCCATGGGTAGAGGTGGTAGTAGTGGTAGGCATCTGGCACCCCTGGGTAAGGGTGGTAGTAGTGGTAGGCATCTGGCACCCCTGGGTATGGGTGGTAGTAGTGGTAGGCATCTGGCACCCCCTGGGTAAGGGTGGTAGTAGTGGTAGGCATCTGGCCCCCCATGGGTAGAGGTGGTAGTAGTGACGGGCATCCAGCCCCCCATGGGTAGGGGTGGCAGTAGTGGTAGGCATACAGGCCCCCATGGGTAGAGGTGGTAGTAGTGGTAGGCATCTGGCACCCCCTGGGTAAGGGTGGTAGTAGTGGTAGGCATCTGGCACCCCCTGGGTAGGGTGGTAGTAGTGGTAGGCATCTGGCACCCCCTGGGTAAGGGTGGTAGTAGTGGTAGGCATCCAGCCCCCCATGGGTAGAGGTGGTAGTAGTGACAGGCATCCAGCACCCCATGGGTAGGGGTGGCAGTAGTGGTAGGCATACAGGCCCCTATGTGTATGTGTGGCATTGGTGAGGGCCATCCCGCCCCTTTGGTGCTGCTGTTGCTGGTGTAGGTATTTCTGCATCCCTCTGTGTGTGATGTGTCGGGTACGTGTAGTTTGTTTTTGTTGTTGGTGTCTGACTTACCTTCTGCGCCGTACGCGTCCGTGCCTGTTCCGGTAATAGAGGTAGAATATTGGTAGGATGGGCACGAAGGGATTCATGGTTGGTTCGTCTCGTTCGTCTTTCTCTTTGCTTCGCCTCGTCCTCGTCACTGGTGTGTTCGTCTCGTAGCCGTGGATCGTGTTGTGGCGCGAATCGGAGCTTATGTGCGCCTCGCCCGGATGCTTTGACGTGCCGTGCGTAGCGACGGGTTCGGCGCGTACGGGAAGCGCATCGTACTTGTCCGGCCGGACGGGGCTGCATTTTTGCTTCCGTGCGGCTCGATTCTACGATTCCGGATCCGGCTCGGTCGGGGAACAGGACCTGGATTGGGTGAGTACGACTGGGTCGGAATCTATGCTGTTGTGCACATCGTACTTGCTCGTTCGGAATAATGTGCGGATCGGTCGGGAAACAGGCATTCGCATGGCTTTTTTCCCGACCGAATGGTGTTAGGTGCGCCTCCGACCGAGATCGGAATCGGCCCCTAAATGGGGATTGAAACAACATTGTATGTATGAATTTGTAACATGAATTGTCTGCCTGTTCGTACTTTAATTATTAGTCAGGGATCATTAACCCAGTTGTAGAACACATTTAAAAGTGCATTCTATTTATATTTTTTGTTTGAATTACGTAGAGATGAGGGCTAAAAATACCAGCTTTAGGTGATTTTGCTTATGTTTGTGCAGGCCGGGACATTAAAATACTGGTGGTGCCAGTAGGAAACCGTCCCGGTGGCAACCTTATTTGTGAAAGAGGTTTGGTCAGCAGTTGAAATGCATGTGTGTACACAAGAGAACTGACTACTCTACTCTCACTTTTGCATTCACCTCACATACTTGCATAAATGTCTCATCGCTACTGCATACCTGGCTCTACAAACTACATTTAGATTCACTGCCACCGGGTGTCCAGCACTTCCAAACTCCACAAAGAAAGGCATCATTCCTGGAGACATGGCATGTGGAGTCCGGAAACAACTAACCAGCAATGGCACCGCCCCTGTGAGATTCCCTTTTTAGGTCTCGCCTAGCGTTGCAGCGCGCATGCCCTGCTCGCTCTGCGAGGCATATTGTAGTAGGGTAGGTTTTAGAAGTGGAGTGGAAGCCCCGCCCATATTTTTCATTGGCTGGCGTCATAGTCCATGGTAAACGCTGACTTCCGATTGATAATGAGGCTTCTTAATCCCTCCTTGTTACCGCCCTGTCTCCTTTTGTGTCCGCCCATCAGGACTGGATCTTTCACCTGCGGCGTTACACAGGCTCCTTCATAAGTCGGTAGGCACTATGTTTTGTCAGTCGCCTTTGGCAAAGGCAGCCGCGTGTTTATTTTTGCATCCCGCTTTCACTTTAACAATAGCTGCCGCCCCCCCCTCCCCCGTGCTGTGTGGTGTGGCAGCTATTGTAAAGTGAAAGCGGGATGCAAAAATAAACATGCGGCCGCCTTTGCGCAATGGTGACAGCTTGTTTAAAGAGAAGCTGGTTATTTTTTATTTTTTTAGCCCAATCCGCTAGATATGTTATTGGGTGAGGACAGATGTGATTATTTTTTTATGACTTGTGCCCGGAGTAGACCTAAGGTATAGTGAATCGAGCACACAGACTGCCACAGTTCAGCACAGTCCAAGACATCACAAATGCAAGCATCAAAGGTGTGAATCAGGTGTGCGTTTGGGTGCAAACATAGAAGTTTATGGCACAGTGGTGAAACCATTCTCTGAGGCACCCCCAAGGTAGGGTCGGCGTTGTTTCGCACCTTTGGGAGATGGTTTATGGGAGTGGTGTCTGCCTGTGTTTCGTCTGTTGCATCTTGCCGGCTGACGGGGAACCCAGCCGGGCCATTTCCTGCGTATGTTTAGCTGATCCTTGACCCAGTCCTAAGAGCTTTCTGTCCTGAGCGTCTTGGGTGCGCCAAATGCGCCCTTACAGGAGCCAGGTCTTCCCACATCTGGAGTCGCGGATGACAAAATGAGGAGTGACCGCTCCCCGGGCAGCGCCTCAGATGCCAGTGGCCTCAAACTGCAGCCAGATGGCTCGAGAGCGCCGAATACAGACTCATAAAACCTGTGTGTCGAAAGTAGGGTTTTCTGATTAAAGGCAGAGAAAAAACCCTGCTCAGTTTGACGACGTTTAGAACCATAGCCCAGCATCACGCGACAGCAATAGGAATAATAATAACTTGTTTTTCAAAGCGCTATGCCATGGTGAAGTAGGTTCATAGTGCTACTGGTAACATGTATTCGAATGCCCAACGCCATGCCTTTCATTTATTGTCCTCGGAAGAAAGGACAGCTGGTTAGGCCCCGCCAGCACTGGCACCCGACGCCACAAACTGTGCACAGATATATACGACATGTGCCTTATCACACCGGACTACCTTGCCTGCCTCTCACATTTAAAATCATTGATGCAGTTAAACTTCCAATAGTGCAAGGCGCCACCTCAGAAACTGACCTCAAGGTGCCTCACGGAGACCTGGAGCACGCGCCCATCAGCAGCACACAGATCTTTGCACCAGATCACCGGGCTTCAGAGGATGACGCAGCACGGCTCCCATGACGTGGGTCTGTCACACCAGAACTGGTTCCTTCGGCGCAGATGACATCATTTTTTTTCCAACTTAATGACATCGGCTAACAAAGTTTGGTTTGTAGTAGCACCCAGCCCTGTGCGCCCTCCCATCACCATGCCAATGATGCCACCTCCCCGAGGAGTCAAGAGGTCCATAAAGCGCCCCCTGGTGGTACAGGAGGGCACTTGCAAAAGAACAGCAGAAGCCCCCCGGGGTACCTGCTGCCCCGCACCCCCTGGGTACCTGCTGCCCCGCACGCATCTCCCCTTATTGTCTAAGGACAGACTGTAGGAAGCGAAGCTGCACGAGTGTCCGCTCTGCACGTCCACGGCTCCTGCGGTGCCCTCCTGCAGACACTCCCTGTGAGAGCCCCCCTGCCCCTGCAGTGCACTCCTGCAGAGTACCAGGTCAGCAGAGCTGCTCTAGAGCCAGAGAACCAGGTCAGCAGAGCTGCTCTAGAGCCAGGTCAGCAGAGCTGCTCTAGAACCAGGTCAGCAGAGCTGCTGTAGAGCCAGAGAACCAGGTCAGCAGAGCTGCTGTAGAGCCGGAGAACCAGGTCAGCAGAGCCGTTGTAGAGCCGGAGAACCAGGTCAGCAGAGCCGCTGTAGAGTCAGAGAACCAGGTCAGCAGAGCCGCTGTAGAGCCAGAGAACCAGGTCAGCAGAGCCGGTGTAGAGCCAGAGAACCAGCTCAGCAGAGCCGCTCTAGAGCCAGAAAACCAGGTCAGCAGAGCCGTTGTAGAGCCAGAGAACCGGGTCAGCAGAGCTGCTCTAGAGCCAGAGAACTGGGTCAGCAGAGCTGCTCTAGAGCCAGAGAACCAGGTCAGCAGTGCTGCTCTAGAGCCAGAGAGCCGGGTCAGCAGAGCCGTTGTAGAGCCAGAGAACCAGGTCAGCAGAGCTACTCTAGAGCCAGAGAACCGGGTCAGCATAGCCGATCTAGAGCCAGAGAACTGGGTCAGCAGAGCCGTTGTAGAGCCAGAGAACCAGGTCAGCAGAGCTGCTGTAGAGCCAGAGAACCAGGTCAGCAGAGCTGCTGTAGAGCCAGAGAACCAGGTCAGCAGAGCTGCTGTAGAGCCAGAGAACCAGGTCAGCAGAGCTGCTGTAGAGCCAGAGAACCAGGTCAGGAGAGCTGCTGTAGAGCCAGAGAACCAGGTCAGCAGAGCTGCTGTAGAGCCAGAGGCCAGAGAACCAGGTCAGCAGAGCTGCTGTAGAGCCAGAGAACCAGGTCAGCAGAGCTGCTGTAGAGCCAGAGAACCAGGTCAGCAGAGCCGCTGTAGAGCCAGAGAACCAGGTCAGCAGAGCCGCTGTAGAGCCAGAGAACCAGGAGAGCTGCTGTAGAGCCAGAGAACCAGGTCAGCAGAGCTGCTGTAGAGCCAGAGAACCAGGTCAGAAGAGCTGCTCTTGAGCCAGAGAACCAGTTCAGCAGAGCCGCTGTAGAGCCAGAGAACAAGGTCAGCAGAGTCGCTCTAGAGCCTGAGAACCAGGTCAGCAGAGCTGCTGTAGAGCCAGAGAACGAGGTCAGCAGAGCTGCTGTAGAGCCATAGAACCAGGTCAGCAGACATGAACTAGAGCCAGAGAACAAGTTCAGCAGAGCTGCTCTAGAGCCTGAGAACTGGGTCAGTAGAGCTGCTCTAGAGCCAGAGAACCAGGTCAGCAGAGCTGCTCTAGAGCCAGAGAACCAGGTCAACAGAGCCGCTCTAGAGCCAGGCCAGCAAGCTGCTGTAGAGCCTGAGAACCAGGTCAGCAGAGCCGTTGTAGAGCCATAGAACCAGGTCAGCAGAGCTGTTGTAGAGCCAGAGAACCAGGCCAGCAGAGCCGCTCTAGAGCCAGAGAACCAGGTCAGCAGAGCCGCCCTAGAGCCTGAGAACCAGGTCAGCAGAGCCGCTCTAGAGCCAGAGACCCAGGTCAGCAGAGCTGCTCTAGAGCCAGAGAATAGGGTCAGCAGAGCTGCTCTAGATCCAGAGAACCAGGTCAGCAGAGCTGCTGTAGAGCCAGAGAACCAGGTCAGCAGAGCTGCTGTAGAGCCAGAGAACCAGGGCAGCAGAGCTGCTGTAGAGCCAGAGAAACAGGTCAGCAGAGCTGCTGTAGAGCCAGAGAACCAGGTCTGTAGAGCCAGAGAACCAGGTCAGGAGAGCTGTTGTAGAGCCAGAGAACCAGGTCAGCAGAGCTGCTGTAGAGCCTGAGAACCAGGTCAGCAGAGCTGCTGTAGAGCCTGAGACCCAGGTCAGCAGAGCCGTTGTAGAGCCTGAGACCCAGGTCAGCAGAGCTGCTGTAGAGCCAGAGAACCAGGTCAGCAGAGCTGCTGTAGAGCCATAGAACCAGGTCAGCAGAGCCCCTCTAGAGCCAGAGAACCGGTTCAGCAGAGCCGCTCTAGAGCCAGAGAGCCCGGTCAGCAGAGCCGTTGTAGAGCCAGAGAACCAGGTCAGCAGAGCTGCTGTAGAGCCAGAGAACCAGGTCAGCAGAGCCGCTCTAGAGCCAGAGAACCGGGTCAGCATAGCTGCTCTAGAGCCAGAGAACCGGTTCAGCAGAGCCGCTCTAGAGCCAGAGAGCCGGGTCAGCAGAGCCGTTGTACAGCCAGAGAACCAGGTCAGCAGAGCCGTTGTACAGCCAGAGAACCAGGTCAGCAGAGCTGCTGTAGAGCCAGTGAACCAGGTCAGAGAGCCGCTCTAGAGCCAGAGAACCGGGTCAGCATAGCCGATCTAGAGCCAGAGAACTGGGTCAGCAGAGCCGTTGTAGAGCCAGAGAACCAGGTCAGCAGAGCTGCTCTAGAGCCAGAGAACCAGGTCAGCAGAGCTGCTCTAGAGCCAGAGAACCAGGTCAGCAGAGCTGCTCTAGAGCCAGAGAACCAGGTCAGCAGAGCTGCTGTAGAGCCAGAGAACCAGGTCAGCAGAGCTGCTGTAGAGCCAGAGAACCAGGTCAGCAGAGCTGCTGTAGAGCCAGAGAACCAGGTCAGCAGAGCTGCTGTAGAGCCAGAGAACCAGGTCAGCAGAGCTGCTGTAGAGCCAGAGAACCAGGTCAGCAGAGCTGCTGTAGAGCCAGAGAACCAGGTCAGCAGAGCCGCTGTAGAGCCAGAGAACCAGGAGAGCTGCTGTAGAGCCAGAGAAGCAGGTCAGCAGAGCTGCTGTAGAGCCAGAGAACCAGGTCAGGAGAGCTGCTCTAGAACCAGAGAACCAGTTCAGCAGAGCCGCTGTAGAGCCAGAGAACGAGGTCAGCAGAGCTGCTCTATGGCCAGAGAACCAGGTCAGCAGAGCTGCTGTAGAGCCATAGAACCAGGTCAGCAGACATGCACTAGAGCCAGAGAACCAGTTCAGCAGAGCCGCTCTAGAGCCTGAGAACCGGGTCAGTAGAGCCGCTCTAGAGCCAGAGAACCAGGTCAGCAGAACTGCTCAAGAGCCAGAGAACCAGGTCAACAGAGCCGCTCTAGAGCCAGGACAGCAAGCTGCTGTAGAGCCTGAGAACCAGGTCAGCAGAGCCGTTGTAGAGCCATAGAACCAGGTCAGCAGAGCTGTTGTAGAGCCAGAGAACCAGGCCAGCAGAGCCGCTCTAGAGCCAGAGAACCAGGTCAGCAGAGCCGCCCTAGAGCCAGAGAACCAGGCCAGCAGAGCTGTTGTAAAGCCTGAGAACCTGGTCAGCAGAGCTGCTCTAGAGCCAGAGACCCAGGTCAGCAGAGCTGCTCTAGAGCCAGAGAATCTGGTCAGCAGAGCTGCTCTAGATCTAGAGAACCAGGTCAGCAGAGCTGCTGTAGAGCCAGAGAACCAGGTCAGCAGAGCTGCTGTAGAGCCAGAGAACCAGGTCAGCAGAGCTGCTGTAGAGCCAGAAAACCAGGTCAGCAGAGCTGCTCTAGAGCCAGAGAACCAGGTCAGCAGAGCTGCTGTAGAGCCAGAGAACCAGGTCAGCAGAGCTGTTGTAGAGCCTGAGACCCAGGTCAGAACAGGTGCTGCAGGGACTGGAGAGGTACAAACATAATCAGACACAGAAGAGGTGCAATGATGCAGCGTAATATGGCACATTCTGTCACAATATTTTGCTATTTTGTCACTTTACAACACAGTAGTATTGTCTGGGAAAACGTTTCTCCTCATTAGCAGCACTCTAACACCCGAATACAGCCGTCGGCAACGAAATGGTGACAGTTAATCTTTGCAAAGCGTCTGTCACCCCGGGGGACCACGGCTGATGCTTTTTAAAGCCTATTTTGATCCATCGGAGCTAGAATCCATGTTTGCAACTGATACAGAAGATCTGAATCATGCGGCAAGTGTGGAAAATATGTAAATACTCCGAGAATGCGGCGGCCACAATATTGCGTTATTCCAGTGGTCCTGCCTATGAGCAAAGACTTGTAGTGTAATGGCCTTGATTTACTGACTGTGTTGTAAATCCATGGAACTGTCCCCCAGAAGAATATTAGGGCAAAAAATAACCTTGAAGTACTGATTCTGTGGTACTGATAAAGTAAGGGTAAAAGTGGAGACCATGCAAGGTCACTGAAGTCAGGAAGGAATGGGCAGCTCTGGACAGCATTGTCATTCTCCAGGTAGGAATTTCCATGCAGGGCAGCGCCAAGTAGCTGGGATGAAACCAGCATTTGCAATGCAATAGGTCTCTCATTTACGCGAGTTGAAGCTATTGCCATGTAAATGACAATGTCTTTTATTTATGTTTTAAAAACCAAAACATAAATAAAAGGAATTGTCATTTACAATGCCAATAGCTGAAACTTGCGTAAATGCGAGACCTATTGCATTGCAAATGCTTGTTAACTTTATTTGGTATGAATGTCTCAATCCTAGGTCCACGAGGTCATTCAGTCAACATATGTCCGGTTCCATCCTTTCCTATCGCCCACCCCCTTAAAGCCAGCTGACAGGTCCGTTCTTCTGCCTGGAGGTGCATGGGGACACACAGACCAGATGACGGACATTCCCTAGATCAAAAGAAAGAGGGACTCTGGCTTCACTTTACAATACTTAAAGCCAGACATGCAACACCCATAGGGCTAAAGGGGCTTTATACTGGCCATTTGTTGTTTAAAGAATCTACAAAGGCCTTGCCTTGAAACTAAAGAGGGATGTAAATAAAATGGTATGTATTCATTTGTAACATGACTTTTCTGTCTTTGTTTCCTTTTGTTCAATTAAACCTAAACTGTAATTATTAGTCATGGATCATTAATGCATCCCTGGAACACATTTAAAAGTGCGTTCTATTTGTATTTGCTGTTTGAAGTATGCACAGATAAGTGCTAAAAATACCGGCTTTAGTTGATTTTGCTTATTTTTGTACTGACTGGGACATCAGAATACCGGTGGTGCCGGTAGAAATTCGATCAGATGGCAACCCTAATCAGGAGACTTAAAGTTTGTTGCAGCATCAACACATTATTTCCTCCACCCTCCATCCCTGATTGATGCCATAATAGCAATAGTTTAACATGTCTGAAACTCTACGCCAGCCGTCAATACAATGCTGAGTTACTCCAGGTGTCTGGGCATACATCCCGCATTCAGACAACTCACTCCTCATTACTCACCCTGCACTTTCACGCTCACCCTGCACTCACAGCGATCACACTGCTCCCCATGCACTCACATGAGCACACCGCTCACCCTGCACGCACATGATACTCCACTCACATGTCACTTTCACTGCTCACCCTACACTCACACCAATCACACTGCACTTGCACTGTTACCCCACACTCACACAGTTCATCCTCCTTTTACCCTGCGCTCACACGAGCACACCGCTCACCTTGCACTCACAGCGACCACACTGCACTCATGCACCTCGCCATGAACTCATGCCGTTCTCCCTCCACTTACCCTGCGGTCACCTGAGCACACCGTTCACCCTGCATTCACAGTGATCACACTGCACTCACCATGCACTCATGCTTTTCACCCTGCACTTACACGAGCACACTACTCACCCTGCACTCATGTGACACTTCACTCACTTGTCACTCTCACTGCTCAATTTGCAGTCTCACTCAAACAAGCACATCACTCACCATGCATTCATTCCTCCCACTCTGCATTTTCACCTGCGCTCAAACTCGTGTGTCACATCACTCACCGTGCAGTCACTCCTCTCGCCATGTCACATCGCTCACTGCGCACTCGCATAGGCACTCATGTCACTTGCACAGCTCACCCTTCACTCACATGGGCACAGCACTCACACCATACAAACAAGCACGGCACTCACCCTGGAGTCACACCACTTCCTCCTCCTCACCCTGTACTCATACGGACAGACCTCTCAGCCTGCATTCATACAGGCACTCTGTTCATCCTGTCTGCCCACATGGATAATAGTAAGCCGGAACTCATAGGGACACACCACTCACTCTGCACTAATTCCTCTCACCATGCACTCACCAGTCACTCTCACAGATCACCCTTCACTCTCACCGCTCATCCTACACCAAACATAGGCACTTCACTCGCCCTGCATTTACACCGCTCACACCCCGCTGCACTCCTCTCACCCGACACTCACATGGGCCCTCCTCTCACATTGCATTCATGCAGCTCACCTGACACATCAGCATGTTTTTCACCCTACCCTCGCACCACTCACGCTGCACTCACTCGCACTATTCACCATCACCCAGCACTTACATGAGCACACCTCTTACTCTGCACATATACAAATTACACAACTCATGAATATACACATATTTCTACAAAGGGACCCACAGAATACCTGCTCTCTCCGTAGTACTAGATGCCTACTTAATTCCATCTGCAACAATGGGTCTGGTGCAAGAGGGAAGAGTGGATGGGGGATGGGGGATGGTACAAGGAGGGAAGACTGAGGCTTTAGGGAATGGTGATGGATTGAGGGTTGTGTGACACCTTCAGCCACTGCTGCCTTTCCATTCACCACAATGCTTTATTTCGGGACACACAGTTTTTTTTTTTACATTGTAAGTTGGGTCTCAAAAACCCAAAAATGCAAAGTGTTACTGGATGAAATCCATGGTTGCCGAAGAAGTCAAGCATTTCATAAGATGAGTTGGATGCTGTGATATTACATGTTAGAATGTGGATTAGTTCATTTCCAATACTGTAACTGCTTGATCCATACATGTGAAACCCCAGCACAGTGGCCCAAAGCTGCACCTGCCAAGAAAGCAGCTAGGAGGAAAGTGAAAGGGGACCTACAGCATTGGCATAGGAAAGTGCACACTCCCTTTGAAGAGAACATGACAACAGACACCAACCCCAATGGAAAAGACTGAGTACTGCTCTGCCACCAAAAACAGATTGAGTAAGTGTGCGCGCGCTGCACACACAAGTCCCCTAGCAGCTATCTGCTGCCTCCGCAAGGAAAGCAAGTGTGCCCGAAGTGGCCACCACAGCAAGAAAGAGCAAGCATACAGGGAGCCAGCCGAGGACACCCTCACAGACACAAAGCAAGTTACATGAAGTGCCTGGTTGCCCGCCAGGTGCAAGCAAAAGAGATGCTGCACATGCCCAGCGCTCCCCAGAGAAAAGAGAGGAGCGGACAGGCCTAGCATGGCCCGAATGCAGGAGGGAGAGCCTCTACATTTCCTCTACAGAAGCACAACCCCACAGAGGGCAAAGAAGGCACAGTGTCCTCCCCCACACTGCCTCAAGATGGAGTCGCCAGTGGCCCAATACAGGCAAGAGGAGAGTCGTACACCCCCAAGTGGCAAGCTGTCACCACCAAAGCTTCCTACTGCCCATGGACACAATTCCTAGAAGTTGAAACACCCGGAGGAGGAGCTTCATGAAGCTCCCTGAAGAGGGAACACATGAGGCAAGTGGCTGGATGCCACCCAGCACCCAGGAGGAAGAAGAGAGAAGAGCGACTGGAAGTCTCACCTGCATGGTCCAGAAACCATTGAATGTTGATAGGCCCTGTTGGCCTGAATCGGAAGACGGTGTATGCCCTGAACCCAGAGGAAGAATTGGAGGTATGACCTACTGGTCTACACCAGGAACCTGACGACCGAACAAGAGGCCAGGCCTGAAGCTCAAGAAGACTCAAACTGCTAAGGGAGCGCATCCAGACACACATGCAGCAAGCCAACAAGTTAACACAACACGAGAACGACCTGGCAACCGCACATCGGGAGACCCGAGAATAAGCCGCAATCATGTGCAAACAGAGTCTCTCCCTCATGCTTCTCTGCGTGTCTACTCCTACCAAGTCACCGACAGCTCAGTAACCCAAGACATCCAAGTGCAAGGATGCGGATGCCTCCCCAAAGGAAATGGAAACACCTGGCCACCCTCACTCCCAACTCACGAAAGAAGGCCGGAAACCATCACAGCAAGTTGTCACCAAATGCGGTCCAGATTCACCACATGGCTGGCAACCCCATCACACCAGTCTAGGTCAAGTGTGTCAAACACTACCATCCCTAGAGTACCGAACAGGTGGACTGGAGTCCTACACCATTGACATACCAGTAGACAAGAAGAACCAGTGACTATCTGCTAACCTGCCGTGCATCTGGATCCCGGTAGCGAGAGCACATCTTGACCAAGACTAATCCACCCCTGAGGTTGTGCGAGCGACTAGGCAATGGCTCCTCGGTGGTTTTGCAGCTCCCTCAACATAGGCACACACACACACAGCCCCAGTGCAGCCCACAAGAAGTCCCGTGGCAACACAAACAAAAGGCCTCCCCAAGCGTGAGAGTTGGACTTGATATTGCCGCAACCGACGGACTCCAGGATGCAGCTATTTTGTCTAACGGAGACTTCAATAAGTCACAGCACACCAAGACTGTCTTCAGACAATCAAGCAACACCTTTGTGAACCTTCACAAGGGACTCCAACCACACTCATGACGCACCCTGTTTTATGAACTGTAAGGACCTACCACAGATCATCCTCAACGTCAGTGGCATGGAGCAACTTCAGACCAAAGGACATGTTTCCACTGGTATGCTGCCAGGGTGCTGCTGACGTCTCCAAGCCAGCATTAATGTCCTGAATCACTCGGGTTAAATTATGTGTGCCAGCAAAGATGTCCTGCTGCAATCCGAGTCATCAGCCCCATGTCTGCTGTTATCCCGCTGCACGATTCTAGAAGCTGTGGCGTTTATTTTATTGTTGTTTTCTTCCACAGTTTGAACTGGTGTTTCGTTTGTTTTAATAAAATTTAGGAGGAATGTAGTGTTGTGCTGAACACGTTCTAGTGTCTCAGCAGGCACTAGTTTTACCAGCCACTCCCTCAAGGGCTGGCCACCCTTACACCCCACACCTATTCCACACAGGCATAACAAGTGACGTGAGCCTGCAAATAAAAGGGCCAGAGTGCACATGCTCGTGGCCAGTTAGCCAGCCAACTTCATGTGTCTGTGTGCATCATTTTAGTAGCATGTTGGCATAGGGCCCACAACTCTACAGCTCTTTCCTTCCCTCAGTTGTCCCACCTCTGTGATTTGAAGTGACCTAAGGCTGAAGAAAGCCTTTTACAAGCAACATCATGGATCTTTCTTATCTACCCTGTTCTCGCCCAGGGGCAGCTCCTCCACGTGGGCGGAGGAGCGTCGCCCCACAGCTTTCTCGCAGTGCGAGAGGCAGAAACATAAAATGGTATAAATACCATTTTATGTTTCTGCTTTCCGCACTGCGAGAAAGCAGAAGAAGGGTTTGGTTGGGGGAGGGCGGGTGGGCGGGTCGGGGAGGAGTGGCTAGCCCAATGTTGTGGGCGCTGACTGTTTGGTCGGCCAGGGCCGACCAAACCAGTCATGCACACTCAACAAAGAATTTTCTCCATGTAGGCTGCATGCAGCCTGCAAGGAGAAAATGGCCTCCCCATAGATGCCTATGCGGTCGGTGTCCCAGCCAATCACAACGCTGCTATTACAGCGTTGTGATTGGCTTAGGGGAGGAGAGGGAGGCTGCCTGCTTCAGCTTCCTGTGAGCAGAGAGAGGAAACGCGACGCGGGACAGGAGGAGAAGGTAAGTTAAGATTTTTTATTTAAAAAAAATAATAATAATTAACCCCCCCCCACGTCCACACCAGCGAGTCATGCCGGCTGCGACTGTTCTCGCCCAGAGCTTTGAAGTGGCTTAACGGCAGGCGACGCACTACATAAAACATAACGTGTATTTGTAAAGCACACTCTCACCCCTAATGGGGTATCTTGGCGCTGAATAACAGATGTTTATTGTTACCCAACGGTAACAATAAATTATCAACCTCAGATGGAGGAAAGGCTGTGGACCCGCCGGGATTTGAACCTGTGACCATGAGGTGGAACACAGGCCCCTGCAGTGAATGCATTGGTCCACTGAGCCACCAGATCCTACTGGATATCATTTTCTCTTCTCCACTTTCTGCTACACTGCCATACCCTCTTTAAAAAAAATCTCTCATTCCTTTATGACTTTTTACCTCTCATGTTCACCCACAGCCCTTTAGGGCGGCCTGAGGACAACAAAAGCGCTATGTGTGACCACCATTACAACACCATTGCCCCCCCCTCCTCATTGTCGGTTCCGAGGCCGCTCAGCGCTTTGAAGTTGCTTAAATGATGTGTAAGCTCTGTCTAGCACAAAAGTGAAAATAATGATGCCCCTTCTTCACTCGTCTCGCACTCATTCCAGCCCAGCTTTTGCCTCCCCTTTCCTCTCTCTGTTTCGTTTGCAGTGTTTTCAAGTTGCCCAATAGTATATTTAGTTTGTTGAATATACCCATGGCTAAAGCACTCACCTCAAGGTGCTATACGCGCAGCAAACTTTGCCTGATTCTCAGAGTTGAGAGAGACTCCTTTAAATTCAGTGGTGCAACTGCAACCGGCTCAAAGTAGGACTGCGCTGCCAGATGTGAGACCCGCGGTCAGTACGTGAGTTTTAAAGTCCCTGGGGGTGTGCAGAGATCTTTAAGTCAAGAGGTTGCAGGAGCCAGATGTGAGGGCTTGGAACCACAATGGTATAACAGAAAAAGGTGATGTCTCAGGTATAAGCCTGCAGCTTACACCCACCTCTCCGCCAACAATAGTGGAGGTTGTACTGATCCCTGCATAGATCAGTCCGCCTTCCCTGAAATCGACAGTCCTCTCATATGGGGTCAGTGAAGGTGCACCTGGCAGCTACATTCATTTGTCCCACCTGCAAAATCCCTGCTAAACAGGTAGTCACTGACAAGGCCACTTCAGCTTAGAACTAATTGTTTGTCTGCCGGACTGCTATAAAAAAAAAAAAGTCCTTCTGGTTGATTTTTGTGAAAAAAATTAAATCAATCTCACTTAATGTCTAATTTGGGTGAAAAGATCTGGCTTCAAAGTGTTTCATTACTCATTTTGACGTATTTTATTGTAGTTTTATATCGCTGTACTACACAGGATGACTTTCCGTGCTTGCCTGGGGGCGAAAGAGAAGTTATGTCTGTGTGCTCATTCAGTCCTTGGCCTCTTTGCAGTGACCAAATGCATGGTAAAATGGGAGGTCTACCCATATGGCAATAATGTAACCAGCCTCTATACAGAGGGCACATGCAGAGAAAGAGATGGGCTCTGTCTCTGTGCCCATCCTGCCCTTGGCCTCCCTCTCGGTCAGCAGCCCCTGGCTCCTTATCTGATTTCCTTGTGAACTTGCACCTTTGAGCTCTTCAGTCCTCCCAGATGTGCCCTCTGCTCAAACCTGCCTCGGTTGCCAACAGTCCGTGGCTACTCCCAATAATAATTATTCTCCTTGGAAACAAAGGCCAGAGCAGTGGCCTCGGAGCACCACCATGGGTGATCAATAATTCCCTCCTTCCTCCCCCCCCATCGCCAACCACATGCACCATCCTGGTGCATGCCGGCCCTATGAGTTCATGGTACAGAAGGTCTGTCTGCAGGCACCCTGCAAGGGTCGCTTCTCCCCATACCTTGTAACCCCACTTACATCTTTTCCTTTGAAACACTCGTAGGTAACACAGGAATGACTAGGCTAAAAGCGTGCAGGATGGGTACCAGCACATGGAGCAGTGCAGCACCACAAATATAAGGTGTCGTTGTTCAGCTTTTGTACAGCGCAGAATGTGACAATACTGTATTTCCATTGAATATATAAACACAGTCACTCACAAGCTCGCACACAAGCATTCTCCCATGCACTATCTCACTCCTCTTCTCCTAGTCTTGCTTAATACATACACACTTTCAGGTCTCCTCCTCACACTGTCTCCTCTATGCCCCCCAGCCATCCCCACCGACAACCCGCTCAAGTGCACAACAGGCCTCTGTTTTATGCTGGGGTACTGTGCATCAGTTATGAGTCATGACTACCTAGCATTATATGTGAAGATACCAGACAGCTGCCGGATCAAGAACTATGCCTCTGCATTTCTTGAAGTCATTGACAGAGTGATACACTCTGAAGCCATGGCAGTACTCTGTACTTCTCAATATCACACATTGATAATTGATGAGAGCACAGACATTTCAATAACCAAAATGATCATCCTGTACTCCAAGTTTAGAACAACAACATCAATGAGCATACAATAATGTTTGGTGGAATAGTGAAGCTGAGTATGTGTAATGCAAAGGCTATCACTACAGCTGAGAAAGACTTCTACATTGCCAATTAACTGGACATTTTAAAAATGGTCATGTTTACATCAGATGGTGCATCCGTGATGCTGGGCAAAAACAATGGTGTTGCTGCTCGCCTTAAACAAGAAATTCCGCATCTAGTTGAGTAGCATTTTGTTGCCCACAGAGAAGATATGGGAATTGATGATGCCTGGAAGACGGTGCCAATGCTTAAATAAGTGGGGACATTATTGAGGACTGTCTACACTGTGTTCTCCAGATCACCTGCTAGGAAGTCCAAGCTGAATGAAATCGCATCAGTAACTGAATCCGAAGTGGTATCGTTTCGACCACTGAATGAAGTGCAGTGGCTTTCAATGCATTTTGCAGTAAATGCACTAATGCGCAATTATGAGGTTGTACCCAAGTAGTTTGAGAATGAGAAAATTGAGGAAAATGATCCAGTTGCTAAATAGTACCACAAAAAGCTGCCGGACTCCAACTACCATATTTCCCTTGCAGCACTGAATGATGATATTTGAGCTGAAGGAAAGTACTCCTTTTGGCATGTTACCCCCCACTTTTTGCCTAACTCTGAATGCAACTTTGACTGAATGTGCACTGGGTTCCTGCTAATCAGGTTCCCAGTACCTGTGTCCTTTCCCAAAACTGTTCATTTGTTTCCACAATTGGCACACCTCTGGTCCACATATAAGCCCCTTGTAAAAGGTTCCAGTGGTACCAATGGCATTGTGACCAGAGAGGGTCTCTAAAGGCTGCAGCATGTATTATGCCACCCTAAGAGAACCCTCACCAAACACATGCGCACTGCCACTACAGCCTGCGTTGTTTTAGTACAGTTAAAAATGAAGAGTCGACTTGGCACACATTCCTGTGTGCCAGGCCTGCCAGCACTGTAAGAAGCATAGGTAAGTCACTCCTTCAGCAGGCCTTACAGCCCTTAGGCAGGGTGCACTATACCTCTTGTGAGGGGGAACAATGCATGAGCAGATATGCCCCTATAGTGTCTAACTCCAATTTTAGGCATTATAAGTGCATAGTGAAGTGTAAGAAGGTAGGATCCTTCTGCATGGTTACCCCCCACTTTTTGCCTGGTGCTAAGCTGTTTTTGACTAGTCTGACTGGGATCCTGCTAATCAGGACCCCCGTCTCTCTGCTTTCTCCCTCAAATTGTTCTGTTCAGTACTTGGCTACATCCCAGATTGGATACTGGGGTACCCTTATCAGTCCCTAGTATATGGTACTAAGGTACCCAGGGCATAAGTAACCCAGAGGTCCCCCATGGGATGAAGCATGCATTATGCCACCCATGGGAGACCATTCAAAATGGAACTACAGGCTTGCCATTGCAGCCTGTGTAAGCTGGTGCTAGCACCACTTACTAAATAAAGGTTTCCTATATTTAGGGTCACTGCACTTAAAACCTATAAGTCACCCCTATAGCAGGCCTTTGCAATCCTGAAGGCAGGGTGCTTGGTTCTAAGTGTGAGGGTGCCCCTGCATGAGCAGGACACCCCTACAGCCTACGGAGTCCATTCTCCCGGGTTGTAAGTGAAGCAGCCATATACCATATAGAGGGGCACCACGTAATTACGAGATGACCATCTCAAAATTGGCTGCAACGAATATCATGTTTGGTATCAAACATGTTGGAATCATACCCTCACACCGTAAACGGTGTGGGGGTATGATTCCAAGCACTGGAAGAGCCCTCTGTCAGGCTCTCAGTGTTCCCAGTGCCAGCCTTCTAGACCCGGACAGCACAAAATGGTTGCTGCCGACCAGAGACACAATTCTGCCCTCCTGCTGCTGAGCCGAGCTCGAGCAGGGGAAGGCAGAACAATAGACATCCTGTCACAGGGAGGTGTGACCACCTCCCAGACAGGATTTAGTGTGATGGGACCGGGTGGGTGCACTTGCCAGTGCCACTAAGTCGGCATATGGAGCACATTTGGTGCCTCCGTGCATAGTCCAGTTCAAACCAGCTCTGGGAGCCGTTGGCTCCCGCTCTGGCACAAAACTGGACAAAGGACATGGGAGTAACCTCCCCCCTGCCCAGACCCTCCCCTAGGAGGGTCCCCTGAATCGTCCCAACCCTTTCCTTAGGGTACTTACGGGCTTACCTGGGTGTAGGTGCCTAGATTCTTCGTGGGACAAGATTCAAGTCAGACACCACTTCTACTTCTACCGTCTGGGCACTCTGGACTTTGCTGGGCTTTGTTTGGGCTCGACTTCGTCTCCCTTCCAGTCTGCTGCATTGTCTGTGCCTGTGCACCATACAGGAACCTTTCAAGGCCTGTGGGCATCAAAGACACCTGAAGGAATCTCCCTTGAAGTGAAAGATTCACTTCCCTGCATTTGCAGGCACCGCAACTAAGCTGACCGGTCTCCTGATCCTGAGCTCCTCCGGACTCCGAAAGGTTCTGCAACACAGGTGGTGGTTCTCCACAGCTCTCGGGGACTGACCTGCCATCTCACCAAGTTTGTGGCCAGTATCCCTTGTGAGAGCTGCGGAACCAAACCCATGTGCACCGCGTCAACTTGCAGTTGCAAAGACTTGTTGGCTTCCTTCCACCACGATCTTTGGGCTCCAAGTAGCCCTAACCTCAAGCACCTCCAGTGACCAAAGTCTTTGTCCACATCGCATCGTCTGCACCGTGACCTGCATCTTTTGGTGAGCTGCTCAAGGTCCTCTTGCGACTCCAGTGCCTCCGGCCTGTGGGTCCTGTTGAGGGTCATCTTTGCTTCTTTTGAGCTACCCTGATTGCTCGGGCCTTCCCTGACTCCCCTGCTTGTGGCGAGTCCCCTGGACCTTACTGGTCCCGACGTTGCACCTTCTTCGACTTCTGCATTGGTTGCATTTGCCAAGGTTTGTTGGTGCTCACGCCGGACACCGACCCCTCAGCACTTGACAGCAGACGTGGGACAGCTCGTGCATGGCCCCTGGTCTTCCTCAGCGTCGCCTGGTCCTCACAGCTGCAGAGTCAAGGTCATCGCCAACTCTCCTGCAACTTCCGACAATGGTGGGCATTCGTCTTCCAGATCTCCTGGTCACTCCTGAGTGGCATAGACTCTGTCCCCTCTGCTTGCAGATACCTCTCAACTAGAATCCACCTTCGGACACTTTCTCCTCCTTCTTCAGCAGCGGCACTTTCCTGAAGTCCTCCATTGTGTTCGACGGCGATTTCTGGCACCACTTCACACCTATACACCTGGCTTCCTTGGTGTAGGTAACGTGGGTACTAGGGTATCCACGGGTGGGGTGGCTCTCCAACTTTCTGTCTTCCACGGGGTTTCTTCAGGGTCCACTGGGAAGGGTCTTTATTCTTTAAAATTCCAACCGCGACTTCCACGTTGATTTGTACGGAGCAGGCGATCGAGTTCCCACACTGCACACGCTCTCCGTGGGGTTCCTTTTCACTCACCTTGGGTGGTTCCTTGGGTCCCCAGCACTTCTATGTCCTCTTGACATTGTCTTGACCCAAGTCGTGGTTCTTATACCACTTTCTTAGTATATGGTTTGGTCCCCCCCTGAGGTCCTCTGTGTATTCTGTGCTATTTACTTGATTACTTTGCAAAGTATTGTGTGCATTGTGCATATCTCCGGGTAGGAGGTATTTGTATGTGTTAGAGAGTATTATATAATAAATACATATTTTTCTAAATGCCTTGTGTGGTTCTTTTTCACTTAATCTATACATATAAGATTGCATTCTGGTGAAACAAGCTGCTTTACAATCCTTCTGGACTAAGCCTGAAGGCTGCTCTCCACAGCTACCACTTAGAGAGATTTCTAAGGTTGTCCAAGACCTCTTAAATCACCATAAGGGTTGTCTGGACTGGTGCAGGGTGCCCACTTACATAAGTGGACATCATATACCAGGCCAGTTTCTCAAATGAAGCCATACTGAGTGCATGGGCTGGGAGCTTGTCAATATGAGTTCCACAGCTCCATGATGGCTTCACCGCATCCCAAGATGTTTGGTACCAACCATCTCAGATTACTGAGCCCACACCGATGCCAGTGTTAGATTCATTAATAAATGCACTCAGAGGGCACCTCTGAGGTGCCCCCTGATAGCCTACCAAACCGCTAGAGTGTGGCTGACTGGTCTGCACCCGCCTGCCACTTCCAGGCATGTTTCTGACCCCCTGAGGTGGGAGCCTTGTGCTCTCGTAGGTCAAAAACAAAGTCTGCTCTGGGTGGAGGTGCTTCACACCTACCCCCAAGCAGGAACAGCATTCAAGGGCGGTGAGCCTCAAAGGCTTCCTGCCCTTTGTTATGCTAGCCAGGGCCTCTCCAGCTGGGGGAGATGCCTGCCCCACTGACCAAGCTCCACTTTTGGCGGCAAGGTTGGCGGGAAAATTAGTAAACAGGAGAGACCACCATGAGGTGTCCTTAGCTGAAGTGACCCCCCTCCTTTGAAAATCCTCCATATTGTTTGTGAGGATTTCAGCCAATAGGATTAGGGGTATGCCCGCCTCCCCAAAGGGAGAGGACATACAAAGGGTGTAGTCACCCTAAAGGTAAGTAGCCCATTGTCTACTACCGATCAGCACCTGTAGCACCCTTAAATGGAGTATTTAGGAGCACCAAATGCTCCTTTTGCCGCCCTAAGTTAATTTCCTGAGGAATGTACAAAGCAATAACGCAATCACCATCAAACCAGCGGACAAGGGGGGAGGCATAGTAATCCAGACCAAAATGACTACACAACAGAATGCAAACATCTATTGAATGATGGAAGAAACTACAGAAAATTAAAGGAGGATCCATCTGATGATCTGAAAAACAAGATCCATTCTTTAGTGTAAGAAGCTGAAGCAATGAATTTCATTTCAAAACATGAGGCTGAATACCTGTGCACAAAAAAGGCGAAAATACCTTATTTTTACACAATGCCAAAAATACATAAGAGCATAACGCTCACCCATCCCCCTCCGCCCCTCGGGTCGCCCGATTGTGTCGGGCATTGGTTCGACTTTTATAACCCCCTGTCACGCTTTTGCGATTTTTTTTTTCTTTTTTTTTCTTTTTTTTTCTTAACCCATTGGTAAAGAAATGCTCGACCTATCTAAAGGATACTAAACACCTACTCAATCTTCTCAAAGACATGCCCTTTGACCCACTTAACTGTCTGGTCGGTCTTGACATAGAAAGCCTGTACACTAGCCTCCCTCAGGATGACACCTTAAGAGTTATCAGTAAAGCCCTTGATGAAACAACTTGGGACTTCAACACTTCAAAAGAATTTGTGATCAATTGTGCAACACTGGCTTTGAAAGAAAATTACTTCGAGTATGAAGGGGAGTTTTTTCTTCAAATCAACGGGACATCTATGGGCAGTACTTTTGCCCCAAGTGTGGCAGGGATCTATGTTTATGATTTTGAAAAAACCCACATCCTTGACACGAATAACCCCTTCAAAGAACACATCAGATTCTGGAGGCGGTTTATTAACGATATCCTAATGATATGGGAAGGTCAAGAGGATACCCTCAACTCTTTCATAACTTGGCTCAATAATCGTGACTAATACTTGAACTTTACAAGCACAGCAGACCAGGAGAAATTAACCTTCTTGGACTTAACTATTGAGGCAAAAGAAGGTTATCTAAAAACCACCACCTTTTACAAACCCACAGCAAGAAACACACTCCTTAAATTTAATAGTTTTTATCCACGCTCCTTAAGAGGAAAATCTGCCTTATGGCCAATTCCTCCGTATTAGAAGGAATTGCAGTAACATTGAATACTATCAGGGGGCGTGGCTTGGCGCGCGGCAAAATGGCCGCACGTTAGTGTAGCTCTGCCGGCTGCCGATACTATCCTTGCAACTATCCTGTTCTCCTTTGGACATCCGTGGTGATCTGGAGGCTGGAACGGCTGCGGATGAGCTGGCCTCCCTCCGTCTGAGCTACCGGACGTGAGGTTCGGCCCTGGGAGTGCCGAACGAGGACTGCTGTGGTGGACACGGGATTCTAAGATGGCGACGGCGCGGCTGTATGCGGGGCGGTGAGTCGAGCTGCTGCCTAGCATAGAGACGCTGGGGAGCGGCGGAGGCACTGCGCTGTAGCCTGTAGCTGTGACGCTGTAGTGGGTGAGAGGCGCCTTCACTGCCAGCTGTATTTCTGGACGTGGCGATTGCAGTGGTACACTGAGGACTGTGGGTGCTGGATCCGGCCCGGCCTGGGGGCGGCGTGAGCTGCGTGAGCGCCCGGCTTCAAGAAGCAGGTTGGGCCTCGCTGTGCGCTGTGCCTGCGAGCTGGGGCTGAGTGTCTTGGTCCTCCGCTTCTCCACATAGGACCAACAGCGCTAAGGGCAGAGACAACCTGAAACAAGTAAAGCAGTGCAAAACCCCATTTTGCCTTTACTGCCTGGCGGTTGGGTGTGCGACACTAGCGCTGGGCGGGGGCTGCTCCTGCTGGCTGCTTGGAACCTTGGAAGTGCAGGCCTTAATTAAGGGATATTCATATACAGTGGCCCACGAACTGGCACCATGGGCAAACCCGAAAAAATCAACCTCGCCTTAACTTCGAACTGCGAAAAGCGGCAAATCGACGCAGAACGCTGCGTCTGATTCTGAGCTGGACTCAGCCGCACAGGCTCCCACTGCCCTGGAAAAGTCGCTAGCGGCGATTCAAGTCAGCCTACAATCAATTGATGGTAAAATAGAGGTGTTGACCGGCCGCATAGACCACATCTCTTCTAAATTAGACAAACAGGCGGCCAGGCTAGGAGAGGCGGAGCAGAGGATATCCGACGCCGAAGATGGGCTGCAACAGGTAGCCGCAAAAACTACTGATATTGAAAAGATTCTGGCGGTCATTAGAGACAAAAATGAGGACA
Source organism: Calotriton arnoldi (assembly GCA_963921515.1). Lineage (NCBI taxonomy): Eukaryota > Metazoa > Chordata > Amphibia > Caudata > Salamandridae > Calotriton > Calotriton arnoldi. Next base: position 328,823 of record CAWUFW010008240.1, on the reverse strand, counting down.
TTGAAGTGCGCTCACGGCGCAATAACGTGCGCATTTTGGGCCTACCGGAATCAACGAACGTTGGCCGTCTGGAGGAATATGTTGAGGCCCTGCTTATTGAAATCTGTGGTGCTGAAAATCTCTAAAAATGCTGGTTGTCGAACGGGCCCACCGGTCTTTGGCGATGCGACCGCCTCCGGGCGCCCCTCCTAGGCCCATCATAGCACGCCTTCTCAATTTCAGAGACCGGGACACGGTACTGCGTGTTGCACGACAGAAGGGTACTATCAATCATCAGGGGAATGTGCTGTCGTTTTACCCTGATTTTACGGCCACTGTCCAGGCGGCGAGGAAGGAATTTCAAAGCGTCAAGAAGATGCTGGCAAAGGAACAAGTACCCTACGCGATGCTGTACCCTGCTCGCCTTCGTATAGGCACGGAAGACAAAACAAAGATTTTTGCTAATCCGAAACTGGCCATGGATTTTGCTAAAACTTTGAGACGCCAAAAGCAGTCCTCGGGAGCCACGTCGGATACTGATGAGTAGTCTGCTACTATACATCGGTTCACCAGATACAGCTGGGGGGCCCTGTGGTCCTGCAAGTACGGGACTAGATATTCAATCCTTAATGCAGTATAGGTGGTTGTAAGAGATAGGCTTAACACCTGGGTTCCTTTGAAATGTACTTGTTCACTGTTTGACTTGATTTGATTACAGGTGGCTGTTCATGCGGGACATTCAGGTCCTGGCTGTACTAGGTACATACTGGTTTGCTATGATGCTGTTTCCTTTCTCAGGCATTAGTATGTACGCGGGCTCTGATCTACCGCATAGGCCAGATATCTGCTGCATGGGCGTGCTTTAGCATTAGCGTCTTGCCTCTATGGACTCTGGAATCCCCCTTCTTTTATTGTCTAGGTCCCCGGGAGGGCTGAAGGAGAAAATCTCCATTTGCTGAGGTGGCCCCTCTCCCTTCTACAACTGGGAGTGGTAGGTGCCGCTACGCCCCCTATGGGTATGCCCCACCATGCAAGTGTAGGATTTTGTTCTTTGTTGGGGTTGTTTGTAATCAAGGGGTATGGCTTTGGCGAATTGGGGTTGCCAAAGTGGGTGGGGGGTGGGGGAACTGTACTGTATAGAGCTGATTTCAATACTGTGATCGTTAACGTGGCTATGGTTGTGGATCTTGATATGATATTGACGGATTGTATATTGGTATATATTCAGAAGGTGTTCATGCTCCATATTGAAAATGTCGGGTGAAAGATATAATTGCATAACATGGAATGTCCGCGGACTTAACACTCCCAAAAAGGTCCGTCAAGTACTGGCTTATTTAGAACGGCACAAGGTCCAAATTGCTTTATTGCAGGAATCGCACCTGAACAAACAGAAGGAATTAACGGTTGCTCAGAAATGGGCGGGCTATAAACTAGCATCGTCATACTCTACATATGCGAGGGGGGTCCTTATTCTGATCAAAAAGGGAATAACCTTCCTCCCGATACACTCGCACACTGATACTGAAGGTCGCTGGGCCATGGTGCAGGGCAAATTGGGTATCACATTAATCACGATAATTAATATATATGGCCCAGTGGTGGACGACCCGCAGGTTTTCACACAACTGCTGGCTGTGCTGCGAACTTGGCCGGAGACGGCTGTCATTTGGGGGGGCGACTTCAACACCCATCTTGATCCGAGCCTGGATAAATCCAATCCGCAGGGTGCACGAACTGTCAAGATCTCTCAGTGTGTTCGGGAGGCCATGTCAGAGCTGGGTCTAGTGGATGCATGGCGTCTTCGCAATGCTACAGACAAAGTTGGCACGCACGTCGCCCCGGCTTATAACAGCTGGTCACGGTTGGACTATTGGTTGTTGAATGAGGAGTCTAATGGGTGGGTAACGCACGTACACAATTTGCCACGCACCCTATCAGATCATAATCCAGTTCTCCTTGGCATTCACATCCCTGCAAATGCGCACCATCCCTTTACGTGGCGCTTTCGCTCGGAGGCACTACTTGACCCTGTATATGAGAACACTATAAGACAGGCCATAGAGCAGTACTTTGAACTGAATGTGGGGTCGGTGGAGAGCCCGGCCATGTTGTGGGAGGCCTTCAAGGTCACGATACGGGGGTATGCATAGGTACGACATCGGGCATTTTAAAAGATATTAGAGGTCAGCTTTTCAAGACTGAGAAACTATTAACTGAGCTAGAATCGCAATACCTGGCGAATCCGGAGGTAGGGTATCTTGTAAAGATTCAAGACTTACTAAAAGAATACAACAGATTGGCTGAATCGGAGGCACGTTACCTGTCACATCGGCATGTGGCACGAGCCTATGGTGAGGCGGGCCGGCCGGGCAGGAGGCTCGCCTCCACATTACGCTTTCGGTCAGAACATCATCATGTCACTAAGATAGTGGATGCACAGGGGGTGGATCACTACACGCCGCAAGCCATAGTAGAGCAGTTCAGAGGCTTTTATAGGGACTTATACACCTCACGGGGGGGTGGGGATGATGAAGCCCTACATGACTATCTCTCTGACATCACATGTGTGTGGTTATCGGACGGACATCGTGAATATCTTAGTCAACCTATTGAGGAGACAGATGTCAAAGAGGCGATTTTGTCTTTACCCAATAATAAGGCTCCTGGACCCGATGGGCTCACAGCAGAATTTTATAAACGCTATGCAGACCTTCTTACCCCTTATCTCTTAGAGATGTACGCGGAGGCTCATGATTCCGGTATCTTACCTTCCTCACTTAGACAAGCCCTCATTATTACTCTGCTTAAAAAGGACAAATCACCCACACTCTGTGAATCATACCGGCCTCTTTCACTGATAAATATAGATGCAAAAATATTAGCAAAAATCATCGCTACTAAACTGCAACCTCTACTACCCACATTGGTGTTGCCTGATCAGTCAGGTTTTGTGCCGGAGCGCTCCACATCCCATAATCTTCGTACTATATTCGCCATGTTCCATGTTTTAAATCCTGAACTGTCCGCTGCGGCGGTTATGCTTGATGCAGCTAAAGCATTCGACTCGGTGGAGTGGAGTTATATGTTTCACGTGCTGAAGAGGATAGGGTTTCCTAATGTTCTATTACGATGGCTGCAGGTGTTCTATAATGACGCGTCGGCGAGAGTGCGGGTGGGAGGCCTCACATCTGAGCCATTCCGTATAGATCGAGGCACACGGCAGGGATGCCCCCTGTCGCCCCTGCTATTTGCTCTAATGATGGAACCACTGGCGTGTATAATTCGCCAACGCCATAGACATACTGCACTCCAATTCAATCAGCGACCTGTCGGCATTTCAATGTATGCTGACGACATGGTTCTTTTTATCCGTGACCCACAGATTCATCTCTCCTCAGTGCTGCGTGAATATATTAGATTTGGATTGTTTTCCGGACTTACGATCAATTGGGAGAAATCGGTGATAATCCCTTTGACGATCTGCACGTCCCCTCCCCGGATGGACTACCCTCTCATCTGGACAACGGACCCTGTCAAATACCTCGGTATTTGGGTACATCGGGATCCGGAGATTACAATTAGAGAAAATTACGGAAGAGCGTACGACACCTTGGTGAGCCAGGTGGACAGATGGTCCCGCCTGCCGCTGTCTCTGGCAGACCGCGTCGCGGTGATCAAGATGGTCGTTCTCCTCGCTTTTTGTATCTCTTCAGCAATATCCCCATTGGCCTGACTAAACAATTCTTCGCTACCGTCAAAACTCAACTCCTGCACCTGGTGTGGGGTGGCAAACAGGCTAGGATTAGATGGGCAACGCTGACACTATCATATTCCCGTGGGGGATTTAACGCACCAGATTTTTATATCTATTATTTATGTGCACAAGCCCAGCACGCCTACTACTGGTTTAAACCACATGCATTCACTCCGCATTTAGCGGTGGAGGAAGGGGACGCACATCCTACACCATTGACGGGGGTACTCACACACACTCAAAGAGGCACACCCAGAGTGGAGATTAACACCATTGATGCCACGGTCGCGGCCTGGCAGGCAATCGGAAAACTAGCAGGTAAACTACCACTCTATGCTCCAGCTATGCCCTTGGCTGGCCATGCGGCTCTGTCCGTTACACAGGAGGCTGGCCCCCTGAAGTCCCTTAGGGAATTGGGTATTACGCATATGCGGGATCTCTATCATGACGGTATGTACATCGAAGAGAGAGATATGGGTTTCATTGCCAATCCCACTCCACTTTTTTGTACACTGGGTATCGCCTAAAGCAAGCCATAAGACATCACTATCCTTCCTTTCCTGCCGAGCCCCCATCTCTTAACTCACTACAGCTGCTGATAGTGGCTCCAACCAGAAGAAAGCTAATTACTAAGTTATACAAGGCGGTACAGGAGGAGTCAGGGTGCGTGGCTGATAAAAGCTTAGCACGCTGGAATTCCATTTTAGACCCCCAATCACTATGAAAGAATGGGAACAAATATGCACATTGACTAGCCAGCTCTCCTCCAATGGAAATCTACGTATTATTCATTTTAAATTTCTTCATCAAACATATCACACTCCTATCAAATTGTATAAAATGGGGCTTAGGGAGACAGCACAATGTAAAAGGTGCGGACAAAGGGAGGCAGATTTTTATCATCTTGCGTGGGGGTGCAGCTCAATCTTTAAATTCTGGGAAGAGGTGATACAACGCTTGCAGACCATGACGGGGACATCCCTTCAATGCACGCCACTTACTTGTTTGCTGGGTTGTGTCACTTTGCCAAAGGGAGTGCTGGGCAGATACGTTCGTATTGCCCTCTTGCTAGCCAAGAGACGAGTAGCGATAACCTGGGAGAGTAAACTTAGTCCTCAGGTGGACGGATGGGTGAAGGATTTAGTGTACTGTCAAGAGACTTTGAATATATATGCTGAGGAGCTGCCAGCAGCGTCTAGGCCCAAGGACATCTGGGAACCGCTAAGGCAATACTTGTTAAATCGGGCGTTAACAGATGTCACATCACCCTAAAGAGTTCTGGTATTGTTGCAATTATCATATTATTCTAAGTATCTCTGTGTCGACTTATGCCAAGATCTGCAATGTCATGTTTACTGTGTAATTTATGATCACAAGAAGCAAGTACAAGTCAACTGTTAGGGGTTTTTCTTTTCTTCTCTCGTCCTGCGTGGCGACGTTTATATGTTTCTTTATGAAATCCAATAAAGAAAGTTTCAAAAAAACATTGAATACTATCATGATCAATCAAGAGACCTGTCTGAGAAATTGAGAAACCCAGGCTACCCAAAGAAAATAATCGGAACATCCAGAAAGAGAGCCCGCAATCAAAACAGGGACGCACTGCTGGAAGAGAACCAAAGGATGGAGACAACAATACCCCTGACTTGTGTTACCACATATAACACAATTTCTAACCAAATGACTAAAATCATCAACAAACATTGGAATATCCTTAACACTGGCAAACTGAAATGGGAAAAACCATTGTTCTCGTTCAGAAGAGCTAACAGTCTGAAAGACCGTCTGATCTCGACACGACCGGGAATCGCCACAAAACCCAAGGAGTCGTCAGTACTCAATGCATGGGGCCTCCCCAGTGTGATAGGCCACTTTCCATGTGGAAATTGCAGCGTCTGTCAACGACCACAAAAACTTTGGAACTAGAACCAGGCAAGACCTGGTTCTTAAGAAAACACACTAATTGCAATTCTACACATGTGGTGTACATGATCGGATGCCCCTGTGGACTAAGGTACATCGGCATGACCAGCAGAAAAATAAAGATAAGGATTGGAGAACAGAGAAGCAATGTTCGTTGCAATCGTAACACTACGAGAATGACCGATCATTTCTTAAAATCAGGACACACACCCAACGACCTGAAAGGGGTCATTATTGAACAAATCAATATCACATCAGGAACATCAGAGAATCTGTTATTAAACAAAGAACAACGCTGGATCTATCGCCTTTCAACCCATAAGAACAGACTTAATGACAATATTCCGTGGAACTCCCTTAACTGTGCGTAACTCATGAAGTTTGACAACTGTGGTACATGGTCCTTTATAGGATTTTGGTCACAACTAGATCCTCACAAAACCAGTATCTGACTTTTCTGTTATGAACTGGGGTCAATTCAAACAAACATAAGTCCTTAAATCCTTTTCAACTACATATACACATACAGAAGCTGCGTTAACACTACAACTTAGAAGCAGCCTTCTATTAGGTAACCACACCCAGTGTTTATTGCCATCCATAACACTTGTTTATTACAAGTTCGTCACTAACTTTGGCTGAGGGCAGTATAAACAGTATGTACTCCGGTTGCACATACAAATAGCACTCCGGACTAATACTCGCAATGCACTTACGCCATATTAGTTTGATTCTCACTCCAATTCTATTCCTTGATAATTTTAATTCCACGTTTATCTTTTACATTGCTCCAATTGGATTTATACATTAATTACATTACATTCGGGATATCGCAACAAGCGCAACATGTAGATTAAGTCAGCAGTAATTCCACGAGAGGTCCTGCCCAGAGAGAGTGTCTTACTTCCATGTCTACACGAAAGCCCGAGGTCAACCACGACCTTGCGTCACAACGTCATGATGGCACGGACCACGAGGCCGCTTCCCGGAAATTCAGCATAAATGCCGAACTACGAGGTAGCAACACATCCCCGGGATCCCTCACAAAGGCCGCAAGAGGTATAGACGGTGGGCAGTGGACCTTGAAGACGTAAGTAGAGCACCTGGTCTCGACTATCAGGAAGCAGCACCATTCTGGATCTCTCTAGTGAGATTCCAGTTGGTTAACTTTGTCATTTTCTTTCAGCGTGTGACTATAGGCACTGCCCCCTTTTGGGATCCATGTCGCTCAATTGTAAAGCGAATTAAGTAAGAATTACTACCCTTTTTTTCGTCTCGTTTAAATTGTCACCAATTTCACTTCGTTTAAGGCACGGGGTCGAGTTCTTCGAGTAATGAGGCCCACTATTCCATGATAAGTGTCAATTGCTCAATACCCATCCCAACGAAAACGCGATGCACGCATGGGTGTACAAAAATGTCACCACTTTAGCGATCTAGTTAGATCAAGTCTGACACTGCGTGATGCACACATGAGTGCATGCTTGTCTCATATACTTGTGTTTTATGTTCCATGTGGGTATTTTGATTACTGTTTGTGTTTTTATCTTCACAGATCATAAACAATACGACTGCAAGAAAGTCTATAATTTTGTAGGAGAAAACAAATAGGTTTTCTCTTGTTCTACGCACCTTAGCGTGTGCGCACTATATTCACTCCAGTATGTGAGCACTCCCCCAGTCTGGCTTCACTATTCCTGGTCCTGACGAAAGCCAGCATATGGTAATGACTAGCTGAAACATGTAGACCTTCATACAGGATACATGAGTGAAAACTAAAACTCTAGACGTATCCGCCCTATCTAATTTAACCCTGCCATAGGGCCCCATTAATAAATTTACTCTCTTAACTGAGGGGGACCCTATAGACAGTTTTAAACTCACAATTCACTGCACCACACAAAACACACAAAAAATAACAGCTCCGCTGTAGTTCAGGCGTCGCAGCACACCCAGGGTGCACTCAGCGCCTTGGGTGGGAACCCAATGATGAAGCATGCCACCAACTAGGTTGATGGGTGAGGGTTCTTTTAAAAAACCAATCGGTTTCCCAAACACAAACTAACTAAAGGCTTTTTGTTACGAGCCAGTTCTTCTTGATTAAACATGATTTACATAAGGGGAAATGAACTGCCCTTACTGATTTCCTCGCTCTCCTAGTGATATTTAAACTGTTCCCATGAGGAACAGGGTCAAGACTGATTTGCATATGGCTAGGTCCAAACTGGGGTTGCGTGGTGAGCAAAAGAACGATGGATCAAACCCAGATCTTTGTGACTGAGGGTGAATGTTTGCATTGTTCAGCATTCCATCCATCATTTGTTCCTTTTGCTTTTGTCGTCGTAAGTGGGAAGGGTATGCCCAGACATGGGTCCTGTGCTCACTACGCCACTGGATTCAAGCTAGCCTGCCTGATATGGGGTGATGCCCCGAAACCGGTCCCAGGATGTTTGTTTCCGGTCCAGGAAGGACCTGGCTTGGCAGTTCGGGCTGGACTGTTCCCATGAGGAACAGGGTCAAGACTGATTGCATATGGCTGGGTCCAAACTGGGGTGGCGTGGTGAGCAAAAGAACGATGGATTAAACCCAAATCTTTGTGACTGGGGGTGAATGTTTGCATTGTTCAGCATTCCGACCATCATTTGTTCTTTTTGCTTTTGTCACCCTAAGTGGGAAGGGTATGCCCAGACGTGGATCCCGTGCTCACTGCGCCACTGGATTCAAGCTAGCCTGGCTGATGAGGGGTGATGCCCCGAACCCGGTCTCAGGATGCTTGTTTCTGGTCAGCATTCCGTCCATCATTTGTTCCTTTTGTATTTAGGGGCACCCCTGAACCTTGATCCTGAGATTCCTGGTGACCTAAAGAAGAAGAAGGACCGAAGAGCCGTACCAGCAGTGAAGACTCCAGACGACAACTCACTTGGCCCCAGCCTGTCTGCACCCCTCGAAGAAACATGCTCCAAAAAGCGACTCATCCTGCAGGTCCAGCGACCTTCAAAGCCCTGGGAGGTCTGCTTGTCTTCCCCAAAGACCAAGAACTCCAGAGGAGAGTGGCCCTGTCCACAAAGAAACCAACAACAAGAACTCCAGTGCCCTGCTGAAACGCACAACCAGACTTCTGGACCTACCCTGCATCTGACACCTCCAGCCCGAGTAGAAGTGGCCCACAAGTCCCAAGAAGGTTCCCCAGCAGTCCTGAACTCAAGTTCACTCCAGAGTGACCTCTCTTGGACTCCACGACAACGCCTGCAGTCTCAACATGAAGGGTCCCCCAACCGCGACAGACTCCGGTAAGCTTTTTTCAACGTCCAAAGACACTCCTGCACCCGCAGCCCCCAGGCCTTGGGAAGCTCAACCAACGGTGTCCATGGGTGCTTCAACATTCCAACTTACCTCCAGAGCCTCCGGTTCCCTCCTTCCATCTCCCTGGTCCTAGCATGCAGCCTTTATTTGAAATAGTAATTCTCCATTGATTGGTATTGGGCGCCCAACGATGTGTTGGCACTCTGCATCCAGCCGCCTCTGTGCCGCTGATGGTGTGTGTTTGTTGCTACCTCGTTGCCTCCCCCTCCCCAGTGCTGGTATAAACCCCCGGAGATTGACCCCCAACTCCGATTTTACATACCTTCAATCGGCACCTCTTTGTGTGCCCCCAGTCTCCACTGATTAACATTGATCCCCAGTGACCGATTTTGACCTTTGCATCCAGCCGCCCCAGTGCCAACGGTGGTGCATTCTCTACACTTACCTGACCCTTGCCCAGTGTTGATCCTAAAACCCGAAGACTGGAATTGTAACATTGAATTGTTTGAAAAATGCAGTGTCCATTTTTATATTGAAAAACTGTGATATTGCAAAACGTATTTTACTGCAACAAAGTATCTTTGGTCGTAAGTAATAAACATACAAAAAGTAATATTTTTACAAACAATTGGTCTCTGATTTAGTCATTGTGTGAGTAATCCGTTCTTGCCTGAGATTGTACAACAAATGCTTAGCACTGCCCTCTGATAAGCCTAACTGCTCGCCCACACTACCACAAAAGAGAGCATTAGTATTATCTACTTTAGCCTCTGTAAAGCCTCTGGGGATCCACTGTACTCTGTGCACACTATACCTTTCTTTGGTATACTAGATACAGAGCCAGCTTCCTACACACTGTCATCTTTGTTCAAATAGTTAAAAAAAAGCTTATTGACCACTGTTGAAGCTAGACAGTATGCCAGAGCCAAGATTGGCCAAATTAAGGCACAGTACTTTGGGTAAGAGATCTACTTGCTTTGTACAGGGGAGACAGAGTTTGACAGTCACACATCTAGTGACAATGATTGATTTGTCTGAGCCACCCTTTCTCACAGTCTATGTTTGGCCTGGATTTGCACATTCTACTCACTGCCTCTTAGCAGGGACAATAATCATTCAGTGGTACATCAAAATGTAAATCTTATGTAATTGTCAATTTGCTAAATGTATATATTCGGGTATAGTTTCCCATTATTCCCTCATCAAATGAGCAGTGCTCCAATTAAGAATAGTCAGTAAATTCTTATAACGGTGCTACATTCTGAGTCCTGTCCTGTTCTAAACCTATGTTGTAGGTGCCACTAGAATAAACAATTCATGTCATGATGGTCTGTATCTACACTGCAAAACTATTTCAAGACCCTATTAAATGGAGCTATGCGTGTGAAATGCAACTGTTTTTGCTTTTATTGTAAACAAAAACTTTGAGTGATAATTGTCATAGATTTATATAGATTTAGTACCACATAGCCTTCGTTGCAGTGCACAGAGATCTTGCACTGCTGCACACAGAGGAAATAAATAAAGGGAACATTGCCCCCACCCTATTGAATATTGGCCACTATTGATATTTCTCCATACTTGGAGGCCAGTGAGCCGGGTTCAATGTTCTCCCCACCCAGGGACACTAAGTTGACCTCTATGTACCCTTTGGGATCTCTAGGGGTAATCTCCCACCCCACCTCAACACTGGCCAAACCCTTGGACTAGTGGGTGCCTTTTTGTGCACACTGAATCTCCCCTCTTGTGCCATGGCAAATTGCAGTCAAACACTCCCAGCCTTCAATGGTCAAACCTCTTTCCCGGATACCCTCACCCCTTTGACTGGGATGTGGCTCTGGGCTCCCCCCACCCCTCTGGCATCTTTTGCGGGAACTTTGAGGTTATCCTTCTTTTTATCTTTACCCCTCTCTTTCTTCTGGTCACCTCTCACGGACTCTTTAGGGACCCTGGTATGAACCCACTCATTGGCTGTCTTGCCCAATTCCCTGGGGCTGGACCGCTTAGAGTCCACCAGATGCTGGTGCAACCTCTCTGAGCGACAATTTGTCAAAATGCGCTCCTTAACAATGAAATTGTAGAGCCCTTCAAATGTGTCTCCCATCTAGTGCCTTAACTGAAGCGTCAAAGACAACCCATGTTTGTGTTGCCCCCTTTTGTGTTGTCCTATGTTTCTGTCTTTACACCTCAGGAGTGAGACCAGACAACTTGACAAGTGCCACCTCCATGTCTGGGTAGGATTCTGCTACCTCATTTTCAAATGTAAGCTGTCTATTCCTACCAACTACTGGCACTAACTCTCAGAGTAGTGCCCCACAGTGTTGTGTACCCTTCCCCATCTTGAGATCTCTCGGATGTGAGGCCAGGCACTTGTCTATGTTAGCCCCCTGGACATAACTAGGGGCAATCCCTTTGGGCAATCTTACATCGGGGCACCCCTGTCAGCACCTCCAGTTACTACTCTGCTGCCACTATTTCCTTTGGGATCTAACCCCATTCTGGCCCATTTCTTCTTTAATGCCAGTCTTCTCTCGGCTAGGGCTATGGCTTTCTCTTCCGGATCCAGGGCTGCTATGCTTTCTTGCAGGGGCCTCTGGCTGGTGATAGAGCCTGCTTGGCTGTGGCTCTTGGGACCATCCTTGGTCCAGAAAAAGTGGACAGGTCTCTACCTGCCCCACTCAAGATACTGTGGTTGTTTTCAGAACTATCCCTTTAGAAATCAGCACATTTAGGATATCAAGCTTGGAAAGGATTTGTCTTAGGTTTTTATGGGTTTATCCTAAACCCAAGAGGGCATCTAAATGGATGATTCTGCCAAGACAGCGTGGGGGGTAGTCAATTCCTAGCCCCTCTCTGTATTATTGGGCATGTATGCTGCAACATATGGGTGTTCTGATCTCTGAGAACCCAGTAAAGATTAATGATGCAGAGAAAACGACTATTTATGGATTAGTTTTGGGGAATGAGGTCAGGGGTTGTTTGGTCGATATTAGAACCCAGCTATTACAAGAAGACCAGATTCAAAATTCTAAAAAGCAGCATACAATGTGTGGATGCAGGTGAGACCAAAATTTAGAATTCCCAAATTCAATATTTATACACCAATGATGGCACCAGTAACCCTTCCTTTAATATTCCAGGATCAAGTAACATTCAGGTGGGGGAAGAAGAGACTAAAATCCCTGGGAGATATGTATAGAGATGGGCAGCTATCCTCCTTTTCAGAATTGCAGGAGGTATACGGAATAAAAAGGGGAGATTTCTTCAAATATTTACAGATGCTGTGTTTCCTAACCAGAAATATGAAAGATATAAGATCAACTACAAAAGTACCATTAGTCAAAGCCATGAAAAACAACGCTTGGATAGGTAAAATATATGAGATATTGATCCAAGGACTCCCCGACGATGTTGAGGTACAAAATGTGAAATGGGAAGCCAGGTTAGGAATAGAGGGAATGTATATCGAGGAGTCACTGGAGTTGGCAAATAAGGTCTCAATAACAGGTAGCCCGAAGAGCCAACATTTTATATCTATTTTTAATCTGTACTACACACCTGCAAAGTGGGGCACCAGGATGGGTTGGAAATGTAGCAGGTGCGGTTTACAATCAGCTGATAGCCTGCATTTGTTCTACTCTTGCCCCAGATTGAATATTTCCGTTCAGGATATCAGTGAACTTCTGGGAAAGATTTTAGGTACACTGATTTCTATTACTCCTGTTTTAATGATTTTGAGGGACTAGATTGCACCGAGCTGAGCAAGGTGGTAAGGGTGGAGGCATATTTTTCATTTTTAGCTATGGCAATAGCTCGGCTATGCATCACCTCGCAATGGTTAAGCTCAGACCCCCCAACATTCGTAAATTGGAGAGAAAGGATGTTGGCTATATATAATATAGAAACCCCCCCTGTATAACCTGAAAGGTCGAAGGAAGAAGAATATGGGTCGAACAATATGGGCCCCATTACTACATGGATTAGAGACAATGAGGGATAATCAGACAATTAGATAGCCCTTTGTTATACATGGAATAGTGTTTCTAGAACACTATGCCTCGCTATTGTCACTACATTCTAGGCTCGTCACCTGAGAGGCGTTCGGTTCCAAGTCAGTTGTTGTGCTGGCTTGGAGGCGTCCGCTCTCTCTCCTCATCGCTCTCAATAAATCCTGTTCTCTTCCCTCTTACCGGTGTTGGCGTCTTCCTTCCATTACCACAATTTGGCGACGAGGATGGGAACGGACCCCACGGTGAGCTGGAGAGAGAGCGGAGGGTGCGGAGGTTGCCCAGGAGAGCTGTCCGTGTCCAGGGGTTGCATATGAAACTAAGAGCCACATTCAGGCCCAGCATTGCGACCAACGGCAAACAAAAGAGTCGCCTAGCAACGCGACTCTTACCGACGTCACAGCGGAGAGGACTTGATGGTCGTGGTTTCCTCAGAACGCAGGAGCGTCAGCTGATCACGCCATCACGTGATAACCATCGGTTCACGTCACACGCTCACAGCACGTCGGCGGCCATCTTGAATTTCACCACAAGAGTCGTCTCCATAGCAACCAGCACCGAGGTCGGAAAAGCACCGCAACGAGTACAAAACACTACAGAAACAGGTGTTTGAAGTCAGCGGTCGTCACAGTGAACAAGCGGTAAGCGCAGCGAAACAAAATCAACAGACAGGGGATTAAAAGCGCTGCGAAGCCTTGACCTTCAGAGCACAGGGACTTAAAGGAAATTAGCCCTTCTCATATAAGCTTGCAGGGACACAAACAATAACCCTCTTTATGACCTCTTCGACGATGTGCACGTCTGCTGCATTTTACTTGAGTGACATCTGTTGATACCCAGTAGAACTTTAAGCCGGAATACCACTGAGGTTCAAGCTAAGTCTCACATAATAGTAGTTGTTACTTAGAAAGTCCCCAGGGCTTCCCATAGTCTTACACTTCAATATGGCAACATCACAAATAACAGTAGCTTTACCACCCACTTTCCTAGCGCAACCGGGCACTCCTGATATTCCCTGGGAAGATTGGTACCCTATGTTCCAAAATTATTTAGAAGCTCTAGATGGGCAGGAATTTCCAGCTAAAAGGAAGAAAGCAATTTTGTTGAGCATCTTAGGGAAAGAAGGTCAAAGAGTATTTAAATTCCTCCCTCAAGCACTCCAAGGTAATGGTCAACCACTACCCGACGAATACCAAGAAGCAGTGTGCAGACTTGAAGCAAGATACACAAAGGAGGAGAACCTTGTTCTCAATAGATACAAGTTCTACACCCAACATCAAAGGATGGGGGAATCTATAGATGACTTTGTCTCAAGGCTGCGCGAAATGTCCGTAAAGTGTAATTTTGGCGCCATGAATGAGGAATTAATAAGGGACCAATTGATAGTCCAGTGTAGCAACAAGAAAATACAAGAACGTTTGTGGGCAGCTAAAAACCCAAATCTAAAAGTTGCCATTGATCTCGCGAAGGTCATAGAGCAGTCGGAGGGATGCATGAAGGAGCTTGAAAAAAGGAATTACAGTACTGATATTAGTGAGGTTTCAGTCCACGAACGAAAAGATGAGGAGGACTATGGCGTGTCAGTTGTGAAGAATAAAGGGAAGTTCTTCAAGAAGGCGCCTACCGCGAGGATAGCGGTGAGCCAAAGGAGTGTCAGCACTAGAATGTGCAATAGATGTGGTAGTAATTTACATAACACAGACTCAAAGTTTTGTTTCGCTTCCGGTCAAGAGTGTCTTAAATGTGGGAAAGTGGGGCATTACGCACGAATGTGTAGAAGTAAAAATACACAGAGTTTTGCCAGCGTTCAAGTAGTGAGTGATACCACGAATAACATGCATAAAGACAAGATGCTGGTTGTTACGACTCAAGAAGAGATATCTGACGAAGATAGAAGAACAAACAGACCCAAAGCGAGCTTTATAATCGATGGGCGGGAAGTAATGTTGATGGTGGATACTGGTTCTAAATACACCATCCTTCCAAAATGCCTAGTGAGGGAAACATGGGGTCATAAAGGCCTATTACCTAAAGATATATCTCCAGGCGGTTACCAAGGTGAGACCATCGATATTCTAGGATATTTTGAGGCTAATATAAGCTTTTCACAGCGGTCCACCTATGGTAAAGTGTACGTTGCTGACCATGGCCCACCCATTTTAGGATGGGTACACCAATACGACTTACACATAATCGTCAATCCACGAGCACCTATGCAAGTAATGGTGGTGCAGGATGAAAGCTTGGAAGACATTTTGGGGAGGCTCATGCGGTGTTTAGAGATGAATTGGGTCTACTTAAAGGTTATGTACATCAAATCGTACTAAAAAAAGGCGCAATCCCAGTCCAACATAAAGTCAGACGGATTCCCATTGTAGTGAGAGAGGAGGTTAAGAGCCTCATTAAAGACATGCTTTCTTCTGGCGTCATTGAAGTAGTCGAAGCATCTCCCTGGATTTCGCCAGTAGTCGTCACGAAGAAAGCCGACGGAAAATTGAGATTCTGTGTGGACTTGCGCACCCTCAATCAGTCAGTGGTAGCAGACCTATTTCCCCTTCCCAACATTACTGAACTGGTCACCACACTCAAAGGGGCAAAATTCTTTTCAAAACTCGACCTACGCAGCGCATACCACCAGATCAAACTCCATGAGGACTCAAAGCAAATGACGGCATTTATAACTCCGGAAGGCACCTTTCAGTTCACACGCCTACCTTTCGGGTTGAACTCAGCCGCAAGCGTTTTCCAACGTCTGGTGTCAGATCTCTTTAAGGGGATTTGCAATACCATCTATTTCCAAGACGACATTTTGGTCTACGGCCAGACTGTGGAAGAGCACAACACAATTTTGAAGATGGTACTCAACACACTTAACAAGGCTGGTCTAACTCTGCGGAAGGATAAATGCAAATTTATGGTAGAACAAGTAGAATATTTAGGTTACACGATCAGCGCAGAGGGCATCCGCCCCAAAGAGGATTTGTGTAAAGCCATAAGATCTGCTCCTTCCCCGGTGGATAAAGATCAACTTCGTTCTTTCATGGGCCTAATAGAGTACTACTCTAAGTTCGTAGAAAACTTTTCTGATAAGACAGCATGTTTACGTACAATGCTTAAAAGAGGTGTTAGTTTTGAGTGGAAGGGGGTGCATCGTGAATGCTTTGAAAACATAAAGAGTGAAATATGCAATGCTAATGTCTTAACCCCTTTGATGTTCACTCCCACTCCATCCTTACAGTAGATGCTAGCTCCACTGGGTTGGGGGCAATACTTTCTCAAAGAAAGGCTGGGATGGAAAAACGGTAGCTTTCGCTTCAAGGACTTTGACTGACTCAGAGAAAAATTATTCAGTAATAGAGAGGGAGGCGTTAGCTGCATCATGGGCAGTTGAGTACTTTAGGACCTACTTATGGGGAACGAGGTTTACACTAAAGACAGATCATAAACCTCTAATCAAGGTTTTATCACCGGGAGGGACTGGTAAAGGTTCTGCAAGGTTAGTCAAGTTGGCAGCCAAACTCCAGAGCTTTCAATACCAGGTTGAGTACATTCAGGGCTGGAGGAACATTCAAGCTGACTGCCTCTCCAGGCTGTCTGTCGACTGGCGCACTACCACGGGTACAACACCTACGTTAGAGGATGATATTGCCGTCGCCTCTGTACAAGACATAGTTGTGGTCGGGGAAGGAACCTTTAGTGCCAAAGATTGGGAACACGAGATGCAAAAAGACCACACGCTAATGGAGGTGGCTAAGTTAGTTAAATCTGGGCCCTGAAGGGAGAGCTGCCTTCCAGTTTCAGTGCGTCCTTATGCAAAAATCTTAGACGAACTGTCCTTGTGCGGGGAGCACGTTCTAGTCAAAGGCGAAATTTTCATTCCACCTTTTGGCATTAGGGGGAAGTTACTTGGTTTGGCACACGAAGGTCACCTGGGACAGACACTTACGCAGCGTCGCTTGAAGGATCATTTTTGGTGGCCAGGGATAGATTCACAAGTGGTGGAGTGGGTGGAGAAATGTTCCTTGTGTTTAGAAGGAGAAAAGAGGTTGAAAATTGGCAAAAAATCAGGTGAGACACATATAGAGAGTCCCAAAATACCTTGGCATACTATTTGCTTGGATTTTATAGGCCCTATGGGTGAGATGTGTGAAGAGGACAGATTCGCCATAGTAGTTATTGACGTGTTCTCCAAGTGGCTCATTGTCGAATTCACTAACAATATCACCACCGAGCGCACCATAAAACTCTTAGAGAAAATATTTAAAGAAGAGGGTTTGCCATCTACACTTATCACTGATAATGGCACTCAGCTAATCTCTAAAGATATGCAAACATTCTTAAAGAGATGCGGCATAGCTCATCACCGCACGGCCCTCTATAACCCTCAGGGAAATGGCTTATGTGAGAGAGCTAACAGAGTAGTTAAGGGGATTATTCAGATGGCTACGGTCAGTGGAAAGGTGGTGCGAGACTTAGTGGACGACATGGTATGGGCCTATCGCTCAACTCCACATGGCAGTGAGGTAAAGTCCCCGTTTGAATTCATGCGAGGCAGGCCCCGAGTGGCAAGATGATGCCTCCTTGGATGAGACATTTAGTCACTCCTCTACACTCTCAAGACATTGTGGAGGATTTGATGGGTTCCAGGGGTGGATTGCAGGTGGGTGATCAGGTTAAGGTCAAATCTGGAAGAATAGGGAGAGGTCTTTCAAAGTTTAGAGGTCCTTTCACCATAAGAAAAATCCTCAAGCATGGAGTTATCCTAAACAATGGGGAGTGTTGGAATTTGCGAAGAGTGGCCTTGTACAAGAAATGTCAGAGCCCCTTGCAGCCCGGGGGAGGTTCTGAAGGTACTGGTAATAGTGGGTACCTGTTAGCACAAGATGGTGGGTCATCGGGAGGTTTCTCGGGCTCCACCGTAGGGGGAGATTCCATAATCCCTTTGGGTGCCAACTCTTCTGGTGCAACGGAAGGCGACACACCAACGTCACAACGCCTGCTCAGGCCTCGCAGGCAACCAGCTTACCTGAAAGACTTTGTTTGCTATTAATTTGGTTTTACTTTTGTTTTTTACTTCTGTTTCTGCATGTACATTGTTGTTATAGGAAAGGAAGAAGATGTGTTATACATGGAATAGTGTTTCTAGAACACTATGCCTCGCTATTGTCACTACATTCTAGGCTCGTCACCTGAGAGGCGTTCGGTTCCAAGTCAGTTGTTGTGCTGGCTTGGAGGCGTCCGCTCTCTCTCCTCATCGCTCTCAATAAATCCTGTTCTCTTCCCTCTTACCGGTGTTGGCGTCTTCCTTCCATTACCACACCCTTCATGTGTAGGCCTTTATTGAGTGGGCAAGAGCTATTCTCAGAGACATTTTACCTCACATTTGTACTTTAGGATCTCAGGAGAATATTTAAAACCATCACGGGATATCTATGCTTACTTTTTAGGGGAAGGATGTATATAATATCACATTATGTATATTATCCATATGACATTAGAATCGTTTGTTCTTAAGAAATCACCACCATATTTTTGTACTTTAAGGATCAAGAGTCACTTTGCACTTTATGAACATTGGAATACCTCTAACGTTGCTGCTGAATAGGAATAGCTATATGTATGAATATTTTTGTGTATTTTAAGGCTGTATAATGAATTATGCTCTTATGAATTATCTCGAATCTATTGTAAGGACTGCCATAGACACGTAGAATGTGATTTTGTGCAGAATAAATGAAGTATAAAAAAAAAAGAGAACAAAGATTACACCTTATTTGAAGAAACTTTATTGGCTACTGATTAAACAGCATTTTAAATTTAAAATGTGTTGCCTAATTTTTAATGCACTAAAGGGAATGGTCCCAGTTTTTATTTATTTTAAGAGACCAACTAGTTAGATATGATACTGGGAGGGCTCTCGCTCTGCTTCTGCCAATTGTTTTGGTGGTGGATTTCGGAAAATAGGGATTGGAGGATGCAGATTCTCAACACTGGACCCAAAGGAATGGAATGCTCTCCCAGCGGGCATTTGCTCCACCACAGAATTGGCTCCATTGAGGAAAGCTTTTGATAAATAGTGCATTTCTCCGACTTCAGTGCTACTCTCCTGATTTGACAGTGCCAAGAGACCCTCAGGTGAATGCTGCACTTTATAAATGCCCCATAACAATTCTCTATTGCAGAATCATATCCCCTCTATGTATCTCTTATGTGCCAGTGTTCATGCCAAACACCAAATTTTGTGATGTCTTTGCACTAGCGGTTATTTATAGGTAAGGTTTCTGGTTTTCAGTTAACATCGATTATAACCAATAATACACCACCGTAGGGCATATTTGTATTCCAGTAGAAACTGGAAAAACCCAGAATTGCCTTCATTTTTACTGCTGGTCTCAAACATTAAAATGCAGCCCCTACCTCTAAGTACTTTTATGTGGTGGATGCTTCTGTTATGACCCACTTGGGCCATGCTAAGACACTTATTATGCCCTTGTGGGTATTTTCGCTAGGTCCCTGGACCCATAGGACGGATTTATACTCCTGTTTTGGGAGCACAGCTTACCATATATGGCTTCAGCTCACTGCTAACTGCATGTTGCTGTGTGGTGGCCAGACAGTTCACAGCTGAACTCTTAGCAGTGTCTCAGTCTAGGGCAAGTGGCACATTCAAGGTTCTATCCTCCTTCCTTGAGAAAGGGACAGCACTTTGCTTTCTGAACACTCAGGTGCCAAGATTGTGGCAACAAAGATCACTGTACATATGGACACACCCAGAATCTATGCCCCCCAATAAAACGCTGCACCCTACACTCTTGTTCTTAAGTTTACCTTGGGATGGTTCAAAAAGCATGTATATAGGAGCTGCAACATGTCATACGGACGCATCAAGGGCCACATGATGAAAATGTACAGTGCCCATGTACCATGCAGAGATCCAGGAGCTGGTTTGGTGAATGCAGAAAAGTTCTTGTTGTGTATAAGCTGTAGACAGCTGTACAAAAGCTGCAGATAGTACAGTTCAGAAACATGAAGAGGCAACCACTGCTGATGGTGCAGTTTGTTCAAAGACAGGTACCTGTTCTGAGCCTGCACACTGATGTAGATACAGCCCCAGAATCACCAAATTCAACTTTTATTCTGACACCGTTCATGTCAAAAAGAAGTTTGGAACTTATGGCGCCGACATTTGGCAACACCGCCTGTCCAAAACATTGTACTGCATTTATTGGAAACATGTAGAGCTGTGCTTATTCTTCCCCCCATATTGGCAAATGCACTAGAACAATGCACGCTGCATGGAATACAAATGCAAAAAGCCTTGCAGAACTATCACAAATGCCTGGTAGTTTCACAATCCCTGCTTTGCTTTCAAATAATAAAGACCTACCGATGGACAAGTTACTTACCTTCGGTAACGCCTTATCTAGTAGAGACAGGATGTAGCCACTGATTCCTTACCTTTGAATTTCCCAGGCGTCAGACTGGATACAGAATATTTTTTTTCGAGCAATAGCCTGTGCACCGGTAGTCTGCTTCACTTAAATTGCCACCATCTTGGCATGCTGACGTCAGTACTTTTCACGACTTTCCATGCCAGTAGGGCAGAGACATAAACTGCACGGCCATTGGTGTGTTTCTGAATAACTACGGCTATGAAAGGGATCAGCCCTGACCCTAGAGACCTGTCTGCAGTGTGGGGAGGATGGGTGAGTCGGTAAGCAATCTGCGGCTAGATCATGTCACTACCAAATAAGGCGTTATTTAAGGTAAGTGACTTGTCCATCTGATAGAGACATCTAGCCACATATTCCTTACCTCTGAATAGATACCCAAGCAATACTATCCCCAGAAGAGGCACTGCGGACAAGTTTAGACCAGGAAGTCAAGTCAAAATTCTTTATTTCCAAGAAATATACACACAATGCATAAAAATAGACAATTGCTTTTCAAATAGCCTAAAACAATAATTCATGATTATATCTTTCCACCACCCATACTTACAATTTAGACAATTACAAGCATATAAACATTAACATTTCTCCATACCATGACTCAACAGAGTTCACAGCCCAAGATCTCACATATATTTACAGAACTTTAGAAAACATAATAAGAATTTAGCCAATGAGAAACAATTCATATTACTTCAATCGGCATTTATAAAGTGCAAAGTGCATAGCAGCTTATCGCAACTTCAATGATCTTTCTTAATCATGCTTCAGTTTGAGACATACTTCCTGTCTTCTAACATATTCCTATTAGAAGAGCCTCTCATTGCACTCAACATTTCCTTACTAAGTAAAAAAAACACCCATGCCAACCTAATATAAAAGTCCTAAAAAAGGGGTAATATCACTGGTGTCTTTAAGATTTTACACAAATACTGGCCAATGGCAATAGCTACATCTCGGAACCTAAGGTCATGTATCAAATCCAGTACCATTTTCCTTGTTTGGATTCCATATTTTTTAAATATGACCAGAGTAACTTTTTCCCTTTCCTCCAAGAAGAATGCACAATCCATCAGAATATGGCTCACTGAACATGTCCCACCTCGCTTACCAAGGCATTGCCCATTATTCTTAGCAACTTCTATTTTTAATCCCTTGATACGACACCCAGGCTCAGATCCCACCCTCAAACGCAAGACTTCATTATGTAGGCGATTGTCCGGAATGTTATACAGGTATGGGAATAGATCCGTGCTCTCCTGAGAGCTTAAGTAGGGAATAACTGAGCTATTGGTTTTTAAGACAGTGCAGATCCTCTCTCCAGCTAGTTCCTAGAGCATTTTGCCTGAGTGTACTTTTTATCTGGTTGGTCCAGTCTACTTCCCCTCTTTCGGTGCGCATCTCTGGGACCCCCAAACGTTTCAGCATCATTACCACGGGATTCTTTTTATCAGAGTAAATTAATATTAATTCTGGTATGATTTGATGCAACAATTTATCGCCAGGTGCCCCATCTTTAAGACAAAAATAGAAGTGCAAGGCTCTGGTGTCTGCCAAAGCACTGCAGGCTACAGCTCTCAACTCTCTACTTACAGCTTGCATCATAGCATTTTTAGAGAGTTCAAGGAGCAGTTTCGGAGAATTACTTTCTAAACCTTCCCATGATACCCGCCTAGCCCAAGCTAACACCTCTGCTCTGTAAAAATCCTGCAGGATTAACTTACCCTGTATAACTTTACTTAGTGGCTCAAAGTTATTGCTTCCAAACTTGCGCTCAAACCTTTTCACCCCATTCACTACTGTGGATAGAACAAGTCTCCTGGATGTCATTTGTTTATCCCACTTCAAGTCCTCTGAAAAGGTTACACTTATACTCTCTAACCTGCTCTAAATGTACATCACCTAGGAACCACACAAATGT
Source organism: Calotriton arnoldi (assembly GCA_963921515.1). NCBI lineage: Eukaryota > Metazoa > Chordata > Amphibia > Caudata > Salamandridae > Calotriton > Calotriton arnoldi. Next base: position 306,482 of record CAWUFW010008240.1, on the reverse strand, counting down.
CTTTTCCTCTTAGCAAAAACATTGTTTTTCTCTTGACAACATTTATCGTGAATTTGTTTTAAAAACAGGAGGCATTTTGGGCATTTAGTTTCCTTTGCAGCCCTATAGGCGTGAGGTCCATCACCACCAGATGGTCCGCGTACATGAGGCAACTAATATGCCTATCTCCACTCCAACCTTTGGTGAAAAACTATGGTTATGACGTAACGTCTGGGGGAGGTCTGCAATGAACAGACTGAACAGCAGGGGTGTTAAACACACCCCTGTCGCAAGCCGCTCTCAACCGAAATTTTCCTAGTCAGGCTTCCATGCCCATAGAGGTCGATCTGTACCCAGTTACCACTATGGAGCTTCATCAGCAGGCCCAACAGGGCTCCAGATATCTTCCACTGCTGTAGTTTACGCCAAAGAGTGCCTCTGTCTACCCTGTCGAAAGCCGCTCAGAAGTCGGCGAAAGAGCAGCAAAGACCACCTACAGACTCTATTGACTTCTTTGTGACTCCCCACAGCGTGAAACAGTGGTCCATCGTGGAGTGCTTCAGCCTAAAGCCTCCTTGCTCCGCTGGAATCAATCCAGTTTCTAAGTCCCACGCCGTTAGATGTTTTAACAATGTTTAGGGATTTATCTAAAAGAGAAATCAGGTGATAATTAGCCTGCTGATCCATTTTGCCCTTTTTATAATGGTCTTCTCTATAACTCCCTTCCAAGACACAGTGAAGTAACCAGTCCATGTTACCCATTGAAAACACCTGCTCAATATGGCTCCCCATTTCCTTGGCTCGTTTTTAAAATATCACAGATGGAAGGACATCTGGACCACCTGCCCTAGAGGCTTTAATATTACAAATTATTTCCGACAGGACTTCTGCCATCTGCGCATTAGCGATCACTTCAGAATCTACTTCAGAACAGGCCTGCACTGCTAATCAGGACTTCCACCCTTGTATAAAGAGGCAATGAAAACAAAACAGTCTTTCTCACTTATTTGGGCCTCAAGAGAGGATGGCGACGGGAGAGTTACAGACTACAGAGTTCACTAGTGGCCAAAACCACTTACTATCCCTGTCAACCAAGGTCGCTAGCATTTCCTCCCAGCTTAACCTACAGAACTCTCCTTTTGTGAGCACATAATATCTGATAAGCAGTTTTCGCTGCTATCATTGCTGTTCTTAAACTGATATCCCTTGGATTTAGCTTAGAGTAGCGGAAACTCCAATTTTCCACCCTTCTACCCTCCCAACATTCATCATCATACCAGGTATTCTCCTTGGCTCTGAGGCTATTATTTGGGTGTGGGCCTCCTTTTACTAGCTTAAACACTGGGCTAGCAGTTGTTTCGTTAACCTATGATACCAATCCAGTGCATCTTGTCCTACTTCTAAACAGAAAGGTTCAAATTCGACTATAGAGAGGGCTTGTAATACATCTTCTGTAATCTGAACTCTAATTCTCTTGTGATAAACAACCTCTAGGTCAATGGTGGCATTTGGACGTGGTAGAAAAACTTCTTTAAACTCCAAGCTAACAGCAAAATGATCACTGGGCTCCATATCTAGAACTCTAAATTTTCCACCTGTTGGAACTGGAGAACTGGAACCATCGCATAATCAATGGGAAATTTACTACTACCATATTTAAATATTTTCCCAGCTTGAATATCATCATGGCACCTGTCAATTACATTGATCAAATTCAGTTCAACTAGACAATGCAGAACCTTCACATCTCCTTCCCCAGTGCTTCCTGAGAAAATGCATTCCGGGATGTTTAATGCTGAGCTCAGTTCTTTCATTACCTCGTCAAACTCTTTAAAAACTGATTTTTCGTTAAAGTCTCCCCCTACCACCAACAAAGCATCTGGGAAGTCACAAAACAATTTTTTTCCATCATTAACCAGATTCTGCAGCTCACACTCAAGCAGAGGGCGAATTGGCAGTACATACACATTTAGACATATCTGCTTTGACCCTTTTGTATTGGTGTACATGTCAATTAGGCAAGCAAGGACCCATATGCAAGTGGTTTGGAGCTTTGTTACTTTCCTCCCACAGCAAACTGAGACCAGTGTTAACAATCCACCCATTGATCTTCCTCTTAGCGAGGCCGTAGCATTTTGGACTATGGCAACAAACCCCTCCACTATGGGGGACTCCAACAGCCAGGTTTCCTGGAGAAACATTATGGAATAATTCATCAAGATCTCTCTTTGATTTTCCATTTCTATAAATGTTTTGAATCCATGAATGTTTCATAAAAGGACACAAACCGGCTGCAGATGCCCTATCTCCTACCAATCAATCAATCTCATCTGCCCGTCCACCACTCCATGGCGGGAGGTGACCTCAGGAAGTTCTGCAGAACAGAGCGGGCAAAAAAGGCCGTCCCTGCAGATTGGACTATCCAGGCAGTAGTGATTCATAAACGTGTGCAGAGATGCCAACATTGCTGCCTGACAAAAGTCGAGGACTGGAACTCCACGTTGCAAAGCCGTGGTAGCAGCCTTAACTCTGGTGGACTGAGCCCTTAAGCCTTCAGGAGGCTGCTTTTTAGCCAGAGCGTAGCAACATTTTATGCAGAGGAGGACCCATCACAAGATAGTCCTCTTCTACACGGCATGACCTTTCTTCGTTCCAATGTACCCCACGAAGAGCTAGTCATCCAACTGGAACTCTTTAGTGCAGTCAAGGTAGAACAACAACACTTTTTTTGGGTCCAGATAGTGGAGTCACTCCTCTTCTTTAGAGGGATGCGGAGGAGAATAGAAAGTGGGCAAAGTGACAGACTGCCCCACATGGATGGGTGCAACCACTTTCGGGAGGAAAGAGGCCCTAGTGCGAAGCACCAATTTGTCAGGGAATATTGTCGGGTAAGGAGGCTTGGTTGACAGCTTGCAATTCGCTCACCCTTCTGGCAGATGTGATTGCCACTAAGCAGTAAGCAGTCGGAGGGGGCAGTTGTCCAGAGGTTCGAATGGAGCACACGTCAGGAAGGTGAGAATCAAATTAAGGTCCTACTGAGGCATAATAAAAGGGGAAGGTGGGAACACATGTACAAGGTATAGGAAACCCACCTCTCTATTTAGTGGACCACAATCGGGAACACTGTGCAGAAAAGTTGAAGACACCCTTATTGGTTTACAGAGGCAAAAGTAGATAATACTCTCTAATGTGTGTTAGTTTCAGGAAGCATTTAGGGTTATCAAAAGGTAGTGCTAAGCATTTGTTGGACACACCAAGACAATAAATGATTACACACACTCAATGAATGAAGTCGAGACCAACTTCGAAAAACAGTCCTTTTTTATATAAATATTTAGACCAAGAACTTCGGGTACAGGGTGAATACTTTTCGCAATATGATAAAATCACAGTAAGTGCAATATCTACAGTTGTGCACAATTATGCACATTACATTTCCTATAGAAGGAAAAACGCAATTGGAAAAAGCAATACAGTACAGTGATTGTTGTGGTTATCCTTTTGGAAATCGGAAGGTTCGGGGCCAAGGTCCAAAGTGCCAAGGCCAAGTTCTCAGGAGCTTTCCAGATTTCTCACGAAACAAGGTAAAAGGGGTCTCTGTAGCTGGCGCTATACAAAGACAAAGGGCCACCTGTAAAAGCAAAGGGGGACTTGGAGGCAAGTCTGAGAGCTCTTAAGGGAGAGTAGGAGTCGCAAGGGCTCTGGGGCCGCGAGAGCACAGCTGGATTGAAGATGCCCCGGCTGGGCGTGCTGGTTGCAGTGAAGATGTGCAGCTGGGCAACGGCGTGCAAAGAAGCACCTCGAGGTCAGGGGCTGGCACCTTGGAGTGACAATTCCAGAGCTGCTGGGCCACTGCTGAGGTGGGTCTACAGAGTCCTGAAGTCCCTTGTCGGGTGCTGGCTTGCTGTAAAGTTAGAGTCCGCCTGGACTCGGTTTTGTAGGTTTTTGCAGCAAGGGGTCCGGTACCTTGGGTATTGGTGCCTTGCATCTCCGGTGAGTCGTGGGGCCTCAAGATTTGGTGCCGAGGCCCGGCTGACTCTCCAGAGCAGGAGTACCTTTCGCTGGTACTCAGAGATGTCGGTCGGGCTGGGGAGCAGGATGACGCTGGACTGGACTTTGCTGTTTTTGTGCCTGCAGGGAGATAGTACCTCTATCTCAAGGGAGTTCTTTGGTGATTTGGGAAGTGCTGAGGACCCTCTGGGGTTTGTAGAGGCCACACAGTGATGAGACAAGCTGGAGGATGGTGATTGTCAAGTTCTATGCCAGCAGGCAGGAGTTTGCACCCAAAGTCCACCATGAGGTCTGCAGTTCTCTGTTCAATAACGGTTCTTCGTTCATTGTCTTCTTTTGTCCATGGAATCTAAGTTCAAGGTCTGGGGATGCCACCTAAATACTAAATTTAGGGGTGTTCACAAGGGAGTGACAGGCAGTGGCCAATGGGCCCCTTACCTGGGGTGTCTACACCCTCTATTATGCCCACCTACTGTGGGAGGGGGACATAGCCCTAGCCCTGATTGGAGAAGTCCCACCATCTTCAAGATGGCGAGCACTGAAAAATGTGCTTCACCTCACCTCTAGCACCTGAAGAGTGGAGTTGGCAGAGGAGGGCACACCTCCTATTCTTTCTAGTTTTTCCTGCCAAACAAAGGTGAGGACAGGGAGGGGGGGGGGGGGTTAATCATTCTATTAGGAGAGTTTGGGGTCGCGTTTCAAAGGCGGCAAGGCCTTTGACGTTTCCTGCCACAGATGGCCGTTCCTGGCCAGGGGGAGGTGTGAACACCTCTGCCCAGGACCGGCTGTGTTTTCAACCTCTGAGTGCGCTGGCGCTAACTCCATGAGGTTAGAACTCTGTCTGGTGGTGACAGGCTGGCTTATACCAGCCAGTGACCACACTAAGGATTGGTAAGTTTCAGGGGTTGGTAGGTTTCAGGGGACCCCTCTAAGGGGTCTTCTGTGTGCAATTTGTAATAAATCTGACACTGGAATCAGTGCAGGTTTATTAAGACGACATGTTTGGTACCAAACATCCCATAATAAAGTGAAACCATCATGGAGCTGGGGAACTCGTAATGGTGAGTGTCCAGCCCATGTGCTCTATATGGCTTCCCTGTTCACTTACAATATCCAAGAATCAACATGGATATTGCAGGGGCATATTTGCTCATGCGGATATGTCCTCACAGGAGATATAGTGCACCCTGCCTTAGGGCTATAAGGCCTGCCAGAGGGGTGTCTTTCCTATATCCCGCAGCGTCTGTGGGCATGTGTAGGAAGCTGGCTCTGTATATACTATACCAAAGTGAGGTATAGTGTGCACAGAGTCCAGTGGAACCCAAAAGGTAGGCAGAGGTAAAGTAGATAGCACCTCACTCTCTATTTGTGGTAGTGTGGTCGAGCAGTAAGGCTTTATCAGAGAACAGTGTTAAGCATTTGTTGTACACACTCAGTCAGCAAATTAATTCACACACTCTAAGACTGAACTTCAGACCAATTGTTTTTGTATAAAAATATTCTTTTAGTTATTTTATTTTCTAGAACCAAGCAAGCCTGGCACAGGTAAGCAATAAATACTTTACAGTAGTAATGCAGTTGTAACACAGTTTGGATTGCAATTGTATACCTGGATACTGCACTGGGACATTTCCTGTAAACAGGTGAGTAAAAGCGTTTTTGTTATTTAGTACAATTTTAAAAGGATTTCTTAGGTTTTCCAACTCCACACTTAGAAACTTTTCATAAAAAAACAGTCAATGTTATCCTAAGGAGGAAAATAGTGTTATCGGTTAACAGGTAAGTACTTTGTTGTAGGAGTTGGTATTCTGGGGTTAGACTCAGCGGTCCCCCAGGGTCAAGGATGCACTCTTGTTACACCCTCAGCGGCACTAGGGCGGCCGGGTGCAGAGTGCTGAGGTCCAATGTTATCCAATGGGGGATAGGAGGCCTCCGATTGGTGGCTGCTGACGAGCAGGCCACTGGGTTGTAGGAGCAAAGCTCCTGGACTTAGGCTCAGGGCAAATAGGGGTTTAGGCCAGCACAAAAGGTGCACCCTCAGCGGCACTGGGGTGGCCGGGTGCAGAGTGCTGTTTTGGCGACGGGAGCCCTGTAGCTTTCAATGGGGAGTCTCTGGTTTGCAAACACACTGCAGGCTCGGGGACGAAGGTCTTCTGGGTGCGACCACCACTTGGAGAGGTAGGTTGGGATGCTGGGGGTCTGTTAGGCACCGTCGGTTGGGCCATCCAAGGCTGTGGGGCGTCGGGTGCAGGGGTGCCTTTTAGGGTCGGATCTTCTTACCAGCTCCTGGCCGCGGGTGGGGGGACCTTCCGGGTTGAGGCTGCAGGCATCGGCTGGAGGCTTGAGGCAGGTCAGGAGTCACTGGATCTCGGGTCAGGATCGCTGGGGAGACCTCCTCTTGGTGTTGGGTCCCTCGAACTCGGGCCGTGGGCGTCAGATGCAGAGTGGTGCAGACCCGCGGATCCTTGCGGAGCTGGAGTCGGTTGATGAACAAATCCGGTGTTCACGGGAGACAGTCTTTGGGATGGAAGGCAAGCAGGTCCTCCGGGTTTCTCAAGGTTGCTGGCTGCAGGACACACCGGGATTTCGTTGGAGCAGGTTCGAGGTGGGGACAGGCCGGTAGGGCTGGGGCCAAGTCAGTGGGCGTCCTCCTCTTGTTAGCTTCGGCACGGCTGTTCGGTCCTTCTTCTTCTTTTCTTCTTCTGGTTTCTTGTCGGTGGAAGCAAGGTTCAGGGGTGCCCCTAAATACTAGATTTAGGGGCGTTACAGGTAGGTAAAAGGTTGGGACCAATGGGTCCCTTCCCTGGGGTGGATACACCCCCTATTATGCCACCCTCCAGTGGGAGGGGGCATAAGCCTTTCCCTGGTTGGCCTGGTCCCCCCATCTGCAAGATGGCGGGGACTGAGAGTTGTGCTTCACCTCGCCTCCCCCACCTGAGGGGTGGAGTTGGTAGAGGTGGGAACACCTCTCTTCCTCACTTGTTTTTCCTGCCGGTTCTCCCGCCCAAAGTGGGGGTCAGAACCAGTGGGGACCAGTTGCTGAAAGCAGCAAGTGGCCTGGGGAAGCTCACAAAGGCGGCAAGCCTTTGATGCTTCCCCTTCGTGGACCCTACCCATCCTGGGGGAGGAGGCTAGGCACCTCATCCCAGGATGTGCATTGTTTCAGGCCCCTGAGAGCAGCAGGCTCTCGACCTAGGGGTCCAGAAACATGTCTGGTGGTGACAGCTGAAAGCAGCCACTCAGCCTGGACACTAGTGGTAGGTCGTTTTTCAGGGGGCATTTCTAAGATGCCCTCTGTGTGCTTTTTTCATTAAATCCCACACTGGCATCAGTGTGGGTTTAATGTGCTGAGAAGTTTGATACCAAACTTCTCAGTTTTCTGTGTAGCCATTATGGTGCTGTGGAGTTCGTAATGACAAACTCCCAGCATCATATACTCTTACTGGCAGCACTGCACTTACAATGTCTAAGAATGGACTTAGACACTGTAGGGGTACAGGGCTCATGCACCTGTACCCTCACCACTGGTATAGGGCACCTAGATAGATGGGTGACTGATCTATACCAGGGCAGTGGGTTGTAGGCATGGCACACAGGGATGTGTGCTATGCCGACTCTTCATTTTGTTCTGCACCAAGACACGCAGCCTGCAAAGGCAGTGTGTGAGTGTAAAGGTACAGGACCTCTAAGGGTGGCACAATAAGTGCTGCAGCCCTTAGAGGCCTTCCCCGGTCACAGTGCCCTGGGTACCTGTGGTACCATTTACCAGGGGCTGACCTGCGGCCAGAGATGCCAATTGGGTTTTGTTTTCAATGCAGTTTTAGGGAAAGAACATAGGCCCTGGGTACCTGATTAGCAGGAGCCCAGGGCACACTCAGTCAAAGCACATCAGCAGTTCAGAAAAAAGTGGGGGCTACCATGCATAAAGAGGGCACTTTCTCACAGCATGGCACACAGCGATGAGTGCCATGTCTACTCTTTGGTTTTGTCTGCACCAAGGCACACAGTCTGTGATGGCAGAGTGCATGGCCTTGGTGAGGGGGACCCAACGGTGGCACAATTCATGCTCCTACCCTTGGGGTCCCTCCTCAGTGCCAATGCCCTAGGTAGCAGGGATATCAGGTTACTAGGAACTTACAAGGGGTACTGAAGTTGTGCCAATTGGGAAACAAAAGGTACAGTTTAGAGAAAGAGCTTCTGGCACAGTGGACCTGGTTGGCAGGGACCCTCTGCACTTCCGGTCGAAATGACGTCCTTTCCAGGCAAAAAGTGGGGGCTAACCATATCCAAAAGAGGCAATTTCCTATATGGTACCCCCCCCATGAAAGAGGATGACACTAACCTTCCCCTACAGAGTCTTCATCATCTAAGTGAAAGAACCTGGCAAGGCCATCTGCATTGGCATGGGCAGTCACAGGTTTGTGTTCCACTTCAAGGTCCATTCCCTGTAGAAATATGGACCACCTTAGCAGTTTGGGTTTACACCTTCAATGTGCATTAAGCATCTGAGAGGCCTATGGTCGGTTTAAACAAGGAAATGATAGCCAAACAGACATGGCCTCAGCTTCTTCAGGGACCAGACCACAGCAAAGGCTTCCCTCTCTATGGCACTCCAACGCTGTTCCCTGGGGAGCAGCCTTCTACTGATGAAAGCGACTAGCTAGCCTTGACATTTGTCGTTTATTTGGGATAGGACCGCTCCTATTCCATGTTCAGAGGCATCTGTCTGCACAATGAATTGCTTGGCATAATCTGGAGCTTTCACAACAGGTGGAGAGAGCACATTTCTACCTTCAGAGTGTCAAAAGCCTTCTGACAGCTCACTGTCCAGTTCACTTTATTGGGCATTCTATTGGAGGTCAGTTCTGTGAGTGGTGTCGCAATGGTGCCATAATTCTTCACGAACCTCCTGTAGTACTCAGTCAAGCCAAGGAAGGCCCTGACTTGAGTCTGGGTTGTTGGAGCTTCCCAGTCTAGAATGGTCTGGATCTTGGTTGTTAGGGTTGAACAATGTGGCCCAGGTACACAACCTTCCCTTGCCCTATCTGGCACTTGCTTGCCTTAATAGGGAGGCCTGCACTTCTCAGAGCCTCTAGTACTTTCCCAAGCTGGATCAGGTGATCCTGCCAGGTGGAGCTAAAGACAGAAATGTCATCTAGATAAGCTGCACTATAGGATTACAATCCAGCAAGGACTTTGTTCACCAACCTTTGAAAAGTGGCAGGTGCATTTTTCAAACCAAAAGGCATAACAGTAAACTGATAGTGTCCATCTTGAGTCGGAAATGCAGATGTTTATTTTGCTCCTGGAGTCAAACCTATCTGTCAGTACCCTTATGTGAGATCAAAGGTACTCAGATACTTGGCTGCTCCCAACCTGTCAGTCAGTTCATCTGCCCTAGGAATTGGGTGTGCATTTGTTTTGGTCACAGCATTGAGGACCCTATAGACTACACAAAACCTCATTTCTGTCTTACCACCCTGGGTATGAGGTTTGGCGACTATAAAAACCAGGCTGACCCAGGGGCTCTCAGATGGCTCTATGACTCCAATTCCAGCATCTTGCTTACTTCAGCTTTGATGCTCTCTTTCACATGACTAGACTACCTGTATATTTTATTTTTGACAGGTAGGCTTTCACTAGTGTCCACATCATGGGTACACCAGCTAGTTTGACCAGGAGTCAAAGAGAAAAGCTCCACAAATTGACTTAGGACTTGCCTGCAATCAGTCTGCTGTTGGGTAGTGAGGGTGTCTGACAAGACTGCTCCTTCTACTGACCCATCTTTTGGATTGGTGGACAGGTCAGGGAGAGGTTCACTCTCTGCTTCCTGATCCTCATCTGTAACCATGAGCATGGTCACATCTGCCCTGTCATAGTAGGGTTTAAGGCAGTTTACATGGATGACCCTCTTGGGGTTCCTGCAAGAGCCAAGGTCCACCAGATAGGTGACATCCCTTTTTCTTTCTAGGACATGGTAGGTGTAGGAAAGTACCCCTTTGGCCATGATTAACCCTCACATTTTGCATTACTCTGATCCATCTTTGACTGAGTGTGCACTGGGTTCCTGCAAACCAGGTTCCCAGTGCTTGTGTACTTTGCCAAAACTGTACCTTTGTTTCCACAATTGGCACACCTCTGCTTCACATGTAAGTCTCTTGTAAAAGGTACCAGTGGTACCAAGGGCTTTGTGACCAGAGAGGGTCTCTAAGGTCTACAGCATGTATTGTCCCACCCTAACAGACCCCTCACCAACCACAAGCATACTGCCACTGCAGCCTGCTTGTTTTGTTGCAGATAAAAGTGAAGAGTTGACCTGGCGTGCATCCCTGTGTGCCAGGCCAACCAGCACTGCAAGAGGTATAGGTAAATCACCCCTACAGCAGGCCTTATAGCCCTAAGGCAGGGTGCACTATACCTCATGTGAGGGCATAACTGCATGAGCAGATATGCCCCTATAGTGTCTAAGTCCATTCTTAGACATTATCAGTGCACAGTGAAGCCATACTGAGTACATGGACTGCGAGCTTGTCACTACAAGTTCCACAGCTCCATGATGGCTTCACCGAAGTCCGAGATGTTTGGTACGAAACATCTCAGATTAATGAGCCCACACTGATGCCAGTGTTAAATTCATTACTAAATGCACTCAGAGGGCTCAGACTCAGAAATTACTTTAGTCGAACTGTGTTTACAGATCATAAAATGACAAGAATAAATACATAATTCATCAATAATTTGATAAAATATATTTTAAAAAATTTAAAACAGTATAAAAAACACTATAAGAGAAGCTATGATTCATTCCGGAGGGTTGTACAATATTCTGGTCTTTAAGGAAAGGCATAAAAAGGAAGCAACACAATAGCAAACAAAGTGATCTGATAGTGTTTTTGAAAAGAACAAACCAAGGCGGCATTGTCTAAATTTATGTTTGCGCATAATTGGCAGAATAAATCTTTTGCGTTCCAGATAAAACTTACAGAAGAATACAATATGTGTGTCAGATTGGGTAGACACCCCAGGGCAGGGCGGTAAAGCTTGTAATTAAAAAATGCCCAATGGGTAACCCAACATACAGGGAATTAGGTTTAATCTAAACCTCAGCAGTACAAATCTATGGCGCGGATTTGTCACAGTCGTCAAATAAGAGAATTGCCCCTCATAGTGTCGGGCCCTCACGGTATGCTCGCCCCATACATTTGGAACTGTTGAGTCAATTCCTTTTTCTGCTGTGTAGATTAAAAACGCTCCTTAATGGGTTTTGTTTTAGATATTCTGGCAAGACCTTGGTGATTCAAAAATGGTTTCAAGGCCTAGGGCGATCAGATAATTTTTCACATACAATAGCCATGAGATCTTTTTTGCATGTTCCAGAGCAAGGCAGTCCACCAGGAACTGCTGGGTTAGATCATCAGAATCCCTTCTCCATACAGAGTGCCATAAAAGGATTGGGGCCAGGGATATCTGGTCTGACATATAGGGAACATTCAACTTGATATGGCAATTGTAGTTAGAACTACTTTTAGGGAGGCCCACCAGATTCTTCCAGAAAATTTCTTCCACTGTTTGCAGTGTTGTATGCTTAGTATGTCCCCACACACCAGCTCCATAAGTTGCTACCGCAGTGGGCTTGGCTGAGTATATCTTTTTTACAATATCTAAGGGTTTCAAACCTAACTTTTTAATAATAGAAAGTAGAACCCCAATGGTTTTTTTCTAACACTAGGCCCCTGTTTCTCACCATATGGGACCAAGATAGCGCACTATCAAATGTCACCCCTAAGTAGGAGAATGTGTCTGCCTGAGCCACTCTCCGACCCGCTAAGTAAAAAGATGGAGCTTTCTTCACCTTTGGCCCATTCACCAAGATAAAAGATTTTGTATCATTGGTATGCAGATCTAATTTATGCATAAAGTTAACATAGGTGTCTAGAAGCTTCTGGAGCGCCACGCCTGTGAGTGCTATTAAAACCGCATCATCCGTGTAGAGCAGGATGGGAATGCGGGCTTTATTGGGACGTCAGTGGTTGAATCTAACAAGGGGGCCTCTACCCTGTTAGTGTACAAGGAGAAAAGAAACGGGGTGAGAACACACCCATGGCAAACCTCCCTGTTAATAGAGAACCACCAAGTGCACTCTCCCTTCTTCCCGTATCGGACACAAGCCGCTGCCCTAGAGTATAGTTGTCTAATAAAAGGAATAATGGCCTCATCGACCTCCATGTCCTTCATAATTCTCCAAGGATGATGATGATTCACGCAGTCAAAAGCTGCTGAGAGGTCCATAAAGGCCAAGTAAAGCTTGCATTGATTGGCTGGTGAGTACTTAGCGATAAGCAAGCTCAGATTTAAACATTGGTCCTGGGTGCCTTTCCCCTTCTTAAAACCTAACTGGGTGGGGATCAGGACATTGTTGTTTGTAAACCATTCCTTCAATCTATTCGAACAAGTTACTTACCTTCGGTAACGATATATCTGTAAGAAACATTAGTTAGTTATAGATTCCTTACCTTAGAATTAACCCCAGGCGTCAGACAGGATCCGGAAAGTTTTTTCGTCAGCAGTACCCCTGCGCGTCGCTAGGCGTTGTCGGTCGACTCCGCGTCCGTCGTTGGCGTCGTGGTCGCCGTGATGACGTCGCGGAAGATACCTAGACGCCGCCCTCGCGCCTGACGTCAGTTCTGTACACGACTTTCCGCGCCAGGAACGCAGAGCCATGCAAAACACTGACCACTGGTGCACAAAACTAGGGCCCTGAAAGGATATCCTTAACCCTAGAAATCAGTTCGCAGAACAGGGAGGATGGGTGGGGCGGTAAGGAATCTATAACTAACTAATGTTTCTTACAGATATATCGTTACCGAAGGTAAGTAATTTGTTCATCTGAAAGAAACACATTAGTTATAGATTCCTTACCTTAGAATAGATACCCCAGCAATACCAACCCCGGTGGTGGGTCTGCGAACCAAGATCACACCAGAAAGTCCTGGAGAACAGAATGGCCAAAGAAGCCGTCTCTCCGGACTTGGCTGTCCAGACAGTAGTGTTTCGTAAATGTGTGCAGTGATGCCCATGTAGCTGCCTAACAGATGTCATGTAGAGGAACTCCTCGTCCTAAGGCAGTAGTGGCTGCCGTCGCCCTGGTGGAATGGGCGCGTAGCCCCACAGGAGGCTCCTTTTTAGCCAGAGAATAGCATGCTTTAATACACAAAATGACCCATCGAGAAATGGTTCGCTTGTGTACGGCCCGACCTTTCTTGGCACCCACGTAGCCAACAAAGAGTTGGTCATCCACCCGGAACTGTTTTGTGCGATCCAGATAGAACGAAAGCGCACGTTTTGGGTCCAGACGGTGGAGCCTCTCTTCCTCTTTCGAAGGATGTGGAGGCGGAAAGAAGGTGGGCAAAGTGATGGTCTGCCCAATGTGAAAGGCAGAGACAACCTTAGGAAGGAAGGATGGACGAGTCCTGAGAACTACCTTGTCCGGATGGACAGACAGGAAAGGAAACTTGGAGGAAAGAGCCTGGAGCTCACTCACTCTTCTGGCAGATGTGATGGCTACCAGGAAAGCAGTTTTAAGCGTCAGAAGCCTCAAAGGACAGTTGTGAAGCGGCTCAAAGGGAGCGCACATTAAATAGGTTAAGACTAGATTCAAGTCCCACTGAGGCATAACGAAGGGAATAGGAGGAAAGAGATGAGTTATGCCTTTCAAGAAACGATTAACCACCGGGGACTTGAAAAGAGAAGGCTGATCTGGAAGCCGAAGGAAGGCAGAGATGGCCGAAAGATAGCCCTTGATAGTGCCCAGAGCAGAGCCCTGCTGGGCTAAAGAAAGAAGAAACAAGAGAACCTCAGAAATTGGGGCAGAAAGGGGATCCATAGCCTTTGCTGTGCACCATGCCACAAACTTGTTCCACCGGCAGGCGTATACCGTCTTAGTGGAGGGATGCCTGGCTGCCAAGATTACATCGCAAACTTCGGGAGGCAGGTCAAAAGACGTCAGCTGCCGCCGCTCAATCTCCACGCAAGGAGGTGGAGGCTGGACAGGTTCGTGTGGAGAACCATCCCCTGTTGCTGCGACAGAAGATCCTCCCGAAGAGGCAGACGGGTCGGAGGATCGATGGCCATGTTGAGCAGATCGGGATACCAGACTCTTCGTGCCCAATCCGGAGCCACAAGGATGACTAGGGCCCGGTCGAGCCTGATCTTCTTCAGCACTCTGGGCAGAAGTGGTATAGGCGGAAAGGCGTACAACAGACCGCAACTCCACTCGCGACGAAAAGCGTCGCCTAGCGAGTGCCGCCATGGAAATTCCAACGCGCAGAATTGCTGACATTGCGCGTTCTCTTCGGTGGCGAATAGATCTAACCAAGGCTCTCCCCACTGTCGAAAGAGACCTTGCACCACCTCCGAGTGAAGACGCCATTCGTGATCCATCATGCACCTGCGGCTGAGTTCGTCCGCCCTGGCGTTCAGGGAACCTGCCAGGTGTTGAACCACCAGGGATATGCCCTGATGTTCCAGCCATGTCCAGAGGCGGAGGGCCTCCTGACATAGGGTCTACGACCCCACCCCGCCCTGTTTTTTGCAGTACCACATGGTGGTGGTGTTGTCCGTGAACACCTGCACTACGCTTCCCCGGACAGAGGGAAGGAATGCCTTGAGTGCAAGACGAATCGCCCGAAGCTCCAGAAGGTTGATGTGGAGCCCGGACTCCGCCGGAGACCAGAGGCCTCTGATCTCCGCCTCTCCCATGTGGCCGCCCCATCCCAGAAGGGATACGTCCATCACCACTGTGTGCTCTGGTTGGGGAAGGGAGAGGGATCTGCTGTTGACCCAATCCTGGTTCGTGAGCCACCACTGCAATTGTTGTGCAGTGGCCTCCGAGATCTGGACGCAATCGGACAGATTCCCCTGATGCTACGCCCACTGGAACTTCAGGTCCCACTGTAGAGCCTGCATATGCCACCTGGCATGATCGACCAGCAGGATGCAGGAGGCCATGAGGCCCAGCAGCCTCAGGGTCATTCTGACCGAAACCCGGGATAGAGGCTGAAAGATCGGAATCATAGCCCGAATATCCCGGACTCGCTGTTCGGGAGGATAGACCCGAAACCGAGTCTTGTCCAGAACCGCTCCGATGAAAAGGAGCTTCTGAGCGGGAATCAGGTGTGACTTTGGCACATTGATGGAGAACCCCAGCGAATGCAGGAGGTCGGCCGTAGTCTGGAGGTGGGAAACGACTGCCTGGGACGAGGTCGCCTTCAACAACCAGTCGTCGAGATAGGGGAAGACTGGAACCCCTGATCTGCGCAGTTGAGCTGCGACCACCGCCATCACTTTCGTGAACACCAGAGGGGTGCTGGTAAGGCCAAAGGGGAGCACGGTAAACTGAAAATGCTCGTGGCCTACCATGAACCGCAGGTAACGCAGGTGGGCCGGCAAGACAGGGATGTGGAAATACGCGTCCTGCAAGTCCAACGCTACCATCCAGTCTCCAGGGTCGAGGGCAGACAAGACCTGAGCCAGGGTCAACATTTTGAACTTCTCCTTCCGGAGGAAGCGGTTGACGTCCCTGAGACACAAGATAGGACGCAGGCCCTTGTCCTTCTTGGGCACCAGAAAGTAGTGGGAATAGCAACCACGACCTTCTTCTGGGACAGGAACGCGCTCGATGGCACCCTTGGCCAAGAGTGACGTAACTTCCTGTTGGAGAAGGGTCAGATGATCCTCCGACATGCGATGGTACTGGGGTGGCATGGCTGGAGGGATAGTCTCGAAGGGGAGGGAGTAGCCCCTTCGGACTAATTGCAAAACCCATCTGTCCGACGTGATGGTGTGCCAGTGGGGGAGGTGATGGCGAATCCTGCCGCCCACTGGCGTGTGATGGGCCTGAAAGGTCAGACTAGGAGGGTTTGGAGGCTGCGGCGGAGGGGGTGGAGGTGGATTGGCCTGCCCGCTGGCCCCCAGAACCACGTTGTTGGTTCCCACGTCCTCGGCCGCGCTGAGATGGAACAGCTTGCGCTGGCCTGTGGGTCTGGAATGAACGTGTTGGGGCACCCCTTCCGTGACCACGAAAGGGGCGAAAAGCAGACCGTGCAGGGCGCATGGTGGAGAGGCCCAAGGACTTGGCCGTAGCCCGAGAGTCCTTGAAGCGCTCTAGCGCACTGTCTGCTTTGTCGCCGAACAGGCGGCGGCCATCGAAGGGCATATCCATCAAGGTGTTCTGGACATCCCCTGGAAAGCCAGTCGTCCTCAACCAGGCGTGGCGGCGAAGCGCCACTGACGTTGAAATAGTCCTACCCAGTGAGTCGGCAGTGTCCAATCCACAACGTATGGCGAACTTTGCTGCGTCTCTCCCCTCGGCAACAGCACGGGAGAGCACGGCCCGGGCCTCCTCCGGGCACTGAGGCAGCACCCACGCGACCGTATCCCACACGGAGTGGGAATAACGGCCCAAGAGGCATGCGGTGTTCACCGACCGCAGCCCTAAACTGGAGGAAGAAAACAACTTCTTCCCAAGTTGATCCAGTTTCTTGGATTCCCTGTCTGGTGGTGAGGTAATGAATGCGCTCTGGGATGTTGAGGCTTGGACGACCAAACTCTCGGGGGAGGGGTGTTGGGAGAGGAAAGTGGGGTCGCCCGGAGCCGGGCGGTGGCATCGGGCAACCATCCTATCCACAGGAGCCCCTGTGGTGGGCCTGGACCAGGTGCCCAAAAGGATGTCTGTTAGGGTCTCATTAAACGGCAGCAGGGGCTCCGAAGAGCTCGCTGCCGGCTGAAGCACCTCTGTCAGGAGGTTAGTCCTGACTGCCACCGTAGGAAGCTCGAGGTTGAGAGCCTCGGCCGCCCTACGCAACACCACTGCGTAAGACGCTCCCTCCTCCGTAGCCACGGTAGGAGGAGACAACATGCCAAGGTCTGGCAAGGTATCCAAACCACTGGCATCCCCCAGGTCCTCTCTCCAGTCCTGGTCATATTCTATCTGTGCAGTGAGAGGGTCCTCAGACTCCTCCTAGTCTTCCTCACACTCCTCTGGCTGCCAAACTGGCTGAAAATGGCCAGGGTGGAAAGTAGGCACAAAAGTACCCATCGACGTCAGGTCTGGCATCGGCCGACGCCGGTCCGACTCCGTTTCTACATGGAGGAGGAAGCCGGGGTCGACGTCAGCTGGGGGTCCAGCCGGCGTCGTCTGCGGGCGTGGTGCTAGTGGAGTCGGCGCCAGTGGAGGTGTCACAAGGTCGACCGGCGCCGATCCGGATCCAGGTCTGGATCCAGGGGGACCCTGCGGTACCGAGGCCGAAGCCACCGGCGTCGAAGGCCTAGGGCCCACAGCCGAGTCCGCGGGGCCCGAGGGCGCACCGGCAGAGTCGGACTGCCCAAATATAGCGTGCATGGCTTCGTAAAACTGACGAAGCTGGGCAGGGGTCGCTGCTGGTCCTGGAAAGGGTGGGAAGGCCGGAGTCGACCCTGAAGGCTCTGTACGCGGAGCCGCAGGAGTGGCACCACCCGCACCCTGCGTCGCATCGGCCGACAGACGAGGGGAAGTCGAAGAGCGACGACGCTTCTTCGACTTCTTCTTATGCTTCGACTTACCCGACCCCGAGTGCGAAGACTTCATCGAAGAGGAATGATGATGGCTCTGCAATCGGTCCCTCGACCTCCCACGCGACCGGGACCTTGCGCGACGCGGAGCCGACTGCCTGGCCTTGAGGAGCTTTCGGGACCGCTCCCGCAAAGACTTCGGGCCATGGTTCGGCAGTCGGAGCACGACTTGGGGTCGTGGTCGCGCTCCAAGCAGAAGAGACACATGCGGTGCGGATCCGTCACCGACATCATGCGGGAACAGGAACCGCAGGACTTAAAACTGGGCATCCCTCGTGCTACCAGGAGTCGAACGACTCGAAAAGATGTCGACAAAAGTCGCAAAAAACTCAGTCAAAAAATGACTGGGGGTACCGCTCTTCCCGGATCTGCGCTTGCTGGCGCGGAAAGAGAAAGAACTGATGTCAGGCGCGAAGGCGGCGTCTAGGTATCTTCCGCTACGTCATCACGGCGACCACGACGCCAACGACGGACGCGGAGTCGACCGACAACGCCTACCGACGCGCAGGGGTACTGCTAACGAAAAAACTTTCCGTATCCAGTCTGACGCCTGGGGGTAATTCTAAGGTAAGGAATCTATAACTAACGTGTTTCTTTCAGATAGTAGGATCTGACCCATTAGTTTGGCCGTGGTGTCCAGGAGTGAGATAGGCCTATAGTTTTTTGGCTCTGATTTCTCCCCCGTTTTGAATATCAGGGTTATAATAGATTTTGACCATGACTCCGGCGGGCCAACCTTGGCCACCACGTTAAAAACATTGGTCAAAGCTGGGGCCCAAAGGTCCGGGAGCTCAGTAGAAAAGTCTATTGGAGTGCCATCTGGACCTGGGGCCCTATTGTTTGTACATTGGGAGAGGGCTTCTCTTACCTCTAAAAGATTAATAATAAGAACACAGGGTGAATTAGAACTGATGCTGTTCGTGGGGAATTGCCTTCCCTCACTCCCTATTCCAAATATTTTTGAGTAGTAAGCCACCCATGAATCTTCGTCCACATGGCTATCTAGGTTAGGGTCAAGGGATGATTTAAAAAATAGGCCATTAATTACCTTCCAAAATTATCTTGAATTTTTTAAGGTAGAGGCTTGCTGAAGTTGTTTCCAGGCTTCCTCCTTCAGTACTTGTAGTCTGGCCTTCCTGACGTCTTTATAAAGCTTCTGTGATAGCTTAACCTGTGCCATGCCTCTGGGTTCGGTCCTAACGACCGTATGTAGGTTTGAAAGGGCTTTGGTACAATTTTGGTCAAACCAGCGTGAGGCAATTGGTTTGGCTGCTATACCATTTTTTGTTAAATTATTTTTTACCTCACACAGTATTGACTCAAAAGCTGTCACAATCTTAGTAGGAGCGTTGTCCGGTTCCAAGCATGTCATAATTTCGTTGTATTGGTTTGCAACTACTGAAGGGACAAGTTTTTCCTTATCAATTTTGCCCCATTTCAAAACAATACAATTTTTCCTAGTTATTCGTGGTTTGATGTGGATTCATTGTTGGGCGTGTATCCCTTCCCAGGCCAGGCAGCCGGTAATAGCCGCATGGTCACTGAATCTAGAGAAGGTTACTTTTAGATCGGTAATAGACTTGTTAAGGGATGCTGAGGCAATTACATAATCAATGGTCGATCCATGGTACATAGATCCGAATGAATTCTGTAACTGACCTGTGGACTCAGTAATAGGATTCATAATTTCTAAATCTTGCTTAAAAAGAAGTCTATTAAGGGCCTCCCCATGCAGATTGTCGGTAAAGTGAACAATGCCTCGCCTTCCTCCTCGAGTAATCCACAATTCGTGTTGGTTGCCGAGGGGCAGCTATGCGCATTGAGGTCACCCACCCATAGAATACTGGGCGCTTTCTTGCAATTCTGAATTGCTACTGTTAATTTCCCCTCCAATATGTCGCCAACTTTTGCCATTTCAACCCCAAAGTTGTTTTTGTAATAATTTATTAGGAAAATGGTATTACCCCCAGGCCCTAATAAATGTAATATGTTGAAGTACGGTGTGTCGTTGCATGTGGGTAAAACTTGAAGTTTCACGGTGTTTTTTAATAGCGTCAAGATACCACCCATTGCATGGCCTGATATTGGCTGTATCCCTGGAGTATGAAATGTACGATATCCGTCCACATAAAAGGGGGCTAATTCCCACGTTTCTTGTAAACAAATTATATCGTAGGTAGTGATGTATGGGAGCCATATTTGATCAGATTTTTGGGGACCGAGCCTGCAATATTCCATTCAATCATTGTTAACCAATCGTTTCCCACATTGGTTAGCGATGGGTTCACAATCCCCTCTCTATAACTATTGAAAATTGTGTTTTGGGGGGCCCCCTTCGTCATCTGTCAATCGCAGGCTTCCAAATCAGCCAACGGCAAAAAATGGTTGCTGGTTGGAATAGGGTTCGGTATTAGCCTCAGTGATGATTGATTATTCATTAAATGGGGGTGACTTGCCTGGTCCCTAACTCCCTTTCCCCAGGGAGTTTGAATTACAGGTTTATAAAAAAAATAAGCCCAAAGGTAGGGTGAATATCTGGGACACCAAAGAAGGGGCCTTATGTAGAAAGCTTAAAAGATTCCGGGCCATAGTGTGTGATTTAAAATTGAAAACAACACAGTCCCCCTTGAATTTCTTGTCAGAATTTCCCACCCAGCCCACCCTCCTTGCCATTATAATGCGTGTGAAAGCTTCTGACCACCCCTTCATGTGTTTACTAATCCAGTGATGAGCTTTTAAAATTAATTGTTTGGTGGATTCCTTTTGCAAGCCCTTCAGCTCCGGGGTATTGGCCAGGATGATCACAAAGGCACACGCTGCTGGCGGCAGGTATAGACTCGTATGGGGCCTAGGCCTAGGCCCAGAAAGACCATCTTGTCCTTCCCAGTCTGTATTTCGGAAACCTTCCAACCTAGATGATTGATTAGGAGGGCCTCGTGAAGAACTCTGTATTGGATCAGCCTCCATTGATGTAGTAACGTATGGAGGAGGGGTCGAGGAATTGGGTTATGGAGCAATTGAGGCGGTCTTAATGGTTCCCTCAGGCTCGGGCGACAGTTAAAACTCTTGGGGGGACTCGTAGCTTTTGGTAATCTGCTGCCTGACGTGTTGGAGACAATGATCGACGGGCACAGGCACGGGTCCAATCCCTCCAGAGCAGTGTCATTGGGGGTAGTTAAGGTAAAAAACCTGGCTGGTGGTTACTCTCTCTGGAAGGCTACCCCCTACCGTTTTGAATGAGGGTAAAATTGACCATATTCTAGAGAGTCTCTCTGAAACGGGCTGCAGGAGCTTTGTGATTATTTGTTCAACTCTAATGAGGATATCCACTGATCTGTTTGGGGGAGCGGGGTAAGGGCCATGTCCATGTTACTGCGTTTGCTCAGTCTCCCACCCTTTTTCTTCTTCATGGGCAGTTCTGTAGGTGATCTAATAGCTCTATTTGAGCGCGTGGAAGGTTTATTCAGGCCTTTATGGCGGGTAACGATTAAGGATTCAGCTGGAATGTCTGTATTTGTCACAGGATACTTCCCTGGAGTTTCCCAGAGGGCAGGTGGTAACAATGTAAGGCCGAACTCCCCCATGGAGAGCGTACGGGTGGTACTTTCAATCTTTTTCTCCAGAGTATCTGAAGCTCTTAACAGAAAGGAATCCAAGGTGTTAATGGACTCACCTCCATGGTCTGCTTGGACGGCCTTTCTTTTCCCCAGCTTTCGCTCTCTGCAAGCAGCTCTCGTTGAACACGCATTGGACGGGGGGCCCAGCCTCCTTCGGGCTCCGACGGGCGTGGACGGGCCTGCCCTTGGCCCAGGCTTTGCCCGGGCGTGTCCTGTGCGCGGGTTGGTGTCGCGCTTCAGTGTGCTCCTCTCGCAGGGGAAGACGGGAGATGAAGTCCCCCCTGCCTCATCACAGCAAGACTAATTCCGTCCTGGGGTGTTGTGCGGGATTTTTGCCGGCTACAGGGGGCGCGGGCTGGTGTCGCGCTTAAGTGCGTTTCTCTCACAGGGGGCGACGGGAGATGAAGTCCCCCCTGCCTCGTCACAGCAAGACTAATCCCCTCCTGGGGAGTTGGGCGGGATCGTTGGCAGCTCCAGGGGGCCGCGGGCTGGTGTCGCGCTTAAGTGCTCTCTTCTCGCAGGGGGAGATGGGAGATGATGTCCCCCCTGCCTCGTCACAGCAAGACTAATCCCCTCCTGGGGAGTTGTGCGGGATTGTTGGCGGCTAAATCAGAGGTGCCCCCTGAAAACCTACCAGCCCACTAGTGTGTGGCTGACTGGTCTGCACCAGCCTGCCACTTCCAGACATGTTTCTGACCCCTGAGGTGGAAGCCTTTTGCTCTCGGGAGTCAGAGACAAAGCCTGCTCTGGGTGGAGGTGCTTAACACCTACACCCAACCAGGAACAGAATTGAAAGGCAGTGAGCCTCAAAGGTTTCCCGTCCTTTGTCATACTGATCAGGGCCTCTCCAGCTAGTGGAAATTCCCGCACCCCTGACCAAGACCCACTTTTGGTGGCAAGATCTGCAGGAAAATTAGTAAGCACGGGGTGTGTGTCCCCTCTCAGCCAGGGCCACCCCTAAGGTGCCCTGAGCTGAAGTGGCACCCTCCTTTCAAAATCCTCCATATTGTTTTGGAGGATTCCAGCCAATAGGGTTAGGGGTATGCCCCCTCACAAGAGGGAGAGGACATACCAAGGGTGTAGGCACCCTAAAGGTAAGTAGCCCATTGGCTTCTACCTTCGAACTCCTGTAACGCCCCTAAATTGAGTATTTAGGGGCACCCCTGAACCTTAATCCTCAGAACAACGACCTTCAAAGAAGAGCCGTGCAGCAGCGAAGACTGAAGACATCAACTGACTTGGCCCCAGCCCTGCCTGTCTGCAGCCCTCAAAGACCCTGCTAAAGAAGAGCGGCTCGTCCCGCAGCCCAGCGACCTCCAGAGCCTGCCTTCTAAAAAGACTCCAAATCTCCTGTGGACAGTGGACCTGTCCAGAAGAAACACAACCTTAAAGACAAAGTGCTCTGCCTGCGGAACCACGAAACAGACTACCTCTGCATCCAACGACCATGGCCCGAGTTCCAGTGGCCCACCAGTCCAGCAAAGGTTTCCTAGTGTTTTAGAGCAAGAGTCCACTGTGGGTTGACCCCTGCCGGACTCCACGTCAACGCCTGCAGCCTCTGCACGACGACCCCCCAACTGCAACCTGCACCAGTAAGCTAATTTCCGATGTCAAAGGACGCTCATGCATCCTGAGCCCCTGGGACTTGGGGAGATCAACTGACGGTGTCCCGACACCCCAGCACATCCCAACTTAGCTGTAGGTTTATTTCGGCCAGCCTCCTGGCCTGAGCCTGCAGCCTTTTTCCAACTTTAAGATTCTCCATTTGTTTATGCATATGTTGGTGCTTTGTACCCGGCCACCCCTTACATGTAAGTAACACCACTTTGATTGCCCCCCTTCTCCATTGGATAACATTGACACCAGATCCTGAGTTTGACCTCTGCACCCAGCCGCCCCAGTGCCGCTAGTGGTGCAGTGAGGTCGCTTACCTGGACCTTGCCTGGTACTGATTCTTCCTCCAAAAGCTCAATATAGTAAACCGGTTACTTACCTGAATATTGCTGATAGTGTTTCCTCCCATAGGATAATGTATTTATTGAAAAAAGCACTAAGTGTCCACTTTTTACATTGACAAACAATGATATTGCAAAATGTATTTTACTGCAACAAAGTATCTTTGGTTCTATAAAATAAATATGCTGAAAGTAATATTTTTACAAACCATTGGTCTTGGATTTACTCACTGAGTGTTTGTAATCATTTCTTGCCTGTGTGTGTACAACAAATGCTTACCACTGCCCTCTGATAAGCCTAACTGCTCGCCCAAACTACCATAAAAGAGAGCATTAGTATTATCTACTTTAGCCTCTGTAAAATCTTTGGGCATCCACTGGACTCTGCACACTATACCTTACTTTGGTATAGTGTATACGGAGCTAGCTTCCTACAGTATGGTCCACTCCACTTTTCATGGAGAGCCCTAGGAGCCACAGGCTCCAAACCCCACACCTTCTGCAATGGCTGGAACTCAACCATAGCAGCCTTTTGGTCATACCATTGCTTTTGGAGCTCCTGGCTGGCCTCAAGGTTTTTTATTTGCTTTCTCCATGTATTCAGCCATCCTGGAGCAAAGGCCAATCACATAGTCCACTGTATCTTGTTTAGGTTCAACAAGAGGTCTCTCTCATCCTTCCTTCAAAAGGCACAATGGTACCTGACAGGATGACCAAACAGAAATTGAAATGGGGAGAACCCCACTCCCTTCTGTGGCACTTCCCTATAGGCGAAAAGCAGACATGGAAGTAAGACATCCCATCTCCTACTGAGTTTTTCAGGGAGTCCACCAATCATACCTTTCATGAGCTTGTTGAATCTTTCAACAAGGCCATTACACTAGGGATGGTAGGGGGTAGTGAACCGGTAGGTCACTCCACACTCCTTCCACATGTGTTTCAGGTAGCCAGACATGCAGTTTGTGCCTCTGTCTTACACCACCTTCTTAGGGAAGCTCACTCTAGTGAAGATCCCAATGAGGGCCCTAGCCACTGCAGGAGCAGTGATAGTCCTAAGGGGAATAGCCTCAGGATACCTGGTGGCATGATCCACTACTACCACAATATATGTTTTCTGATGCTGTAGGAGGGTCAAGCGGACCAACAATGGCAATCCCTACCCTCTCAAATGGAACCCAAACCACTAGAAGTGGAATTAAGGAGGGCTTTGGGTGGCCATCTATCTTGCCACTGGCTTGACACTTGGTTCAAACACTCCTTCACCTTCTGGTGCATCCCTGGCCAGCAGAAGTGGTTGACTAGCCTACGCCAGGTTTTGGTCTGGTCAAGTTGTCCAGCTAGAGGGATATCATGGCCCAAAGTGAGGAGGAAGTCCCTAAGCACCTGAGGCACTACCACTCTCCCAGTGGCACCAGGTTTGGGGTCTCTGGCCTCAGTGTAAAGGATTCCCTCCTCCCAATAGGTTCTGTGGGAACCACTGAAATCACCTCCTTCCTGTGCAGTAGCTTGCTGTCGCAGACTTAAAAAAGTGGGGCAAGTCCTCTGCACCTGGCACAGTTCTTCCCTAGAAGGACCCCCTGGGCCCAAAAGCTCAGCCTGGTAAGGCTGCAATTCCAGAGGCTCAGTTCCCACTGGGGCAGAAACTTCTTCCTCCTGAGAAGTGATTGGCGTCTGATTAGAAGCTGGTCCCCCAGTCTTCCTGCCTTTTCTATTCTCCAGACTCCAGCACCTCTTTTTCACTCTGGGCTCTGCTCTCTGGTTTTTACGCACACCCAGTGTGCGATTCCAAGCATTTCTTCATGCATTCTCAGTTCTGCCTCAGCCTGGGCTGCGTTTGAAGAACACATTGCTACCTCTTTCTTTCCAGCAACCCCTCCCTAGTCAAAGGACACCATCGCCATGGGATGGATTTTTGTCACATTGTCAGCATTGGTGACTGGATAGGTCCTAACAGGCAGATACTGTTCAGAGGACACCAGATGCTCTGCCACAAGCAGTGTTTCTCAATGCCTCGACCCTAACCCTATTAATAATAGGATGCTGTCTGTATTTTTGCATATTAGTGCGCCACTCAGCTAAGGTGGCTACATCCACATCCCCTACTAGAGTTGTCTCAGTGAGCTCCCTGACATGGCCAGTGCTCTCCTGAGATCCCATCTGTAGATTGGCAACTGCATTTACTGCAAGTGGACTAGAGGCATTTTTCTTGTTTTTACAGCCAGAGAATCCAGTTTGGTGCCCTGTGGTTCTACAGTCATGGCACCAAGCATTTTTGGGATCCCAGTTCTTTACCTGATACCCACCCTTTGGCTGTGAAGAGTCTCTGGGCCCTCCTTCCTGAACAGGTTTTTGGGGGCCTGGAGAAGACTCTTTGTGTTTAGAGTTACCCTCTTTCCCTTGGGGGGGCTTTTTGGCCTCTTTCTTTTGGTCTCACCCACCAGTGGTAGTTTTGGCCACCCCTGTCTTGACCCAGTGTTCTGCTTTCTTCCCCAACTCTTGAGGAGAAGGTAGACGTTGGTCTACCAGAAATTGATATAACTTCTCTTGGTAATGATTACTTAAAAATGCTCCTTTGTTATCAAATTATAAAGCCCTTCAAAGTCATGCACATTATAACCAGCTAACCAACCTCCTAGTGATTTCACTGAGTAGTCTACAAAATCTACCCAGGTTTGGCTCTGTGTTTTTCATGCCTCCCTGAACCGGATTATATACTCTTCAGTGGTGAATCCAAAGGCCTCAATCAGGGCAACCTTCATGAGATCATAAGATTCAGCATATTTCTCACTGAGAGTTAGGAGTCTATCACTGCACTTTCCGGAGAACATGTCCCACAGGATAGCACTCCACAGTTTCCTGTTGACCTGTCTGCTAAGGCAGGCCCTCTCAAAAGCAATAAACCACTTGGTGATATCATCACCCTCAAATAATTTTGGAACAATCCCTTTGGGGATTTTAGGGTCAAAAGAATCACTTTTCTCCCAATTTTTAATGTGCTGCCACCAGAGATGGATCCTAGGCCCAACTCTTTTCTCTATTTTTCTATAGCTAGGAGTTGAGCTTCTATAGCTGTCCTGGCTAGTCTTTCCAGAGCAAGCTCTTCATCTGGAAGTGCTCCTCAGTCTTGGGGGTTTGCATCATCACACCCATTATCTGTATTTTGATCTTCTGCAAGATCAGTGTCAACATCTGGATGCTCTTTGTCATACTCTGCAAAAAAGTCCTGGAACTGCAATTTGCTAGGGTTTGATCCAGTCTTGAGACCATATGTTTTACATAAGCCTCTAAGCTGTCTCATTAGTTGAGACAGGTAAGGTTGGAGGTTGAGCTCCTGCACCTGCTCTTCTGAAGTACTGTTCTAGTACACATTATTTTACTAAAGTAAGGTGTGGACTTTTAAATTAGTTGTACTAAAAGGGACCTAACCAGGGCCCTAACAATTATTTTTAAATTTCCAAAAATAGTCAATTTGCAAAATACAATTTAACTAAAGGCAATTTTGTGATTTCACCCGTGTGATCACTTTATCGTCAGAGTGGTACAGCAAACGCAAAGTCGCAGACCCCACCTCTGATCCACCAATGTAGGAAACCCACCTCTCTATATAGTGCACTACAATGGGGTACGCTGTGCAGAGAGGCCAAAGAAACCTTTATTGGTTTACAGATGTAAAAGTAGATAATACTAACACTCTATTTTGTGGTAGCGTGGGCGAGCAGTTAGGCTTATCAGAGGGTAGTGCTAAGCTTTTGTTGGACACACCAAGACAATAAATGATTACACACACTCAATGAATGAAGTCGAGACCAACCTAGAAAAATAGTACTTCTTTTTATATAAATATATAGACCAAGAACTTCGGGTACAAGGTAAATACTTTTCACAACATGATAATATCACAGTAAATTCAATATCTACAGTTGTGTGGAATTACGCACAATACATTTCCTATGGAAGGAAAAAGGCAATTGGAAAAAGCAATGCAGAACAGTGATTGTTGTGGTTACCATTTTGGAAATCGGAAGGTTCGGTACAAAGGTCCAAAGTGCCATCACCAAGTTCTCGGGAGCTTCCTGGATGTCTCGGGAAACAAGGCAAAAGGGGTCTCTCTAGCTGGTGCGCTACGAAGACAAGGGGCCACCTGCAAGAGTAAGGCAAAGGGGGACTTGGAGGCAAATCCGAGGGCTCTCAAGGGAATGTAGCGGTCGCAAGGGCCCTGGGGCCATGGGAGCACAGCTGGATTGAAGATGCCCCGGCCAAGCGGGCTGGGTGCAGTGAAGATGTGCAGCTGAGCAATGGCACGCAAAGAAGCACCTCACGGTCAGGGGCTGGCACCTTGGAGCGACGATTCTGGAGCTGCTGGGCCACTGCTGAGGTGGGTCTCCAGAGTCCTGAAGTCTCTCATCAGGTGCTGGCTCACTGTAAAGTTGGAGTCCACCTGGACTCGATTTTGAAGGTTTTTGCAGCAATGGGTCCGGTAACCCGGGTATTGGTGCCTTGCAGCTCCAGTGGGTTGTGGGGCCTCAAAACCTGGTGCAGAGGCCGAGCTGAACCTCCTGAGCAGGTGTACCTCTCACTGGTACTCAGAGACGTCGGTCGGGGTTGGGAGCTGAACGATGCTGGACCGGACTTTGCTGTTTTTGGTGCCTGCGGCTGCAGGGAAGTAGTACCTTTATCTCTAGGGAGTTCTTTGGTGATTTGCGAAGTGCTGATGACCCTCCGGGGTTTGTGGAGTCCACACAGTGACGAGACGAGCTGCGCTGGAGGATGGTGACTCGAGTTCTATGGCGGTAGGCAGGAGTTTGCACCCAAAGTCCACCATGAGGTCTGCAGTTCTCGGTCCAACAGCGTTTCTTTATTCATCGTCTTCTTGTGTCCATGGAATCTAAGTTCAGGGTCTGGGGATGCCACTAAATTTAGGGGTGTTTAAAAGGGAGTGACAGGTAGGGGCCAATGGGCCTCTCACCTGGGGTGTCCACACTCTCTATTATGCCCACCTCCTGTGGGAGGGGGACATAGCCCTAGCCCTGATTGGAGAAGTCTCACCATCTTCAAGATGGCGGGCACTGAAAAATGTGCTTCACCTCGCCTCCAGCACCTGAGGGGTGGAGTTGGCAGAGGAGGGCACACCTCCTATTCATTCTAAGTTTTCCCGTCTATCTTCCCACTAAACGGGGGTGAGGACAGGAGGGGAGGGGGGCTGCTTCTACTATCAGGAGAGGCTGGGGTCGTGTTTCAAAGGCGGCAAGGCCTTTGAAGCTTCCAGCACACAGATGGCTCTTCCTGACCGGGGGAAGATGTGAACACCTCCACCCTGGACAGGCTTTGTTCTCGACCTCTGAGCGTGCTGGCGCTCACCCCATGATGTCAGAACTCCGTCTGGTGGTGACTGGCTGGCTTAGACCAGTCGGTGACCACACTAAGGGTTGGCAGGTTTATGGGGACCCCTCTATGGGGTACTGTGTGGCCAATTTTTAATAAATCTGACACTGGAATCAGTGCAGGTTTATTAAGATGAGATGTTTGGTGCCAAACATCCCATAATACAGTGAAGCCATCATGGAGCTAGGGAACTCGTAAAGGATGAGTGTCCAGCCCATGTACTCTCAATGGCTTCCCTGTTCACTTACAAAATCCAGGAATCAACATGGATATTGCAGGGGCATATTTGCTCATGCGGATAGGTCCTTACAGGAGATATAATGCACCCTGCCTTAGGGCTATAAGGCCTGCCAGAGGGGTGCCTTACCTATATCCCATGCAGCGTCTGTGGGCATGGCACACAGGGATATTTGCCATATCGACTCTTCGGTTTTGTCTGCACCAAGGCACACAGTCTGCGATGGCAGGGTGCATAGCCTTGGTGAGGGGGACCCAAGGGTGGAATAATTCATGCTGCTACCCTGGGGGTCCCTCTTCAGTGCCAATACCCTAGGTACCAGGGGTACCATTTACTAGGAACTTACAAGGGGTACTGAAGGTTTGCCAATTGGGAAACAAAAGGTATAGTTTAGGGAAAGAGCTACAGGCACAGGGGACCAGGTTGGTAGGGACCCTGTGCAGTTCCAGTCGAAATTACATAATCTTCCAGGCAAAAAGTGGGGGCCAACCATGTCCAAAAGAGGCACTTTCCTACAGCTTTGAGGAATTTATTTACAATAGATGATTTAAATAATGATGGGTTGATCTGGCAGCCTCATGAGGGCAGGCAAGACTGAAAGGTGCCCTTGAGTGTGCCTAGTTGCCCTGCTGGGCAAGGGTCAAAATAAAAAGCAAAAGTTGAGAAAGGGAAGCAGCAAGAGGATCAATAGACCTTTCTGTACAATATTTTCCATATTTGTTCCACCGGCAGGTGTACATGGTCTTGGTGGAGAGCTGCCTGGCCGCCAAAATAACACTGCAAACTTCGGGAGGAAGGTTGAATGCTATCAACTGCTGCCGCTCAATCTCCACGCAAGAAGGCGTAGAGTTGACAGGTTCAGGTGGAGGACCCTCTCCTGCTGCTGCGACAGTAGTTCGTCCTGAAGGGCCAGTCGGATCGGAGGATCGATGCTCAATTGGAGAAGCATGGTATACCAGACTCTCCATGCCCAGTCCAAAGCCACAAGAATGACTTGGGCTTGTTGGCTCCTGATGTTCTTGAGCACTCTGGACAGGAGTGGTATGGGCCAAATGGCGTATAGGAGGCCTGAGCTCCACTCAAGTTGAAAAGCGTCTCAGAGCGAGGGTTGCCTTGAAAACTCCAGCGTGCAAAACTGCTGACATTGCGTGTTCTCTGTGGAGGTGAAAAGATCTAACCAAGGCTCTCCCCACTGTTGAAAGAGGCCTTGCGCCTCCTCCGGATGGAGACGCCATTAGTGATCGGCTAGGCATCGATGGCTGAGTCGTCCGCCCTCCCTGGCGTTCAGAGAATCTGCCAGGTGTTGAACCACCAGGGATATGCCCTGCTGTTTTAGCCATATCCAGAGACGCAGGGCCTGTTGAAAATGGGTCTACGATCCCATCCTACACTGTTTGTTGCTGTACCACATGGCGGTAGTGTTGTGCGTGAACACTTGAACCATCTATC
Organism: Calotriton arnoldi; assembly: GCA_963921515.1. Lineage (NCBI taxonomy): Eukaryota > Metazoa > Chordata > Amphibia > Caudata > Salamandridae > Calotriton > Calotriton arnoldi. Next base: position 276,243 of record CAWUFW010008240.1, on the reverse strand, counting down.
CCTTGATTGAAGGAAGAAAGGCTTTCAATGCCAAACAAATCGCTTGGACCTCCAGCAAGTTAACGTGGAATCCGAATTTCGTCTGAGAACAAGATCCTCTGATCTCCACCTCTCCCAGATGGCTGCCCCATCCCAGGAGTGACTGTCACTATTGTGTGATCTGGTTGGGGAAGGGAGTGGGGTCTACCTCTGACCCAATCGCGGTTGGTCAGCCACCACTGCAGATCTCGTGCAGTTTCCTCCGAGATCTGGACCATGTCGGAGAGATTTCCCTGATGTTGTGCCCACTGGAACTTCAGTCCCACTGAGGAGCCTGCACACACCATTTGGCATGTGTAACTAGCGTGACTGAGGAGGCCATGAGGCCCAGCAGCCTCATAGTCATTCTCACCGAAATCCAGTATAGAGGGTGAAATGTCAGTATCAAAGCCTGAATATACTGGACTCGCCGCTCGGGAGGATAGGCCAGAATCTGCACTGGGTCCAGAACAGCTCAGATGAAAGGAAGCATCTGAGAGGGAGTCAGGTGTGACTTTGGCACCTTGATGGTGAACCCCAGCAAATGCAGGAGGTTCGCCATAGTCTGGAGGTGGGAGATGACAGCCTGGGGCAAGCCCGTCTTCAACACCCAGTCGTCGAGATAAGGGAAGACTGACACCCCTGATTTGTGCAGATGAGCTGTGACCGCCACCCTCACCTTGGTGTTCACCTGAGGGGTGCTGGTAAGGCCAAAGGGGAGCACAATGAACTGCAAATGCTTGTGGTCTACCGTAAACCGCAGGCAGCGCCAATGAGCAGTCAGGACGGGAATGTGAAAATAGGCGTCCTTCAAGTCCAACACTACCACCCAGTGTCAAGGCAGACAACACCTGAGCCAGAGTGAGCATCTTGAACTTTTGCTTTCTGAGGAAGTAGTTGAGGGCTCTCAAATCTTGGATTGGATGAAGACCCTTTTCCGGGACCAGACGGTAGCGGAAATAACGACGACAGCCTACTTCTGGCGCCAGAACCCTCTCTACCGCTCCCTTGGCCAAGAGAGTCATGATTTCCTTGTGAAGTAAAGTTAGGTGATCCTCCGTCAGCCAGTCGTAAGATGGAGGCATGGAGGGAGGGAGTAGCCCCTTCGGACTATCTGGAGAACCCACCTGTCCAAAGTGATGTTCTGCCAGTGGTGGAGGTGATGGCTGATCCTGCCACCAACTGGCCGCCCATGATCTGGCAGGGCAAGACTAGGAGGGTTTGGAGGCTGAGGCTGCAGTGGGAGTTGGGGTCTGACCCAACCTCTGGCTGCCCAACACACGTGATTGGAACGAGCCGCACCCACAGCTGCATGGAGGTTGCTGAACTTGCGCGGTCTTGTGGCTGAGGGATGGCTGATGCGGCTGAAAGCCCGTCTGTAGCCAGGGGCGAAAGGCAGACTGGGGATGTGTGGCCACTGAGAGACCCAAGCACTTGGCTGTAGCCCGTGAGTCCTTAAAGCGCTTCAGGGCCATGTCTGTCTTGTCTCCGAAGGGACGAGTGCCATCAAAGGGCATGTCCATTAGAGAGGCCTGGACATCCCCTGAAAAGCCAGAAGTCCTCAACCAGGCATGGAGTCAAAGAGCCATCATCGATGAAATCGCTCTGCCCAGCGAGTCAGTCGTGTCGAGACCACAATGAATGGCGCACTTTGCTGCATCTCTCCCATCTGATACCACTTGGGAGAGGACGGCCCAGGCATCCTCTGGGACCTGTGGCAGCACTTGCGCAACCCTTTCCCACAGGGAGTGGAAGTAATGGCCCAATAAGCATGCAGTGTTCACCGACTGCAATGCAAGGCTGGTGGAAGAAAACATTTTCTTACCCCAACTGTCCAGCCTCCTGGATTTCGTTTTAGGGTGCGGAAGGGAACGCACCGTGAGAGTGAGAGAACTACCAAGCTCTCGGGAGTAGGGTGATTGGTGATGAAATTTGGGTCGCCCGGTGCAGGGCGATGGCAGCGGGCGATTGTCCTATTCACGCTGGGCTTGGACCAGGTTCTAAGTAGGACATCAGTTAAGGCCTCGCTGAAGGGCAGCAAGGGCTCCGAAGAGGAGTCACCTGGCTGCAGGACTTGTCAAGATATTTGTCTTGACCGCCACGGAAGGGAGCTGAAGGTCCAGGACCTCAGCTGTCCTTCGCAGCACAATAGTATATGATGCTCCTACCTCTGTAGCCATGGTAGGGGGAAAAAGCAGGCCAGAATCTGGAGAGGTATCCTGCCCCAGTGGCCTCACCCAGTTCCTCATACAAGCCCATTTCTTGGAAAGGTTGGTCTTGTAAAGGGTCTAGCGGTCCCTCCCAATCTTCCTCCATTCCTAGCCCTTCAAAATAAGGCTGAGGAAACGACTCAAGACCTAAGGGTTCTGTTGGTGCTGGTATTGGCGTTGGTAGGCGCCGATCTGGCCCTGGGTCGTCAGGGATTAGAACAGGTCTGTCACCGCCGGGAATCTCGGTGGAGGGGCCGGTGCTGGGGAAGGTCGCAATGGAATGATGGGTGTCGGTCCGGATCCATGGGAGGGTGGGGTCATCGGTGCTAGGGCCAGAGCCACGGGCGCGGAACCCGATAGAGCCCCCTCTGAGCCTCCAGGGCCCAAAGACGCGCAGGTAGTGTCAGGCCACCCAAATATAAGGCATATGGCATCATAAAATTCTATAAGCTGGGCAGGGGTCGCTCAGGGTCCCGGAAAAGCGGGGAAGCGCAGAGCTGACTGAGGTGCAGGCTCAGCAGAACAAGGCCTAGAATGCAGAGACTCCTCTGTCATGTCACTCGACAGACTGACGGGGAGAAGTCAAAGCACGCTCCGACTTTTTATGCTTCTTACCTGACCTACTCAATGACTTTGAGTGGGAGGACAAAGACTTAGGACTCCCGGAGGGGTGCCCAGACCATCCCCTAACCGGGACCGTGAACGAGACCTTTGAGATGAGCGATGTGGTGGCGAGCGCCAGGCTCAAGCAACTTTAGGGACTGCTTCCTCAAAGCTTTCGGAGCCATGGCCCGGCAGTCGGAGCACGACTTCGAGTCGTGGTTGCGCTCCAGGCACCAAAGGTAAACCAGGTGTGGGTCCATCACTGACATGGCGCGGTGACAGGCGCCGCACGGCTTGAAACCAGAAGTCTTCTTGAACATGATGGAAAAACCTACACACTAAAAAGGGGTCGACAAAGCATAGAAAAAAGCCTGTCAAAAAGTGACAGAGGGTAACTCTTTACGGATCTGCGCTGGCTGTCGCGGAAAGGAAAAACTGACGTCAGCGCGTCGAGGTGGTGCCTATATAGGTGACACGGACGTCACTACGGAGCGGATGACATCATGCGGAGCGGACCAATGCCACCTACTGGCGCACAGGGGTATAAGGAAAAGAAAAATCCTACGGATCCAGTCTGACGCCTGGGAAATTCAAAGCTAAGGAATCTGCGGCTAGATGTCTCTATCAGATATGCTGAGTAAAAATCAATGGATAGAGGTCCTTGTGCTGGCTTTCAAATAAACACAAAATCCTACAGACACAACCTAGCAATATAAAATAATCTTTATTCCTGTTGTGAACTGCGCATGCAAATGACCTAAGGCATCCTGGAGGAGATGAAGCCTCTTTACAACTTTAGCTGCTTCTTCATACAGCAACACAGCTTGCCACCAAAATCCCTAAAGCTAACAGATGTATAAGAATTTCTTAGCAAGCTTCTGCCCTATTAGAAGGAACAGGCTCAGATCAGACAGTAAATTATGTTTAATAGCCCTGTACTTTCTAGGTATCTGAAGAAAAGAACAGGGCAGTTGTTTACAATAATTAAGAACTGCACATCTCTCTCTCTCTCTCTCTCTATATATATATATATATATATATATATATATACACATAGCTCATGTCATAACTACACAATGTTCATTCAGCAAACTTTTACCATTTGTCTGAATAATAGCAGAATGTGTGTTAAAATCCCACTCTTACCTTTTTTTTATCTGCTATTATCAAATCCTAATGGGGTGAAAACATGTCTCCATTTTTCACATCATTGACCTGGTGTGGGAATGAACTGCTGGAATGACTAATACGAGTACTGAGAAATTCGATAGGCAGGGAGTTCAGAAAAACAATTTAAAGTTATGTGAAGAACAAGTTAATTATCTTTGGTGACGTTTTAATGGTAGAGACTTTTTAGCCACACATTCCTCATCTTTTGAATATTCCCAAGGCGTCAGACTGGATCTGGGAACCTTTTCATAGTACCTCTGTGCACTGGTAGGTGGCACCGTCCAGCTACGGACTGATGCAGTTCCGCTCCGGAAATGACTAGCAGGGCCTATAAAGGCACCACCTCAGTTGCTTTCGAGACTTCAGACAAGAACCCCCAAAAGCAAATCAATCTATCAGTGTGCAGATTCCTAGACGAGGGGAAATTATTAAAGGAGAGAGTCCAACCACAGAATGGGGAGGATGGGAGGGTGAGTATGGAATCTGCAGCTAGACAGAATCTCTACCAGAAAGAACGTTACCGAAGGTTAAGTAATCTTCTAGACACAGATATCTCATCTTTTCACTTGATGCCAAAGCAGTACCTTAAAGAGGAGGGCTCTGGATGGACTCAAACCAGGAAACCCTAAAGGGCCAAGCTAGCAAAGTGCCCTTCTCTGCGGAATTGGCTGTCCATACAAAAGTGCTTTGTAAACGTATGGAGAGATGCCCACGTAGCTGCCTGGCAGATATCTAGGGCATGGATGCCACATACTAACGCAGTAGGTGCTGCTTTGGCCCTGGTGGAATGGGCACACAGTTGTTCTGGAGGCTGCTTCTCCGCCAGTGCGAAACAGATTTTAATGCAGAGCAAGATCCAGCGTGAGATGGCACGCTTCTGAACAGCCTTGCCTTTTTTCGCTCCAGCAAACCCCACAAGAAGCTAATCGTCCACCTGGTGATCTTTGGAGCGATTGATGTAGAAACTGAGTGCTCTCCTAGGGTCCAAGCAATGGAGCCTCTCTTCCTCCTTAGAGGGGTGAGAGCGCCGACACAGTGATGGATTGGCCAAAGTGGAACAGTGTCGAACAAGTTACTAACCTTCGGTAACGCATTATCTGGTAGAGACATATCAAGCTGCAGAGTCCTTACCTTTGAATTCCCCAGGTGTCAGGCTGGATCCAGAAACTTTCAGGAGGCTCCGTTCATCTCCGCCGATTATTATGTGGCAGTCACCTTTATGGGTGCCAACCAGGCGCGCGGACGTCAGTTACTTTTCACTTTTCCACGCCAGAAGCGCAGAGCCATGAAGTGAAATGAATTGTGTGTGTCACAACTAGGTCCCTGAAAAGGGAACAACCCTAGCCCTATCACATGAGTCCGCAGAGCGGGAAGGCATGGGTGGGTCTGTAAGGAATCTGGAGCTAGATATTGTCTCTACCAGATAATGTGTTACCAAAGGTAAGTAACTTGTTCATCTGACAGAGACTTCTAGCTGTAGATTCCTTACCTTTGAATAGACACCCAAGCCAAACCATCCTGGCGGAGGGCTGAGGACAGATTTTCTACACTAACATGTCCTGCAGGACCGAACGGGCAAAATGCCTGTCCCTGTGGACCTACTGTCCAGACAGTAGTGCTTGGCAAACGTGTGCAGAGACGCTTACGTTGCTGCCTGGCAGATGTCCAGGATTGGGACACCCCGAGGCAATGCTGTGGTCGCAGTCTTCCCCTGGTAGAATAGGGCCGTAAGCCCTCAGGAGGCTGCTTCCTAGCCAGGTCATAGCAGATCTTAATGCAGATACTGACTGTTAGACTTGGCATCTTTTGGCGTGTTTCCCCTGAGTTTTTTGCTTTCTGACCTCTCGGTTTTTGACTCTGTATGTGCTGGCTTCGTGTTTCTGCGCACTTTTCTCACTGCTGATCAGTGGTAAAGTGCAAGTGCTCCTGTGGTAAAATGTGTTATGGATTGGTGTTTCCATGATTGGATCTTTGATTTACTTGTTAGTCCCCAGTAAAGTGCACTGAGTGTGCCAGGGCCTGTAAATCGAATGCTACTAGTGGGCCTGCAGCACTGATTGTGCCACCCACGTGAGTAGCCCTGAAAAGGTACCTCAGACCTGCCATTGCAGAGTCTGAGCGCAGTTTGTAACTGCCATGTCGACTTAACAGTGCACACACTGGCCGGTCCCTAACCTTCCCTTTTCTTGCATGTCAGACACCCCTCAGGTAGGCCTAAGGTACCCCTGTGGGCAGGGTGCAGTGTAAGTGAAAGGGGGACATGCCCTGGTGTGTGTGGCATGTCCTGATAGTGAATTACAGCCAATTTCGTTTTTCACTATTGCAAGGCTACCAGTTCCCCATAGGATAGAATGGGAGGTTTGTTTATAACATCTTATAAACATAACTGGCCCAGGGAATTCGGTAAGAAAATAGAATTTAGTATGCCTGAACTCAGAATCTAAAGATGCATCTTTTAGTGAAGGTGATTTTTACATTCTGTGTTTGAAAATACCACTTTTAGAAAGTAGGTATTTTCTTGCTCAGTCATCCCGTGTGCCTCTGCTGGAATGTGGATTGCCTGTCTGGGTTTTGGATGACAGAAGGCTGGGGGAGCAGGAGGGGCGCCAGATGGTCTAGGTAGGTCAGGAAAGGGCCGAAGAGACCTGGGTTACGATGGGGGAAAGGGGAGGATATTTCCTTGCACCTCAAAGGGCCTGCTCTGCCTCTGACAAATGCCGTCTCCACCTCCTGCCAGGAATTCACACCAGAGAAGGCAGAACTGGTCCTGACCGGGCACAGGCCCTCTTTGCCTAAGAGATCAAAGGATTTTTGGACATAAATGCTGGGTCCCAGACCCCTGAACTTTAGAACTCATCTGGACAAGAAGACTGCCAAGAAGAAGAGCCGGAGAAGCTGCAAAAAGGAACGACTGCTTTGCTGGGTGCTTTGCTGGGCTGACCTGCAGTGGCTGCTTTTGTCTTGGGTAGTGAAAGGCCTGGACTGGACTTTCTGCAACCTAAATTTGTGAGTCTCTCCAAGGGCTTGAGGTAGAGCTTGCCCCCTGTTCACGAAGTCTCAGGAACAGCAAAGACTTCAAGTTCTTCGACCCGCAGCACTGGGGACTGTGTGTTTTGTGCTGCAACCCGAAGAACACCAACTCGACGACGTCTACGACGCCACTGCCGACTCCGTGTCCTGAAGGCAACGCAGAGGGCACCGCCGCACCGCAACCCTGGTCTCACCGACGACGCCTGTTGACGCCGCCACCGAGCCGCTGCTTGCACCGCGACCTGTGGGCACCGCACTCCGCACCGCTTCACGCAAAGCTTTGGCACCGCAGAGGGCACCGCCGCAATGCGACCCTGGTCTCACCGACGACGCCTGTTGATGCCGCCACCGAGCCGCTGCTCGCACCGCGACCTGTGGGCATCGCACTCCGCACCGCCTGGCTTCACGAGGACGCCTTGGCCTGCCTGATGCCGCCACTCCCCGCCGAGATCAACGCCACTGCTTGCACCGTGGTTCGGGGGCACCGCTCGTAAGTTACACGACGCACCGCCCTCATCCCACACCGCAGCCTTGGCCTACTGACGCCATCGACTCCAGTTCGTCAGCCGACGACAGCGCTTCAGCAACGACAACGCCGCTGCTTGCACCGTGATCTGCCAACACCGTGACGAGCACCACCTTCATCTCGCACCGCGATCCTGGTCTCACCGACGACGCCATCTGACGCCGCCACCGAGCCGCTGCTCGCACCGCGACCTGAGGGCACCGCACGCCGCACCGCTGCACTTCGCACCGCAGCACCCGACGCCTGCCGACGCCAGCGCTCCTGACTCCATCAGAGAGGAGATCGACCTGCAACGCGTGTGACTTCGAGGGCCCCATCGCCCTGCATCTCTGAAAGGTACTTTTTGCGGGTCTTCCCGACACCGTAGCTGGCCTGCAACCCTGCGGTCAGCCAGAACTGTTTTGGATTTGTGTGTTTACGACGCCGTGGTAGCCCGGACGGCACTATCCACACAAGGAACTCTTTTTAATCAGCGTATTTTTGAATTGTGAACTTTCATGTATAGTATTGTGGTTCTTTATCGTTTTTGGTCTTGTTTTAATTATATAAAAATATTGGATATTTTTCTAAACTGGTGTGGTGTCCTTTTGTAGTGCGTACACTGTATTACTGTTGGTTATGTGCAAATGCTTTACACACTGCCTCTAAGATAGGCCTGGCTGCTCGTGCCAAGCTACCAAGGGGGTGAGCAGGGGTTATTTTAGAAGTGTAACTCCCTTATCCTGACTAGAGTGGTGATCTTTGCCTGGCTTTGGCCCGCGCCTAGCCTACCAAGAATCCCATTTCTAACATTGGTTGTCAGCAGTGAGGATAGGACTTGCGTTTGCACTTGACTTACAGTGATTGGTGTGCACTACTACCATATCGCAGACCATTACGTACCACATACTAACCCGTTTTCTTTTGGCCGATTTTTGTGATCTTGCCAGGTGAACTTTCTACTTCACCATGCCGGAATCAATAGCATCATCCGTTGCATCCATGGACATTGCCTTTGAGGAGGATAGGTTGGAGCTCTACACTGTGAGAGAATTGAAGTCCGTTTGCAAAACCTAAAAGTCCAAGTCAGAGGCCTCACTAGGAAGGACGAGCTACAAAAGGCGCTGAGGGCCTGGGTAGCAGCCAGAGACGCAAGTGGGCAATCTGGTGACCTTAGTGGAGAGGCGGGGGAGCCTAGTCCTAGGGTGGATGTGCTGTTGGGAGGGGGGAACCCTTCCGACCAGGCAGCAGTGGCCTGTCCCCAGAGGAGCTGGAGGACAGGCGGGAAGCAAGGAAGTTCGAGTTGGAGAAACTCAGGATGGAAAGTGAAAGGGAGGATAAAAGAATAGCCATGGAGGAAAGGAAGATGATCTTAGATCATGAGCGAAGTCTTAAAGAACTGGCGCTAAGGAATAGAGCCAGTTCAGATGGTGGCAGCAACTCACAAGACAGGCAGACAGAATTGTGCACATCCCTAAAAATGTAGGCAAAGAATTCAAAAAGGGGGATGACATACAACGGTGGTTTCAGGGGTACGAGGCAGCAATTCACAAGAATGGGGTCCCCGAGGAGAATTGGGGAGCAGGATTGTGGCCTCTCTTCCCAGAAGAAGCAAGGGATACGTTAATAGCTTTGGGTAAGGGGTATCACCTCACCTATCCAGACATGAAGGACGCCCTTCTCACTAAGTATGGTCTTACTCCTGAAAAGTACAGGGACCAGTTCAGGTCCAGTAAGAAGTCTGATGCCAACACTTGGTTGGAATGTGTGGATGTGTTTTGCCGGTCACTGGATGGCTGGGTGAAGGGCAGTAATGTGACAGATTTTCAGGGGCTCTACAATTTAATTGCATGGGAGCACTCGTCTAATCTATGTTTTGTAGATCTGCACCAGCACCTAGTTGATAGTAAGCTGACTGACTCCAGGAAGCTTGCTATGGAGGCGGACCGCTGGGTGAGTACCAGGGTCCACAAGAAAGCGTTTGGGGGAGACTCAGCCAAAGGTGGGCAGGGTCCCCAGCAGAAAAGTGGGGTGGACAAAGGTAAAACACAGGAGTTCTCTAAAGGGCCCCAAATTAACACCCAGGGTAAAGGTTCCCATCCCCCCGGAGATAAGAAGCCAGGGGTCTCATCAGGAAAGCCTGCTGAGACCGGCCCCCGCAGGTGTTTTGCATGTGACCAGGTGGGCCACATGAAGGGGGACCCCAAGTGTCCAAAGGGGGCTCAGCCACCCACCGGTGGGTAGTCCAAGGTGTTGGCTAGTGTAGCGCTTGGGGGGGAGGAGTACCCACAGGAGGATGGGGATCCCACAGAAATGACCCTGGTCTCACTAGGGGACAGTGAGATGGTCCCAGGACACCAGGTGCCCCCTAACACAAAGAAATACAGCACCTGGGTGACCATCAATGGGAAAAGGGTAGAGGCTCTCAGAGATACTGGAGCCAGTGTGACCTCAGTCCGGTGTCACCTGGTCTCTGAGGAGCAGGTAGTCCCAGGGGCATTCCACCAAGTAATTGCTGTAGACAATTCAGAGCGCCAGTGTCTGGTGGCGCAGGTTCCCTTCGAGTGGGGGGGGGGGGTCTCAGGTCCCTTGAGGGTGGTTGTGAGCCCTTCCATGCCTGTAGATTGTCTGCTAGGTATCGACCTGGAGCAGTCCTTATGGAAGGATGTTGAGCTCAGGTCTCACTTGGAGATGCTTGGGTTGCCAAAGTGGGCATGCGTGTCCACTCGGTCAATGGCAGCCAGAAAGGGTGATCAAGAGGACTTGGAGCCTGAAACAGTGGCCCAAGCCCCTGCCAAGAGAAAGGGAAGGGGCGCGGGAAACCGGCCCCTGAAGTTCCCACGGACCGGGAGGAGGCGGACCTTGAGGGGGACGTCCCGGTGCCTACCGGGGAACAGGTAGCTGAACTGGGGGACATCTCTGAGCTGACCCATTGGCATTAAGAAGGGGGTCCCACCAGGGAGGAATTCTGCAAGGAGCAGAAAGAGTGCCCTTCTCTGGAGGGTCTGCGGCGGCAGGCTGCAGACCAGGCAGCAGGTGATCAGTCCGGATCACATTGGATCTACTGGGAGAATGGTCTCCTGTACAGTGAGCCTAAGGTCGCTGAGCCTGGGTCAGCTCGTGTGCTGGTGGTACCCCAGCGCCGCAGGACCTTCCTACTGGGTCTGGCTCATGACGTGCCTTTGGCAGGACATTTGGGGCAGGCAAGACCATTGACAGGCTTGTCACCCACTTCTTCTGGCCCCAAATGCGAAGGCAGTCAGATGGACATTGCAGGTCTTGCCGAACTTGCCAGGCAAGTGGTAAGAGTGGGAGGAAGGTCAAAGCTCCTCTCCAGCCTTTTCCAGTTGTTGGAACACCCTTTGAAAGGGTAGGGATGGACATTGTGGGGCCACTGGATCCCAAGACAGCCCTGGGCAACAGGTACATCCTGGTCTTGGTGGACCATGCCACCCGGAGGCAATCCCTCTCAGGACAACGACAGCGCCAGTAGTGGGCCGGGCGTTAATGGGGATCTTTTCCCGCGTGGGGTTCCCCAGAGAGGTGGTTTCTGACAGAGGGACCAACTTCATATCCAAGTATATGACATCCCTGTGGAAGGAGTGTGGTGTATCCTATAAGTTCACCACACCTTACCACCCACAAGGTAACGGCCTGGTGGAGAGATTCAACCAGACCTTGAAGGGCATGATTAAGGGTCTAACAGAACCCATGAGGCGTAAGTGGAACGTCCTCTTGCCATGCCTTCTCTTTGCGTACAGGGAGGTGCCACAGACGTCGCTTGGGTTCAGTCCCTTTGAGCTCCTGTATGGTCACCCTGTGAGAGGACCTGTGAGTTTGGTCAAGGAAGGCTGGGAGGCGGCTGGGAGGCAGCTCCCAGGAAAACTCCCCAGGATGTGTTTAGTTACATGCTGGCCTTCAGAAACCAAACTGCCCGCTTCAGGAAACTCGCTCAGGCGAACCTGGAAGCAAGCCAGGAAGAAATGAAGAAGTGGTATGACCAGAATGCCAATCTGGTCGAATTTCAACATGGGCAGAAAGTGTGGGTCATGGCCCCCGTGGAACCTTGAGCCTTGCAGGACAAGTGGACTGGGCCATTTGAGGTGGTGGAGCGCAAAAGTGACGTCACCTACCTGGTGGATTTGCAGGCTCCAAGGAACCCTTTGAGGGTCCTCCACGTGAACCGCCTCAAACCCCACTTCGAGAGGTCCAAAGTGAGCATGCTCTTGGCGACAGATGATGGAACGGAAGAGGAAAGTGAACCTCTCCCTGACCTCCTGTCTACCAAGGAGCATGATGGGTCAGTGGAAGGTGTGATCCTCTCCCCTACACTGAGCCCAGAACAGCAGAGCGATTGTCACCAGTTGTTGGGACAGTTTGCCCCCCTGTTCTCCCTGACCCCAGGTGTCACTCACTGGTGTACCCATGACGTGGACACTGGTGACAGCCCTCCTGTGAAACACAAGATTTACAGGTTGACTGACCGGGTCAAGGCCAGCATTAAAGAGGAGGTCTCTAAGATGTTGGCGTTAGGGGTGATCGAGCCTTCCAACAGTCCTTGGGCCAGCCCAGTGGTCTTGGTCCCAAAGGCTGCTGTACCCGGTGCCGCTCCAGAACTACGGTTCTGTGTGGACTACCGTGGGCTCAATGCCGTCACCAGGACTGACGCACACACCATCCCCAGAGCTGATGAGCTCATTGATCGGTTGGGAGCTGCCAAGTTCCTCAGCACGTTTGATTTAACGTCTGGGTACTGGCAGATCGCCTTAACCGATGGGGCCAAGGAGAGGTCAGCATTTTCAACCCCAGAAGGACATTACCAGTTCCGGGTGATGCCCTTTGGGTTGAAGAATGCCCCTGCCACCTTCCAGAGGTTGGTCAACCAGGTGTTGGCTGGGCTGGAGGATTTCAGTGCCGCCTACCTGGATGACATCGCAGTGTTCAGTTCCAGCTGGGAAGAACACTTGCAGCACCTCGGTGAAGTGTTGAAGGCGCTGCGGAGGGCAGGCCTCACGATCAAGGCCAGTAAGTGCCAGATCGGGCAGGGTTCGGTGGTGTACTTGGGACACCAGGTAGGAAGCGGCCAGGTGGCGCCCCTAGAGCCCAAGATTGACACCATTCTGGCTTGGGAGCCCCCAAGACCCAGACAGAGGTGAGGGCCTTCCTAGGACTCACCGGGTACTACCGGAGGTTTGTGAAGGGGTATGGCACCATTGTTGCCCCCTTAACAGAGCTGACTTCCAGGAAGCAGCCCAAGAAGGTGATCTGGACTGAGTCCTGCCAGAAGGCTTTTGATGCCCTGAAGGCCGCCATGTGCACGGCCCCCGTGCTCAAGGCACCCAACTTCTCCAAGGAATTCGTTGTGCAGACTGACGCTTCAGAGCATGGAGTGGGAGCGGAGCTCTCACAACTGAACGAAGAGGGCCTAGACCAGCCTGTAGTCTTCCTTAGCCGGAGACTACTCCCCAGGGAGCAGAGGTGGAGTGCCATAGAAAGGGAAGCTTTCGCTGTGGTCTGGGCGCTGAAGAAGCTGAGGCCCTACCTGTTTGGGACTCACTTCCGGGTTCAGACAGACCACAGGCCCCTCAGATGGTTGATGCAAATGAGGGGTGAGAATCCGAAACTGCTGAGGTGGTCCATCTCCCTACAGGGAATGGACTTTACGGTGGAACACCGCCCTGGCACAGAACACGCCAATGCAGATGGTCTGTTCAGGTTCTTCCGCCTTAGTGAAGAGAACTCCCAGAAGGTTGGGACTTTCAGCTGGAGGGGACATGTGTTAGACTTGGCATTTTTTGGCGTGTTTTCCCTGAGTTTTTTGCTTTCTGACCTCTCGGTTTTTGACTCTGTATGTGCTGGCTTCGTGTTTCTGCGCACTTTTCTCACTGCTGATCAGTGGTAAAGTGCAAGTGCTCCGGTGGTAAAATGTGTTATGGATTGGTGTTTCCATGATTGGATCTTTGATTTACTTGTTATACCCCAGTAAAGTGCACTGAGTGTGCCAGGGCCTGTAAATCGAATGCTACTAGTGGGCCTGCAGCACTGATAGTGCCACCCACGTGAGTAGCCCTGAAAAGGTACCTCAGACCTGCCATTGCAGAGTCTGCGTGCAGTTTGTAGCTGCCATGTCGACTTGGCCAGTGCACACACTGGCCGGTCCCTAACCTTCCCTTTTCTTGCATGTCAGACACCCCTCAGGTAGGCCCAAGGTACCCCTGTGGGCAGGGTGCAGTGTAAGTGAAAGGGGGGACATGCCCTGGTGTGTCTGCATGTCCTGATAGTGAATTACAGCCAATTTCGTTTTTCACTATTGCAAGGCTACCAGTTCCCCATAGGATAGAATGGGAGGTTTGTTTATAACATCTTATAAACATAACTGGCCCAGGGAATTCGGTAAGAAAATAGAATTTAGTATGCCTGGACTCAGAATCTAAAGATGCATCTTTTAGTGAAGGTGATTTTTACATTCTGTGTTTGAAAATACCACTTTTAGAAAGTAGGTATTTTCTTGCTCAGTCATCCTGTGTGCCTCTGCTGGAATGTGGATTGCCTGTCTGGGTTTTGGATGACAGAAGGCTGGGGGAGCAGGAGGGGCGCCAGATGGTCTAGGTAGGTCAGGAAAGGGCTGAAGAGACCTGGGTTACGATGGGGGAAGGGGGAGGATATTTCCTTGCACCTCAAAGGGCCTGCTCTGCCTCTGACAAATGCCACCGCACTCCGCACGCCTCGCTTCATGCCAAAAATTTGGCACCGCAGAGGGCAACGCCGCACCACGACCCTGGTCTCACCGACGACACCTGTTGACGCCGCCACCGAGCCGCTGCTTGCACCACGACCTGTGGGCACCGCACTCCGCACAGCCTGGCTTCACGAGGACGCCTTGGCCTGCCTGACGCGCCACTTCCCGCCGAGATCGACGCCGCTGCTTGCACCGTGGTTCGGGGGCACCGCTCGTAAGTTACACAACGCACCGCCCTCATCCCACACCGCAGCCTTGGCCTACCGACGCCGGCGCCATCGACTCCAGTTCGTCAGCCGACGACAGCGCTTCAGCAACGACAACGCAGCTGCTTGCACCGTGATCTGCCAGCACCGTGACGAGCACTGCCTTCATCTCGCACCACGACCCTGGTCTCACCGACGACGCCATCTGACGCCGCCACCGAGCAGCTGCTCGCACCGCGACCTGAGGGCACCGCACGCCGCACCGCTGCACTTCGCACCGCAGCACCAGACGCCTGCCGACGTCAGCGCTCCTGACTCCATCAGAGAGGAGATCGACCTGCAACGCGTGTGACTTCGAGGGCCCCATCGCCCTGCATCTCTGAAAGGTACTGTTTGCGGGTCTTCCCGACACCGTAGCTGGCCTGCAACCCCGCGGTCAGCCAGAACTGTTTTGGATTTGTGTGTTCACAACGCCGTGGTAGCCCGGACGGCGCTATCCACACAAGGAACTCTTTTTAATTAGCGTATTTTTGAATTGTGAACTTTTAAGTATAGTATTGTGGTTCTTTATCGTTTTTGGTCTTGTTTTAATTATATAAAAATATTGGATATTTTTCTAAACTGGTGTGGTGTCCTTTTGTAGTGCGTACACTGTATTACTGTTGGTTATGTGCAAATGCTTTACACACTGCCTCTAAGATAGGCCTGGCTGCTCGTGCCAAGCTACCAAGGGGGTGAGCAGGAGTTATTTTAGAAGTGTAACTCCCTTATCCTGACTAGAGTGGTGGTTTTTGCCTGGCTTTGGCCCGCTCCCTAGCCTATCAAGAATCCCATTTCTAACACCGACCCAGCGCAAAATAGTCAGTTTCTGCACTGCCTGAACTTTTTTAGCTCCCACGTAACCCACAAAGAGTTGGTCGCCCACCTGGAACTCTTTTATGCGGTCAAGGTAGAACGACAACACTCTGTTTGGGTCCAGATGGTGGAGACGTTCCTCTTTGTTAGAGGGATGCAGGGGAGCAAAAAAGGTGGGCAGCTTGATCGGTTGACCCAGATGGAATGGGGGTCACCACTTTTGGTAAGAATGAAGCACCACCTTTTCCCCAAAAGTCATCACGTAGGAAGGCTTGCATGATAAAGCCTGCAATTCATTCCGGGCATATGTTATCGCCACCAGAAAGGCTGTCTTAATGGTAAGCAGCCAGAGGGGACAATTATGTAACGGCACACATAAGAAATATGAGGACCAAATTAAGGTCCCACTGCCGCACGACAAAGGGCGTTGGTGGAAATATATGTACAAGTCCTTTTAAGAACCTATTTACAATAGGGGGCTTGAATAAAGAGGGCTGGTCCACGTAGGAGGCTGGCTTAGTATATGGTGCCACTTATTTAAGTGATGCACCTTGCACTAATCCAGGCAACCCTTATGGTGATTTTAGTGGTCTTTGATAACTCTAGAAAACTCTCAAAGTGGTTGCTGTGCAGAGTAGCCTTCAGGCTTATCTTAAAGGAGTGTTAAGCAGCTTGTTTTACCAGTTTAATCATGTAGTGTAGGTTAAACGAAAAAGAACCACACAGTGTTTATATAAAAAGACTTCAATTTATTACACAACACTCACTAACATATTGGTATATCTCCTACCCGGAGATATCACCACAATACGCAAAAATATTTCAATTGCAATAAGTTAAGTAGCACAAAATATAGTGGTTTCCAGGGGGAGACCAAACCATATATTAGGAAAGTGGAATGCGAACTGCAAAGGAGGATGTGACTTGGACCAGAAGACCTAGCGGAGCCGGGGACACAAGGGACCACCCAAGGTAAGTACCCAGGAACCCCACGGAGGCTGTGTGCAGAGTGGAAACACAGCCGGGTACCCTATGGAAGTTAATGGAGAAGTTGCGGTTGCAGTTTTGCAGAAGAAGGACCCTTCCTAGAGGACCCAGAATAATTCCCTTGTAGGACGGAAGGTTGGAGAGCCATCCCACCCGTGAATGCCCACGGAACCAGGTTACCTACACCAGGGAAGCCAGGTGTTTAGGGGTGAAGAGACGTCGGAAACCTACGTAGACAACAATGGAAGACTTGGAAGAACATGCCTGTAGAGAAGAAGGTGAAGAAGTCTGATGGAATCCAAGGGTGGATTCTGGAAGTGAAGAACCTGCAAGCAGAGGGGAAAGAGTCTATGCCACTCAGGAGTGACCAGGAGGCACGGAATAGCAATGTCCACAGTGGTAGGACAGTTCAGAAGAGTTGACGGTGACCTTGTCGCTGCAGCTGTGAGGACCAGGTGACGCTGAGGAAGGCCTGGAGCCATGCACGAGCTGTCCCACATCGAATGTCGGTGACTACGTGGTCGGTGCCGGCGTCCGGCTGGAGCACCAACAAGACTTGGTAGCCGCAACTGGCGTGGAGAACGAAGAAGGAGCAACATTGGGACCAGGATGGTCCAAGGGACTCGCCAACAGCAGGAGATTCAGAGTAGGCCAGAGCAAGCAGGGGAGCCCACTGAAGTAGGAGAAGACCCTCAGGAGGACCCACAGGCCAAAGGCACAGGAATCACAAGAGGATCTCGAGCAGCTCACCAAGAATGAAGGCCCACGGTGCAGAGGATGCAGCGAGGACGCTGTACTTGGCAGGAAGTGATCCTGGAGGCTGGAGCTTCTTGTAGTCCGAAGATCTCTGGAGTGCAGAGCCAACAAGCCTTGGCAATGGCAAGTCGATGTGGTGCACAGGCATTTGGTCCCAGCGGATCCGACATGGGGTACTGACCTCAAAATTGCAGAAAGGACAGGTCAGGCCTCGAGGGTGTTGCAGAACCACCATCTGTGTTGCTGAGCCTCGGGAAGTCCTTAGTACGGCAGGAGCAGCAGACCAGTCAGCTTCGTTGCGGTGCCTGCAGATGCAGGGAAGTGACGCCTTCACTCCAAGGGAAATTACTTTGGGTGTACTTGATGCCCACAGGTCTGTTGAAGATCCTGGAAGAAGCATAGACGCAGACGACGAAGAAGACTTGCAGAACAGTGAGACCAGGAGCAGCAGGAGTCTTTCTTGGTGCAGTCTAGGTTTCAGGCGAAGTTAAGCGAAGGCCAAGTGTCCAGACAGTTGAAGAGTGACATGGTTTCAGTCTTGAGTCTTGTCCCCCAACGAATCTAAGGACCCACCCACAGGTAAACCCTTAAGTACCCTAGGGAAAGGGTTGGAACCACTCAGGGGTCCCTCCCAGAGGAGGGGCTGGACAAAGGGGAGGATACGCCCATATCCTTTGTCCAGTTTCGCGCCAGAGTGCGAGCCAAAGGCTCCATGAACTGGCTCAAATTGGAGTATGCAAGGAGGGCACCAAATGTGCCCTTTAAAATAGTCTGGTGGCACTGGCAAGCACCCCCACCCCAATACACTAAGTCCTGTTGTTGTGTAGTTCCTATATTACCTATATAGGATCTGCGCATTCGGATAACATAAACTGTGGGATTGGTGGCGGTCGGATTCCGTGCACCCCCGACGGATACGTTAGCCTGTCTGTATTATCTAGCTCACAGTGCCACTAGAGTCTCCTCTTATCGGGGAGAGAATAGTTCTTGGCAACCTCAGAACATGACAACCCTGATCCCTCAGAATCATGGAAACAATATACTACCTTTCGCTCAGTCACTCGTGCTCACTTAGTTTGCCTCAGAGAGTTACACAGAATAAACAGGCTGGGCGTTTCAATAAGTATTTATTGAACAGTTGTTATTCTAGTGTATAATAGATGAGCTGCAACAACCATTAGACAGTAGCAGAGATATATGATTAGCAATACTACGAAAGTAAAAGGATGGTACAGTTCTACCATCTTGCAGAAATCATGAATATATACATGTACACATGATAAAAGTGTGTACTCCTACGATGCCTCCCTAACTAGATGTACCTAAATGTACCTAGCATCTGTGTAGGTGTTATGCCAACAATCCCTCTAGGATCTAGTCCACCCCATTACCTGAGAGTTTAGAGAATGTGGGACCCCGTCCTGGTCTCGAGTTGGACACCCCGCGAGGGATGTTAGACCACTGCTAGCTGGATCTCTGCATGCAGGAACATCAGCGTCTCTGGTCAGTGTGTCAGCCGGGAAGTCACGGTCTCCTCTATCTTCCTAAGCAAGATGTGTTGTATATATACCCATAGGTCTCCCCAGGGGTCCTACCTTGCTGTGTTTCTGTGTCGGCCTAAAGGATGACGTTGGGCCTGAACTTTATACAGAGATATTATACAGGAGATGGTAATCCTACTGTTAGTCCTGCTGTGCTTCCAAGAAGCCTCATGCATAATGTATGAGAATCGAACCAGGGAAAAACCTGCGTTCTGAATGCAGTGTCATATCTAGGTAAAAGGTAAGAACCGTTATGTATGTAATGTAGGGACGGATGTAGGTGAAAGGTTGCGATGTTACCTGCGCCTATATAGGGTACCTATATGGAATATAACACCCACTCCTCTTCCGAATGGACAACATATGTAATCTAGTACTATACTACTAACATTACTAGATAGTGGTACGCACAAAGTTTATAAAAACATCTTTTTAAATAAAATGTTTAAAAACATCTAAAAAAATTTAAAAAAACATTAAAACGTTTTTAAAAAGTTTGTAAGCCCTAGCTCTAAAATGTCAGTTGATATAGTCCGGATCACAATAAGCATTATAAAGCCATGAATGCCCAAAAAATGAAAGGAATGTCAATTTAGTTCCATAGTTCCAAATTTGAGCTTGTTTAAAAAAGGATGAATTTTTCCCAGCACACGACGAACCAAATGAGTTCAAATGTTTGTGTCCTGGCTGGTAGACGCAACATTTTCGTTGCTTGCTTCCGCAGTAGACGGCCCCTGTAGCACCTCGCAGAGCACATCAATTGAGCACAGATGTTCCACGCAGTCCGCAGCCGGTGCTGGGGCAGCCTGTGCGCCATCCAAAGCCTGGGTGTCAGAGGAGGAGCCGGTGTTCATACCAACAGGTGCTGTTACTACCCGTGGGGACTCAAGGAATGCCGCCATCAACATTGGAATACGCTGAGGACACTGCAGAACATGGGCCTTTATCGGGTCCAGTAACGCATTCAGTAACGCATTCATGTCCGGTGGCGCACATGATGGTAGTGTCAAACAAAGGTCTAACACGCATTCTTCTCCGCAAAACAGGCATCGGAGGACAGGTAAGATGCAGTCTATCCAGACCGATCGAAATGACAGGAACCAAGATTCACTTAGATCTCTTAGGCGAGGCATGCCTAGAAGTTGTACCATGCGGTCACGGGATTTACACTTCTGGAGTGTCCTTTCCATTGCCTTGGTGACTGGGACGTCCATTGCGTAGCAAATAGAAAACAATCAGGATACCTGCTATTAGAAACAGGATCAGCAGAAGTCCTCCAAAGATGCTTCCGAACACGGAGTGTATGAAGTTTGGTATAACTCCAAGTACCGTCTGAAAGGTGCTCAGAAGTGCAGAAGCTATGGTCTTAAATAGGTGGACAATGCCTGTCGTATCAGACATGTTAAAGATACGATTTACCATTTCTGCGAAATGGAAAGGGCAGTTTGTATGAATGAGCGCCTGTAAATCTGCCGAAGACCTTGCAATCTGGAGATCAAAAGTCTCTCGAGCGGAGGTTAAGGGCACAGACTTCTGTAGAAGCATGGCTTTCATTCTGCTTAGAGTATCAAACCGTATTAAGGAAACATTCAGTGAAGGCCATAACGGCGCCTCCCTGATTGTATGTGTCGATGGAAACAATACTTGCATACAAGTAACCCTGGAACTCACGGTTACCAGATATGCGATGCCCGGGAGCATGCCACAGCAGCCTTGACTGTTCAGCATCAAGTAACTCCCATCTGAAAGTAGCCTGAACGCTGGAGTAATCACTGCAGCTGGGGCACCCTTCAAATGACAGGACAGGTTTGCTACAGAACTATTACAAGCTCTGTGCAACATTATATCCTGGCATATGAGTGATCCACTTAAAGCATTCTCGCAGTTTGTACCGCTCAGAAACACTTCTTGATCCCCACTCCGGCATCGAAATCTGTATGGTAATTCCCAAGATTCCTTAATGTATTCCCTACCCATTTCTTCATATCTGCCTGCCTGCTTTTGTTCAAGGCAATATTGAAACTGAAAAGTAGTGACCGGTAGAGTTATGTGGCCATGGATTAGCCATTCTGTAGACGGCGATTCTGCCACTGTGAATGTAATCTATCCAGTTTTTCGATACGCAGCATTGTATATTTTGCTCCCCTTTGTGCCATTTCTATCT
Organism: Calotriton arnoldi; assembly: GCA_963921515.1. Classification (NCBI taxonomy): domain Eukaryota; kingdom Metazoa; phylum Chordata; class Amphibia; order Caudata; family Salamandridae; genus Calotriton; species Calotriton arnoldi. The sequence goes on along the minus strand of CAWUFW010008240.1, from coordinate 255,459 downwards.
GTTTATCTGTTAGATTGTATTCAGAAAACAGAGACGTGCTGTTGATAAAACGCCAAGGCACGTAGCCTGCACGCAAAGATTGCAGCGTCCAGCTTAACAACGTAATAGAACGCAACTGTGATTGCCCGTGTTGTAATATGACCAAATCTTGTTCTAGTATGTCTATCGCAGAAGATACAATGTTGCCTAAGGAATATATCCTGGAGGTCAATGTAGTTCACCCACTGTCTACCACTGCTAGAGATTTTTCTAGATTTATACGGTCTATTTCCCGTAACCTCTCTGCGGCCTCTTGTTGGGATATTTTCCAAATTTCATTGTAGACAGCATAATAGAAACGTTTCTGACGTGGCTTCCTGGGATCCATCAAAAAATCCCTACGATCCACATCCTGTGACAGTAAGGATAAGTGTTGTTTCACCTGTGTGAGTGTTGAGGTTTTTAGCCAATCAAGACACAACTTCCCAACACTGTAGGATGTCACTACCCCTGGATGTTGTCTCTGTACATATCGTGGATCTGGCCTAGGGATACTAAACCCTTCAGTTTTTCCCATGAATCTTGTTTGACAACTATTTGTGTCTGTGGGCCAAATCAACCATTTTTTCCAATCGGGCCTGATCTGTTGTATTGTATAATGTCATCTACTGTAATTTGTTCCTGTGATGTTATGTTACCCTCTGTGTGTGATCGAGTCGGCAGTCGAGGTGTGTTCAAGTCTTTGTTCTTGGCTAGTCCAAGGCAAGACGTCTGTTGCACTGTCTCGTTCAAAAACATGATTTGTTGAGGGATGAGGCATGCTCTAAACAAAGCTTCTGTTCCCTGTACCTGCCATTCTCTAGTACCCCAGACTGATTTTAGGTCTATGGTGTCTTTCCATAAGTCGAAACCTTGTTCAGACAACTGGGCAATAAAAGCAGCAGAGTAAATCTGTTTGGTGTTTGTTAACATATTTTTCTGTGCTGATGTTGGTGCAACCCTATAATAATTTGAGGCTGGGTCAGACATATTAAACCCCGAAAAATATGGAAACTTCTGTGTAAATGTTTTTGAACTGCCTTTCGGCGGTGTTGGACAATGTTCCCACTGGTGGTATGTGAACACATTTCTAGGATTTGCAGATTTATGCAAAAAATGATGACCATAATGTTGATAACAATACATACTCTCAAAATCTGATGTGCTTTCCAATGTTTCACTATTAGAAAACTCAGCAGATTTTTCCAAATCAGATAACATGTTATTAGCAGTTTCAAAATCCCAATCATCGGAAAATGTACTTGAGGTAATATCATCACTCAATGATGTTTTAAATAAATGAGGAATTCTTAAAATTTCAGTAGGACCAAATATATCGAAATCAACCTTGTCCCACACTATACCATCAGGTATAGGAACTGCTGTAATGTTCACTGATGACAACTCTCTTTGTTCTCGATGAGATGATTGGTGTGGTTTCAAAAGTAAGTTCACATTTTGGGCTGCAGAGCTTTGTCAAAGGTATCTTCCATTAACAAGCATGCTAAAAACTATTACTAAGCCTACCCAGAAAAGAAAGAAAAGTATCCCGGTGATTATCCATAGTTCTACCCAGGGTGATACCAGGTAAGTCTTTTTAAGAAAGTGCATAAAGTCTTTAACTTGCTGTTTGCGTGATTTTTTGGCTGGCGTCGTTTCCGGTTCGCTTGGATCCAAAGAAAACGTATCAAAGTTTATGAAGTAGCCAGAAGCAGTTCGATCAATTGTTGGTATTGCATCAGGATTTGTAAAAAATCGTGCATTGCTCTTGTCGAGGCATGTTGATGTAGACATCTGTATTTGGTCTAATAGCGAGTTGTTTTGATTTTGAGTTTGGCTTTGAATTTGAACTTCAGGTTCAAGAGGAACGAGTTCCATAGCATTGTTGCTTAGTCCTTCATTCCGTGTTGGAGGCTCTTCGAACGTGATGAGTCTTTCCGTTTGAACTTCTTGGATTGTAGCGAGAGGAGGGCGTCTGCTACTTTGGAGTCCACGTGGCCTACTGCTTAGTATCGGCCACATAGTGTGGTTTGATTAGGTCAATTGAGACAAATCTTTTCTCCTTTTTTCCGGCAAGAGGCGGCAGAAGTACAGTTCTTGTTCCTTCAATTGCTAGGACCGGTACAGGCTTTCTGTATGATGGCCCAAATTCTTTCTTGTCCGCTATTTTCTCTCTGACCAGATCCCCGACTTTTGGGATCCAGACAGGCCTTGCCGTAACTGATTTGACTTCCCCAGTGGCGGTCTGCTTCAGGTGGACATTACTTTGTTGTGTCCTGGATTCATTTAGATCCTGTAAAACAGCCAAACGATCATGGATGTCAAAAGACTTTTCATCCGCCACTGTGCCTTCACAATCAAGATCAGGTACCCACATTCTTGTCCCAAATAGGACCTCCTATGGAGTGACAACCCCTAGAGAACTTCTTGGCATGTTAAGAGCACGCTGCACTCCATACAGATGTTTTACCCAACTTTCACCCGTGCCTAATACTCTAGCTGTTAAAGATTGCTTTAAGTCTCGGTTTTTTCTCTCCTCTACCGAATTTCCCTCAGGATGGTACGGAGATGAGTACCGCAATGCTACACCCAATCCTCGCATGGCCTCCTTGTAAGCCCGAGAGCTAAACGCAGGGCCCTGGTCAGAATGTAATATGCCAATTGCATATGTCCCTATAAAGACTCGCAAATCTTTTATAACAGTTTGAGCGTCAGCCGAGCGCTGGGGCCACACCCATAGGAATCTCGAGCAAGAATCCACTGCAACCATGATATACCTGTAAGCCCCATCTCTTTGTAAGGGGCCGCAGTGGTCCAAGTAAACACACGCTAGTGGTTTGTCAGATATTAATAATGGTGTCTGTGCTGGACATGTTACGGTGGAACCTTTCATCTGCTGGCAGATGTCGCATTTCAAGACATAGTCTTTAGTCTGCTTTGTTAATCCAGGCCACCAATAGCGTTGTTTGAATATACGACATTACATCGCGGTGTTTACACCGCGATATTAAACACCGCGATACCTTTACAACGCAGGCATTACAACGCAAGTTGTTACAACGACTTGCGTTGGAGGGCGCTGGACTTAGGAATAGTATGATTTACTATTCCAACTCCAGCCTACGTTACAGTAGGGAAGGTGTTGGAATAGTAAATTATACTATTCCTTAGCTGTAGTGAAAGAGCCACTCTTGTGGTTTGGCATCCTATGATGACCTTCAACTACCACCATTTTAATTGACTTTAGTGTGTTATTTTACCCTAGCCTGGATATATGAGACGGTCCTGCATATGCCTGCTTCTCTTCTTTCTTGTAATCTTGCTGTCTTTCAGTGAGAGCTGTCACGGAGTAGAACAGTCTTGCCAAGAACAGAAGGTGTGGGATGTGCATTTGAAGGCGGGAGAGGTGTGGAATGTCGAAGTGCAGTGTTGTGAGCGGTGGTGCACACATGTGCTCGGTGTTGTACATTGAGAGATAAAGTATGTGATGCTATAGGACATTGAGAGATAAAGTATGTGATGCTATAGGACATTGAGAGATAAAGTATGTGATGCTATATGCAGTTGTGCAGAAATGTGTATTGTGTTGTACAGTTCTGTAGAATGTGCAACTCTGCCTCGAAGTCAAAATACGGGAGCTTCGAGGGTGAGAGTTAATGGTGCGATGTCTCGAGTATTCCCCCTGCGCAGGGGTACCAGGCAGGGGTGCCCCCTGTCTCCCCTCCTCTTCGCCCTGGCCCTTGAGCCGCTGGCTCAATGGATTCGGAGGGATAGGTCTTTTTGGGGCCTGTCACTTTCTGATGAATGGGAGGAGCGTATATCTTTATACGCGGATGACATTGTCCTCTATATGGCCAGACCCTACAACTCAATAGCGCAGGCGCTCCATCTCTTCGAACTGTTTGGCAGCTACTCAGGATACAAGATAAACTGGGCCAAGTCATTGATATATCCTCTCTTGGGCCCCCCCCCACGTATTCCGACGAGGTGCCCTGCCTCAATCGTGAGTGAGAGGTTCAAATACTTGGGGGTTTACATCACCAGAGATAAGGCGGAGTTTGTAGCCAAAAATCTCGAGCCCCACCTGGCGCGACTGGGTTCAGACGTGAACCACTGGAGATCCCTGCCTCCCTCCCTTATGGGGCGGGCTGCGTTATTCAAGATGCTGGCTCTGCCGCGACTGCTATATATCCTACAAAACACACCATATCCGGTCCCTGGCGGGGTGTTCAGGTGCATATCCCAGGCACTGCAGACGCTGCTTTGGGAGGGTGGCAACCCGAGGATAGCGTTGCGTAAGCTCACAAGAGGGGTGTATGATGGGGGGCTGGCCCTCCCGGACGTCCAACTGTATTACTGGGCGTCCCAGTTGCAGGTGGTCAACGACTGGGTATACGCGGAGGGTTCAGAACCAGCCTATAGAATTGATAGGTATGCCATGCCGGGAGGCAACTGCGAACCACTGCTGTATGCCAGGAGACAGTGTAGGGATCTACCCTCGCACACAGGGGTCGTGCTTCAGTGCTGGAGGGAGGCCAATAAATTCCTCGGATGGGCGGGTTCCCTGACGGGTAGGACCCCACTTTGGCTAGGTGATCAGCTAGCGGAGGTGACAAGATTAACCGGCTTCAAGGGATGGAAGCTGATTGGAATTGAGTACTTGGGGGATGTGTGGAAAGGGAGTGCCCCTAGATCCTTCGATTATCTTAAAAAGAATACCAACTACACGACTCCCAACACTACCATTATCTGCGCCTTACCCATGCCCTGCGCTCCCACATACACACCGATGCCTCAATCCCGGAATACTCCCCTATGGAAGACAGGCTTCTCCTGGATCCCATTCTAGAGAAACCCATGTCTATGATTTACCGCAAGCTCATAAATAACATGCCTGACCCGTTGGTGTCCCTGCGAGAGAGGTGGGAGAGAGATGTTGGGGTCCTGGAAGACGAGGATTGGCAGGACGCCCTGCAAAGCCCTCGCGAAATCGCGATTCGAACTAGGTTCCACCTTGTACAATTAAAAATCCTGCACTGAGTGTACTATCCTCGAACCCACCTGTATTCCTGGGGGAAGAGTCTATCCCCCCTGTGTTTGAGGGGATGCCAAGGGGAGGGCACCTTTTACCATGTCCTGTGGGAGTGTCCGGAGATAGTGCCCTTCTGGACCAGGGTAGCTCGTACAATGGCAACAGTGGTGGGATCGCCGGTCCCGGTGGAGCCCCTTTGGCTATTACTTATGATCAAAGAGCCACAGACTGGTCCAGATACAATGAGATATGGCTGGCAATGGCAGCCGGGGTGGCGAAACGCAACATAGCCAGTTGTTGGGGGGCGCAGGCGCCCCCACAGTGGGACCAATGGCTGCGAGACCTGGACTGGTGTCAGAGAGCAGAGGAAACCATATACAAGTCCAGGGGCTGTGCCAAGAAATGGGAGAAAGCATGGGGGCCCTGGAGGAAATACCGAGCCACACAGGGGGGGGGGGTCAGGGGGTACAAGTGTAACCAGTCTATTATCTCGCCTTTCTTGCCTGGGAGTGTATGATGCACTGTTATTCTCCTTCTTGTCATACGAACACTGCTGTATTTTGAATGAGATCATGAGCAAAGTTAATAAAAAGAGTTTTTTTTAAAAAATACGGGAGCTTGGCCAGCCTCCATCTTGGCCTTGATGCAGACTGGCACAGCCAGCTCGGTTCTTTCTCATGAGAAGGGGGCGAGGTTTTCTAGAAGCTTCGCCTCACGTTGAGTAATGATATTTAAGCTAGGAGCCTTCGGGGGCCAGGTGGAAGTTCACCACAGAATAGACGTATTGCTGTGGAGGTGACGGAACTTGAGTCCTGGGCTGTTGAAGGGCTTCCCCAGCTTGAGTTGGCAAGGATGATGCAACTTCAATCGGTGAGGTGTTCCTAACCATTTTGTATATATTTTCTACTCTTTGCTATTTGTACATACTGCATTTTATTTCAATTGCTCATTTAATTGTTCATTGTAGTTAATTGATACTTGGGAATCTGCATTTATTGATATATTTGGCCTACCGTTTTAAACATTGCATTAATAAACTTGTGTGTGTTATTTTGAATGCACCAGAATTTGTCTTTTTGCCTCGCCTAATTGGGGTGCTGCGTCTTTTCCCCGCCTTAGGGGGGTGCTGCTCAAAGTATGTGTTCTAAGTGCACCTGAATTTGTTTTCTTGCCTCGCCTAAGGGGGTGCTGCGACTTTTGCCCGCCTTAGGGGGTGCTGTTCAAAGTGCATTATTTAAAGGTGCAGTGGTAAATTTGCCTCCCAAGTGGGAGTGCAGGGTTTGGGTGTGTCCTTCTAGTGAAAAGCACATTCATTACATCTTGGCGTCATTCTCACAGGATTCGAACGTTGAAATTAAAAGGGGAAAATGCTTTCTAAAATGCCTATGTTTGCGAATTCCCAGATACCAATTGAAATTCCTGGATGGGAGGTAGTCCCATATAGCGCATTAGCTTATGAGTGGGCTAATTGTGCTGGATTAAGTGAGAATTGGAGTGTGTGTTTAGCTGACGCTGAGCCAGCACAAGTGGTTGCGTGTTTGCAAAAAGTGCCTGTGAAGATAGGAGAAGAGCTTGCTACGTTAGGCAAAAGAGGCTGGATCCTTCTAAATGCTTATCGTATAATGCATGAAAAGTATGTACAGTTGCAGCGTGGGTTTGAAAAATTAGAGAAACAGTTTGTTGAAACCAAAAATACCTCTACGATGTTAACCTGTCAGAATAAGTTATTGCAAGATAAGTTGGAAACATACCAGACTGTGGCAGAAAAGGCTGCAGTTCGTATCGCTTTGAAAAAAAAGTTAAATATGTACCAAGCTTTGAAGCCGTTTGCTTTGACCAGCGATGAGTCATATGTGAAAAATGTGAACTTAAGAGAACGTGCCAGTTAATCTGCAGGCTTCACAGACGGTCTTAATTAATTATTTTGAGGATGTTACTCAGCCAGAAAGGAATGTGCAGGAAGATAGACAAACTAGTCTGTTAGCGACCGCTGGTTGCAAGTATAAATTAGACATGGCAGTGAATGATGAGTCTTGCTCTACATGGAAAAAAGCTATTTTGGAAAAAGAAATGGTTTTAAAAGCATGGTCAATTCAGAAAGGAGACAGTGAATTTGATGTGCCAGTTCAGGAGCAGTCTGAGATTTTTAGTTACTGTGAAGAACAGGGAAAGAAAAGTATACTGTTAAATTCAGATGCTGGACAAATACAGATGCTTTTGTGTTTTTGCGCATTGAAAGACACTGGGCAGAGGGCAATAGAACATAATGTGATTTATCCATGGGAGGAAGCCACTGTTATCAAGTGGCATATACAGACAGAGACTGCAGTTTTGCATGAACAGTTTGCGCAGGTCCCAATAGAAAGTCCAGGGGTGGAGTTTGTGGCACAGAATTCCCCAGTGAAGTGGCAGATTGTACTGCAAAGCGCAGCTACTGTGCATGACAGAACATTTAATTCCCTTACAGATGAAAAGGCTAAAATCTTGGAGACAGAGGTGGTGACACACAATTCAGATTTGGTGTGCATGACAAAATACGAGCACCTAGGAGATAAGGACCATACAAACAGGTGGGCAGAAAATGAAGGGATGAATATCCCCCTAGATTTACTCAGAACTGTGATTCTTTTGTGTCAGAATGCACAAGCCAGACCAGTCCCGGTGAAGGGCGAGTTGAAGAAAGGAAAATTACCAGAGCGGACAGAGCAGCTGGATTGCCTTGGGCTTCTGCCAATTGATAAAGGGAGCACGTATCCAGCAGTGAGTAGAGAAATAGTCAGGAAGGAGACTGCCCCAGCCCTTCTTACTGTGCAGGGAAAAAGAGTTTCACTCCAATACCAAGAATTCAGAGGCTAAAGTGTGGGTAGAATTCTCAGACAATTCCCCAGAGCCAGCAGTGAACCGTGCAGACAGGAATGATAATATTTGTGCCTTACAGGAAAACGTGCGCTTTTTGAAAAAGGTTTTTTGCAAGAAGAGTGATGCTTGTTTCTTTTCCAGGTCATCATACTGCGACGTGTTGGTGTGCTTGATGCCCGTGTCCCCTCCCCGTATGGGTGGGACCCTTCCCTTCCCCTCCCCTCTCCTCCCCCCCTCCCCTCAAGCCTGGAGTGATCACCGGACGATGCAAGCTGGCATCCTGTGGCTGAACGAACTAGACGGGGACCTACTTTGCCAAGACCGATGGACTGGTTAGTGGAGATAAAGTTAAATGCAAGAAGGCTGTGTGTCTTTCACACAGAAAGAAGGAGAACAACAAAAATGTGCTGCAATTGAAACTGTTTTATAAACCTGAAGTTAAAACAAAATGCGAGAAGGCTGTGTGTCTTTCACACAGAAGGACTGTTTGTTTAAAAGAAAAAAGAACGACAAATGTTCTGCATTTGGAGAAAAATGTTTTTTGAGTTAAAGAGTTGGGTTTTTTTTTGGCACAAAATATATAAGTTTGGCTGCTTCAACAGTAGTAGTTTCAGTATTAACCATTAGAGACATTAGGAGCATTACTGAGTTCAAAAGCTTGATTCATTTATTTTGTGTATCCATCAAACATTTATTCTTGCTGAGTATCCAGATATGCATGAGCTATTTTGACATGCTTTTATGATTTCACAGTATTATGCTTGTGCTTTCAGTTCAGCACATGAGTTTCTGCTTCAACATGTGCTTTATTAATAGTTTTTGTGCTTTTAGTTGTGAAATGAGGTTTTTACTTGTAGTTGTGTTTTCAATTAAGGAATGCAGTTTTTGTGCTTCCAATTAAGAAATGCAGTTTTTGTTCTTTCAGTTAAGAAATGTAGTTTTTGAATAGTTTTTGTGCTTTCAGTTAAGAAATGCAGTTCTTCAATCATAGTTGTGTTTTTCAGTTACGTCATGCTTTGGAGTGATTATCACATGCTTTTATGATTTCAGTGTTTTTCAAACATAGTTGTGCCTTCAGTTTAGTTTTGATGTAGGTCAATGGTGATAGTCAAAGGTCATGGGGTGGAATGTAGTGAAAGAGCCACTCTTGTGGTTTGGTACCCTATGATGACCTTCAACTACCACCATTTTAATTGACTTTAGTGTGTTATTTTACCCTAGCATGGATATATGAGACGGTCCTGCATATGCCTGCTTCTCTTCTTTCTTGTAATCTTGCGGTCTTTCAGTGAGAGCTGTCACGGAGTAGAACAGTCTTGCCAAGAACAGAAGATGTGGGATGTGCATTTGAAGGCGTGAGAGGGAGAGAGAGGTGTGGAATGTCGAAGTGCAGTGTTGTGAGCGGTGGTGCACACATGTGCTCGGTGTTGTACATTGAGAGATAAAGTATGTGATGCTATAGGACATTGAGAGATAAAGTATGTGATGCTATAAGCAGTTGTCCAGAAATGTGTATTGTGTTGTACAGTTCTGTAGAATGTGCAACTCTGCCTCGAAGTCAAAATACGGGAGCTTGGCCAGCCTCCGTCTTGGCCTTGACGCAGACTGGCACAGCCAGCTCGGTTCTTTCTCATGAGAAGGGGGCAAGGTTTTCTAGAAGCTTCGCTTCACGTTGGGTAATGATATTTAAGCTAGGAGCCTTCGGGGGCCAGGTGGAAGTTCACCACAGAATAGACGTATTGCTGTGGAGGTGACGGAACTTGAGTCCTGATTGAAACTCCTTCCTGGGCTGTTGAAGGGCTTCCCCAGCTTGAGTTGGCAAGGATGATGCAACTTCAATCGGTGAGGTGTTCCTAACCATTTTGTATATATTTTCTACTCTTTGCTATTTGTACATACTGCATTTTATTTCAATTGCTCATTTAATTGTTCATTGTAGTTAATTGATACTTGGGAATCTAAAGGGCCAAGCGGGCAAAGTGCCCTTCTCTGCGGAATTGGCTGTCCATACAAAAGTGCTTTGTAAACGTATGGAGAGATGCCCACGTAGCTGCCTGGCAGATATCTAGGGCATGGATGCCACATACTAACGCAGTAGGTGCTGCTTTGGCCCTGGTGGAATGGGCACACAGTTGTTCTGGAGGCTGCTTCTCCGCCAGTGCGAAACAGATTTTAATGCAGAGCAAGATCCAGCGTGAGATGGCACGCTTCTGAACAGCCTTGCCTTTTTCGCTCCAGCAAACCCCACAAGAAGCTAATCGTCCACCTGGTGATCTTTGGAGCGATTGATGTAGAAACTGAGTGCTCTCCTAGGGTCCAAGCAATGGAGCCTCTCTTCCTCCTTAGAGGGGTGAGAGCGCCGACAGAGTGATGGATTGGCCAACGTGGAACAGTGTCGAACAAGTTACTAACTTCCGTAACGCATTATCTGGTAGAGACAATATCTAGCTGCAGAGTCCTTACCTTTGAATTCCCCAGGTGTCAGGCTGGATCCAGAAACTTTCAGGAGGCTCCGTTCATCTCCGCCGATTATGATGTGGCAGTCACCTTTATGGGTGCCAACCAGGCGCGCGGGTGTCAGTTACTTTTCACTTTTCCACGCCAGAAGCGCAGAGCCATGAAGTGAAATGAATTGTGTGTGTCACAACTAGGTCCCTGAAAAGGGAACAACCCTAGCCCTATCACATGAGTCCGCAGAGAGGGAAGGCATGGGTGGGTCTGTAAGGAATCTGGAGCTAGATATTGTCTCAACCAGATAATGTGTTACCAAAGGTAAGTAACTTGTTCATCTGACAGAGACTTCTAGCTGTAGATTCCTTACCTTTGAATAGACACCCAAGCCAAACCATCCTGGCGGTGGGCTGAGGACAGATTTTCTACACTAACATGTCCTGCAGGACCGAACGGGCAAAATGCCTGTCCCTGTGGACCTACTGTCCAGACAGTAGTGCTTGGCAAACGTGTGCAGAGACGCTTAAGTTGCTGCCTGGCAGATGTCCAGGATTGGGACACCCCGAGGCAATGCTGTGGTCGCAGTCTTCCCCTGGTAGAATAGGGCCGTAAGCCCTCAGGAGGCTGCTTCCTAGCCAGGTCATAGCAGATCTTAATGCAGATACCGACCCAGCGCAAAATGGTCAGTTTCTGCACTGCCTGAACTTTTTTAGCTCCCACGTAACCCACAAAGAGTTGGTCGCCCACCTGGAACTCTTTTATGCGGTCAAGGTAGAACGACAACACTCTGTTTGGGTCCAGATGGTGGAGACGTTCCTCTTTGTTAGAGGGATGCAGGGGAGCAAAAAAGGTGGGCAGCTTGATCGGTTGACCCAGATGGAATGGGGGTCACCACTTTTGGTAAGAATGAAGCACCACCTTTTCCCCAAAAGTCATCACGTAGGAAGGCTTGCATGATAAAGCCTGCAATTCATTCCGGGCAGATGTTATCGCCACCAGAAAGGCTGTCTTAATGGTAAGCAGCCAGAGGGGACAATTATGTAACGGCACACATAAGAAATATGAGGACCAAATTAAGGTCCCACTGCCGCACGACAAAGGGCGTTGGTGGAAATATATGTACAAGTCCTTTTAAGAACCTATTTACAATAGGGGGCTTGAATAAAGAGGGCTGGTCCACGTAGGAGGCTGGCTTAGTATATGGTGCACACTTATTTAAGTGATGCACCTTGCACTAATCCAGGCAACCCTTATGGTGATTTTAGTGGTCTTTGATAACTCTAGAAAGCTCTCAAAGTGGTTGCTGTGCAGAGTAGCCTTCAGGCTTATCTTAAAGGAGTATTAAGCAGCTTGTTTTACCAGTTTAATCATGTAGTGTAGGTTAAATGAAAAAGAACCACACAGTGTTTATATAAAAAGACTTCTATTTATTACACAACACTCACTAACATATTGGTATATCTCCTACCCGGAGATATCACCACAATACGCAAAAATATTTCAATTGCAATAAGTTAAGTAGCACAAAATATAGTGGTTTCCAGGGGGAGACTAAACCATATATTAGGAAAGTGGAATGCGAACTGCAAAGGAGGACGTGACTTGGACCAGAAGACCTAGCGGAGCCGGGGACACAAGGGACCACCCAAGGTAAGTACCCAGGAACCCCACGGAGGCTGTGTGCAGAGTGGAAACACAGCCAGGTACCCTATGGAAGTCAATGGAGAAGTTGCGGTTGCAGTTTTGCAGAAGAAGGACCCTTCCTAGAGGACCCAGAAGAATTCCCTTGTAGGACGGAAGGTTGGAGAACCACCCCACCCGTGAATGCCCACGGAACCAGGTTACCTACACCAGGGAAGCCAGGTGTTTAGGGGTGAAGAGACGTCGGAAACCTCCGTAGACAACAATGGAAGACTTGGAAGAAAATGCCTGTAGAGAAGAAGGTGAAGAAGTCTGATGGAATCCAAGGGTGGATTCTGGAAGTGAAGAACCTGCAAGCAGAGGGGAAAGAGTCTATGCCACTCAGGAGTGACCAGGAGGCACGGAAGAGCAATGCCCACAGTGGTAGGACAGTTCAGAAGAGTTGACGGTGACCTTGTCGCTGCAGCTGTGAGGACCAGGTGACGCTGAGGAAGGCCTGGAGCCATGCACGAGCTGTCCCACATCGAATGTCGGTGACTACGTGGTCAGTGCCGGCGTCCGGCTGGAGCACCAACAAGCCTTGGTAGCCGCAACTGGCGTGGAGAACGAAGAAGGAGCAACATTGGGACCAGGATGGTCCAAGGGACTCACCAACAGCAGGAGATTCAGAGCAGGCCCGAGCAAGCAGGGGAGCCCACTGAAGTAGGAGAAGACCCTCAGGAGGACCCACAGGCCAAAGGCACAGGAATCACAAGAGGATCTCGAGCAGCTCACCAAGAATGAAGACCCACGGTGCAGAGGATGCAGCGAGGATGCTGTACCTGGCAGGAAGTGATCCTGGAGTCTGGAGCTTCTTGTAGTCCGAAGATCTCTGGAGTGCAGAGCCAACAAGCCTTGGCAATGGCAAGTCGATGTGGTGCACAGGCATTTGGTCCCAGCGGATCCGACATGGGGTACTGACCTCAAAATTGCAGAAAGGACAGGTCAGGCCTCGAGGGAGTTGCAGAACCACCATCTGTGTTGCTGAGCCTTGGGAAGTCCTTAGTACGGCAGGAGCAGCAGACCAGTCAGCTTCGTTGCGGTGCCTGCAGATGCAGGGAAGTGACTCCTTCACTCCAAGGGAAATTACTTTGGGTGTACTTGATGCCCACAGGTCTGTTGAAGATCCTGGAAGAAGCATAGACGCAGACGACAAAGAAGACTTGCAGAACAGTGAGACCAGGAGCAGCAGGAGTCTTTCTTGGTGCAGTCTAGGTTTCAGGCGAAGTTAAGTGAAGGCCAAGTGTCCAGACAGTTGAAGAGTGACATGGTTTCAGGCTTGAGTCTTGTCCCCCAACGAATCTAAGGACCCACCCACAGGTAAACCCTTAAGTATCCTAGGGAAAGGGTTGGAACCACTCAGGGGTCCCTCCCAGAGGAGGGGCTGGACAAAGGGGAGGATACGCCCATATCCTTTGTCCAGTTTCGCGCCAGAGTGCGAGCCAAAGGCTCCATGAACTGGCTCAAATTGGAGTATGCAAAGAGGGCACCAAATGTGCCCTTTAAAATAGTCTGGTGGCACTGGCAAGCACCCCCACCCCAATACACTAAGTCCTGTTGTCGTGTAGTTCCTATATTACCTATACAGGATCTGCGCATTCGGATAACAAACTATGGGATTGGTGGCGGACGGATTCCGTGCACCCCCACCGGATACGTTAGCCTGTCTGTATTAGCTAGCTCACAGTGCCACTAGAGTCTCCTCTTATCGGGGAGAGAATAGTTCTTGGCAACCTCAGAACATGACAACCCTGATCCCTCAGAATCATGGAAACAATATACTACCTTTCGCTCAGTCACTCGTGCTCACTTAGTTTGCCTCAGAGAGTTACACAGAATAAACAGGCTGGGCGTTTCAATAAGTATTTATTGAACAGTTGTTATTCTAGTGTATAATAGATGAGCTGCAACAACCATTAGACAGTAGCAGAGATATATGATTAGCAATACTACGAAAGTAAAAGGATGGTACAGTTCTACCATCTTGCAGAAATCATGAATATATACATGTACATAAAACACATGATAAAAGTGTGTACTCCTACGATGCCTCCCTAACTAGATGTACCTAAATGTACCACCTAGCATCTGTGTAGGTGTTATGCCAACAATCCCTCTAGGATCTAGTCCACCCCATTACCTGAGAGTTTAGAGAATGTGGGACCCCGTCCTGGTCTCGAGTTGGACACCCCGCGAGGGATGTTAGACCACTGCTAGCTGGAGCGTCTGCATGCAGGAACCTCAGCGTCTCTGGTCAGTGTGTCAGCCGGGAAGTCACGGTCTCCTCTATCTTCCTAAGCAAGATGTGTTGTATATATACCCATAGGTCTCCCCAGGGGTCCTACCTTGCTGTGTTTCTGTGTCGGCCTAAAGGATGACGTTGGGCCTGAACTTTATACAGAGATATTATACAGGAGATGGTAATCCTACTGTTTGTCCTGCTGTGCTTCCAAGAAGCCTCATGCATAATGTATGAGAATCGAACCAGGGAAAAACCCGCGTTCTGAATGCGGTGTCATATCTAGGTAAAAGGTCAGTGCCTAAGAACCGTTATGCATGTAATGTAGCGATGGATGTAGGTGAAAGGTTGCGATGTTACCTTCGCCTATATAGGGTACCTATATGGAATATAACACCCACTCCTCTTCCGAATGGACGACATATGTAATCTATTACTATACTACTAACATTACTAGATAGTGGTACGCACAAAGTTTCTAAAAACATCTTTTTAACTAAAATGTTTAAAAACATCTAAAAAATTTCTAAAAAAACTTTAAAACGTTTTTAAATAGTTTGTAAGCCCTAGCTCTAAAATGTCCGTTGATATAGTCCGGATCACAATAAGCATTATAAAGCCATGAATGCCCAAAAAATGAAAGGGATGTCAATTTAGTTCCATAGTTCCAAATTTGAGCTTGTTTAAAAAAGGGCGAATTTTTCCCAGCACACGACGAGCCAAATGAGTTCAAATGTTTGTGTCCTGGCTGGTAGACGCAACATTTTCGTTGCTTGCTTCCGTAGTAGACGGCCCCTGTAGCACCTCGCAGAGCACAGATGTTCCACGCAGTCCGCAGCCGGTGCTGGGGCAGCCTGTGCACCATCCAAAGCCTGGGTGTCAGAGGAGGAGCCGGTGTTCATACCAACAGGTGCTGTTACTACCCGTGGGGACTCAAGAAATGCCGCCATCAACATTGGAATACGCTGAGGACACTGCAGAACATGGGCCGTTATCGGGTCCAGTAACGCATTCAGTAACGCATTCATGTCCGGTGGCGCACATGATGGTAGTGTCAAACAAAGGTCTAACACGCATTCTTCTCCGCAAAACAGGCATCGGAGGACAGGTAAGATGCAGTCTATCTAGACCGGTCGAAATGACAGGAACCAAGATTCACTTAGATCTCTTAGGCGAGGCATGCCTAGAAGTTGTACCATGCGGTCACGGTATTTACACTCCAGGAGTGTCCTTTCCATTGCCTTGGTGACTGGGACGTCCATTGCGTAGCAAATAGAAAACAATCAGAATTCCTGCTATTAGAAACAGGATCAGCGGAAGTCCTCCAAAGATGCTTCCGAACACGGAGTGTATGAAGTTTGGTATAACTCCAAGTACCGTCTGAAAGGTGCTCAGAAGTGCAGAACCTATGGTCTTAAATAGGTGGACAATGCCTGTCGTATCAGACATGTTAAAGATACGATTTACCATTTCTGCAAAATGGAAAGGGCAGTTTGTATGAATGAGCGCCTGTATATCTGCCGAAGACCTTGCAATCTGGAGATCAAAAGTCTCTCGAGCGGAGGTTAAGGGCACAGACTTCTGTTGAAGCATGGCTTTCATTCTGCTTAGAGTATCAAACCGTATTAAGGAAACATTCAGTGAAGGCCATAACGGCGCCTCCCTGACTGTATGTGTCGGTGGAAACAATACTTGCATACAACAAGTAACCCTGGAACTCACGGTTACCAGATATGCGATGCCCGGGAGCATGCCACAGCAGCCTTGACTGTTCAGCATCAAGTAACTCCCATCTGAAAGTAGCCTGAACGCTGGAGTAATCACTGCAGCTGGGGCACCCTTCAAATGACAGGACAGGTTTGCTACAGAACTATTACAAGCTCTGTGCAACATTATATCCTGGCATATGAGTGATCCACTTAAAGCATTCTCGCAGTTTGTACTGCTCAGAAACACTTCTTGATCCCCACTCCGGCATCGAAATCTGTATGGTAATTCCCAAGATTCCTTAATGTATTCCCTACCCATTTCTTCATATCTGCCTGCCTGCTTTTGTTCAAGGCAATATTGAAACTGAAAAGTAGTGACCGGTAGAGTTATGTGGCCATGGATTAGCCATTCTGTAGACGGCGATTCTGCCACTGTGAATGGTAATCTATCCAGTTTTTCGATACGCAGCATTGTATATTTTGCTCCCCTTTGTGCCATTTCTATCCGTTTATCTGTTAGATTGTATTCAGAAAACAGAGACGTGCTGTTGATAAAACGCAAAGGCACGTAGCCTGCACGCAAAGATTGCAGCGTCCAGCTTAACAACGTAATAGAACGCAACTGTGATTGCCCGTGTTGTAATATGACCAAATCTTGTTCTAGTATGTCTATTGCAGAAGATACAATGTTGCCTAAGGAATATATCCTGGAGGTCAATGTAGTTCACCCATTGTCTACCACTGCTAGAGATTTTTCTAGATTTATACGGTCTATTTCCCGTAACCTCTCTGCGGCCTCTTGTTGGGATATTTTCCAAATTTCATTGTAGACAGCATAATAGAAACGTTTCTGACGTGGCTTCCTGGGATCCATTAAAAAATCCCTACGATCCACATCCTGTGACAGTAAGGATAAGTGTTGTTTCACCTGTGTGAGTGTTGAGGTTTTTAGCCAATCAAGGCACAACTTCCCAACACTGTAGGATGTCACTACCCCTGGATGTTGTCTCTGTACATATCGTGGATCTGGACTAGGGATACTAAACCCTTCAGTTTTTCCCATGAATCTTGTTGGACAACTATTCGTGTCTGTGGGCCAAATCAACCCTTTTTTCCAATCGGGGCCTGATCTGTTGTATTGTATAATGTCATCTACTGTAATTTGTTCCTGTGATGTTATGTTACCCTCGGTGTGTGATGGAGTCGGCAGTCGAGGTGTGTTCAAGTCTTTGTTCTTGGCTAGTCCAAGGCAAGACGTCTGTTGCACTGTCTCGTTCAAAAACATGATTTGTTGAGGGATGAGGCATGCTCTAAACAAAGCTTCTGTTCCCTGTACCTGCCATTCTCTAGTACCCCAGACTGATTTTAGGTCTATGGTGTCTTTCCATAAGTCGAAACCTTGTTCAGACAACTGGGCAATAAAAGCAGCAGAGTAAATCTGTTTGGTGTTTGTTAACATATTTTTCTGTGCTGATGTTGGTGCAACCCTATAATAATATGAGGCTGGGTCAGACATATTAAACCCCGAAAAATATGGAAACTTCTGTGTAAATGTTTTTGAACTGCCTTTCGGCGGTGTTGGACAATGTTCCCACTGGTGGTATGTGAACACATTTCTAGGATTTGCAGATTTATGCAAAAAATGATGACCATAATGTTGATAACAATACATACTCTCGAAATCTGATGTGCTTTCCAATGTTTCACTATTAGAAAACTCAGCAGATTTTTCCAAATCAGATAACATGTTATTAGCAGTTTCAAAATCCCAATCATCGGAAAATGTACTTGAGGTAATGATATCACTCAATGATGTTTTAAATAAATGAGGAATTCTTAAAATTTCAGTCGGACCAAATATATCGAAATCAACCTTGTCCCACACTATACCATCAGGTATAGGAACTGCTGTAATGTTCACTGATGACAACTCTCTTTGTTCTCGATGAGATGATTGGTGTGGTTTCAAAAGTAAGTTCACCTTTTGGGCTGTAGAGCTTTGTCGAAGGTATCTTCCATTAACAAGCATGCTAAAAACTATTACTAAGCCTACCCAGAAAAGAAAGAAAAGTATCCCGTGATTATCCATAGTTCTACCCAGGGTGACACCAGGTAAGTCTTTTTAAGAAAGTGCATAAAGTCTTTAACTTGCTGTTTGCGTGATTTTTTGGCTGGCGTCGTTTCCGGTTCGCTTGGATCCAAAGAAAACGTATCAAAGTTTATGAAGTAGCCAGAAGCAGTTCGATCAATTGTTGGTATTGCATCAGGATTTGTAGAAATCGTGCATTGCTCTTGTCGAGGCATGTTGATGTAGACATCTGTATTTGGTCTAATAGCGAGTTGTTTTTGATTTTGAGTTTGGCTTTGAATTTGAACTTCAGGTTCAAGAGGAACGAGTTCCATAGCATTGTTGCTTAGTCCTTCATTCCGTGTTGGAGGCTCTTCGAACGTGATGAGTCTTTCCGTTTGAACTTCTTGGATTGTAGCGAGAGGAGGGCGTCTGCTACTTTGGAGTCCACGTGGCCTACTGCTTAGTATCGGCCACATAGTGTGGTTTGATTAGGTGAATTGAGACAAATCTTTTCTCCTTTTTTCCGCCAAGAGGCGGCAGAAGTACAGTTCTTGTTCCTTCAATTGCTAGGACCGGTACAGGCTTTCTGTATGATGGCCCAAATTCTTTCTTGCCCGCTATTTTCTCTCTGACCAGATCCCCGACTTTTGGGATCCAGACAGGCCTTGCCGTAACTGATTTGACTTCCCCAGTGGCGGTCTGCTTCAGGTGGACATTACTTTGTTGTGTCCTGGATTCATTTAGATCCTGTAAAACAGCCAAACGATCATGGATGTCAAAAGGCTTTTCATCCGCCACTGTGCCTTCACAATCAAGATCAGGTACCCACATTCTTGTCCCAAATAGGACCTCATATGGAGTGACACCCCCTAGAGAACTTCTTGGCATGTTGTTAAGAGCACGCTGCACTCCATACAGATGTTTACCCAACTTTCACCCGTGCCTAATACTCTAGCTGTTAAAGATTGCTTTAAGTCTCGGTTTTTTCTCTCCACTACCGAATTTCCCTCGGGATGGTACGGAGATGAGTACCGCAATGCTACACCCAATCCTCGCATGGCCTCCTTGTAAGCCCGAGAGCTAAACGCAGGGCCCTGGTCAGAACGTAATGTGCCAATTGCATATGTCCCTATAAAGACTCGCAAATCTTTTATAACAGTTTGAGCGTCAGCCGGCGCTGGGGCCACACCCATAGGAATCTCGAGCAGGAATCCACTGCAACCATGATATACCTGTAAGCCCCATCTCTTTGTAAGGGGCCGCAGTGGTCCAAGTAAACACACGCTAGTGGTTTGTCAGATATTAATAATGGTGTCTGTGCTGGACATGTTACGGTGGAACCTTTCATCTGCTGGCAGATGTCGCATTTCAAGACATAGTCTTTAGTCTGCTTTGTTAATCCAGGCCACCAATAGCGTTGTTTGAATATACGAAGTTACATCACGGTGTTTACACCGCGATACCTTTACAACGCAGGCATTACAACGCAAGTTGTTACAACGACTTGCGTTGGAGGGCGCTGGACTTAGGAATAGTATGATTTACTATTCCAACTCCAGCCTACGTTACAGTAGGGAAGGTGTTGGAATAGTAAATCATACTATTCCTTAGCTGTAGTGAAAGAGCCACTCTTATGGTTTGGCATCCTATGATGACCTTCAACTACCACCATTTTAATTGACTTTAGTGTGTTATTTTACCCTAGCCTGGATATGAGACGGTCCTGCATATGCCTGCTTCTCTTCTTTCTTGTAATCTTGCTGTCTTTCAGTGAGAGCTGTCACGGAGTAGAACAGTCTTGCCAAGAACAGAAGATGTGGGATGTGCATTTGAAGGCGGGAGAGAGAGGTGTGGAATGTCGAAGTGCAGTGTTGTGAGCGGTGGTGCACACATGTGCTCAGTGTTGTACATTGAGAGATAAAGTATGTGATGCTATAGGACATTGAGAGATAAAGTATGTGATGCTATATGCAGTTGTGCAGAAATGTGTATTGTGTTGTACAGTTCTGTAGAATGTGCAACTCTGCCTCGAAGTCAAAATACGGGAGCTTGGCCAGCCTCCGTCTTGGCCTTGACGCAGACTGGCACAGCCAGCTCGGTTCTTTCCCATGAGAAGGGGGCGAGGTTTTCTAGATGCTTCGCCTCACGTTGAGTAATGATATTTAAGCTAGGAGCCTTCGGGGGGCCAGGTGGAAGTTCACCACAGAATAGACGTATTGCTGTGGAGGTGACGGAACTTGAGTCCTGATTGAAACTCCTTCCTGGGCTGTTGAAGGGCTTCCCCAGCTTGAGTTGGCAAGGATGATGCAACTTCAATCGGTGAGGTGTTCCTAACCATTTTGTATATATTTTCTACTCTTTGCTATTTGTACATATTGCATTTTATTTCAATTGCTCATTTAATTGTTCATTGTAGTTAATTGATACTTGGGAATCTGCATTTACTGATATATTTGGCCTCACCGTTTTAAACATTGCATTAATAAACTTGTGTGTGTTATTTTGAATGCACCAGAATTTGTCTTTTGCCTCGCCTAAGGGGTGCTGCGTCTTTTCCCCGCCTTAGGGGGTGCTGCTCAAAGTATATGTTCTAAGTGCACCTGAATTTGTTTTCTTGCCTCGCCTAAAGGGGTGCTGCGACTTTTCCCCGCCTTAGGGGCTGCTGCTCAAAGTGCATTGTTTAAAGGTGCAGTGGTAAATTTGCCTCCCAAGTGGGAGTGCAGGGTTTGGGTATGTCCTTTTAGTGAAAAGCACATTCATTACATCTTGGCGTCATTCTCACAGGATTCGAACGTTGAAATTAAAAGGGGAAAATGCTTTCTAAAATGCCTATGTTTGCGGATTCCCAGATACCAATTGAAATTCCTGGATGGGAGGTAGTCCCATATAGCTCATTAGCTTATGAGTGGGCTAATTGTGCTGGATTAAGTGAGAATTGGAGTGTGTGTTTAGCTGACGCTGAGCCAGCACAAGTGGTTGCGTGTTTGCAAAAAGTGCCTGTGAAGATAGGAGAAGAGCTTGCTACGTTAGGCAAAAGAGGCTGGATCCTTCAAAATGCTTATCGTATAATGCATGAAAAGTATGTACAGTTGCAGCGTGGGTTTGAAAAATTAGAGAAACAGTTTGTTGAAACCAAAAATACCTCTACGATGTTAACATGTCGGAATAAGTTATTGCAAGATAAGTTGGAAACATACCAGACTGTGGCAGAAAAGGCTGCAGTTCGTATCGCTTTGGAAAAAAAGTTAAATATGTACCAAGCTTTGAAGCCGTTTGCTTTGACCAGCGATGAGTCATATGTGAAAAATGTGAACTTAAGAGAACGTGCCAGTTAATCTGCAGGCTTCACAGACGGTCTTAATTAATTCTTTTGAGGATGTTACTCAGCCAGAAAGGAATGTGCAGGAAGATAGACAAACCAGTCTGTTAGCGACCGCTGGTTGCAAGTATAAATTAGACATGGCAGTGAATCATGAGTCTTGCTCTACATGGAATAAAGCTATTTTGGAAAAAGAAATGGTTTTAAAAGCATGGTCAATTCAGAAAGGAGACAGTGAATTTGATGTGCCAGTTCAGGAGCAGTCTGAGATTTTTAGTTACTGTGAAGAACAGGGAAAGAAAAGTATACTGTTAAATTCAGATGCTGGACAAATACAGATGCTTTTGTGTTTTTGCGCATTGAAAGACGCTGGGCAGAGGGCAATAGAACATAATGTGATTTATCCATGGGAGGAAGCCACTGTTATCAAGTGGCATATACAGACAGAGACTGCAGTTTTGCATGAACAGTTTGCGCAGGTCCCAATAGAAACTCCAGGGGTGGAGTTTGAGACACAGAATTCCCCAGTGAAGTGGCAGATTGTACTGCAAAGCGCAGCTACTGTGCATGACAGAACATTTAATTCCCTTACAGATGAAAAGGCTAAAATCTTGGAGACAGAGGTGGTGACACACAATTCAGATTTGGTGTGCATGACAAAATACGAGCACCTAGGAGATAAGGACCATACAAACAGGTGGGCAGAAAATGAAGGGATGAATATCCCCCTAGATTTACTCAGAACTGTGATTCTTTTGTGTCAGAATGCACAAGCCAGACCAGTCCCGGTGAAGGGCGAGTTGAAGAAAGGAAAATTACCAGAGCAGACAGAGCAGCTGGATTGCCTTGGGCTTCTGCCAATTGATAAAGGGAGCACGTATCCAGCAGTGAGTGGAGAAATAGTCAGGAAGGAGACTGCCCCAGCCCTTCTTACTGTGCAGGGAAAAAGAGTTTCACTCCAATACCAAGAATTCAGAGGCTAAAGTGTGGGTAGAATTCTCAGACAATTCCCCAGAGCCAGCAGTGAACCGTGCAGACAGGAATGATAATATTTGTGCCTTACAGGAAAACGTGCGCTTTTTGAAAAAGGTTTTTTGCAAGAAGAGTGATGCTTGTTTCTTTTCCAGGTCATCATACTGCGACGTGTTGGTGTGCTTGATGCCCGTGTCCCCTCCCCGTATGGGTGGGACCCTTCCCTTCCCTTCCCCTCCCCTCAAGCCTGGAGTGATCACCGGACGATGCAAGCTGGCATCCTGTGGCTGAACGAACTAGACGGGGACCTACTTTGCCAAGACCGATGAACTGTTTAGTGGAGATAAAGTTAAATGCGAGAAGGCTGTGTGTCTTTCACACAGAAGGACTGTTTGTTTAAAAGAAAAAAGAACGACAAAAATGTTCTGCATTTGGAGAAAAATGTTTTTTGAGTTAAAGAGTTGTTGTTTTTTTTGGCACAAAATATATAAGTTTGGCTGCTTCAACAGTAGTAGTTTCAGTATTAACCATTAGAGACATTAGGAGCATTACTGAGTTCAAAAGCTTGATTCATTTATTTTGTGTATCCATCAAACATTTATTCTTGCTGAGTATCCAGATATGCATGAGCTATTTTGACATGCTTTTATGATTTCACATTATTATCCTTGTGCTTTCAGTTCAGCACATGAGTTTCTGCTTCAACATGTGCTTTATTAATAGTTTTTGTGCTTTTAGTTGTGAAATGAGGTTTTTTACTTGTAGTTGTGTTTTCAATTAAGGAATGCAGTTTTTGTGCTTCCAATTAAGAAATGCAGTTTTTGTTCTTTCAGTTAAGAAATTTAGTTTTTGAATAGTTTTTGTGCTTTCAGTTAAGAAATGCAGTTCTTCAATCATAGTTGTGTTTTTCAGTTACGTCATGCTTTGGATTGATTATCACATGCTTTTATGATTTCAGTGTTTTTCAAATATAGTTGTGCCTTCAGTTCAGTTTTGATATAGGTCAATGGTGATAGTCAAAGGTCATGGGGTGTATGTAGTGAAAGAGCCACTCTTGTGGTTTGGCACCCTATGATGACCTTCAACTACCAATAAGACAACAAGGAGGGACTACGGGCCACTTGAGTAGGTCCAGCATACAGGCCCACGGAACTACAACAAGAAAAGGTATGCTGTTCCTAAAGGAGTCCTACAGAACATTGGGTGCAAGGAAAAACAAGTGGGTGCTCATAGAGATCGAAGAAAATCTTTTCTCCTTTCAGAAAAAGACCCTCACACACCCAGCCAGCTAGGTGTCATGCTTCATCACTGGGTCTGCTCCTTATCGGGTCGGCGCTGCAATACCCGATCGGCGCCCGTGATGGGGCCTTCTTGGCGGAGATCTTTTTCTTAGCCGTAGGGTGAAGTGCGAGTGAGGGCCCTAATGAGTGTAGATGTGAAAAGTGTGTAATGTGTGCTATCTAAAACAGGAAATAGTGATCCATCCAAAACTATTTTAATGACAAAGGTCACTATCCTGATTAAAAACCAGTAAGAGGCGCACGCGTCTGCTCAAGGATTGCAGAGTTGTGCGCTCAAACTCAGGCCAACATGTTTCTTGCCTACTGTTAAGTTAACGGCAATTCTTCAGGACCAATTCTTAAATAATCTACACTTTATGGTCGGTGGTCTGTTCATTTACACAATATAGTGACCACCCATACAGCACCCTATAAAGTGGTACCTGTTAATCAAATCCAATGCCTGTAGGAGAGAAGAATCGTAAAGGTTTAAAAACATCATTCAACAGTAGTCTGCAATTCAAACTACGTACCAAGCTCATAGAGTATAACCAAGTTGTTGCAATACTGAAAAAACATTTGTGAATGATGAGCATGCTTCACACATCATGGTGTATGTGATCATGCATGTGGCGAGAATAAACAAAATCTAAGGATAAAAATTAGAAGTAGCAAGGGATATGCAAAGGAACAATGTAAAACATCGATGTAAAGGTCGATGTAAAACAGTACACTCACCCAACTAGGGTCATGTCAATGCCTCAAGGTGTCACAGCAGGTGTAAACACTGTCAGATTCAGTGTCCTAATAAAGGATTTGTTTTCTTGCCTCGCCTAAGGGGGTGCTGCGACTTTTCCCCGCCTTAGGGGGTGCTGCTCAAAGTGCATTATTTAAAGGTGCAGTGGTAAATTTGCCTCCCAGGTGGGAGTGCAGGGTTTGGGTGTGTCCTTTTAGTGAAAAGCACATTCATTACATTAGCTTAGAGCGCCATCCAGCGCAAGTCATTGTAATGACTTGCGTTGTAATACCCGCGTTGTAAAGGTATTGCGGTGCAAACACCGCGATGTAACCGATGTTTCTCGCGTTGTTTCAACAAAGAAACAGTCCTGCATGGGCAGAACCGATCCCTTCGTGTGCTGCTAGAATTAAACCTTACCTATGATCCATGTTTGGAATTACTCTATCCCCCACTCCAGGAATCTGAGCAAATGGAATGTTATTGGCATCTAACTTGTAGGAGTACTTGAGTGGAAACCTTTTTGGTACTGCTCCACTGTTTTTGTGGGTTGCATTAAATAGCTAGCATAATCTCACCGTTTATTCTCGTTTTAGAACAAGTGATTGCAGCTACGGAAGCCGTGCGTACAGCCTCCTTTGCAGCTTCATCAGCCAATGAATTCCCTTCAACGTGAACGCCATCACGCTTGGTCACTCAGTGTATGTATCACGTGAGCCCTTGGTAGTTCGGTTTTCAACTCCACTACCTGTTCCCATAGCATTTTATGCTTAATTGTGCCACCTTTTGCATCTTTGAACCCGTTTTGAACCCAGTACTGCAAATATTCATTGTATGACTGCACACAGTAAAAGGAATCGCACACAATTAGTGTGGGGGATACTCGATCCGTATTTACTAGTGCCAGTATCAGCGCTTTTAACTCTGCCAACTGCGCCGTGCAGTCTCCTAGGGACAGCGTCTTTGTGCAACTTGGGTGGAACTTTCCATCTCGCATGCGACATTTGACGATTGCGCATGCTGCGCTATATTGTTGCTTACTCCCTATGGCGAGTTGAGCAGATCCGTCAGTGTAAATTATATATTCATACTGATCTAGAGGCATTATTTCGTTTGGTAGAGGATATTCTTGTTCGTATTGCAGGAATGCTTGTGTCTTTAAATTTGGGTCGTACCTGTATTCTACATCTGTTGCAGTGAGAGAATTAGCCCATTGTATCCATCTCGGATGTAAAGCTTTAGCATTAGGAACGCTCGCCTTTGTCGCAGCCTCTAAGGCTGGAACTGGAGTCACTACTATTATT
Organism: Calotriton arnoldi; assembly: GCA_963921515.1. Classification (NCBI taxonomy): domain Eukaryota; kingdom Metazoa; phylum Chordata; class Amphibia; order Caudata; family Salamandridae; genus Calotriton; species Calotriton arnoldi. Next base: position 229,789 of record CAWUFW010008240.1, on the reverse strand, counting down.
CGTTTCCCCTGAGCCAGTGCTCTTTCTCTCACTACAGCAGTCTGTACTGCTGTCAGAATCTTTTCTGTGGATGTGAAGCGCATCTCAGCATTTGTGTACAAATGTGATTTGTATGCAATTGGTACTGTCTCACCTTCATTATATGTTAGCTAGGTGTACCCAGATTGACCCGCAACTATACGGATCACCAGGTTGCGTACGTTTACGCATGTCTGTAAGTGTTTGAAAGCTATCATGTCAGCTTGTAAGGAACGAAGTGTATCTGTATGTTTCTGTGTCCATTGTTTTACTGAAAAATCAGGTTTTATTAAATCGTAGAAAGGTTTCACTCTTGCTGCGTAATCCAAAAAGTAAGTTCGACCAAAATTTAGGAATCCCAGGATTGATTGTAAATTTTTTAATGATTTTGAAGGTTGGAGCAGAGCGCATTTTTCTAAAAAATTGGCTGCTAGGCTTTTCCCTTCACTTGAAAGCTCATATCCTAAAAACAGGACACTGAGATGGGCAATTTTTGATTTTTTAAAGTTGAATTTGTAGCACTCAGATGCAAATCCCAAAATTATGGTATTGACTCTGTTCAAGTGCTCCTCTAGGTCATCGTCCGTTAGATAAATATCATCCACATAGGACAATGCCTCTTCATCCAATTTTTGAAGTAACTCAGTTACTCTGGCCGAAAACAACCCCGGGCTGTTCTTATACCCCTGGGGGAGTCGAAAACAAATTGACGCTGGGACCCTAGCGCTGACAAGGCTGTTAGATACCTGCTTTCAGCCGCTATATTTTGGCAGAAAAATCCATTTGAGATATCAAGTGTTGTTTTATATTTTTTCCGCACAATGTTATTCATTAATGCGGCACTGTGTGCATTTTGGACTGCAAATGTCTTAGTGCAAGTGTTTAAATGTCTATAATCTAAAACTAGACGATATGTGTTGTCAGGTTTCATGACAGGAAACAAAGGATTGTTCATTGGTGAGGCGCAAGTTTCAATCACCCCTTGGTATTCAAGTTGATCTAAGATCTCCCTGACCTGTTTTTAGGTCGAGCCTAGCGCAGCGCGCATGCGCTGGTCTGCGAGGCTTCTTCTAAGTACTTTAAACTACTCTGTGTGGGTCTGACTCCCCCCACGCATGTGGTTGGCTTTTGCGTGTGTCTTTCAAAAATGAAAGCACGCTAAAGGCGGGCGCATGTCCCACCTCTTTTTAATGTTCACTCCCACAGCGTTTTGATCTCGAGAGCGAGCAGCGGCGCGCAGGGCGGCAGCTGCCTTCCTCGTGGGTCAGGTTACCGTGCTTTCTTTTTCGCTTGCAATCTGACTGAATGTCCAGTGCTGTATGCCTTTCACAGACCGCGTCTTCCCTTCGACTCGTTGTCTCCTTTTTACAAACACCATCTAGGCACGATACTCTCTACCCCAACCCTCCCGGAATTTTAGGGCACAACTTCAGACTGACTGATTCCGCCCTTAACCTACATACCTTCCACAGATACTACAATAACATGTGACTGGCTGCGCAGTGCAGCCAACGTGCCTCTTATTGCCACAACAATATGCTCCGATTGACTTTCCACAACATAACAAGCTTTTAATTGGCTGGGCAAGCGACGGACTCTTCCCTACTCCTTCACAGGCACAAACAGGACACCAGTGACGTGGCGCCAGTGCTAAATGACTTTTCTGTGCCAATAACAGCCCTTCGAACGTTTGGCGTTGATGACAAAGGCTAAAGATTTATTTTCACAATAATACATGCGCTTAAATTTGTGCACGCAATGACAACAATTTCCTTCATTTTTATGATTATTATGTTTAATTTTCGTACTATTAGTCCTCCGTATATAGACATCGTACATCCTAACATTAAAATGTAATGGAAGAGGTAAAATTGATGTTTTATGCACGGGCAGATTAAGTGATTTGCCCAGAATCACCGGATGTTGAGCCGGCCTCGGGACTGACAAATGATTCACCATCGTTGTCTCCTTTTTACAAACACCATCTAGGCACAATACTCTCTAACCCAACCCTCCCTCTACAACATACCTTAAAAACATTGCCAATAGCTCTCACTAAACACTTATAACGTCCCAAAGGCGAGACCTATTGGCTATGCCAATGCTTGTTTAGCTTCTTGCTTTATTAGATACTGCCTCTGTGCAGTTGGAGTATTTTTTAAAGGAATTATGTGGTGGGTTGAATCCTCACCCCATCCAACATGGTTTTTGTATAATGCCGGAGCCTGGGCTACCGCCCACTTCTGCGCATATGTGTGTTGCAAGTGCCTGGGAATATGGTCTGAGAATGCCGGAAGAATTACCGTTTCTCCTTTAGGGCAATCCATGACGAATGCTGGCGGCCAATCTTGTTCAGCTAATAAAATATCATAGCCAAACGTCAGGTTCTCCCAAAAAGACCTCTCACTGTTCTACATTTGTCCCCTCCATTTGGAGCGTTATTTCATATACTTTATGTGGGACGCTTACCCTAGTATCGGGTGTTTCCACCATGATATAATCATTCAAGTCCGCTGTCACCAGAAATTCCATCAGGTTCGGGCGAGCTATTGTTATTTTTGCTGCACTGTCTGGCATCGTCAGAGCCCGTTCAGTAGTCGAGTCCTCAGAATTCTGGGCATGTCTGATCTTTAGACCTGCAACCTTCTTTTTGAACTGTGGCTTTTGCTTCTCTTCTTTTTTAGAAGTGTAATCTTGAGCGTGCTGCTGGTCTCTGGACTTTGTACGCTCTTCTTGTCTGTCTGACCGTCCTTCCCTCTCGGAGTTTTTCGATGAACCCTGAAGGAACGAGAGAAACGTGTATCAGTATCCTGATACCTGTCAGGTTTCCTAATATTATCCCTATTGCTGAGGTTATACCTCTTTTCGGAGGGCTCCTGTGGAGGAGATCTACCTCTGGATTGAGATCTATTTTCTTTAAAGTTTTGTTGTTTTTTATTGTCCCACTTCTTCTTAGTTGAAGCAGGTGTCTGCTTGGAAGTGTCCTTTTCAGGACTGCCCATCAGTTGTGGTTTTAAAGCTTTCCCACCCAAACTGTCTCTGCCTAATTCTGCATACGCAGTTTCAATTATTTTGGGTAGTTCGTGTTCCTGTTCTAAAGGATCGAACTCCCTCAGGCGTTGGCGGATGGCCACTGAAGCTGCTTCCCCCTTAATGTTAGCTAGTATTATGGCTGATACCTGGGCATAGTTACCTAGTAACTTCATCCCTAAGTTTAGGGCAGGTTTTGCTCCGTACTCATTTTGTATCTGCCTCAATACATCAGGTAGTACTGCTAATGACGGGATACCATCAGTTCTGGTATAAATGGCAGCAAATACTGTACCTCCAAGTGGTACAATCCTCTAATTGTGGTGTTATCCCCATGGGCAAACAGATTGTTAGCATTCTGTGTTTTTCATAAGGGGTAGTATTCGGGAATACTGCCTCTAGCTGCGTTATTTTCTGAGCTACCCAGAATGGTATTTGTTCACGTTTTGTGGGCATTTTACCCATCACTGCGTGTAATGTTTGTGGTGTAATTTTAGTTGCTGTACCCTGAATTTGAGTTCTATTTGTTGCAACTATTGCTGGTTGGACTGTAAGTGTCCTCATGATGAATTGCGTCAAGTTTCTGTATATTTTAATTAAATCTTTATGTTGTATGAGTAAGTCTCCTGGTGGCATTGTGTCAATGTCAGGATGTGGTGTGTAGGCCGCCAATATTGGCCATGTTGCCCCTTCTCTTCCGAGCGGGCCGAGTCTTACTCTTCTTCTTATGTGGGGTAGGGCGCCTTTAAACCAGTATAAATGTTCCTGGTACGTGAGCGGAACCTCTATATCCTCGAACGGATAATATTCCGCTGGTGCATCTCCTTCCGTGTAGGAGTGAAATGTTTTTGTTCTTGCATTTGCTGCTGGGAATGTAACCCACGAATAAAATACCTCTGTTTTGTTTGATTCGTGTGCCTCAATCACGAAAACTACTATGCCACCCCTAGCTGATAAACCATGCGCAAGTAGTTTCAGGGTGACTGTATTTCTAAAGTTTGGTGCAATTTGTATTTGCCTGCATCGTCCTCGTCTGTGAGGAGCAGAGTCTAATTCTTCGTTATTTCTATCTTCAGTCATTTTGTAAAGAAGAAGTTTTTCAAGGGAACTAAGATAAGGTGTTTTTGCACAATTTAGGAACAATGTGTCCTTCAAGCTTGATTAACCAACAGCCAATAAATATGATTTTTTAGCCTACTGAGCTGTGGCGGAGTTTGTGCCCACCCACTCCAGACGTCTCTGGTGTTTTGTGAGTAGGGGTCTCTGAGAATAGTAAAACTGAACTACTCAGATTCTACTGTTAAATAAGTACCCAACGAATGTTGGCGGTGCCATGTTGTGTAGTTCCTATATATCCTATACAGGATCTGCGCGTTCGGATAACAAACTGTGGGATTGGTGGCGGACGGATTCCGTGCACCCCCACCGGATAAGTTAGCCTGTCTGTATTAGCTAGCTCACAGTGCCACTAGAGTCTCCTCTTATCGGGGAGAGACTAGTTCTTGGCAACCTCAGAACATGACAAACCTGATCCCTCAGAATCGTGGAAACAATATACTACCTTTCGCTCAGTCACTCGTGCTCACTTAGTTTGCCTCAGAGTTACACAGAATAAACAGGCTGGGCGTTTCAATAAGTATTTATTGATCAGTTGTTATTCTAGTGTATAATAGATGAGCTGCAACAACCATTAGACAGTAGCAGAGATATATGATTAGCAATACTACGAAAGTAAAAGGATGGTACAGTTCTACCATCTTGCAGAAAACATGAATATATACATGTACATAAAACACATGAGAAAAGTGCGTACTCTCACGATGCCTCCCTAACTAGATGTACCTAAATGTACCTAGCATCTGTGTAAGTGTTATGCCAAGAATCCCTCTAGGATCTAGTCCACCCCATTACCTGAGAGTTTAGAGAATGTGGGACCCCGTCCTGGTCTCGAGTTGGACACCCCGCGAGGAATGTTAGACCACTGCTAGCTGGAGCGTCTGCATGCAGGAACCTCAACGTCTCTGGTCAGTGTGTCAGCCTGGAAGTCAAGGTCTCCTCGATCTTCCTAAGCAAGATGTGTACCCAAAGGTCTCCCCAGGGGTCCTACCTTGCTATGTTACTGTGTGGGCCTAAAGGATAACGTTGGGCCTGAACTTTATACAGAGATATTATACAGGAGATGGTAATCCTACTGTTAGTCCTGCTGTGCTTCCAAGAAGCCTCATGCATAATGTATGAGAATCGAACCAGGGAAAAACCCGCGTTCTGAATGCAGTGTCATATCTAGGTAAAAGGTCAGTGCCTAAGAACCGTTATGTAAGTAATGTAGGGACGGATGTAGGTGAAAAGTTGCGATGTTACCTGCGCCTATATAGGGTACCTATATGGATATAACACTGTCTGTGACCACCTCCCTGTGACAGTACATTGTTCTACCTTCCCCTGCTTGAGCTTGGCTCAGCAGCAGGAGGGCAGAATCGTGTCTGTGGTCATCAGCAACACTAGCTTGCTGTTAGACCCTGAAAGGCTGTTACCGGGAGTACAGGGGGTTACCCCAAGAGAGCCCCCCAGTGCATGGGATCATACTTACAACACTGGAATCGGTGTTGGGGTATGATTCCAACATGTTTGATACCAAACATGACCGGTTTCGGTGCAGCCACGATATAGTTAGACATCTTGTAATGACTGATGTCCACTATATGTATTAAAATGGCTGACCACACTTACAAAGCATGGTGAATCGACTCCGGGGTTTGTAGGGGTGTCCTGCTCATGCAGGGGCACCCTCACAATTATAACCAAGCACCCTGCCCTCAGGACTGAAGAGCCTCCCATGGGTAGCACAATACATGCTGCAGCCCATGGGAGACCCCTGGTGTACCTATGCCTTGGGTACCTTAGTACCATATACTAGGGACGTACAAGGGTACACAAGTAACCAATTGTGGATGTACAAAAGTACCTACCATGGTGTAGGAAGCTGGCTCTGTATATACTATACCAAAGTATGGTATAGTGTGCACAGAGTCCAGTGGATTCCCAGAGGTATAGCAGAGGCTAAAGTAGATAATACTTTACTCTCTTTTGGTTCAACTCTTTTTTTATTAAGAAAGCAATAGGAGGCATAACATCTACACGGCAAGCCGCCTACAACCCCATGAGGGGCCGGCCGCGTCATTGAGCAATCGTTCAGGAAGCATAAGAGGATCATTATAGAAGTTTGCTTCAGCGGGGTGATACACAGCAAGTCGCCTACAACCCAAATAGGGCCGGCCGCGTCCTTATACAATCTTATACGTTAGGCATCACATGAAGGCTCCTTTAGAGAATGGGGTCAACGGAAAACAAGTCAACTTCAAGTATAAGAGATATACAGAAGAATAAAGGAAGGAAAAAAGAGGGGAGGGGGGGGTCGAGAGTCCCCAAGGAAAGAAGCAGGGGGAGGAAATGAGCAAGTGAGAGTGAGGGGAAAGAGAGAGAGAGAAAAAAGGTGGTGGGCGAGGAGAGAAGGAAGCAAGTGGGCATAGGTAGCGGACCAATGGACATGACTGCAGGCAGGGGAGGTGGCGGGAAAGCGCAATAGGGGCGTATCAGTGTGGTTGCCCGGTGAAATGGTTACTCAAAACCCGGGCCGAAGCAGGTGAGAGGTGCAAGGAATCTATTCTGGGTCAGGGGGACAGATTGCGTCATCATATAGGCGCAGGGCTCGGAGTTTCGGAGGTTGTAGATGGGCGTGTTCCAGTCTACAGAGGTGAGCAACAAGCGGCTGCCACAGTTTAGTGTAGTGGGAGTCACGAAATTGCAAGCGTGCAGTAAGCAATTCCATGGTGGTAGTGTGCCATAGACGCGTGAACCAGACACTGATCGGGGGAGCTTCCGCCTTTTTCCAATATAGGGCAATAAGCCGTTTGGCTGCGCCTAGCATGTGAAGTGAGATGTGCCAGTCATTGCGTGTGAGCGCGCGCAGGTTGGCAGGCTTAAGACCCAAGATAGCTGTGGCTGGAGTCACAGGCAGGGGGAAACCAATCACCACCTTAATATGGCTGAGAATCTCTTTCCAGTAGGAGGTCAGGAGTGAGCAGGACCACCAAATATGAAGGAAGTCGCCCGGGAGCTCGAACACCGCCAGCAAAGAGGAGAGGTCGCAGGGAACATTTTGTGAAGTCTGAGAGGTGTATAGTACCATTGGGTCATGATCTTGTATGCGGTTTCCCGCTGGGAAATACAGCGGTACACTTTCGGGATATCCCGCCACAGGCGATCCCACTGCGCAGGGGCAATGTCCAGAGAGGTGTCCTCCTGCCAACGACGTTGGTAGTTGTGGGGAGGGGAGAGTGGGGGTGCTGTAGGACATGATAAGTGCGGGAGATGAGTCCTTTGGAGTTGTCGAAAGCACGCACTAGCCGCTCAAAAGGCGTGAGCGCCCGGGTGGCCGCCTGTGCCACGGAGGGTGTGTGTATCCAATGTCGAAGTTGGAGATATTGTAATCTGGCCCCCTCTGAGAGCTGGAAATCTGCCTTGCACTGCGCAAAAGTTTTGAACTTGTCCCCCGAAAAGAGATCTCTAATTGTCCGGCACCCACCCTCGAGCCAATCTATAAATACCTGAGGGCGCACAGCTGGTGGAAAATGTAGATTCCCAGCAATAGGAGTATGGGGGAGGGAAAGCTAGTGAGGCCCTTGGAAACGGCCACTCTATCCCAAATGTCAAGCACCGTCTTAGTAGGGAGGGCCACATACGCACTGCACGATCTAGATGCTCGGGGTAGCCAAGGGAGGTCCCATATAGACCGTCCAGTCACTGCCCTATCCATATGGAACCATATCTTTTCACTCTCCCGCGCCATCCACTCCGATATAAAGCGAAGATGAGAGGCCCAGTAATACTCCAGCAAGTTGGGGCAGGCCAGACCACCCTGATCTCGAGGTGACATAAGGACTTTATTAGAAAAACGCGGCCGTCGACCTCCCCAGATGAACTTGGTGAGATCGCGTTGGAGACTTCTGATCTGATGGTGTGGGATGGGGGTCGGAAGGGACTGAAAGAGGTACAAGATCTTAGGGAGTACCGACATCTTTATTGCATGCAGGCGGCCCAGCCAAGAGAGAGTGAGAGGTTTCCAGACCCGTAGGTCCTCCAGAACCGCCTTACGACATTCCTGCCAATTGACCTGGGACCAAGAGGTAAGATTCGGCGTTAACCAAAGCCCAAGGTAGCGGATAGAGTGAGAGGCCCACTGATAAGGGACGAGCGACTGCAGTAAGGGGATTTCATCCCGAGGGATCGTGATGTTAAGAGCCCACGATTTCTCGTGATTAATTTTAAGACCAGAGGCCGACTCAAAGGACTGGAGGAGAGTCAAAAGGGTCGGGAGCGAGATGTGCGGCTGTGATATCGTGAGAAGGAGATCGTCTGCAAAGAGAGCTACCTTGTGGGATCGGCCTCCAAGAGGAATGCCATGAATCTCAGGGGCTTGGCGGATCAGGATGGCGAGGGGCTCCACCATGAGAGCAAAGAGTAAGGGTGAAAGGGGACACCCCTGCCGAGTGCCTCTGTGAATGGAAAAGGGGGCAGAAAGTTGGCCATTGACCCGCACCTGGGCCATCGGGGAGATGTATGGGGCCATGATTCGGGCTATCATCACAGGGCCGAGCCCGATTTTCTGCAGCACTGCCCTGAGGAAGGTCCAGTCCACCCGGTCGAACGCCTTCTCCGCATCGAGCGAGAGGAGACACGCAGGGATATTCCAGTGGTGAGCTTTGCCCACCAAGTGCGCGATGCGGCGCACGTTGTCTGCGCCTTGGCGGTGGCGTATAAAACCAACCTGATCCGGTTCAATAAGGCCAGGCAAGTGGGGCTCGAGCCGTTTAGCCAGTATTTTGGTGTAGAGCTTAAGGTCCGTATTCAGAAGAGCAATAGGTCGGTAGGACGAGCAAAGGACAGGGTCCTTACCTGACTTGGGGATCAAGGCAATCTCGGCCAGCCCCATGGACTGGGACGACCCTTCATTGGCGGTGAAGGAGTTAAAAAGGCGAAGAAGGTGTGCCCTGAGCTGCGGCATAAACATGCGATAAAAGGAGAGAGGAAGGCCATCCGGCCCCGGAGTCTTTCCGAGGGGGAGGTCCTTTAGGGCCCCTGCGAGTTCCTCTCGCGTAATCGGCTCAACCATTTGACTAGCATGATATTGGCTGAGCGGGGTCCAAAGGCAAGCATCCAGCAGAGCCTGCATCTGGGGAGGAGAGGACTGTGCTGAAGCATAGAGAGTAGAATAATACGCTTGGAAAGCCTCGCATTTGGATGCTTCCGTGACTGCACTTGTGCCATCGTTGGTGCGAATATGGGCTATGTGGGCCTTAGCTGTGCGCGCCCGCAGGCGCCTAGCTAGGACCGTGCCCACCTTGTCCCCCCCTCATAGTAGCGCTGCTTTAACGCCAGCAGGGTCCGTTCGGCTTTGTTGGTTCTATGGGCTCGCAGTTGGCCGCGAAGAAGGGCCAGACGCCTTTTGTGGGCTAGGGATGGGCGGTCCTGATCGAGTTTTTCAAGAGCCGTGAGTTCCCTAGTAAGATTGACCTCAAAGAGACGCGCCTCCCGTGCCATCGCTATGGACGTGACGCGTCCGCGAATAGTAGCCTTAAAGGCGTCCCACACTACCGGAAAGGGAATCTCCGGAAGATCGTTGAGCGCAAAGTAATCGTCTATGGCCGCTCTAATTTCGGCCACATCTGCCTGATCACGAAGTACTTGGGGGGGAAAGCGCCAGCGTGGTGGGCGAGGAGCGCGTGCTGAACAGTGACGGAGGAGGAGCTCGACATGGGCGTGGTCGGAGATCGAGATGTCAGACATTGAGGCAGACACCGTCTCGCCTATCAGGGCATGTGAGATAAAAACGTGGTCAATCCGCGAGTACGAGCGATGTACATGCGAGTAGGATGAGTAGCCCCGCGCATCCGGAGAATGATATCGCCAAGAGTCCAACAGAGTGAGGTCCGTCAACTGTTTCTTCAAGGTAGAAGACATGGCCCCCGCCCCATGGAAAGACCCACCACTGCGATCAAGGTCAGCGTCCCACACCAGGTTAAAGTCGCCTCCAATGATAAGAGAAGGGTTCAGTTGCGGCACGTGTTCCCGCAGGAAGGCGCGGAGATAGGGATCTTGCGCCTGGTTGGGCGCATATATATTGCAAAGGGTGAGGGATCGGTGCCCCATCCGGACCTCCACCTTAAGAAAGCGGCCATCATGGCTACGGATAACTTTCGAGTCCCCCTGCCTTACACCAGAGCCACAAAGTATAGCTACGCCAGCCGTTTTAGATGGGGCAGATGCCCAAAATTGGAGGGGTAGCGGGGATGGGCCATTCGGGAAACATCAGCTTTCAGCAGATGTGTCTCCTGAAGGAGGATAATGTCAGGTTGTTGCTGCAGCAGGTAGCGCCATATCTGTTGCCGTTTGTTTGGTGAGTTAAGCCCTTTAACATTGAGGGAGATAAGTTTCAAGGCAGGGCTAGCAGTCATGTCCAGGGGAAGGTGGATGCAAGCAGTAGCACCGGCGACGATGCCGCAGGAGGGGCGGGACACGGCAGGAGCATGAGAAAGACAGGCCAGAGAACCACGATCCCCCAGAAACATAAGGGGGACCACAAGAGGCCGCCCCGTCTACCACCAAGAAGAAGAGAAGACAGAGGGGAGAAGTAGAAAGGAAGAGGCAGAAAACAGGGACATAGGGATGAGGGAAGTGTAACGGTCAGAATAAAATATAACAGTGACCAACTGGGCCACAAGGTCCTGTTCCAGTCCAAGGATAATCGCGGCCCTAGGGCGTAGATCATCCCGGAGAAGTCACTCTCCTAGGAGCAGGGGGGGGTATCTTCCAAGCTCCAGGCGTGAGGGCAAAGGAGGGAGACCCGGGCCGCCCGCCATCAGAGTGAGAGGCCGGGAGGCCGTCCGGCGTGAGGCGGGAACATGGGTCAGCGCCCTCCGGGCGCAGCAGTAGACAAAGCATCATGAAAGGGCACATTGGAAGGTGTTGCTTCACAGTCACGGCGTGGCGGGCCGGGAGCTAGCTGAAGAGCGAGACTCCTCCATGGAGCGGATGTGCTGGATGATTTCCTGTTTAGCCTGGGAAGCCGACTCTCCCCTGCATGTGGTGCTCTCTTGTGGCGGCGCACCTGAGACCGAGAGGGTTTGGCAGGCTCCTGAGCGCGAGAAGGATTGCGAGCTGGGCTGGACGGTGTGGAGATGGGGATGTGCAAGAGCTGCGCCGCCTCTCGGAGGGATCGCACCATCCGACGTTTGGAGTCCCACTGGAAGATAAGCGCAAAGGGATGGCCCCATTGATACTGAATGTTCAGGCTCCGCAACTTATTGGTTATCGGCTTGAAGTCTCTACGTCGGCGCAGCGTTGTAGGGGCAAGATCTTGGAACAGCTGTATTGGAGTACCTTTGTAGGCGAGGTCTGGTTTGGAGCTCGCCGCCTTGAGAATCGCTTCTTTCTCCGTAAAGAAGTGGACCCGGGTCAGGATGTCCGGGACAAAGCCCGCTCGAGCAGAGGGACCCGAGACTCGATGTGCTCGGTCGAGGGCCGGCGGGGATGCGTCGTCATCGCCCCAGATGTCATGCAGAAGTTGTGCCACGAAGGTCATAATATCTGTTCCCTCCGCTCCCACCGGGATCCCCGGAGGCGGAGATTGTTGCGGCGGCTCCGGTTCTCCAAATCCTCCTGCTTCAATTGTAGGTCGATGTGCTGCTCCTCCAAGGTAGCCATGCGTTGCCAGAGCTGCTCCTGGTCCTCTGTCCGGGCATCTACTGTCCGCTCAAGGCCATCCACTCTCTCTCCGAGGTCAGTGACCTCCTTCCTGAGCTCCCGCACACAGGAGTGGACCTCCGATCTTAGAGAGCCTATCTCGGACTTGAGCTCCGTCATAAAGTTTGCCATGAAGGTTTGCATGACTGGTGCTGAGTCATCCCCAACCGGCGCTGCCATAGCACCGGAGGCACCGCCAACTCCTTCCCCGACTTAGTGCGTGTCATCTCCCTCGGGGATGAGGCACCTGGCAATTTCCACTGAGGCGGCCAAGGCTAGCAGACCCCCAGATGCCGAGGTGCAGTCCGCCTCCAGCGCCCCCCCACCGCACAGACAAAGGACAGACAGCTACAGGTTAGGGACCCAAGCCGTATCGCAGTGTTCAAGGCGATGGGTCATCCGCGATGTCAGAGTCACTCGGTGTGGGGGAAAGCGATGGGGGCGGTGCAGCAGTAGCCAATCAATAGGGGCTCCTGAGTGGAGGAGGGACCGTGTGGAGGGTTTGCAGTGGACGTCCCCCGGTCCAGCGTCCCCGCGCGGGTCAGGGGTCACCCCGGGTGCTCCAACGACAGACGGGCACACCCCAGTCTAAGGGGCCCGCTCCCAGAAGCCCGGTGGCAGTCCGCGGCAAAAGCGACAGGGAGAAGAGGCCCACTCCTCCAAGCACCCCCAAGTGCTCCGATCAACGATGGGCACCCCCCAGTGGATCCAAGGCAACGCCAGGCCAGTGTCCAGGTCACGCAGGGCTGTGGGCCAATATATATAGGAGGTGAGGGGTGGGGCCCCAGGAGCGGTGCGCAGGACCCAGTTCCCGCAGACACCTCCAGCTAGGTCACAGCACACAGGGCCCCCCATCTGCGGAGGGACTCTGTTGCCCTGATGTCTGATACAGTGTCAGCTGGAGCGGAGAAGGGCGTCTTGTAGCTGTTCACCACGCGTGGATCAGGCGAGAAGGCCGCTCCGCACCAGATCCGCTCCCGCAGGGCCGCATTCAGCCTCGCCAGGGGCCCACAGCGAGCAGGGCGTCTGCCAAGGTGTCCCGGGCCCCCGAGACCACCGGACCTTTCCTCGGCGGTGCGCTCCAATCCCCAGCAGGACGTGAAGGTCGGCGCGGCCCCCAAAGCAACCGCAGCTGCGCCTCAGTTCAGGCGCCACCCCTCAAGGGCCAACACCGGGCCCCGGCCGTATTCACAAGACTGGGGGGGGGGCGGTCACAGCAACAGGCAGGGCCTCCACAGGCCGGCAGCCGCCGAGAAACAAAATGGCAGTCACCACCGCCGAGCGGAGTGCAAGGGGTGTAGTGGCCGCTCCTCCGGCAGTCCCGCAGGTGGACGGCTATGCCCGCTCGGTCACGGGCTCATGCAGCCGCGGGCGCTAAGATGGTGGTCGCAGCCCTGCGGGCCGGAGCGCTCTCCTACCGGTTCCTGTCGTCTCGTTGCCGTCCGTCAGCTCCGGGGGCCCCACAGGGGGCAGCCAGACACCCCCGGTGTCCTCGGCAATGGGGCCCAGGGGCCCAGTCAGGTGCGCAGCATCCTCGCCGTCCCACAGTCTGCACCGGGTGGGCCCCACATATGACCCGCGCAGCGGAGTCCCCAACTGGCGGCCAGACGAGGTAGCAGCTGGACGATCCTGCCCCCGGGGGCCGACCGCAAGTCCTCCTGTGCCCCGCTCTTCACTCGCCTCACATCGCCGCCAAACCCCAGGCCAAGGGCGCGGGGCACCAGCGATATTCACTCCCTCTAGGGCCCAGGAGGCCGCAGGCGCTAAGATGGCGGCTGAGGCTGCATACGCCGGGGCGCCCTCCCACCGGCTCTGTTCCCGCCGCTGCCTGCTGGTTCCACGGGTCGCCGGGTCCCGGGATCGTCTCCCAGTCGCCTCCGCTGTCCAGACGCCCCGAATTCCGGCCCCTCCGCTATGGATATAAGCTTAAAAAACGCTTATAATGCCGGCGGCGGCCCGGAGCTCCTACAATGCGCGTCTCACTCCATTTGCAGCGAGACCACGCCCCTACTTTACTCTCTTTTGTGGTAGTGTGGTTGAGCAGTCAGGCTTATCAGAGGGTAGTGTTAAGCATTTGTTGTACACACTCAGGCAAGAAATGTCACACACTCAAGACTGAATCCAGACCAATTGTTAGTATAAAAAGTTATTTTGTTGTTTTATTTTTAGAACCAAGATTGACTTAGTAGAAGGTAAGTTAAACTCTTCATACAATGTTACTTTTCAAATGACAGTGAATACTGGTTTGGTAGGAGCATACAGATTACTTTTGCAGTTGAGAAAACGATTTGTAAACTGTTCATAAACAATTGAAATTACTTTCAGACTACTTTTGGATTACTTTGTGATTACTTCTCTAGTTTGGCATGAAACAGGCTCCTAACACAGTTTGAACCACACAGGACATCAGCAAACAAGTTAACTATTTTAAAAGCACTAAGCTACTTTTGTTGCAATACAAGACTGGTTCAACACTTAGAAGAATTTCCCGAGAAAGACAACCATACAATCCTATGGAGAAAAACGAAGTGTTACGTTTACAGGCAAGTAAACGGTTTTAGGAATGGAGTTTTTGGGGGTAGAACCAAGGTTCCCCAAAGTCCAGATTGGCACTCAAGGTGCCCCACCAGCAGCACTAGGGCGGCCTGGTGCAGAGTGCCAATGTTAGCCAATGGGGCACCTCAGTTGGGGGCTGCTCATGGGCAGGCCACTCGGTCTTGGGAGGCAAGCTCCTGGGGGTAAGGTAAGGGCAAAGGGGGTCCCAAGTTAGCACCAAGACTACACCACCAGCGGCACAGGGGCGGGCGGGTGCCGGGTGCTTAGGCCGTGCGGGAGCCTACTGCAATCCTATGGAGGTTGCCGGTTTTGGATTTCGGCTGCAGGCTCAGTTCAGGAAGTCTTCCGGGAGGAACCAACAGCTGGGCAGGTAAGTAGAGATGTCTCTTGACGTCAGGACACTTCGGGATCGGGTCACCAGGACGCAGGGTTGGAGACTAGAGGGGTCCCTTTTCATGTCGGGAATCTGCTTACCGGTCCAGGCACGGTGCAGGGGCAAACATCGTGAAGAGGCTGCAGGTGTCGATAGGGAACCTTGGAGGTGACACCCCTCAATGGTTTGGAGGTCAGAACTGCTGGGGACCACTTCAGGATGGATGGACCCTCGGGACACGGGTCATGGACGAGTGCAGAGTTAAGTCCTGGAGCAGGGTTTCTTGGTCCCGCAGGGGCTGGATCTTCTTTTGTGGACAGGGCCACTGTCCTTGAGAGTCTCAAGCCTTTATTGAAGTGGGGGATCAGTCCTCACCAAATCTGGAGGTCGCTGATCCTTTTTAAATCTGCTGTTTTCTTCTGAGCTACATGAAGGCCGGTAGGGCTGGGGCAAAGTCAGTTGGGCCTGGAGTCTTCACTGCTGCAACGTCTTCGAGATTCCAACCTTCTTAGGTCGTTGAGAACTAAATTCTGGGTTTAGGGCTGCCCCCTAAATACTGTATTCAGGGGCGTTTTAGCGGTCTTGGGGCAGTAACCAATGGGCTACTGACCTTAGGGTGACTACAGCCTCAGTGTGCTCACCCAACGTGGGGGAGTGGGCACAATCCCTGATCCTGATTGGGGGGTGCCTTCCATCTGCAAGATGACGGGCACTGAAGAGTGGGCTTCATCTCGCCTCCCTCACCTGAGGGGTGGGGTTGGCAGAGGTGGGCACACCTTCTGGGCTGTCTTAATTTTTCCTGCCTGTCTTCCCGCCGAAAAGGGGGTGAGACAGGAAGGGGGCCTGCTCCTGATAGGAGAGGCTGGGCGGGGGGGTCATGTTGCAAAGGCAGCAAGGCCTTTGGAGCTCCCCTGCCACACAAGGCTCTTCCTGACCTAGGGGAGGTGTGAACACGTCCGCCCAAAAAAGGTTTGTTTCTGGGCCCAGGGAGCGAAGGCTCCCCCCCCAAGGGGTCCAGAAACTTGTCTCATGGTGGCAGACTGGTGTTCACCAGTCATGAACCCACCAGTGGTTGGTTTAGTTCAGTGGTTCCCTCTAGAAGGGACCCCTAAATGCATGGACTAATACATCTGACACTGGAATCAGTGCAGGTGTATTATTCTGAGATGTTTGATACCAAACATCCCAGGATTCAGTAAAGCCATAATGGTGCTTGGAAACTCATAATGACCAGTTTCCAGACCATATACTCAGGATGGCGTTACTGAGCACTTATAATATCTAATGAATGACCTTAGATATTATAGAAGCCTGTCTGCTCATGCAGATAGGTCCTTACATGAGGTATAGGGCACGCTGCCTTAAGGGTGACTTAACTAGGCCTCATGCAGTGCTGGGCAGGCATGACACACACGGATGTGTGCCATGTTGACGCTTCACTTTTACCTGCACCACAACACGCAGGCTGCAATTGCAGTGGTGCATGTCTGCAGTGGGAGGTCTCTGAGGGTGGCATAATACATGCTGCAACCCTCAGAGGCCTTTCCCTGGCCACCATGCACTTGGTACCATAGGTACCCTCTACAAGGGACTTACAGGTAGGCCAGAGTTGTGCCAATTGTGGAAACAATGGTACAGGTTAGGGAAAGAACACAGCCCTGGAAACCTGATTGGCAGGGACCCAGGGCACACTCAGTCAAAGTGCATCAGAAATCTGGCAAAAAATGGGGGGGTTACTGCAACAGAAACCCACTTTACTACACATGGTTAATTCAAGGAGAAAGGACAGTGACTGGGGTTCTGATTAGCAGGATCCCAGTCAGACTAGGTCAAAAATATGCTGAAACCAAGCAAAAAGTGGGGGTAACCATGAAAGCAGATCCTACTTTCCTATAGTCTGGCAGCCGCAAGAAAGTGGACAGAGCAGAAAGATAACCCTTGAGAGTACCCAAAGCAGAGCCCTGCTGGGCAAGGGTAACAATAAAGAGAAGAATATTAGACAGAGAAGCAGAAAGATGGTCAATAGACCTTTCTGTACAATATTTTACAAATTTTTGCCAACGGCAAGCGTATACCGTTTAGTGGAGGGCTGCCTGGCTGCTGTAATAACATTACATATTTCGGGAGGAAGGTTAAAAGCTATCAACTGTCCCCGCTCAATCTCCACGCAAGGAGGTGGAGAGTTGACAGGTTCGGGTGGAGGATCCTCCCCTGCTGCGGCGACAGAAAATCCTCCCGAAGGGGCAGTCTGATTGGAGGATTGATGCTCATTCGAAGAAGCTCTGGATACCAGACTCTCCGTGCCCAGTCCGGAGCCACAAGAATGACTTGGGCCTGGTTGTTATTGATCTTCTTGAGAACTCTGGGCAGAAGTGGTATGGGCGGAAAGGCGTACAGGAGGCCTGAGCTCTACTCGCGACAAAAAGCGTTGCAGAGCAATAGCCGCCTTGGAAACTCCAGCACGCAAAACCACTGACATTGTGCGTTCTCTTTGCAGGTGAACAGATCTAACCAAGGTTCTGTCCACTGCAGAAAGAGACCTTGCACCACCTCCGACTGGAGATGCCATTCGTGATCCGCTAGGCTTCGACGGCTGAGTTAGACCGCCCTGGCGTTCAGAGAACCTGCCAGGTTTTGAACCACCGGGGTTATGACCTGCTGTTCCAGCCATGTCCAGAGACGCAGGCCCTCTTGATAAAGGGTCCACGACCCCACCCCGCCATGCTTGTTGCAGTACCACATGGCATGGTTGTGTTGTCCGTGAACACCTGCACTAACTTCCTCTTGACAGAGGAAAAAAATGCTTTCAATGCCAAGTGAATCGCTCGAAGCTCCAACAAACTGATGTGGAACCTCGACTCCGCCAGAGACCAGTGTCCCCTGATCTCCACCTCTCCCAGATGGCTGCCCCATCCCAGGAGTGACACATCCGTCACTACTGTGAGATCTGTTTGGGGAAAGAGTGTGCCTCTGACCCAATCACAGTTTGTCAAACACCACTGCATGTCTGGTGCAGTTCCCTTTGAGATCTGGACCACATCGGAGAGATTCTCCTGATGCTGCACCTACTGGAACTTCAGTTCCCACTGCAGAGCCTGCATATGCCATCTGGCGTGATTTACCAACAGGATGCAGGAAGCCCTGAGTCCCAGAAGCCTCAGTCATTCTCACCGAATCCAGGATAGAGGCTGAAACAACGGTATCGTAGCCTGAATATCTTGGACTCGCTGCTCAGGAGGATACGCCCGAAACTGCACTATGTCCAGAACAGCTCCGATGAAAAGGAGCGTCTGAAAAGGAGTCAGGTGTGACTTCTGCACATTTATAGAGAACCCCAGCAAATGCAAGAGGTCCGGCGTAGTCTGGAGGTGGGACACGACAGCCTGGGGCGAAGGAGCCTTCAACAGCCAGTCGTCGAGATAGGGGAAGACTGACACCCTTAACCTGTGCAGATCAGCTGCAACCGCCACCATCACCTTGGTGAAGACCTGTGGGACACTGGTAAGGCCAAATGGAAGCACAATGAATTGAAAGTGCTCATGGCCTACCTTGAACCGCAGGTAACGCCTGTGGGCAAGCAGGATGTGAAAATACACATCCTTTAACTCCAATGCTACCAGCCAGTCTCCTTGGTCTAGGGCAGACAAGACATGAGCCAACGTGATCATCTTGAATTTCTCCTTTTTGAGGAAGATATTGATGGTGTAAAGGTCCAAAATGGGCAGCAACCCTTTGTTCTTTTTCAATATCAGAACGTAGCAGGAGTAGCAACCACTGCCTAATTCTGAAATTGGAACCCTTTCTATAGCTCCTTTAGCCAGGACAGCTGTAACTTCCTCTTGGAGTAATGCTAGATGATCCTCCACCAGCCGTTCTTGAGTTGGTGGTAAAGGAGGAGGAAAAGAAAGAAAAGGTAGAGAATAGCCTTCCTGAATGATCTGCAAGACCCATTTGTCTGATGTTATGGAACTCAAGCGGAGGAGATGGTGTTGACTGGAGTAACATGGCATTGCAGAACCAAACTAGGAATGCCTCGCGGCTGCCGCTGTCGAGGGCTGGGTAGCAGACGACTTCTGGCTACCATTCCGAGACTGGAATGAACAGCGTCCACGACCTCGCACAACTTGGGGAGTCTGCGCAGGACAGTGGCTGGAATATGGCGGAAGTGGTGGAAAACCCTTTTCATTGCCACGAAAGGGGCGAAAGCTAGAATGGCCATGAGGTGCGACAGAGAGGCCCAAGGATCTGGCTGTTGCACGAGATTCCTTGAGGAGCTCCAAGGCCGAGTCCGCTTTCTCACCAAAAAGATGAGTCCCGTCAAAGTGTATGTCCATGAGATTAGCCTAGACATCACCCGAGATGCCAGATGTTCTCAGCCAGGAGTGGTGCTTTAAGGCCACCGTCGACGAAACCACTCTGTCCGGCGAGTCAGTCGTGTCTAAATGACACCTAATGGTGAATTTTGCTGCATCTCTCCCATCCTTCACTGACTGGGTCAGCACGGCCCGGGCCTCATCCGGGACCGGTGGCAGCACTTGCGCAACCATTTCCCAAAGGGTGTGCGAGAAACGACCCAATAAGCATGCAGTATTCACTGACCGCAATGCCAGGCTGGTCAAAGAAAACATCTTCCCAAGTGTATCAGCCTCTTAGATTCCCTGTCCGGAGGAGCAGAAGGGAATGCAGCATGGGATGTAGAAGCCTGAACCATCAAGCTCTCAGGGGTGGGGTGTTGGCTGAGGAACTTTGGATCACCCGGGGCATGGCGATGGCAGCGTGCGATTGTCCTGTTCACAGGAGCACCTGTGCTAAGCTTGGACTACGTGCCTAGAAGGACATCTGTTAGTGCTTTATTAACAGGAAAAAGGGGTTTGGAGGTGGAAGCCCCAGGCTGAAGCACCTCGGTCTAGAGATTAGTCCTGACCTACACAGAGGGCAGCTCCAGACCAAGGACCTCTGCTGCCTTCTTCACCATCATGGCATTGGATTCCCCCTCCTCTGTAGCCACACTAGGTGGAGAGAGCATACCAGTATCTGGAGATGTATACAGTCCACTGGCTTCCCCAAGATTCTCATACCAGTCCAACTGTTCTACAGGAACGTCTAGTTGTTGTTTTAAAGGGTCCATAGACCCCTCCCAATCCTCACCCAAACCTGAAACATCCTCATAATGATCAGACAATGACGTAGAACCTCTGGGCTCTGCCGGAGTTGACCCGACTCAGAGTCGTCGGGTATGAGGATGGGGCTGGTGCTGCCAGCTGGCACCGGAGGCATCAACTTCGGGTCCAGAATCTGATCCGTTAGACCCCATCGGTGTCGTAACTGGAGCCGATGGCATAGAACCTGGTGCGGCCTCCTCTGACCCCGCGGGGCCCGAAGGTACACCGGAAGGGTTGGCCTGCTCAAATACGCGGCACATGGCCTTGTAAAATTCCTTAATTTGAACTGGGTAGCTCTGGCTACCGGAAATGGGGGGGAGGCGTGAAGTTGAACCTGGCTCTGGTTCCGCAAAGCCATGCCTAGAGCGTTGATGCTCTTGACGAGGTGAAGTCGAAGTCTGTTTGGACTTTTTCTTTTTGTGCCCCTTCCCAGAGTGTCCCGAGGACCTCGAGTGAGAAGAATAGGACTTGGGGCTCCTGGAGCGGTCCTTAAAAACTTTTCTTCCTCAAACGGGACCGGGATCTCCGAGGAGTCGAGCTCGACGATGTCGACTGCCAGGCCGCAAGGAGCTTTACAGAATGCTCCCGCAAGGCCTTTGGAGCCATGATCTGGCAATCCAAGCACAACTTCGTGTTGTGGACGCGCTCGAGGCACCACAAGCAGACATGGTGGGGGTCGGTTACCGACATGACACAGTGACAGGCACCACCCAGTTTGAACCCTGTATGTCTAGATGACATCCTCGACACACAAGAAAAAATTCCTCAACAAAATGTCGAAAAAGGCCCGTCAAAAAAGAGACAGAGGGATAGCTCTTCTCCGGATCAGCTGTTAACTGGCACAGAAAGAAAAGAACTGACGTCCGCGCGCCTGGGTAGCGCCTATATAGGTGACCGCGACGTCATAACCGAAGCTAGCAACGCCGACGTCACGTGGAGCCAAACAGCCACCCGACGGGGTGCAGGGGTGCTGCTCACGCAAAAGTTTGCGGATCTAGCCTGATGTCTGGGAAATTCAAAGGTAAAGAATCTGCAGCTACAAGTCTCTATCATATACAACATTTGGGGAGAAAGGATGCCCTAATACACAGAACCTGCCTGAAGAGGAAGGTGGTGGTACTAATTCTGAAGCTCACTCAAACTCCGAGCTGAAGTGATGGTGATTAGGAACACAGTTTCGATGGTGCGAAGCCACAAAGGATAACTGTGGAGCCTCTCAAATGGAGTACACATATACGTAAGGATCAGATTAAGGTCCCATTGAGGCAACACAATCTGAGATGGGGGAAATATATGTTGTAGCCCTTTCAGAAAATGCATCAAAACAGGTGATTTAAATAAAGAGGGTTGATCAGGCAACCGTATTAAGGCAGAGAGGGCCGAAAGATAACCTTTAACTGTGCTCAGACCAGGGCCTTGCTGGGCAAGAAACAGCCCAAATAATAAAAATCAGACAGTTTGGCCTGAAGGGTGACAATCTGGAGAGCACCGCACCAAACCACAAATTTGTCCCAATGACAGGTGTATACAGTTTTTGTTGAGGGCCAAAATGACCACATCTGTCGCCACTCAATCTCCACGCATTTAGGTGGAGATTGGGAAGGTCTGGGTGGAGTACCTGACCATTCTGCTGCTACAGCAGATCCTCCCGAAAGGGCAGCCTGATTGGATGACAGATGCTCAAGCCCAGGAGTTCTGGACACCATGCCCTCCATGTCCAGTAATGAGGCCGTTAGGATGAATTGGGCCGGGCCTGTCCTGATCGTCTTGAGAACTCAGGCAGAAGTGGGGTTGATGGAAAGGCATATAGGAGTCCAGAGTTCCACTCAAGGCGGAACATGTCTCTGAGCGAGAGACGCCTTGGAAACTCCAACATGTAGAAGTGCTGACATTGCACGTTTTCTGCGGTGGTGAATAGGTCGAGCCAAGGTTCTCCCCATTTGTGGAAGAGACCTTGCGCCACCTCCGGGTGTTACTGCCACTTGTGATCAGCTATGTCCTGGCAGCTGAGTTTGTCCGCCCTGGTGTTCAGTGAGCCTGCAAGGTATTTTGCCACCAGAAAGATACAGTGGCAATCAAGCCATTTGCAGAGGCTCAAGGCCTCCTAGCACAGAGTCCGTGACCCCAAGCCTGCCCTGTTTGTTGCAGTACTACATAGCAGTGGTGTTGTCTGTGTACCTGTAGCAGCCACCCCATAACAGATGGCAGGAAGGCTTTCAGTGTCAAACGGATGGCCTCAACTCCAAAAGGTTGATATGGAGTTGGGACTCCACTGGAGACCATGGGCCTCTGATCTTCACCTATTCCAGGTAGCTTCCCCAACCCAGAAGTGATGCATTTGTCACCACTGTCAGTTTTAAATGGGGAATGGAGAGAAGTCTGCAGCTGACCTAATTGCGGTCCAGTAGCCACCACTGCAGATCTTTTGCAGTCTCCTCCGAGACCTGGACATGGTTGGAGAGATGCATTTGATATAAGGCCCAATGGGACTTAAGATCCCACTGCAGAGCCTGCATATGCCACCTGGTATGCTTGACCACCAGGATGCAGGAGGCCATCCTTCCAGCAGCCTCTGTCGACCTCAATGAAATTCAGGACAGAGGCTGAAAGATCAGGATCATAGCCAGAATGTACTGGACCTTCTTACGTAGGGGAAAGGCACGAAACGAGCCGTGTCCAGAATGGCCCAGATGAAAGGGAGCGTCTGGAATAGCCTTGATAGAGCCAGAACTGCTGAGGGAACTGCCAGGCACAGGTGGAAATGCCCAAGGAACACACACTGGGGATCTGCTTAAAGAAATTATGGGGACAACCAGCCGTTTTGCTAAAGAGATGACGTATTGATCAAAGACGCATGCATGTCCCCAGAAAAGCAAGTGGATTGCATTCATGCGTGGCAGTGGAGCACCACACTAGTGCACACTGCAAGCAGTCAGCAGTAACCAGGCAAGCCTTAATTACATTTTGCTTATCCTGACCGTCATGGATGGTTTGAGCCAAAGAAGCCTGAAACTCTTCTGTGACTGCCAGCAAGGTCACGCTGGCCAAGTCCGAGAGGACATGCATATAATGGCCTAATAGGCAGGCCACATTGACTGGCAAGCAGAAGGAGAACATCAGCTTCCCAAATGGCTCAATCCTTTGACTTCCTGTCTGAAAAAGTCATAGCGAATGCATTAAGGTTGACGTTGCTAGTGCAAGCTTGCACCACCAAACTAACAGAAGTCGAATGCGGTGCAAACAAGTTTAGATCCATAGCGCCTGGCCACCTGTGTTCTCACCAGTGGACAACTGCAAGGCTTTGCCCAAGTGCCCCTGAGTGTTGTAGTCAAGACTTTATTAAATGTAACTAAGAGATTAGATGAGGCTGGCCATGGGTGCAATGCCTGTCAGGACATTTGTCTTGATTTCAACTGAAGGTAGCTGTAGGTGCAGGACTTAGTCTAATCACTACATCAAATGATGCACTCTCCTCCATAGGGGGTTGAAGGGGTGAAACCAGCTATGCGTCAATGGAGGTATCCAGCCCACTGCGCTCCTGCAAGTCCATGTAAACATCATCATAGTGAGGGAGTAAATCATCCCCATCATCACTAGTGTAATTATCAGGTTTGATAAGATTCAAAGCCAAAAAGGTAAAGAAGCCTCTGAGGAAGGCCTCATGGAAGAGGAAGAATTTGCAGAATCAGAGCCTAAGGGGACTTGGTGTGCTGGAGTGAAGTCCAGCTGCGACCTTGGATGGGGTCAAAGCTAATTCAACTCGAGGTCAGACACCAGTGTTGTGGAGAAGGGACCGGCCCAGATCTTGGAGCCGAAATGGAAGTCGGCACCAGAGTTGGTGCAGAACCAGAGGCGGGCTCTAGGATGAAAGACAGGGCTGAGGACAACTCAGTTGGTTGAAACCGGATTGGAGGCCCATGCGGATTCTTGGGTCCCAAAGGCACACCAGAGCGAACCGGAAGAGTGCCAAAAATACACAGTACGGCCTCTTTGAAGACCTTGACCTGCTGCACCATTGCTGATGGCCTGGGAAAGTCGTGGTGCAACAGGATCAGTTGTGGAATAGGCTCCGTGATCGTGGATCAGCAGGAAGATCATTTGGCACCTTGAAACCCTACCGACTTCTCTTTGGACAGAGTGGCGGGAAGGAGCTTCAGCTTCTTAGATATAGTCTTACTGGATTACTTCGACCGCGTAGGTAGTGGCCTTAAGTGCAGGAACAAGTCCACACCCTCAGCTTGAAACAGGAGCAGTTCTTATGCGAGGTCTGTGACTTCTTTTGCTAGTTGGTGCTTTGCTTCATGGTCTCACATTGTCTTTGGCTGCGTGAGGACACATTCTTCACATGACTGAGCCGTGCTCCAAGCACAAACACTAGAGGCACAACTTCATCAAAGATACCAGTTTCTGACAGTCACAGCATGCTTTGAACCCTATAGTCTTTGGTAGGGACAGCATTCCCCTACACACTGGTACAAGATTATGGAAGGAAGTAGTCAACCAACGAAAAGGGAGTGAAGCTCCAGATCAGCGTACAAAGGTGCAGAAAGAAAGGAACCGGTGTTTGCACACAGGGTGGCGCTTATATGCAGCTCCATTCCATCACTTCTGGGGTGGAACAAAGTCATCACAGAGCCTCACAAAGCTACCTCGTGGCAGCGGGAGCACTGCTATGAAAACTTCCAGATTCTGTCTGGTGCCTCGGGTATGTTCTAAAGGTGAGGAATATTTGGTTAGAAGTATCCATCTGAAATAAGTTTCTTGCAAGAAACCTATGTATACTCTCCTGCGTTTCAAATAGGAGTGCATTTTGTGGTGCTTAGCAGGGCTGGCCATTGACCTAACATTCCAGGCCATCAACGTATATATGCCCTTAGCCATCTGTGCTTTGGTGTTTGTCAGATGTCCACAGTACAGGTGTGGGGCAATTTTATCCATCAGGCAAAATAAGCCCTCCGAGGAATAAGTTACTTATGTTTGGTAACACTCTTTCTGGTGGATACTCCAATGTAATTTCATCACCTTGTGAATCATACCAGGCACCAGACTATATACAGAAACGTACAATAGCTCCAGCACGCCAACATGTGGCACCACCAACTTCCACCGCGACAGTCCTACCTCCGGACAGGACCCTGAACTGCATAAAAACACCAGCCCTGCACAGCACACTGACGTCAGTTTAATCACTGGGGATTCCACGCTCAAGCATGCAAATTGTAGTCAAGAGAAGTGTTCTTTCACTGCAAGTATGCAACAGCTAACTTGGAACCTTATGAACAACTGAAAGTCCTCTCCATAGAACGGTGAGCAATCTACAGTTAAACAGAGTATCCATCAGAACAACCATTACTGACTATTAAGTAACAAATGTTTCTGATGGATACTTCTAACTGCAGGTTCCTCATCTTTTGAATCAATATCAATGCAATGCCCCTTCCAAGGAGGAGGGACTGGGGGCAAGGACCTTATACCAGTAAGTCCTACAGGACTGAGTAGGCAAAATTACCCTCTATAGACTTGTGATCGAAGCAGCAGCACCTAGTGAAAGTATGGCTGTATGCCCACGAGGCTGCCAAGCAAATGTCCAAAACCAGAATACCCTAAGCTAAAGTAGAGGCTGCTGCAGTTTCTTTGTTGGAATGAGCTAGAAGGCCCTCCGAAGGCATAATGCAATTTAATGCGGAGGACTATCCATTAGGATAAGTTCTGTTTCTGGACCACATTTTCTTTCTTCAAGCCAGTCAACCCAAAAAACAGATGTTCATTGTAGGAAAGAGCCACTTTTTGCATGGTTACTACCCCCCCACTTTTTGCCTGACATTTGATACACTTTGACTTGATGTGCCCTGGGTCCCTGCCAATCAAGTTCACAGGGCCTGTGTTCTTTCCCAAAACTGTACCTCTGTATCCACAATTGGCCCATCTCTGGCCACAGGTAAGCCCATTGTAAAAGGTACCATAGGTACCAAGTGCACTGTGACCAGAGAAGGCCTCGAAGGGCTGCAGCACCTATTGTGCCACCCTTAGAGACCCTGCACCTTAACACCCACACCCTGCCATTGCAGGCTGCGTGTTTTGGTGCAGAGAAAAGTGCAGGGTACAGTTGCATGAGTACTGTACCCCTACAGTGTCTAAGTCCATTCTTAGACATTGTAAGTGCAGTAAGGCCATAAAGAGTATATGGTGCTGGGAGTTTGTCATTACGAACTCCACAGCTCCATATTGGCTTTACTGAGAACTGGGAAGTTTGGTAGCAAACTTCTCAGCACATAAAACCCACACTGATGCCAGTGGGGGATTTAATGTAAAAAGCACTCAGAGGGCATCTTAGAGATGATGCCCCCTAAAAAACGACCAGCCCTGGTGTGGTTCCTGAATGGCTACCCGCCATTTGCCACCACCAGACAGGTTTCTGGACCCTAGGGTAGAGGGCCTTCAAGCTCTGGTGCAGAAACAAAGCCCATCCTGGGCAGAGGTGTCGTACCTCCTCCCCCAGGATGGGATGGGTCCACGAAGGGGAAGCTTCAAAGGTCTGCCGCCTTGCTTAGCTGACCCTATCTTTTGCTGACCTCAGCAACTGGCTCCCACCAGTTCCGACACCCACTTTGGGTGGGAGAATCGGAGGGCAAACAGAGTCAGGAAGAGAGGTGTGCCCACCTTTGCCAACCCCACCCCTCAGGTCTGGGAGGCGCGTTGAAGCACACATCTCAGTCCCCTCCATCTTTAAGATGAGGGGACACAGCCAGAAAGAGGCTCATGCCCCCTCCCACTGGAGGGTGGCATAATAGGGGGTGTACGCACCCCAAGGGAGGGACCCATTGGTCCCAACCTGCACACCCCTATAACACCCTTAAATTTAATATTTAGGGTGACTCTGAACCTTGCCTCCTCAGATTCGAAAAGAAGAAAGATGACGGATCGAAGAGCCGTGCTGAACGAGGAAGAAGAGGATACCAACTGCTTTGGCCCCAGCCCTACCGGCCTGTCCCGACTTCGACCTGTAACCAGCAAAACCCTGGCGTGTCCAGCAGCCATCCAGAACCTGGAGGACCTGCCCTGCCTTCACCAAAATGACTGACTCCCGTGAGCACCGGATTTGCTCAAACCAAAGACTCCGAATTAGACCCCCGGATCCAGCCGGATTCGCAGTTCTGCACCACTGTGCACCAGATGCCCTGGGTCCGAGTGGCCCAACACCATGAGGAGGTCTCCCCAGCGATCCTGACTCGGGATCCGGTGATCTCTGACCTGCCTCGATCTTCTAACCGACGCCTGCAGTCTCAACCTGAGGGGTCCCCCCGACCGCGACAGGAGCTGGTAAGAAAACCCAACGCTTTAAGACTCCCCTTCACCCGACGCCCCATGGCTTTGGGTGGCCCAACCGACGGTCTCCAGGCATCCCTCAACAACCCAAATTACCTCTCTTGCCGGTGGTTGCCCTCAGGAAACATCCTTACCCGAGCCTGCAGCACTTCTTCCGAACTGGAGATCTTCATTGGAAACAACAGGGCTCCTGATGTCTCCTTGGCACCCTCCATCCGGCCGCCCCGTGCCGCTGGTGGTGCAGCTCCTGTGCTGAATGTCAGCCCCTGCAGTGCTGATCTTAACCCCAGGAGCTTGGCTCCCACAACCCAGTGGCCTGCTCATGAGAAGCCCCTGACCGAAGGCCCCTTAGCCCCATTGGCACAACCTTTGCGAAAAATTGAAGCAAGGGTGCGAAGCATCACTTTGTCTGGGAAAAACATCATGTAGGGAGGCGTGCAAGATAGCACCTGCAACTCACTCACCCTCCGGGCAGATGTTATCGCCACCAGAAAGGCTGTCTTGATGGTAAGCGGCCGGAGGGGACAGGTGTGCAAAGGTTCGAAGGGAGCATACATAAAAAAAGCGAGGACCAAATTAAGGTCCCACTGCGGCATAACAAAGAGGGTGGTGGAAACAAGTGAGCCAGCCCATTCAGAAACCTATGTATGTACATTTGGAGACCTAAAAAGAGAGGGTTGGTCTGGCAGCTGCAAAAAAGCGGATAAAGCAGAAAGATAACCCTTGAGTGTACCTAACGCAGAGCCCTGCTAGGCAAAGGTTAGAATGAATAGGAGAACAGTGAAAAGAGAAGCAGAAAGAGGGTCAATAGACCTTTCTGTACAGTATAATACAAATTTCTGGCAACGGCAGGCGTAAACTGTCTTAGTGGAGGGACGTCTGGCCATCAAAATAATGTTACATACTTCAGGAGGAAGGTCAAAAGCCCTCAACTGTTGCTGCTCAATCTCCACGCATGGAGGTGCAGAGTTGATAGGTTCGGGTGGAGGACCCTCCCCTGCTGCTGCGACAGAAGATTCTCCCGAAGGGGCAGCCTGATCGGAAGATCGATGCTCATTTTCAGAAGCTCTGGATACCAGACTCTCCTTGCCCAGTCCGGAGCCACTAGAATGACTTTGGCCCGGCTGTCTTGGAAACTCCAGCGCGCAGTATTGCGGACACTGCGCATTCTCTTCGGAGACGTACAGATCTAACCAAGGATGTCCCCAGTGCTGAAAGAGACCTTGCGCCACCTCCGACTGGAGATGCCATTTGTGATCCGCTAGGCATCGACGGCTGAGTTCATCCACCTGGGCGTTTAGAGAACCTGCCAGGTGTTGAACCACCAGGGTTATGCCCTGCTGTTCCAGCCATGTCCAGAGATGCAGGGCCTCTCGACAATGGGTCCACGACCCCACCCTGCCCTACCTATTGCAGTACCACATGGCGGTGGTGTTGCCCGTGAACACCAGCACTAACTTCCCCTTGACAGAGGGAGGAAAGGTCATCAATGCCAATCTAATCACTCGAAGTTCCAACAAATTGATGTGGAGCCCCGACTCCGCCGGAGACCAGTGTCCCCTGATCTCCATCTCTCCAAGATGGCCGTCCCATCCCAGAAGTAAAGCATCTGTCGCCACTGAGATCTGGTTGGGGAAGGGAGAGGGGTCTGCCTTGGACCCAATCACAGTTCCTCAACCACCACTGCAGATCTCTCGCAGTTTCTTCCGTGATCTGTGCCCATTGGAACTTCAGGTTTCACTGCAGAGCCCGCATACGCCACCTGGCATGCTTTACCTATAGGATGCAGGAGGCCATGAGGCCCAACAGCCTTAGAGTCAGTCTCACCGAAATCCAGGATAGAGGCTGAAACATCCAAATCATAACCTGAATATACTGGACTCGCTGCTCGGAAGGATAGGCCCGAAACTGCACAGTGTCCAGAACAGCCCAGATGAAAGGGAGCGTCTGAAAAGGAATCAGGTGTGACTTTGGCAGGTTTATAGAGAACCCCAGTGAATGCAGGAGGTCCGCCGTAGTCTGAAGGTGGGAGACGACAGCCTACGGCGAGGACGCCTTCAACAGCCAGGTGTCGAGATAGGGGAAGAATGACACCCCTAACCTGCACAGATGAGCTGCGACCACCGCCATCACCTTGGTGAACACCCAAGGGGCACTGGTAAGACTGAAGGGGAGCACTGTAAACTGAAAGTGCTTGCGGCCTACCTTGAACCGCAGGTAACGCCTGTGGCCCAGCAGGATGGGGCTGTGAAAATATGCATCCGGCAGGTCCAACGCTACCATCCAGTCTTCTTGGCTAGGGCAGACAAGACCTGAGCTAGAGTGAGCATCTTGAACTTCTCCTTCTTGAGGAAGATATTGACGGTCCGAAGATCTGAAATGGGTCACAACCCTTTGTTCTTTTTCAGAAGAAGAAAGTAGCGGGAATAACAGCCACTGCTTACTTATGAATCCGGGACCCTCTCTAGTGCTCCTTGGCCAAGAGAGAAGTAACTTCCTCATGGAGCAATTTTTAATGATCCTCCGCCAGCCGTTCTTGATTTGGCAGAATGGGAAGAGGAAAGAAAAGGCAGAGAATAGCTCTCTTGAATGATCTGCATGACCCACTTGTCCGATGTTATGGACCTCCAGCAGGGGAGATGATGGATTCTCCCAACTGGAGTGGTGTGGTCTTGGAGAGTCAGACTAGGAGTGCTTGGAGGCTGCGGCTGCTGAGGGCTGGGTGGCCGACGACTTCTGGCTTCCATTCCTAGGTCAGAATGAACAGTGTCCACGTCCCCGCACGACTTGGGAAGTCTGCGTAGGACGATGGCTGGGATAGGGCTGCCGCGGCTGGAAACCCCTTCCATTGCCACGAAAGGGGCGAAAGCTAGACTGGCCACAAGGTGTAGAAGAGAGGTCCAAGGATCTGTCCGTAGCTCGAGAGTCCTTGAACCTCACTAGGGCTGAGTCTGCCTTCTCCCCAAAAAGACGGGCTCTATCAAATGGCATATCCATCAAATTTGCCTGGACATTGCCCGAAAAGCCAGTTGTGCTAAGCCAGGCGTGGTGCCTCATGGCTAATGTCGAAGAAATTGATCTTTCCAGCGAATCAGTTGTGTCAAGGCCACACCTTATGGTGAATTTTGCTGCATCTCTCCCGTCCTTAACAGCCTGAGAGAGCACAGCCCGGGCCTCCTCCGGGACTTGTGGCAGCACATGCACAAGTCTCCCAGAGGGAGTGGGAGAAACGGCCCAATAAGCATGCAGTATTCACCGACCGCAATGCCAGGCTGGAGGAAGAAAACATCTTCTTGCCAAGTGAATCCAGCCTCTTGGAATCCCTATCCAGAGGGGCGGAGGGGAACGCGTCCTGGGATCTAGAAGCCTGCACCACCAAGCTTTCAGGGTTGAGGTGTTGGCTGAGGAACTTTGGGTCGCTGTCTTGCTTCGCACTCCCAGATAATATTGAATATCACTCTCCCACACAGTGGCTCAAACACGACGAAGCAATACACATAACACAACACCCCCTGGGAAAGGGATTTCACTTTATAAAATGAAGCACATCAAAGACTGTTCTCAGAATAAGGCTTGGGGTTTTATTTATGCAATGCTCTCTAACAGAAAGGCTTTCAGAGATGTCAAATGAACAACATTCAGATGTATACAGAGATATTATGTACATAGCAATAACAACACACTTGGCAAATGCAACTGTTAAATGCATGAATAATAATAATAAAATGCACAAGCAGATAATAATGGACGTCCTGTAAGAAATCAGAAAGATATATACACTAAATACATCAGATGATTACCTTGGATAAGCACACAGACTCACTCACATCACAAAGTCAATACTCAAAGAAAACACCTCACCGATCGTTCACTCGACATTCTTGCCAACTCAAGCTGGAGGAGTCCATTGACAGCCAGGCAGGACTCGCGATTGGGACACAAATCCCAAGTTCTCTTGTGACTACACGTCTGCCCCACAAGTGAGCTCCCATCCTGTTTGCCAAGATCCCCTGCCTTTAATACCTTTTACTCAACCTAATGCGAAGGTTCTAGAAACCTCGCCCCCTTTCTTCTGTTACCAAAAACAGAGCTGACCGTACTGGTCTTTGTCAAGGTCAAGACAGAAGCTGGCCAGGCCCCTGTATTTTGACTCAGAGACAGAGCTGTACATTCCACACATTTCTCTGGCAACAACAATCTCTGCTCTGAAAGGCACCAAGCACGCTTCCCACACATTATCCCCGCAAAGCTTACGAAAGCTCCATCCAGCAGAAAACAAAACAACCTTGAACGTGAATAACCTAAACAACTTGAGTAATCTGGGGGCCTGCCTGTGTGCGCAAAACGCTCAAGCAAGACAGAGTCAGAATTCAAGATGACATGAGGGCATGTCAAAGCCAATAGTAAGAACTTCATAATACTTCCCAATGTACAACACAATGCACATTTGTGCACCACTGCCTTTAGCATTTCACACTTCATCTGCCAATGTACAACATAATGCACATTTGAGTACCACTGCTCATAACACTGCACTTCGAGTCCAAAAAGTACATTCCACACCTCTCTCTCTCTCATGCTTTCAAATGCACATCCCACACGTTCTGTTCTTGGCAAGCTGTTCTACTCTGTGACAGCTCCCACTTTAAAACTACAAGAGATACGAAAGACATCTTCAAGGGAAAAAGCACATGCAGGAAAACACCAAAAG
Organism: Calotriton arnoldi; assembly: GCA_963921515.1. Lineage (NCBI taxonomy): Eukaryota > Metazoa > Chordata > Amphibia > Caudata > Salamandridae > Calotriton > Calotriton arnoldi. The sequence goes on along the minus strand of CAWUFW010008240.1, from coordinate 197,811 downwards.
TTAATTAAAATCATGGTAGTCAAAGGTCATCACGTGGTTTCAAACCATAGGAGTGCCTCTAGCACTACAGTCGCCCGGTGCTGGGCGATGGTGGCGTGCAATTGTCCTATTCACAGGAGCCCCTGTGCTAGGCTTGGACCACGTGCCTACAAGGACATCAGTTAATGCCTCATTGAAGGGCAAAAGGTGTTCAGAGGTGGAAGCCCCAGGCTGATGCACTTCGGTCAGATTAGTCCTGACCTGCACGGAGGGCAACTCTAGTCCGAGGACCTCGGCCGCCCTCTTAACCATCATGGCATAAGATGCCCCCTCCTCCGTAGCCACAGTTGGCGGAGAGAGCATGCCAGTATCTGGGGAAGTGTCCAGTCCACTGGCCTCCCCAAGTTCCCCATACCAGTCCATCTGCTCTGCAGAGTCATCTTGGTGTTCCAAAGGGTCCATAGACCCCTCCCATTCCTCTCCTGAGCCTAAAACATCTTCAAAGTGTTCAGGCGACAACATAGAACCCCTTGGTTCAATCGGCGTCGAGTGATGCCGTTCCGACTCCATGTCGTCGGTGATAAGGATGGGGCTAGCACCGCCGGTGGGCACCAGCAGCACCAACTTCGGGTCAGACGTTGGGGGAGGTTACGATGGCATGACCGGCGTCGTCCCGGATCCAGCATCGGATCCCCGAGGCCCCACCAGTGCCGTGGCCGGAGCAAACTGCGTCAAATCCAATGGGGGCCTAAGGGCTCACCAGAGGAGTCGACCCGCTCAAACAGGCGGCGCATGGCCTCGAAAAATTCTTTAATTTGAGTGGGGGTAGCTCCGGCAAGGAGGGAGGCGCGAAGTAGACCCTGGCTCCGGCTCCGCAGAACCGTGCCAAGAGCGTTGGTGCTCCTTACCTCGTTCGTCGACGGACGACAGTCGAGGCGAAGATGAAGTTCACTTGGACTTCTTCTTCTTGTGCCTCTTTCCAGAGTGTCCCAAAGACCTTGAGTGGGACGAAGAGGACTTGGGGCTCCGGGAGCGGTTCCGCGACCTCCCCTTCTTCGATCGGGACCGGGATCTCCGCGGAGTCTTGCTGGATGGTGTCGACTGCCAGGCCGCAAGGAGCTTCATGGCCTGCTCCCGCAAGGCCTTCAGAGCCATAGCCCGACAGTCTGAGCAGGACTTCGAATCGTGATCGCGCTCGAGACACCAGAGACAGACTAGGTGGGTGTCGGTAACCGACATCATGCAGTGGCAGGCACCGCACGGTTTAAACCCAGTCTTCCTCGAAGACATCCTCGCACACAAAGTTGGAAAAAATTCCGAAGTCGACAAAAAATCGAAAAAAGGCCTGTCCAAAAGCGATAGAGGGGTAGCTCTTCCCGCATTGGCGCTTAACTGGCGCGGAAAGAAAAGAACTGAAATCCGCGTGCCTGGGTGGCGCCTATATAGGGGACCGTGATGTCATAACCGATACTAACGACGCCGACGTCACGCGGAGCCGAATGGAGCCACACTACAGCCCGTGCAAGGGGTATTGCTCGAGCGAAAGTTTCCGGATCCAGCCTGACGCCTGGGAAATTCAAAGGTAAGGAATCTGCAGCTAGAAGTCTCTATCAAATAGGTGAGTTTGTATGCCCTGGTGTTCAGTGAGCCCGCCAGGTAGTTCGCCACCAGAAAGATACTGAGAAGGTACAGCCATTTGCAGAGTTGCAAGGCCTCCTGGCACATGGTCCGTGACTTCACTCCGCCTTGTTTGTTGCAATACCACATGGCAGTGGTGTTGACCATGTACCTGTCTTGTGTAGTTCTCACTAATCCGTAGACCTGCGCGTTTGTTGGACAACAAACTTTGGGTGAGGAGATTCCGAGCACCCCCGCAGGATATGTTGGCCTAGAGACCAGCTGGCTCACAGTGTCACCGTAAGCCCCCCGAACCTTACCATGGAGCAAATGGTTTCTGGCAACCACTGAACATGACAACCCTGACCCCTCAGGGATCGTGGAAACAGATCAGAACCTTTCGCTCAGACACTCGTGCTTACTAGTGCTCAGAGAAATATACAGAATACACAGTGGGACGTTTTCAATATATTTATTGAACCAACGTTTTTCTTGTATAGAATACATGTGCTGCGATAATCAGTAGACCGAAGCAGATGAAAGTGATAACAAGCTCCAAAAGAGCAAATAGTAGCTATAGTTCTAAAATGGTGCTAAAACAGTGTATATATGCGGGCATATAAACAAGGCAGTAATCAGGCGTACTCCTACTATTAAAACCCTACTCTAAGTGTACCTAGAGTGTGTGTAGGTGTAGAGTCAAGAATCTCCCCAAGGGACGATCTAACCCAATTGCCTGGTGGGAGAGAATAAAGGACCCCGTCTTGGTCACGACTTGGACACCCCTCACGAGATGTCAGACCGCTGCGTGGTGAAGTCTCAGCATGCAGGGACCCTCAGTGTCAGCTGAAGTGCCTCCTCTACTAATCTTAAGGGATGCTCTTTATTTATAATAGAAAGCAGCCTTGCAATGTGCGTATAGATCAGTGATGTTATGGATATGTAGATAGTCCTGTCACTCAGAGGATGACGATTGAAAAAACATTTGTGCATACTGCATAGAAGGGTCGTGTACATGATGTTTGAGGCATTGTGATAATGTTGTGCGAAGCTAGATGCGTAAACGAAGTTGTTTCAGAGAAACTAATCCAACATTTTTGTGCACGCAAATATGTGCAAAAGGTAATGGCAGAAATGTTACTGTGAAAAAAAGAACAATGTAAGAAATGAGCAGCTTCAATACATGGGGGTCTAGCCTGGGCACAACACCCACTCCTCATACTAAGGGTCAATATATAAAAGCTATCTTAAAGCCAACAGGCTACAATGAAATTGAACTAAAAGGACTAAAATCACTTTTCAAACCATCTAAAAGCAAGCTGCCCTTTAAAATATTCATAAAAGCATTATAAGTCATTATACTATTTGAAATCCCAAGCACTCAGAAAGCCATGGTGCATAGAAAAATAAAGCAAAAGTTGTTCATTTTGTTTAAAAAACAGACCAAATTGTTCCCACCACACGGAAAAGCCAATTGTTTATGTATTCCGAGTGGTAGACGCAACATTACTGTAGCCCACAACCACAGGCGACGGTCCCAGAGGTGCACCTCGAAGCAGGGTTATGGAGTAAAGGTGATTCCATCCAGTTCCTACAGCAGCCGCTGAGGGAGGGAATGCATCCTGTAAGCATATCGTTGAGCCGGTATCCATTTCACTAGGAGCCCAAGTATTCCATGTGGCTCAAAGAATGCATTCATCAGCAATGAATACACTGGGGACAACAATACCCATGGGCCTTTAAGGGGTCCATCAGTACTTCAATGTCCAGTGGCGCAACCAATTGTGATCCTAAGCATATATCCAAAACACATTAGTGGCTGCAAAGCAGGCAGTGGAATACAGGTTGTACGCAGTGAAGCAAAACAGGCTTGAAAAACAAGAACCAGGACAAATGGAATTTTGCTCCTATGGATGTTGATGAAGTGGAGGGCATTGAACTCTTAGGGTTCTCCCTCAAGGATGTTAAAGGACAATTGCTTACCGGCATAGTCTGCTATAGACCCCCTGGGTCAATGAGCCCTCAGCATCAAGCACTAATCGACACTTTCTACAATATGTCACTCACTCATTCCAGAATGATCTTTCTGGGAGATTTTAATCTCTGGGATAATGGAAATCTAGGCCCAGCCCTGAAAGATTTACTTCAAGCCTGTGAGAATATAAACACGCAACAGCTGGTGCTGCATCCAGCACACCAGGGTGGCCATGTATTAGACTTAATATTTGCAGATAATAACATTGTAAAGGTGGAAGATATACTGCCTCTATGCTGGACTGATCATTTCCTTATCCAATTTTCGGTATTGATTCCTAAAGCACAAGTTACTTACCTTCGGTAACGCTATATCTGTAAGAAACATTAGTTAGTAATAGATTCCTTACCTTAGAATTACCCCCAGGCGTCAGACTGGATCCGGAAAGTTTTCGTCAGCAGTACCCCTGCGCGTCGGAAGGTGGCGGCGTGCGGCTCCGCGTCCGTCGTTGGCGTCGTGGTCGCCGAGATGACGTCGCGGCAGGTACTTAGACGCCACCCTCGCGCGCTGACGTCAGTTCAGTACATGACTTTCCGCGCCAGGAACGCAGAGCCATGCAAGATACTGACCACTGGTGCATTGAAACTAGGGCCCTGAAAGGGATGACCTTAACCCTAGAAATCAGTTCACAGAACGGGGAGGATGGGTGGGGCGGTAAGGAATCTATCACTAACTAATGTTTCTTACAGATATATCGTTACCGAAGGTAAGTAACTTGTGCATCTGAAAGAAACATGTTAGTGATAGATTCCTTACATTAGAATAGATACCCCAGCAATACCAACCCCGGTGGTGGGTCTGCGAACCAAGATCACACCAGGAAGTCCCGGAGAACAGAACGGCCAAAGAAGCCGTCTCTTCGGACTTGGCTGTCCAGGCAATAATGCTTAGTAAAAGTGTGCAACGAGGCCCACGTAGCTGCCTGACAGATGTCTTGTAAGGGGACACCACGTCCCAATGCCGTAGTGGTAGCCGTCGCCCTGGTGGAATGGGCGCGCAGCCCCACCGGAGGCTCTTTTTTTGCCAGAGAATAACAGGCTTTAATACACAAGACGACCTATTGGGAGAGAGTCCGCTTGTGTACTGCCCGACCTTTTTTGGCGCCTAAGTAGCCAACAAAGAGCTGGTCATCCACCCGGAACTGTCGTGTGCGATCGAGGTAAAATGAGAGCGCACGTTTTGGGTCCAGACGGTGGAGCCTCTCTTCCTCTCTAGAAGGATGCGGAGGCGGAAAGAAGGTGGGCAAAGTGATGGTCTGCCCGATGCGAAAGGCAGTGAAGACCTTTGGCAGAAAGGATGGACGTGTTCTGAGCACAACCTTGTCCGGATGGACAGACAGAAAAGGAGGTTTGCAAGAAAGAGCCTGGAGCTCACTCACTCTCCTAGCAGAGGTGATGGCAACCAGGAAAGCAGTCTTCAAAGTTAACAGACGAAGAGGACAGTTATGAAGAGGCTCAAAGGGAGCGCACATTAAATATGTGAGAACCAGGTTCAAGTACCACTGTGGCATTACGAAAGGAATAGGAGGGAAAAGATGAGTAATGCCTTTGAGGAATCTATTTACAACAGGGGACTTGAAAAGAGAGGGCTGATCAGGAAGCCTAAGAAAGGCTGAAATAGCCGAAAGGTAGCCCTTGATAGTGCCCAGAGCAGAGCACTGCCGGGCCAAAGAAAGATGGAACAAAAGGACTTCTGAAAGAGGGGCAGAAAGGGGATCCACAGCCTTTGCTGTGCACCATGCCACAAACTTGTTCCACCTGCAGGCGTATACCAACTTAGTGGAGGGACGCCTGGCTGCCAGAATGACATCACAGACTTCAGGAGGCAAGTCGAAAGGAATGAACTGCCGCCGCTCAATCTCCACGCAAAGAGGTGGAGACTGGACAGGTTCGGGTGGAGGACCGTCCCCTGCTGCTGCGACAGAAGATCCTCCCGAAGAGGCAGTCGGATTGGGGGATCTATGATCATACTGAGTAGCTCGGGATACCAAACTCTTCGAGCCCAGTCCGGAGCCACAAGAATGACTTGGGCCCGGTCGCGCCTGATCTTCAGCACTCTGGGCAGAAGTGGTATAGGCGGAAAGGCGTACAACAGACCGCAACTCCACTCGCGACGAAAAGCGTCGCCTAGCGTGTGCTGCCTTGGAAATTCCAACGCGCAGAACTGCTGACATTGGGCGTTCTCTTCGGTGGCGAATAGATCTAACCAAGGCTCTCCCCACTGTTGAAAGAGACCTTGCGCCACCTCTGAGTGAAGACGCCATTCGTGATCCATCATGCACCTGCAGCTGAGTTCGTCCGCCCTGGCGTTCAGTGAACCTGCCAGGTGTTGAACCACCAGGGAAATGCCCTGATGTTCCAGCCATATCCAGAGGCACAGGGCCTCCTGACATAGGGTCCACGACCCCACCCCGCCCTGTTTGTTGCAGTACCACATGGCGGTGGTATTGTCTGTGAACACCTGCACTACTCTCCCCTTGACAGAGGGAAGGAATGCCTTCAGTGCAAGTCGGATCGCCCGGAGCTCCAGAAGGTTGATATGGAGCCTGGACTCCGCCGGAGACCAGAGGCCTCTGATCTCCGCCTCTCCCATGTGGCCGCCCCATCCCCGGAGGGACGCATCCGTCACCAATGTGTTCTCCGGTTGGGGAAGGGAGAGGGATCTGCCATTGACCCAATGCCAGTTCGTGAGCCACCACTGCAATTGTTGTGCAGTGCACTCCGACATCTGGACGTAATCAGACAGGTTCCCCTGATGCTTCGCCCACTGGAACTTCAGGTCCCACTGCAGAGCCCACATATGCCATCTGGCATGATCGACCAGCAGGATGCAGGAGGCCATGAGGCCCAGCAGCCTCAGGGTCATCCTGACCGAAACCCAGGATAGAGGCTAAAAGATCGGAATCAGAGCCTGAATATCCTGGACTCGCCGTTCGGGAGGATAGACACGAAAGTGCATCGTATCCAGAACCGCTCCGATGAAGAGGAGCTTCTGAGAGGGAATCAGGTGCGACTTCGGCACATTGATGGAGAACCCCAGCAAATGCAGGAGGTCGGCCGTAGTCTGGAGGTGGGAGAAGACTGTCCGGGGCAAGCCGGCCTTCAACAGCCAGTCGTCGAGATAGGGGAAGACTGGAACCCCTGATCTGCGCAGGTGAGCTGCGACCACCGCCATCACTTTCGTGAACACCCGAGGGGCGCTGGTAAGGCCAAAAGGGAGCACGGTAAACTGAAAGTGCTCGTGGCCTACCGTAAACCGCAGGTAACGCCGGTGGGCCGGCAGGACGGGAATGTGGAAATATGCGTCCTACAGGTCCAACGCTACCAACCAGTCTCCAGGGCAGACAAGACCTGAGCAAGAGTTAACATCTTGAACTTCTCCTTCCGGAGGAAGCGATTGACGAGCCTGAGGTCCAAGATAGGACGCAGGCCCTTGTCCTTCTTGGGCACCAGAAAGTAGTGGGAGTAACAACCACGTCCTACTTCTGGGCAAGGAACGTGCTCGATGGCTCCCTTGGCCAAGAGGGCAGCGTCTTCCTGTTGAAGAAGTGTCAATTGATCCCCCGACATGCGGTGGTACCGGGGTGGCATGGCTGGAGGGGTAGTCTTGAAGGGGAGGGAGTAGCCCCTTCGGACTATTTGTAAAAACCCACCTGTCCGAAGTGATGGTGCGCCAGTGGGGGAGGTGATGGCGAATCCTGCCGCCCACTGGCGTTTGATGGGCCTGAAAAACCGGACTAGGAAGGTTTGGAGGCAGAGGTGGCTGGGGTGGAGGTGGACTGACACGCCCGCTGGCCCCGCGGGTCCCACATCCGCGGCCGCGCTGAGACTGTTGCTGTGCAGGCCTGTGGCTCTGAAACGAACGTGTCGGGGCGCCCCTTCCGTTGGCCATGAAAGGAGCGAAAAGCAGAAGGCGGAGGAGGGCGCGTGGCGGAAAGGCCCAAGGACTTGGTCGTAGCACGCAAGTCCTTAAAGCGCTCCAACGCACTATCTGCTTTGTTGCCGAAAAGGCGAGTGCCATCAAAGGGCATGTCCATCAGAGTGTTCTGGACATCCCCAGAAAAACCAGTTGTTCTCAGCCAGGCGTGGCGGCGGAGCACCACTGTCGTGGAAATCGCCCTGCCCAACAAGTCGGCGGTGTCAAGGCCACAACGAATAGTGAACTTGGCTGCATCCCTCCCTTTAGCAATAGCTTGAGTGAGCACTGTCTGGGCCTCCTCCGGACATTGAGGCAGCACGCGCGCCACCGTATCCCACACAGAGTGGGAATAACGGCCCAAGAGGCATGCAGTGTTCACAGACCGCAGCCCTGAACTGCCGGAAGCAAAAATCTTCTTACCGAATTGCTCCAGTTTCTTCGATTCCCTATCCGGTGGTGCGGTAGGGAATGCGCTCGGGGACGCAGAGGCTTGGACAACCAAGCTCTCAGGGGTGGGGTGTTGGGAAAGGAAAAGGGGGTCGCCCGGGGCCGGGCGATGGCGTCGGGCCACGTTCCTATCCACAGGAGCCCCTGTGGTGGGCCTGAACCCGGTGCCCAAAAGAACGTCTGAAAGTGCATCATTAAAAGGCAGCAGTGGCTCCGAAGAGGTAGCCGCCGGCTGAAGCACTTCTGTCAGGAGGTTAGTCCTGACGGCCGCTGTAGGGAGCTCGAGGTGGAGGGCCTCGGCCGCCCTACGCAACACCACTGTGTAACTTGCACCCTCCTCCGTAGCCACGGTAGGAGGAGACAGCATGCCAAGGTCAGGAGAGGTATCAAGACCACTGGCATCCCCCAACTCCTCTGCCCAGTCCGGGTCAAACTCACATTGTGCTGTGAGAGGGTCCTCAGACCCCTCCCAGTTCTCCCCTTCCTCCGAAGGCTGATAAACAGGCCGAAAATAAGGAGGACGGACATAGGGATAGAAATCCCCCATCGGCGTCGGAATCGGCATGGAGCGACGCCGGTCTGGCGCCGTATCCACATCGGGGCTGAAACCGGGGGCGACGTCGTCCGGTGGGCCGGGCGACGTCGGAGGTGGTGCCGGTGGGGTCGACTGCGTCGACTGGGATCCAGGCCTGGATCCATGGGGGTCCTGCGGCGCCGGGGCCGGAGCAGACAGCGATGCTGGAGCCGCCGGCAGTAAAGAGCTAGGACCCCCAGTCGGGCCCGCGGGCGGGGCCCGACAGCCCAAAGAGGCGAGCCATGTCTGACAGAAATTCCTGCAGCTGGGCTGGAGTCGCCGACGGACCCGGGAAGGGCGGGTAGGCCTGCGGCAACTGCGTAGGCTCCGCCGGAGCCGCGGGGGAGGCACCACCCTCACTCTCAGCCGCGACGGGCGAGGGGGAAGTCTGAGAGCGACGGCGCTTCTTTGACTTCGAGTGTTCGTCTTACCTGACCCCGAGTGCGAAGACTTCGATCCCAATGAACGGTGGTGGCGGCTCCGCGACCGGCCCCTCGACCTCCCACGGGACCGGGACCTTGAACGGCGCGGAGCCGACTGCCGGACTTCCAGCAACTTTCGGGACCGCTCCCGCAAAGTCTTCGGCGCCATGGCCCGGCAGTAGGAGCACGACTTGGGGTCGTGGTCGCGCTCCAGGCAGTAAAGACACACGCTGTGCGGGTCCGTCACCGACATCATTCGATGACAGTCCCCGCAGGTCTTGAAGCCGGGCATCCCTACTGCACCAGGAGTCGATCGACTCGAAAAATAGAGACAAAAAGCCTCGAAAAAAGTCAGTCAAAAAGTGACTGGGGGTACCGCTCTCTCCGGATCTGCGCTTGCTGGCGCGGAAAAACAAAGAACTGACGTCAGCGCGCGAGGGCGGCGTCTAAGTAGCTGCCGCAACGTCATCTCGGCGACCACGACGCCAACGACGGACGTGGAGCCGCACGACGCCACCTTCCGACGCGCAGGGGTACTGCTGACGAAAAATTTCCGGATCCAGTCTGACGCCTGGTGGTAATTCTAAGGTAAGGAATCTATCACTAACGTGTTTCTTTCAGATACAAATAATAAAACTGGTCTTATGGGAAACAATGAAATGAAAATGAAATGAAAAAAATTTGTAGAGCGCGAAACTTTCACCCGAAGGTGTCAAGGCGCTAAATTAGTCATTCATGAGTCAGAGGACGGTCCAGAGAGTCGTCAAAGATTAAACAGCCAGGTCTTTAACGCTTTTCTAAAAGCCAGCAGATTAGTTTCTTGCTTCAGCCCAAGTGGTAGGGAGTTCCACAGTTTCGTTGTGCCGACCACAAAGCTCCTTCCTCCCCAGGAGCATTTTTTAAACCTGGGAACAACCAGGTTGTGGGCCTGAGATGAGCGAAGATGGCGAACCGGAATATAACGCTTTAAATTCTGTTTAAAGAAACTGGGCCCTGTGTCATGCGTGGCCTTAAAGGCAATGCATAGAGCCTTAAACTCAATTTGTCTCTTCACCGGTAACCAATGCAATCCTTTCAGTGCCTGTGCGACATGTTTATGTCTTGGAATATTCAACAAAAGACGTGCCGCTGCATTTTGCACAATCTGCAGTTTGGAAAGACACTTCTTACGCAGATTAATAAAAAGCCCATTACAGTAATCAGCTCTGGAAAGAACCAGCGCTGAAACCACCAATTTCCGTAGCTCAGACGGAATAAATGGAAGAATCCTTCTCAAAAGTTTTAATGTGTAGAAGGAATGGGATGTAACCTGGTTAACGTGGCTTTCAAAAGAAAGCATGGAGTCAAACGTAACTCCCAGGTTTTTCACCTTATTCGTGGGGGTAGGTAATGGACCCATTTCCACCGGCCATAAAGCAGGGGACCAAAAATTAGTAGGACCTCGGTCTTACTAGAATTTAATTTCAAACAATTGGAGGCCATCCATTCACCTATTTGATGAAGACAAGTGTGAAACTGTGCAGCTGTATCTTCAGGCGAGCCTGTCACTGAAACTACAATCTGTGTATCGTCGGCGTATGATACTGCCGAGAAACCGAGGGACTTAATTAATCTGGCCAAAGGTGCAACATAAATATTAAAAAGTGTAGGGCTCAATGAAGAGCCCTGTGCCACTCCACAAGGTAGCGTAAAATTCGGTGACTTAAAATTATCCAAAGTCACAAATTGCTCCCGGCCTGACAAATAAGATTCAAGTAATGCATACGCATTTCCTATGATACCAATCTCCCTCAAGGTTTCCAACAGTTTTTAGTGGTTCACAGTGTCGAATGCGGCAGAGAGGTCAAGCAGCACAAGTGCTGCATTGCCTCCTGCATCGACTGTCTGCCTGATCAGCTCAGAGGCTGTAATTAGAGCTAATTCGGTGCTATGATCCTTCCTGAAACCATACTGAGTGGCATCCAAAAAAGCATGCCTCTCAATATGTTCAGAAATAGCACCATTCATGGCTTTTTCTACCATCTTTGCCGGCAAGGGGAGTCTGGAAATGGGACGATAGTTACTAGGGTCTGCCCCATCAAGATTAGGTTTCTTCAAGAGGGGGAGAACCGACGCCAATTTCCAACTGGTAGGAAATATACCAGAGGTAAACATTTTATTAAAAACAAAAGACAAATGCAATGAAAGTAATTCTGGTACAAGATGGAAAATCTTTAGGGGGCAGGGGTCCATTGGGGACCCGGATTTAGTGGACCGCAAAAGATTGGCGGTCTCTTCCATCGTCAATGACGGGAAAACAGACAGTTCAGGGGAGTCCAAGGAGTCAAGGGAGATTATGGAATCTTCAGTCAGTGCCCTAGATGAAGGAAAGGGCACAGCCCCTTGATCCTTAGAACTTGAGAAGTCACTATAAACCGCTTTAACTTTATCCTGGAAGGATTTAGCCAATAAGTTACAGAACGTCTGATCTTTAGGTAATTCAGTTACCTCTGAACATTTGGCCAACTTTTTCACTGTTGAAAACAGTTCCTTTGAAGAGTTTTTTGCAGTAAGTATGGCTGTGGTAAAAAAAACAGGTTTTCTCCTGATTCACCTGTTTTTAAAAATCAAGGATAGCTTGTTTATAAGCTGTTTTATCATTTAAGTCATATGAAGCTCTCCACTTTCTTTCCAGACGGCGACATTTTTGCTTCAGCATCCTGAGCTGTTCAGTATACCAGGGTTCAGAAGGTCTTGATCTATAACTAAGGAGAGATTTGACTGGTAATAACAGATCTAAGGACGTCCTAAGCCATTCCTCAAAGGCAGCAGCTGCTGCATTAGGGTCCTCTGTCAAATTCAGAGGGTTCTGAGAAAGAAAATCTTTAAAAGTATCAGTTGCCAACTTGTTCCAAGGCTGGACTTTTTTCAATTGTTTATTACTCAGTTTCTCTGTCTGTGGATTTTGAAGGGGAAATGTAAACATAACAGCCTTGTGGTCTGACCAGACTAGTGGCAGTGAAGGACGGCAAAGTAAGTGCCTATTACTGGTAAACAATCCATCAAGCAAATGGCCTCCAGAATGCGTACTGCCGGTCACCAGCTGAGTGAGGCCAAGGCTGTTAGCAATATCAATAAATTGTACTGCATCTCTGTCTGAGGGATCCTCTAGGTGAAGATTAAAGTCGCCCAGAAATGTAAAATCTGGCGACTGGGAAATTACATCCAAAGAGCTACCAATATCCCTCAAAAAATCCGCCCAGGGGGTCGATAGCATAACACCCCATTAAAAGTGTAATGACTATCAATTGAAATTTTAAACAATAGGGATTCCAAATTTGGTCTATTATTTTGATGAATAAAAGACCCTTTCCAAGTGTTACGAAATACAATGGCCAGCCCCCCCCCCTCTTTTACCTACTCGATCTTGTCTAAAGAGAGTAAAACCAGAAGGGACCGCCGTAGCCAGATCTGGGTCAGAGTGAGCCTCTCCCCATGTCTCTGTAATAAAAGCTACATCAACATTATGTGCCTCAACAAACAAGGCGAACTCAGAAGCGTGTTTACACAAGGAGCGTGCATTGATAAGGGTCCCTAATACTGTGTTTGACACAGCCCCTTTACTTGAACTATGGACTGCATTAAGTGGTGCCTGCCTTAAGATAGCAAGGCGGATAGACAGACGACACTCCTGGCACTCAAAATGTGTCTCCATAGAACAGGTGTCCAAATTAACTAAATTTCTACACCTACCATTCTCATTGAGGGCACGGAGTTGTTCCCCGGAGTAAACAAATCCTAGTGTGGAGTGGGGGTCAAATCCAGCAGCATCCCTGGCCCTAGGCACGGGCCAGGCGCGGACGGGCGCAGACTGGCTTGCCTTTGGCGCGCCTTTGGCGCGTCCGCTGCGCACGCCCGCTGCGCATGCCCGCTGCGTGGCCGCCTAGCGGCCGTGCTTTTATCCCCCCGCCGGCTCAGCATTTACAAAGATTACCGGCCCAAATTACTTCCGGGAAAAACGGAAGTGCTAGAGGACAGGCAGCCAAACCTTCGTGGCGCCGCCCCCCAATTACCCGCCTGGCAGGATGCCAATTCACAGAATCAAATTAGGAACAGAGTAAAATTAAAAAATATGTTTAAAAAGAGAAGATGCCCCCCATTAAAATATTTGTTAAAAAGAACTTAATCAGTGCAATCAGATTCAAACAATCAAAATACACTATTAATACTTGTGGACCTAGCGTCCCGCTTAACTTGTAAAAGACGAATAGTCCTCGCTCCCGCTAGCGGCCGTGCTTTTATCCCCCCGCCGGCTCAGCATCTACAATGATTACCGGCCCAAATTACTTCCGGGAAAAACGGAATCAGCGTGGAAGGCAATGGAACAAATTGTTGAAAACAAAACACTCCCCGATATTTACAGAGAATAACTCCTTTGATGCTAGTAAATCGGTGGAGGAAAACGATCTTAGATTTTGTGATCAAATAAACCATACTCTCGAACAGCTGGCCCCAGTGAAAGATCTAAAAAATAGGCATAAACCTTCAGCCCCCTGGTATAATGAGGAGCTAAAAATGCTAAAGAAAAGCTGTAAACAAGCCGAACAAAAATGGAGGAAACTATGAGGAAGAGGATAAAATAGCCTTGAAAGTAGCATTGAGCATATACAAAGGAACAATTGCCAAAGCAAAAGCCGAATACTATGCAAAAACTATTCTAAAGGCGTCTAATAATGCTAGAACTATATTTAAAATAGTGAATGACCTCTCCAAACATGACTGTATGAAAAACAAGATCACTGCAACCCAAGACCTATGTGATGGTCTAGCAGCTTACTTCGAGGAGAAGATCACTAAAATCATTGGTGGTCTAGAAATAAACATGGGGACTGAGACAGATAGTGGAATCGGATTATCTGAAACGATGACGCCGGAGAAGCAGGAGGAGGGAGTAGATAAGGACAAGCCGGCAATTCTGGATCACTTCCAGATTCCCACAGAGGAAGATTTTAATAAACTAGCTCTGAGTGTTTCATCCGGGTCAACATTGGACCCTCTCCCACACAGAATGTGGAGAGAATTTAAGGAAGAGTTATTTCCTCAGCTCCGTCAAATCTGTTGCCAGTCTCTGAGCAATGGAGTTGTGCCGGTCTGTTGGAAACAGGCAATGGTGACACCTCTATTGAAGAAAACCACGCTTGATCCCCTATGCCCATCCAATTACAGACCCATTTCCCTGCTGCCCTACCCGGTAAAAAATCTAGAGCGGTTAGTCAGCAAAACTCTCACAATTTCTAGAAGAAAACCATAAGTTAGATGACATACAATTTGGGTTTCGTCCAGCCCATGAAACAGAAACCGCCTTAGTAACAGTCCTAGATGAACTCAGAATGCGAGCAGACACAAGCCAGTCAGTCAATCTAGTGTTACTAGATATGTCAGCCGCATTCGACACGGTTAATCATAACATCCTTCTGAATAGACTTATGGATGTCGGAATAGAGGGAAAAGTACTGAACTGGTTTCAATCACATCTGTCGGGAGACAACAGGCAGTGGCTCTACCTCCCTTTCTATCTAAATATAATCCTATCCAGCATGGTGTCCCTCAGGGATCCGCGATCAGTCCAATTCTATTCAATGTATACTTGAGCCCACTAATCTCCATCATCAAATCCTATGGAATTGAATTGGTAAACTATGCAGACGATACACAACTCATCTTCTCATTGGAAGGGAATCAATATCACTTGACAGATTTCACGAGTGTATGCGAAGAACGGCAAGCTGACTTAGGGACAATTCCTTACAGTTCAACGGTGATAAGACAGAACTCTTGTACTGTACAGCAAATAAAATCCTGCGTCCACTCTCGACCAACTTCTGGCCAACTCCAACAGAAAAACCACTAATTCCCTCTAAGACAGTGCGTAATCTGGGGGTGATGTTTGATGATAACCTAAAGTTAGACTCCCAAGTAGATAAAACAGTTGGAACCTGTCTTTCTCTGATCAGAGCATTACGGAAAATACTTCCTATGTTACCGACTTCAGCCAGAGCGCTGGTGGTGAGAAGTGTTATCCTGAGTCGGCTCGACTACTGTAACGATCTGCTACTGGGTGCTCCAAATTCTTTGATAAAGAAACTTCAAAGAATCCAGACGATAGCGGCCAAGATAGCTTTAAAGAGACAGCGTAGGTCATCGGCCTCTTTGTCCCTTAAGGATCTTCACTGGCTGCCGATTATGCAGAGAATACAGTTTAAATCGCTCTGCATTGTCTTCAAGGCGGTACATGGAATGGGACCCAGACCACTGCAGAGTAAATTTACCTGGTATACTCCGACCAGAAGCCTTAGGTCATCAACAGTCAAGCTGGTGAACATACCTAGATTTAGAAAAACTAGGATGGGAGGCAGAGCATTTACCTCTGTAGCTGCGCGGCTGTGGAATGAACTCCCGGTCGATCTCAGACAAACAGAGGATCTTCTTCACTTCAGAAAAAAGCTCAAAACTTGGCTCTTTCCTAGGGATTAATGGAGCCCAGCCATCGCTCTGAATAATTCTGTCTGGTTTGGTTGCTTGTGTGCTCAGTGGAATCTAAGGTAATCTCAGCGCCAGGATACCCGTGGGGTGATAGTGCGCTTTATAAGTATGTTCTACATTACATTACATTTAGTTCTCGAAGCAGAGGTGTGCCGAAGCAGTGTACCATACGCTCATGGCATTGCAGCACAAGCAGGGCTATCTGCATTCCAGGTTGAACTGGGACATCCATTGCGGAGCAGAAAAATTAAAATCAGGATTCCCGCCACAAGAAGCAGGACAAGCGGGAGCCATCCAAAAACGCTTCCCAACACGGAGTGTATGAAAGATGGTATAACTCCAAAAATCGTCTGAAAGGTGCTAACCAGCCCAGAGCTGCTACATTTAAAAAAGTGCACTATTCCCTTCGTATCAGACATATTAAAGATACGGTAAACCAGCTCCCCAAAATGCAGCGGGAAGTTAGTGTGGAGTAGTGTCTGTATCTCAGACGAGGACCTTGCAACCTGGAGATCATACGTCTCCCTGGATGAAGTTAAGGCCAAATCCTTTTGAAAAAGCATGGCTTTCACTTTGCTCAGAGAATCAAAGCATAAGATGGAAACATTTATTGAAGGCCACAGCATTGCCTCCCTAACTGTGCAGGCAGGTAGAAACCATACTTGTGTACAACAAGTGACTATGGAATTAACTGTCACCAGATAAGCGATGTCCGGTTCCATTCTACAGCAACTTTGATCATTCAGCATTAAATAGCTCCCATTCGAGAGCAGCTTGAAAAACGGATGAAGCACGGCAGCCAGGGAACCCTTCAGATAACAGGACAAGTTCGCAACTGAAGTATTGCATGCCCCATGAAGAGAAATGTCCTTGCAAACTAGGGACCCACTTAAAGCGTCCTCACAGTCAGAAACACTAAGGAAAACTACTGTGTCCCCATTCCTGCATCTAAACCTGAATGGTAACTCCCAGTACTCATGCACATAAACTTCCCCTAGCGCTTAGTATCCGACTACCTGCTGGTATTGGAGACAATATTGGAATTGGAAAGTCGTGACCGGTAGGGTGATGTAACCATGGATTATCCAGTCTGTGGATGGTGTCTCAGCCACGGTGAAAGGTAAGTGGTATAATTTTTCTATGTGCAACATGGTATATTTTACATATCTGCGTGCCATTACTTTCTGTTAGATCGTATGCAGCAAACAGACTCGTACTATTGATATAACACCATGGCACGTGGCCAGACGTAGTGTTTGCAACGTACAGCTCAGTATTACAATGGACCGTAATTGTGACTGTCCATGCTGTAAAATAGACATGTTTTGCATTATAATGTAAATTGCAGAAGACACTATGTTGCCCATTGAATAAATTCTGGATGAAAATGTGGTCATATTGTTGACCACAGCCAAAGCCTTTTCTAAATTAACCCTGTCAATATCTCTCAGCAGCTTCCTGTTGAGAAATTTACCACAGCTCATTGTATATTCCGTACAAGAAGCGCTTTTGACGTGGGTTCCGGGGACTTAATGGTAAATCTCTGAGATCTATGTCATCACAAAGAAGGGACAAATGTTGCTTCACGAGAGAGTGTTGAGGTTTTTAGCCAATCAAGGCCCAATTTCCCAACACTATATGATGTCACCACCCCAGAGTGTTCTGTTTGTACATATCGCTGATCAGGCCTATTGATCCTAAACCCTTTGATGTTGCCCAGAAATCTAGATTGACACCCATTTGTGTACACAGGCCAAACCAACTATCCCTTCCAAATGGGGTATGGTGAATTAAAAGAACCATTACGTATCATGGTATCTAGTGTATCCTGAAGTCTGTTAAGTGCTGCCAGTTCTCAAAACATGAGAATGCGGGAATACGGGGTGTGTTCAAATCCTTTATCTTGGCTATTCCAAGACAGGAAGTCTGTTGCACTGTTTTATTCAGGAAAATTATTAGATGTGGTATGAGGCATGCTCTGAATAAGGCCTCAGTTCCCTGAACCTGTCGATCTTTTGTCCCCCAGACAGTGTTTTTGTCTGTGGTCTCTTTCCAAAAGTCGAAACCCTGTACAGACATTTGGGAAATAAAGGAAGCAGAGTATATCAGCTTGGTGTTTGTTAGCATATTTTTCTTTGCTGGTGTAGATGCAAGCCTATAATAATAAGAAGCTGGGTCCGATGAGTCAAAACCAGAAAAATAAGCAAACGTTTGTGCAAATATTTTTTTTAACTACCTTTTGGCTGTGTTGGTTAATGTTCCTATTGAGTGTAATTGAAAACAGCGCGTGGGATACTAGCTTTGTGTAAAAAATGGTGATCATAATGTTGATAACAAAACATGTTGCCAAAGTTAGATGTACCATCATACAATTCATCATTTGAAAATGCAGCTGATTGTTCTAGATCTGCAAGCAAATTATGCACAGTTTCAATGTCCCAATCATCAGAGAAAGTACTACAGGTGATGATATCATTTAAGGAAATTTTAAACAAATATGGAATTTTAAAAGTTCAGTAGGATCATATACATCATATGATACCCTATCCCATACTATTCCTTCCAGAACTAGAACTGCTGAAATGTCTACCAGGGACAGGTTACTTAGTTCACAGTGCGATGATGCATGTGGTTTCAGAACCAAGTTCACAAGTTGCACTGCAGAGCGACCTGGGAGATAGTGTCCGTTCACGAGTAGAAAAAAGACAGTTACCCAACCAATCCAGAGGACCAGGAAAAGTAACCCAAATGCAATCCAGAGATCTATCCATGGAGAAACAAAGTATGTCTTTCAGCCAAAAATAGAGTGTACACACTCGTAGCCTGAAAGGGAGAGACGGTGGTGGTAGCTCAGGTTCACTTGAATACGATGAGAAGTCGT
Source organism: Calotriton arnoldi (assembly GCA_963921515.1). NCBI lineage: Eukaryota > Metazoa > Chordata > Amphibia > Caudata > Salamandridae > Calotriton > Calotriton arnoldi. Next base: position 179,416 of record CAWUFW010008240.1, on the reverse strand, counting down.
CATAATGCACGAAGTAGCCGTCCGGTCTATTTTTGGCAGCTCAGCAGGTTTTGTAGAACTGAGAGATGACTATCTGCGACAGACGTCAATTGTTTTAATTGAAATTTGAGTTTCTGCACTTGTTGACTGTACAGTTGTAGTTGTTTCAACAGGAACAAGTAAACCTCATTGTCGTTTACAGCTTCTCTTTTTAGAGGGGAATCTTCTGTAGTTATTAAAGCTTCCATCAGAACTTCCTGAACGGTAGCAAGAGGAGTGCGGCGGCTACCCAGGAGCCCACGTGGCCTACTGTTGAGAATCGGCCACATAGTGTGGTTTGATCAGATCAATGGAGACTAGCCTTTTGCCTCTGAGACCGGCAAGGGGCAGAAGAGGTACAGTTCTAGTACCTTCGACAGCCAGTACAGGTACAGGGCTCTGTAAGATGGCCCAAATTCTTTCTTGTCCACATTTTTCTCTCTGACTAGGTCCCCAATCTTCGGGACCCAGGCTGGTCTTGAAAATACGACCTTCACTTCACCGGTGGTGGTGCATTTTACTTGGACGTTGCTTTGTGCGCCCCGGAATTCATTGAGTTCCTGTAAAACAGCCAAACGATCACTGATCGGAAGGAGTACGACTCCCCAGGGATTTTCTTGGCATGTTATTGAGTGCCCTCTGGACCCCATATAGGTGATTGACTCAACTGCCACCCGAGCAGAATACCCTTGCTGTTAAGGACTGCTTTAAGTCACGATTTTTCCTCTCAAGTACCGAATTTCCCTCAGGATGGTAGGGAGAGGAGTACAGCAAGGCCACACCCAAACTTCCCATGGCTTCTTTGTAAGCCCGAGAGCTAAACCCCGGGCCCTGGTCGGAATGTAGTGTGCCAATTGCGTATGTCCCGATGAAGACTCGCAAATCCTTTATACCAGTTGGAGCGTCAGCAGAGCGTTGTTGCCGAACCCACAGGAATCTGGAGCATGAATCCACTGCCACCAAGATGTACTTGTAAGCCCCATCTGAGTGTAAGGGGCTGCAGTGATCCAAATAAACAACCGCTAAAGGCTTGTCTGAGATCAGTAAAGGTGTCTGCGGGGGACGTGCTATGGTGGAACCCTTCATCTGCCTGCAGATGTCACATTTGAAGACAAAGTCCTTGGTCTGTTTTGTAAGACCAGGTCACCAATAGAGATGCTTCAGTAAGGAAACTGTAGCAGTGACTCTTGTGTGTTGACCCCAGACCCTCATGCGCAGCTAGTACTAAACCCAATCTACGATCAGTGTTTGGTATTACTCTATCCTCCACTCCTGGAATATGAGCATACAGAAAATTTTGTGCATATAACTTGTAGGAGTACTTGAGTGGAAAACCTTTCGGCAGGAGGGTGTCGTTACGAGCAGCATTGACGGCCACCATGATGTCTCGGTCTATTCTCGTACTTGAACGAGTGATTGCAACAATGGCAGCAGTTCGGACTGTTACCTTAGCGGCTTCATCCGTCATGGAATTCCCTTCAACGTGAATGCCAACACGCTGATGACTCAATGTGTGAATAACATGAGCCCGTGTCAAGCATTCTTTCAGCTTTGCCGCTTGTTCCCAAAGCAGCTTGTGCTTGATTGTGCAACCCTTGGAATTTTGAAATCCATTCTGGCCCCAATAGCGAAGATATTCATTATAGGACTGGACACGGTAGTGTGAATCACACACTATTAGTGTGGGGAATTCGTGATCCGTAATTTGCAGTGCCATCATCAGGGCTTTTAGCTCTGCCAGCTGCGCTGTACAGTCTCCTAAGGACTGACTGTTTTTTCAGGACGGAACTTCCTGTCATGCATGCGCCCCTTTAAGATTAGGTATGCCGCGGAATATTGGTGTCTTGTCCCTAACGCAGGTTGAGCAGATCCATCGGTATAAATGATGTATTCATATCGATCTAGAGGCATTATTTCATGTGGCAGAGGATATTCCTGTTCGTACTGCAGGAATGCTTGTGTTTGTAGTGCAGAATCAAATCTGTAGTCTACATCTGTTGCGGTGAAAGAGTTAGCCCATTGAATCCATCATGGTTGCAATGCTTTGGCATTTGGAATGCTTGCTTTAGTAACTGCCTCTAAGGTCAGTACTGGGGTACCAACAATTATTCGCTTACACTGAGCCAGTGCTCGCTCTCTCTCTCTCACTACAGCGTTCTGTACTGCCGTGAGAATTTTCTCAGTAGTTGCAAAACACATTTCAGCATTGGTTTAAAAATGCAATTTGTATGCAATGGGTAGTGTATCACCATCATTGAAAGTGATATAGGTGTACCCGGTGGGTCCAGCGACTATGCGGACACCAAGTTAGTTGTGTTTACACGTGTGTGCAAATGTTTGGAAGCTATATCAGCTTGTACGGAACGTAAAATATTTGTATGTTCCTGTGTCCAATGGTTGATTGAAAAAATCAGGTCAGATTAAATTGTAGAATGGATTTACTCATTCTGCGTAATCCAAAATGTATGTTCTGCCAAAAATAAAAAAATCCTAAAATTGATTGTAGTCTCTTCAGAGTCGTTGGAGCAGTGCGGATTTTTCTTTAAAAAAATGTGCCGTCAGACTTTTGACTTCACTTGACAACTCATATCCCAGAAACAGAAGACTGAGGTGGGCAATTTTAGATTTTTTTTAATTACATTTGTAACCCAGGTGAGCAAACCCCAGAATTAAGTGGTTCACTCTGGCCAAGTGTTCAATTAATTCATCATCTACATAGGACAATGCCTCCTATCAAACTTTTGAAGTAACTCTGTTACCCTGGCTGAAAACAGCCCGAACTGTTCTTATACCCTTGAGGTAAATGGCAAAATTGATGCTGTGAACCTAGCACTGAAAATATGGTCAAATATCTGCTTCCAGGTATTATATTCTGGCAGAAAAATCCATTTGAGATGGCCAGTGTTGTTTTGTATTTCTTCCGCACAATGTTATTCATTAGTGTGGCCCTATGTGCATTTTGTACTGCAAATGTGCGTGTGGAAGTATTAGGTGTCTGTAATCTAAGACTAGACAGTATGAATTGTCCGATTTCATTACACAAGGAATTATTCATGTACGAGTTGCAATTTTCTATTACACCCTGGTATTCAAGTTGTTCTAGGATTTCCATAACTTGTTTTTTAGCTTCGTGTTTTATTGGGTACTGTCTCTGGGGTTGAGGAATCTATTTTAATGGGATTTCCCGATGAGATGACTTATCATCCCACCCAACATGATTGCGGTAGAGTCCAGGTGCTAACGCCCACTCCTGCACGTATGAATGTTTAACTGATTCTGGAATGAGGACAGAAAGAAGGTAAAATTCCTGTTTCTCCCAGTGGGCGTTCCATTACAAACTCAAGTGGCCAATCCTTTTCAGCCAAAAGAATGTCATAATCGTGTTTCAGGTTGTCCCAAAAGAGAGCCTTGATGTTTCTGGGTATGTCCTTCTCCATCTGGAGCGTTATTTTGAATAAACAATGTGGGACACTTACCCTTGTATCCGGTGTTTTTACTGTGATTCTCATTCAGCGCTACTACCACCAAATGATCCATCAGGTTCTGGCGAGCTATTGTGACTTCTGCCGTGCTGTCCAGCATCGTCACCGCCCATTCCCCGTTCAGAAGCACAGTCCTCAGTAGTCTGGGCATGTCTTATTTTAAACCCTGCTACCACCTTCTTTTTGAATTGAGGTTTTTGAGTCTTTTGTTTGTCCTCTTTAAGCATGTAGTTTGAAGTGCAATGTGTTTCCCTTTTCCGCTTCACGCACTCTTCTGATCTGTGCTCTGACCGTCCACCTCTCTCCGAACGTGCAGAGGATGAATCCTGAAAGGAACGAGAGGAACATGTATAATTATGCTGATACCCGTCAGGCTTTCTAATATTATCATAGTTTCTTAAATTATATTTTTTTTTCCAGAGGATTCCAGCTGAGGAGATCGACACCGCGATTGTGTTTTATTCTTTTTATTATTTTGTTTATTGTCCCTTTTTAGAAGGATTGGGTGCTTGCTTAGAGTTATCCTTTTCAGAAGTACTCCTAACCTGTGGTTTCCCAGGTCTGGCTCCCAAATTATCTCTGCCTAGCGTAGCATAGGCTTCTCCGTTAATTTTAGATAATTCCCGCTCCTGCTGTACAGGAGTGAATTCCCTCAGGCGTGGGTGTATAGCCAATGCTGCTGCTTCCCCCTTTATGTTACTTAACATAATTGTTGATACTGCAGCAAGTTGCCCATCAGTTTCATCCCCAAGTCCAGGGCAGATCCTGCCCCGTACTCATTATGTACCTGTTTCAGTACCTCAGGTAAAACGAAATGGTTACTTACCAGTAGTAGTTTTGCAGCTTGAAGAGTTTTCTGGATTCACATGCTGTGCATCATTCCGCCATCTAGTGGGTGGGTCCGGAATTGTCTTTTTTCTTTTTCTTCTTGTTTTGGTCGCTGTCGACCACCATTTGATGTCTGGTACGTCCCCTGTATGACGTCAGACGGCATCCTGGAGGTCGACGTGCGTGGTGGCCATCTTCGGATTCTTTTTTCTGTTTTTATGCTGTTTAATCCTTGTGATGGTCCTTATTTATAGTTCTTAATGTTCTACTTTGCTTCCCCACCTGTTTGTGTTCCTTCTAGGGCAAGGCTGGGTGGGTCGCATGTGAATCCAGAAAACTCTTCAAGCTGCAAAACTACTCCTTCTGGTAAGTAACCATTTCGTTTTGCAGCGTGAATCCTTTTCTGGATTCACATGCTGTGCATCAGATTACCTAGTGGTCTCTCCCGTGTTTGGGTGGCTGTGGTGAGAGGAAGACTTAGCAAACAGGCGTTGAAGCACCCTTTGTCCAATTTGAGCTTCCTTATTTATTTGTATATCCACACAATAATTCTTTGTAAATGTGTGTGGTGATGCCCATGTTGCTGCTGCGCAGATGGCATCGATGGGTACATTTGCTTGAAAGCTAGCATTGCTCCCTTCTTCCTACTGGAGTGAGCTGTTGGTTGTATTGTTAGTTCTTTTTTGGCATTGGTGTAGCTTAGTTGTATAGCTTGTACTATCCATCTTGCAATGGTTGCTTTAGTGACAGCTGATCCTGTGTTGGTATGTGAATAAGCAACAAACAACTGTTTAGTTTTCCTTACTTGTTCTGTTCTTTGCAGATAGAACAGTAGAGCTCTCCTTACATCCAGTGTGTGGAGGCTTTTTTCTGCCCTAGTTTTTGGGTCCTTGAAGAAAACTGGCAAGATGGTGTTTAGATTCAAGTGATACTTAGTTACCTCCTTTGGCAAAAACTGTGGGTTAGTTTAAGATTACCTTATCCTTGTGGACTTGTAAATAGGGTTCTTGTATAGTTAATGCTTGTAGTTCACTTACTCTCCGTAGTGATGTTATTGCAATGAGAAATGCTGTTTTGAGAGTAATATGTTTGATATCCGCTGTATGCACAGGTTCAAACGGTTTTCCCATTAGCTGCGACAGCACTGTATTTAAACTCCATGTTGATACAGAAGCAGTTCTTGCTGGAGCCATTCTTTTTGCTCCTTCCAAAAATCTTTTGACGAGTGGTCTAGTAAAGAAGCTTTTGCATGTTTTTCCTCTCGTGTACGCCACTATGGCTGCGAGGTGTACCTTTAGGCTTGAAAAATTGATGCTGCTGTCCAAGAGGTAGGTAAGATATGTGACTACTGTTTCCTGTGTATTTATTGTATTGGTATTGTTGTTAGCGGTGCACCATGTGATATATCGCTTCCATTTAGCTGTATAGCATTTCCTTGTTGATTGTTTTCTTGCCTCCTTTAGAATCTCCATGGTTCTGGACGGCAGTTTGAGGTGTACAAATTCTATGTATTCAGGCGCCAGGCTGCTAGTTGTAGCATCGTTGGTTCTGGGTGAAACATTTGGCCCTGTTGTATTGTTAGCAGGTCTTTGTCTGCTTTGATCCTGATCATTTCTCCTTTGGAGAGTTCTAGGAGAGTTGAGTACCAGGTCTGATTTGGCCGACGGGGGGCAATGAGAATCATATTTGTTCCTGGTTCGCTTGCTTTTTGTAGTACTCTTTGTATCAGGGTAATTGGTGGAAAGGCGCAGACAAATGTCTGAGACCAATTGAGTGAAAGCGCATTTCCCTTTGACAGGTGGTGTGGAAACCTGGATGCAAAGTTCCGGCATTTCTTGTTCTGCATTGTCGCAAAGAGATCCAACACTGGCGTTCCCTAGATGTTGAACAGGTATTGTACTGTTTGCTTTAGCTCCCATTCGTGTGAGCAACTGTTTTGTCTGCTTAGCCGGTCTGCTGTGACGTTGTCTACCCCTGGTAGATGTACTGTTTGCAGATTGATTTGCTGTGGTATTTCCCATTGCCAGATTTCTTGCGCAAGTTTGCTCAGGGGAAAAGATTTCGTTCCACCCTGTTTGTTTAGGTAAAACATTGTAGTTGTGTTGTCTGTTTGTATTAGGATTGTCTTCCCCTGAATCGGTTTCTGGAATGCTTTGAGTGCCAGAAGAACAGTTTATTTCTAAGAAATTTATATGTTTTATGGAGTCTTCTTCGCTCCATTGTCCAAGAATCTGTAGTTGGTTCAGATGTGCTCCCCAACCGTTGAGGGATGCATCCGTGGTGATTGTCACAGATGGAGTTGTGTTCCTGAAAGGTCTCCCCTGTGCTATGTTGTTGGATGCCCACCATTGTGTCTCTGCTTGTATCCTTTGTGTAACAACCACTAGATCTTCCCAACTCCCTGTGGCTTGTGACCAGCTGTTGGTGATCCATTCTTGGAATGGTCGCAAGTGTAGGCGAGCGTGAGGGACGAGTGGGATGCATGATGCCATCATGCCCATAAGTTTCATTACCCTCCTCACTGTCAGACTGTCCCTTCTGGTAGAGGGCTGTTTCCTTGTAGATAGCTTGTATCCTGTTCTGTGTGGGATAAGCCTTTGCATTCTTTGTATTCAGTCTTGCCCCTAGAAAGGTTTTTTCCTTTTCTGGGTGTGTTGATTTTTTGTGGTTTATTGAGAAACCTAGACTTTGAAGTGTTTGGATTGTCTTCTGAACCGGATTGTGGCATATTTGTTTTGTGCGTCCCCTTATTAGCCAATCGTCCAGATAGGGGTATACATGGATCTTTTCTCTTCTTAGGTAGGCGGCCACTGCGGCCAGAGACTTTGTGAACATCCGTGGAGCTGATTTTATTCCGAACAGGAGTACCTTGAATTGGGTAGTGTGTTGCGTTGTGTAGGAATCTTAGGTACTTTCTGTGTTTTTTGTTCATTGGAATATGTAACTAGGCGTCCTTGAGGTCTATTGTTGCTAGGAAATCTCCTTTTTGGATTTGCGGGATTATTTGTTGAAGGGTACATATTTTGAAGTGTTGTGTCTGTATGAACTTGTTTATGAATCTTAAGTCCAAAATTGGCCTCAGGGTTAGGTCTTGTTTTGGTACAAGGAAGTATGGTGAGTAGTTTCCTTTGTGCCGTTCCTGTTTTGGTACTGTTTCTATTGCCTGTTTTAGATACAGTTCTTTGAGCTCTGCATTTAGCAGTGTTTGTTCTGATTTGGATAATTTTCTTATCCTTGCTGGATTTGCAGGTGGTGTCTTTGTTAGCTCTATGCAATATCCGTGTTGTACCAAATTTAATATCCATTTGTCCGTTGTGATCCTTTCCCATTGGTTGTGGAAAAAGGATATAATTCCCCCCACTGGTGTTCTGGGTGGGTCCTTTTTCGTGTGGAAGTCAGTTAGAGGTATTACCTCTCCCTCTTGAGGTTTGGCCTCTTCGTCTGCCATTTCCTCGCCCTCGAAAGGGCTGTTTCTGTTGTTGCCAGCCCTGGTAACCAGATGGTTGACCCATTTGTTGATTTGTGTTTTGCCCCCGAGACTGTTGCGGCATATGCTGGTTTTGTTCGAAGCTGCCTCTTCCTGTGGTCTTTCGGTTAGAGAAACCTCCTCTTTTGAAAGATCCTCTTTGTTGTAGGGCCCCCATTGCCCTAGCTGTTTCATTATCCTTCTTGATCTGTTGAAGGGATTCATCCACTTCCTTGCCAAACAACTCTTGTCCGCTAAGAGGCCTGTTGATAATTGATGTCTGGACTTCTTGTTTGAATCCTGAGCCAGGCATGTCTTCGGAGTATGCTTCCCGTGCACATTTGCCTGCTTGCAGTATCTGCTGCATCTAGTGCAGACTTCAGGCATGTATTAGCTACATTTTTTCCCTCCTGGACCACCGCTCTTGCTCTTTTCTTGTCCTCCTCTGCGAGTTTGTTTATAAACTCCTCCATTTCATCCCACTGTTGGTGGCCATACCTGTTCAGCAGGGCATTTAAGTTGGCAATGCGCCACTGCGTTGCTGCTTCTTTCTCCATTCTTCTGCCCACCAAGTCCATCCTTTTGCTCTCCTTTTCTGGTGGAGGACCTGTGTTGGAGACTGCATTGGCTCTCCTTCTGGCTGTTGTTACGATGATAGAATCTGGCGTAACATTTCCCTGTATATATTTTTGGTCTTTTGAAGAGGGTTTATATTTTTTCTCCACTCTAGGAGTTACCCCTTTGTTACACGCTGGCTCTTTGAAGGCTTCCTTGCCTTGGTCCAGAATACTTGGCAACATGGGTAGATAGTGTTCCCCTTGTTGCAGGTGCCAGGGTTTCCAGCAGGAAGCATGTATCCCCCTTTTCTTCCTCCAGGGGCACCCCAAACTGGTTTGCAGCCCTTTTAACAATTTCATTGTAGGAGGCAGTGTCATCTGGGGGAGATGCCTTCGAGGGATAGTTGCAGATCTCCTCCTCTGGACTCTCGGTGTCGAGATCATTCCATTCGTCCTCGAAGTTTTCTTCGTTTTCCTCTTCCTCCAGTACGTTATTGTATTCCTCAGGATCTTCGCCTCGAGGTTCCGGCGTTGGTGGGGATTGAAGGATAGCATCTTCCTCTTCTTCGGCATCGACTGTTTCCGGTTCGACTTCCGGAGCCTTATGGATTCGATACTCCCTTAATGATTCGTCGAATTCCTTCTTTCTTTGTAATAGAGCAGCCATCTCTTCCTCGAGTCTTCTTTTCGACTTCGAGGGCCCTTTCGGCGTCGGATGCCGGGGTCTTCCTTTTCTTTTCGGCGTCGACGTTTGTTTTCGGCGTCGAGGCCTTTTTTGCGGGTTCGTTGTCGTCGACCCTTGGCTTTGGAGTCTTGTGCGACTTCCCCTCATCGGCAACCCTTGGGTGGGTGCCGTGTGTTTTTGTTCGCGGCTGACCTTCGATCGCCTTTTTGTTCGGCATCGGGGCTGCCTTGGCTGTTTTCGGTTCGTGGCCCTTCGGTTCCGACGGATTTTTGGTTCTTACCTTCTCCGTCTTTTTCTTCGACTCCTTCGCCGCGGCTTTTTTCGGCGTCTTTTTCTATAACTTCGACGTCCGATCCTTCATGCGTGGATTCCGCAGGAGCTGCATGCTCCTCTTCGTCGCTCGAGAAACCGATCTCCCTCATGGAAGGTTTCTTCGTTGGCATCGACATTGTGGTGTAGTGGGCCTGTCTCTGATTTCAGCGTGTCCTGAGAGTCTTCGGCAAGAACGCTGCACAGGCCTCACAGTCTTTGTCCTGGTGATCCTTGGGTAGGCAGAGGTTGCACACGGTGTGTGGATCACGCTGTGCGTATTTGTGATGGCACTTTAGGCAGAATTTAAAAGGGGTCTTCTCCATGGCACCTACCTCGCCATTTGTGGCCCGGAGTGGTCCTCTGGTGTTGAAAAAGGGCCGCTCTGCTTCTGTCTACGACTCTGCGTCGATGATAGATCTCTTCTCATTGATCCCATCGATGACCATCTTCTTTTCTTGAAGTTTTTTCTGGAAAAAAAACCCCACTTTCCTTCGGAGCTTCCCGTCTTGCTTCCAGACCGAATGGCGGAAAAAATAATCTGAAGATGGCCACCACGCATGTCGACCTCCAGGATGCCGTCTGACGTCATACAGGGGACGTACCAGACACCAAATGGTGGTCGACAGCGACCAAAACAAGAAAAAAAACACCAGACAATTCCGGACCCAACCACTAGATGGCGGAATGATGCAGCATGTGAATCCAGAAAAGGATTCACGCTGCAAAACTGGTATTAAAGGGGTACCATGGGTTTTGGTCTAAAATGCAGCGAAGACTGTATCCCAAGTGGCACAATCTTCCACCGGGGGAGACATCTGCATTGGCAAGCAAATTGTTAATATTCTGTGTTTGTCCTGCGGTCCCATATGGGGAAAAAAACGCTTCAAGCTGGCTTGTTTTCTGTGCTATCCAGAATGGAATTTGGTCCTGACTGGTGGGAACCTTTCCCATAACGGCATTCAGCGTTTGAGGGCTGATACCCGTAGCAGCCAATTGTGGTTGTGCAGTCTAAGCCATCCGTGCATGTCAAGACCTGATGATTAATTCCACAGAATCAGAAGAGATGTCCTCAGTCCCCACCACTACTAATAGACAGATGATTTATAAATCTATCTCCAGTACCAGCGAGGGTGAAAGGGGAATGGGACAAAAAGAGAGACTCCTCAATAGGTTTCGTCTACTTCTCAATTGAACTTCCACTAACTCTGCAGACCTCTGAAGCTGTGCCTAAAAGGCAGGTAAAAACAATTACTAGGGACATACAGTTTTATACCTTTTTTAATTTTATGTAACTTAATTCTTTGGCTTCCAATTATGACGCTCACAACTCAATTACCTGCATGCTATTGAGGAATAGCTTCTCTCTTTTGAATTGAGCAGAGAAAAAGTATTTTGCTTCTCTAAGGCGGATTAAAGTCGTAATATATATATATCCACAGTATCTACTCTTGAATTCAGTTCTTGTTGTCTTTGTTTGTTGCTATATATATATATATATATATATATATATATATATATATATATATATATATATATATATATATAGATTAAAGTTCTTCTTGTAGACAATTTATTTTTCCATTGGAAATGAGTTTTTAATCCTTTTTGTTTTATCTCGCTCCAATGCTCAATTGTGATTTCATAAGTCTTTTTCCTTGTTAAATTCCTATTATTTCTTATTCACACCAATTAGTTGTCCTTTCTTACCCAGAAAGCTCCCAAGACTATTCTCTCACTTGTTCTCAGAACCTTCTTGGTTTTTATTAGTCTTGTACTTATGTTTAAATAAACACTTCTAAGATTACTATCCAGGTTGAGTCTAGAGACACTACTAACGACCTGCTGCCTCACACGAATACCATAGTCACTACTCTCTCTCCAATAGGACTTCAAATGCCATGCGCGGTGAACAAACTCCTGCTCCGACTTCAATTCTTCTCAGAACCAGCACGCTGAAGAGACACTAATTCTCCTCATAACAGGCGCGCTGTTAAGACACTACCTCTCTCCTTAGGAATTCAGTTGAAGTGCGCCGCCCTCTGCACACCTCGACCTGAATTGGTTTGAAACACTAGACCGCACTGAACTCTCTCCAATCAATTTGGCGGCCATCTTGGACTTCTCGTAATGCATTCCTTGAACATATTTAAGTAAAGTGCTGATCCAAAGCTTGCTGCAAGGATATCTTCTTTTCCACAAGGGATAATGGCAAACCAGGAGGTATTTGGCTTTCCTTACCTTACTAGTGGACTCTATCATGTTGCAATGCCATGGATTCTTGACAGCGCAGGATTAACTGTTAAGTGTTCGCATAATGTATTGCTTGAGATTTCTGTAAAAGTTTACTAAATCTTTGTATAGTGTTATTTCTGCTGCATCTAAATCATCAAGATTAAAATGTGGTGTATAAGCGACTAGGACCGGCCAAGTCACTCCTTTACTGAGCGGACAAAGTCTCACATTTTCTACGGTAGGGGGGAGGGCACCTTTAAACCAATTTAAGTGTTCTTGGTAAGTTAACGGAATTTCTGTCCACATATGGAAAATATTCCTCTGGTGTTTCATCTTCAACATAAGTGTGAAACAATTTTGTGCGACCATCCGCAGCCGGGAATTTATCCCAAGAGAAGAATACTTCTGTTCTGAATGCTTCTTGTGCCTCAACAACGAAAGTAACATCACCACCCGTTGCCGGGAGGCCGTAATGTAATTACATCCTCTCCACCTGCTTCTCCATTTACGGACATTGTGTGAAGATAATAGATTTTTTAGTAGATGAAGTTATGGAGATAGGGTTTGCTCAACATGGGGAAAACCTTTATCCTACAAGCTTGAATAACCTGCAGATACATAGGGTATAACTACTGTTTTTTTTATTTTATTTTTTTTAAAAAGAGTTTTATATAGCGTGACCTAGACCCGAGACATTGGGTATCAGAGCGCTTTACATAAGCACCAGTTTCGGTACAGAAGAACACATTCATTATTTACATTTTTTTTTTGTTAGGAACGGGGAGATTAAGTGATTTGCCCAGAATCACAGGATGTTGAGCGTCGTTGCCGAGACTCGAACCTGGTTCCCCAGCTTCGAGGTCGACCGCTCTAGCCGTAAGGCTACATAATTTCCTTCCCACCACGGACGTCTCCGGTTTGGAGGTGAGAAGGACTCATGCTTACTAGTGTCAGAACTATACAGAATACACAGTGGGACGTTTTCAATATATTTATTGAACTAACGTTATTCTTGTATAGAATACATGTGCTGAGATAATCAGTAGACAGAAGCAGATGAAAGTGATTACAGGCACCAAAAGAGTAAATAGTAGGTATAGCTCTACCATAGTGCTAAAACAGTGTATATATGTGGGCATATAAATAAGGTAGTAATCAGGCGTACTCCTAATATGCAAACCCTACTCTAAGTGTACCTAGTGTGTGTGTAGGTGTAGAGTCAAGAATCTCCCCAAGGGACGATCCGACCCCATTACCTGGCGGGAGAGACTGAAGGACCCCATCTTGGTCACAAACTGGACACCAAACACGAGGTGTTAGACCACTGCGTGGTGAAGTCTCAGCATGCAGGGACCCTCGTTGTCAGCTGAAGTGCCTACTCTACTAATCTTATGGGATGCTCTTTATAATAGAAAGCAGCCTTGCGATGTGCGTATAGATTAGCGATGTTATGGATATGTAGAGAGCCCTGTCGCCCTGTGGATGAAGACAAACGACATTTGTACATACTGCGTAGAAGGGCCTTGTACATGATGTTCGAGGCACTGTGATAATGTTGAGTGAAGCTAGATGTGTAAACAAACTAATTTTAGAGAAACTAATCCAACATTGTCATGCGCGCAAACATGTGCAAAGGGTTATGGCAGAAATGTTATTGTGAAAAATAGGACAATGTCAGAAATGAGCAGCTTCGCTACATGGGCCTAGCTGGGCACATAACACCTATACCAGCCTCCCCTTGATAGATGGCAGGAAGGCTTTCAGTGCCAAATGGATAGCCTCAGCTCCAGAAGGTTGATATGGAGCCGGAACTCCGCCAGCGATCATAGGCCTTTGATCTCCTCTCCCAGATGGCCGCTCCAACCCAGTCTGCTTCTGATACAATCATGGTCCAGTAGCCACCCCTAAAGATCTTTCGCAGTTCCAGATGTCACTGTCACTCGTGATCCACTAGGCATTCTTGACTGAGCTCTTCTGCCCTGGCATGCAGAGATCATTTATTTATTTATTTTATTTAGAAAGTTTTCTATAGCGCGAACATGACCACCGAGGGTATCAGAGCGCTTTACAGTTTATACATCAAGAAGGATACAAGCAGTAAAAAACAAAGAAGAAAGTTAACAGACTTGTAGAGCCGGGCACCCTCGGGAGCCTTGGCAGCTAAGACTCAAACCTGCGAGGGTGACCTCAGTCTCCTTGGAAGCTCCCTTTCTAAGGCAGAAATGTCTTCATCAATAGCACTTTGACTTCCGTTTTGAAAAGAACAGTAGAAGGATTCAGCCTGACTTCAGGGGGCAAGGAGTTCCAAATCCTCGGGGCGATACCGGAGAAGGCTCGATTGTAGGTTTTTCTTTCCTTTAATTTTTGTGGTTTGAGCAGTAGAGTGCTGGCACTTCTGGAGGCTCTTGATCCACCCAAGAGCTCCACTTTTTGAGCGAGGTACAGCGGGGTATTGAAATGAATGGCTTTATGTGCCATGCACGCAATTTTTAAATGTATCCGAGCTTCATATGGAAGCCAGTTCAGGGATATCAGATCTGGCGAGATATGGTTCTTTTAGCGCCCGTTAAGAGCCTTGCAGCAGAATTGAGGGCAACCCTAAGAGGAGCCGTCTTCGATCTTGGAAGGCCGCAAAGGGTTGCACTGCCATAATCCAGCTTTGAGATCACTAAGGCTTGCACCGCAACCTTTAGGTCATGTGCAGGGAGAAAAGTTTTTATTTTCTTTAAGATGCTGAGTTGGAGGTTCGCTACTTTGGAAAGGGTACTAATGTGCTTCTGCATGTTCAGACTCTTGTCTAGCATTATTCCCAGAGAGGTTGCGGAATCAACGATGTGTGGCGTACAGTTAAGAGTAGTTAGCCGATTCCCCATTGTTCTATGACTGGAGATCATACCAGCTGGTTCATCACCAGGAAGACTCCTTGGTGGTCAAACCATTTCCAGAGGCATAGTGCCTCCTGGCACATGGCCCAAGACCCCAATATGCCCTATTTGTTGAAGTAACACCTGGAGGTGGCGTTGTCCACAAACACCTGTACCAGCCTCCGTTTCATAGTTGGAAGGAAGGCTTTCAATGCCAAGCGGATGGCACGCAGTGCCAGGAGATTGATACAGAGCCAGGCCTTTGCCGGAGACCAGAGTCCTCTGATCTCCACCTCTCCCAGGTGGACACCCCAGCCCACAAGCAATGCATCAGTCACCACTGCCAGCTCTGGGTGGGCTAGGTAGAGTTGTCTGCCACAGACCAAATCTTGGACCTGTAACTACTGCTGCAGGTCTTTTGCAGTCTTCTCTTAAGTCTGGATGTGGTTGGAGAGGTCCCCTTAATGTTGGGCCGCTGAGACTTCAGATCCCACTGCAGACCCGGTATATGACACCTGGCATGCCTGACCAGCAAGATGCAGGAGCCCATCATTCCAGCACCTTCAGAGTCAGCCTCACCCAGGACAGAGGCTGAAATATTGTGATCTTAGCCTGAATGTCCTGGACTCTCCTTTCCAACGGAAAGACAGAAAGCCAACCATGTCCAGAATAGCACTGATGGAGGGAAGCATCTGAGAAGGAGTCAAGTGCGACTTTGGCATGTTGATAGCGAAACCCAAAGATGAACGGAGGTTGTCTGAAGGTGGTTGATGACCGCTTGTGGCAAGCCCAGCCAGTTGTCGAGGCAGGGATAGTCTGGTGGACTGCTACCATCACTTTAGTGAACACCCAAGGGCACTGGTGAGACCAAAGGGGAGCAGCACGAGCTGAAAATGCTCCTGTCCCACCACGAACCTTAGGTTACGCCAATGGGCCTGCAGAATGGATATATGGAAACAGGTGTCCTGCAGATCCAGTGCCACCATCCAGTCTACAGGGTCGAGGGCCAGTGTTAGCATTTTAATTTGCCCTTCCGGACAAAGAAGTTGGGAGGTTGCAGGTTTGAAGTAGGGCAAAGGCCTTCATCCTTCTTTGGCACCAGAAAGTAGTGGGAATAACCACCACAACTTATTTCTGGTGCAGGCACCCCCTCGATAGCCCCTTTGGCCAAAAGTGCTTGCACTTTCTGTCGTAAGATGGACAGAAGGTCTTCCGTCAGTAGTTTCGGGAATGGGGAAAGTGCGACGGAGTAGCAATGAAAGGCAGCAAGTACCCGTTCCGGACTATCAGCAGGACCCACCTGTCTGATGTTATGGTCTGCCAACCTGGCAAAAATCATTAGATCTTGCCTCTAACCGGATGGCTACAAACCACTAAGGGCACGCTAAAGGAGGTGGGCGGTGGGGGTAAGGGGCAGTGGGCTGAGTGGCTCGCTGACTGACAATGTGATCAATGGGCACCACTGCCGCGGCTGCAAAACTGCTGGGCATCTCGCTGAGGCAGGTAGTGGGCTGAGTGACTCGCTGACTTTGACCACGGGTCAATTGGCACCACTGCTCTGGCTAAACTGCTGGGCACCTTGCTGAGGCTAAATTCGGTGGCAATATTGGGTACCTCTGCTGAAACCGTGAATCAAATGACCTTGTGGTTAAAGAGGGTCCCTAAGGGCAGCAGCACGAATTGTACCACCCTCAGGGATCCCTCACCAAGCACATGCACACTGCCACAGCTGCTTGCATGTCTTGGTGCAGACTAAACTGAAGAGTCGACACGGCACACATCCCTGTGTGCCATGCCCACAGCCCCTGCATGGGATATAGATTAAACACCCCTCTAGCAGGCCTTAGCTCTAAGGAAGGGTGAGCAGATAGGCCCCTGCAATATCGTTGTTGATTCCTGTGAGAAAGTGCCCTCTTTCTGCATGGTTGCCCCCACTTTTTGCTGAATTGCCGATGTGCTTTGACTGAGTGTGCCCTGGGCTCCTGCTAATCAGGTACCAAGGGCCTATGTTCTTTCCCTAAAACTGCATTGAAGCCTAAACCCAATTGGCATCTCTGGCCACAGGTCAGCCCCTGATAAATGGTACAACAGGTACCCAGGGCACTGTGACCAGAGAAGGCCTCTACGGGCTGCAGCACTTAGTGCCACCCTTAGAGGTCCTGTACCCTGACACTCACACACTGCCTTTGCAGGCTGCATGTCTTGGTGCAGAACAAAGTGAAGAGTCGACATGGCACACATCCCTGTGTGCCATGCCTACAACCCACTGCCCTGGCATAGATCAGTCACCCCTCTAGCTGGGTGCACTATACCAGTGGTGAGGGTACAGGTGCATGAGCCCTGTATCCCTACAGTGTCTAAGTCCATTCTTAGACATTGTAAGTGCAGTGCTCCAATCAAGAGTATATGGTGCTGGGAGTTTGTCATTACGAACTCCACAGCACCATAATGGCTACACTGAAAACTGAGAAGTTTGCTATCAAACTTCTCAGCACATTAAACCCACACTGATGCCAGTGTGGGATTTAATGAAAAATGCACACAGAGGGCATCTTAGAGATGCCCCCTAAAAACTAACCCACCTCTAGTGTCCAGGCTGAGTGGCTGCTTTCAGTTGCCACCACCAGACATGCTTCTGGACCCCTGGGTCGAGAGCCTGCTGCTCTCTGGGGCCTGAAACAATGCACATCCTGGGACGAGGTGCCAAGGATGGGCAGGGTTCAAGAAGGGGAAGCTTCAAAGGCTTGCCGCCTTTGTGAGCTTCTCCAGGCCCCTTGCTGCTCTCAGCAACTGGTCCCCACTGGTTCTGACCCCCACTTTGGGCGGGAGAACCGGCGGGAAAAACAAGTGAGGAAGGGAGGTGTGCCCACCTCTGCCAACTCCACCCCTCAGGTGGGGGAGGCGAGGTGAAGCACAACTCAGTCCACGCCATCTTGAAGATGGGGGGGGACTCAGCCAACCAGGGACAGGCTCATACCCCCCAACTGGAGGGTGGCATAATAGGGGGTGTACCCACCCCAGGGAAGGGACCCATTGGTCCCTGCCTTTTACCTACCTGTAACGCCCCTAAATCTAGTATTTAGGGGCACCCCTAGATCCTTTCTTCCTCAGACAAGAAGAAACTACAAGAAGAAGGACTGAACAGCCGTGCAGCAGCTAACAAGAGGAAGACGCCCACTGACTTGGCCCCAGCCCTACCGGCCTGTCTCCACCTCGAACCTGCTCCTGCGAAATCCCGGTGTGTCCTGCAGCCAGCAACCTCGAAAACCCCAGAGGACCTGCCTGCCTTCAAGCACAAAGACTTTGTCTCCCGTGAACACCGGATTTGTTCATCTGCAACCTCTGGCCGGACACCGCGGATCCGCCCCACTCTGCACCTGCCGTCCACAGCCCGAGCGGGCAAACACCACGAGGAGGTCACCCCGGCGATCCTGACCCGAGATCCAGCGACCCCCGACCTGCCTCAAGCCTCCAGCAGACGCCTGCAGCCTAAATCTAGAAGGTCCCCCTAACAGCGACCAGGAGCTGGTAAGAAGATCCGACCCCAAAAGGCACCCCCTGCCCCACAACCTTGTGTGCCCAAACCAACGGTGCCTAACCAACCCCTAACTTTCCAACTTACCTCTCTAAGTGGTGGTCGCACCCAGAAGACCTTCGTCCCCGAGCCTGCAGTGCCTTTGCAAACCGGAGGTTCCACATTGAAACCAACAGGGCGCCCGACGTCGAAACAGCACCCTGCACCCGGCCGCCCTAGTGCCGCTGAGGGTGCACCTTTGGTGTTACTTTGTTTCCCCATTTGCCCTGAGCTTAAGTCCAGGAGCTTTGCTCCCACAACCCAGTGGCCTGCTTGCCAGCAGCCACCAACCGGAGGCCCCCTAACCACCATTGGATAACATTGGGCCTCAGCCGCCCTAGTGCCGCTGAGGGTGTAACGAGAGCGCATCCTTGACCCTGGGGGAACCCTTGTTCTAACCCCAGAAGCTCAACTCCAAAGACCGATTACTTACCTGGTAACCGTTAACTTCATTTCTCTCCATAGGAATCCATTGACTGTTTTTCTCTGAAAAATGTTCCAAGTGTGGAGTTGATTTGTATGGAAACCTGAAAAATTACACTTGTGCAAAACTGATTTTACTTACCTTTTCTCTAGGAAATGTCCCAGTGTGATATCTAGGCATATCACACTGAGTAGAAAAGGTAATCTAAAAAGTAATCTCAAAAGTAAAGTAACTTAACGCACAAGTTACTAACTTGTGTAACGATCTATCTGTAAGAGACAGTAGTTAGTGACAGATTCCTTACCTTAGAATATCCCCAGGCGTCAGGCTGGATCCGGAAAGTTTTTGCGTAGCAGTACCCTTGCGCTTCGGTAGGCGGCGGCGTGCGGCTCCGCGTCCGTCGTCGGGACCACCGGGATGACGTCGCGGGCAGTACTTAGATGCCGCCCCTGCGCGCTGACGTCAGTTCTGTACAAGACTTTCCGCGCCAGGAACGCAGAACCATGCAAGAAGCTGACATAGGTGTCTGAAAAATACTAGGGCCCTGAAAGGGATGTCCTTAACCCTAGAAATCAGTTCACAGAACGGGGAGGATGGGTGGGGCGGTAAGGAATCTGTCACTAACTACTGTCTCTTACAGATATATCGTTACACAAGTTAGTAACTTGTGCATCTGAAAGAGACACGTTAGTGACAGATTCCTTACCTTAGAATAGATACCCCAGCAATACCAACCCCGGTGGTGGGTCTACGAACAAAGATCAGACGAGGAAGTCCCGGAGAACAGAACGGCAAAAGAAGCCGTCTCTCCGGACTTGGCTGTCAAGGCAGTAATGTTTGGTAAACGTGTGCAGCGAGGCCCACGTAGCTGCCTGACATATATCCTGTAACGGAACACCGCGCGCTAAAGCCGTGGTAGCCGCCGTTGCCCTGGTGGAATGGGCACGCAACCCAACAGGAGGCTCCTTCTTAGCCAAAGAATAGCAGGCTTTGATACACATGATGACCCGGCGGGAGATGGTCCTTTTGTGTACCGCCCGACCTTTTTTGGCACCCACGTAGCCAACAAAGAGCTGGTCATCCACCCGGAACTGTTGTGTGCGGTTGATGTAAAAAGAAAGCGCACGTTTTGGGTCCAGACGGTGGAGCCTCTCCTCCTCTCTGGAAGGATGTGGAGGCGGAAAGAAGGTGGGCAAAGTGATGGTCTGCCCAATGTGGAAGGCAGTAACCACCTTTGGTAAGAAGGACGGACGTGTCCGAAGAACAACCTTGTCTGGATGAACAGACAGAAAGGGGGGTTTGCATGAAAGAGCCTGGAGCTCACTCACCCGCCGAGCGGAAGTGATGGCCACCAGAAAGGCTGTCTTCAGAGTAAGAAGACGAAGAGGACAGTTATGCAGAGGCTCAAAGGGAGCGCACATTAAGAAAGTAAGAACTAAGATCAAGTCCCACTGAGGCATTACAAACGGAACAGGAGGGAAGAGGTGGGTAATGCCTTTAAGAAACCTGTTAACAACAGGGGACTTAAAAAGAGAGGGCTGATCAGGAAGCCTGAGAAAGGCCGAGATTGCACAAAGATAGCCCTTGATGGTACCCAGGGCAGAACCCTGTTGGGCCAGAGAAAGAAGTTACAGAAGAACCTCGGAAAGAAGGGCAGAAAGGGGATTCACAGCATTTGCTGTGCACCATGCCACAAACTTGTTCCACCTGCAGGCGTATACCACCTTAGTGGAGGGACGCCTGGCTGCCAGAATCACATCACAAACTTCGGTAGGCAAGTCGAAAGGAATCAACTGCCGCCGCTCAATCTCCACGCAAGCAGGTGTAGACTGGACAGGTTCGGGTGGAGGACCGTCCCCTGCTGCTGCGACAGAAGATCCTCCCGAAGAGGCAGACTGATCGGGGGATCGACGCTCATACTGAGTAGCTCGGGATACCAAACTCTTCGAGCCCAGTCCGGAGCCACAAGAATGACTTGGGCCCGGTCGCGCCGAATCTTCTTCAACACTCTGGGTAGAAGTGGTATAGGCGGAAAGGCGTACAACAGACCGCAACTCCACTCGCGAAGAAAAGCGTCGCCGAGCGAGAGCCGCCTTGGAAATTCCAACGTGCAGAACTGCTGACATTGCACGTTCTCTTCGGTGGCGAACAGATCTAACCAAAACTCTCCCCACTGCTGAAAGAGACCTTGCGCCACCTCCGAGTGAATACGCCATTCGTGATCCATCATGCACCTGCGGCTGAGTTTGTCCGCCCTAGCGTTCAGGGAACCTGCCAGGTGTTGAACCATCAGGAATATGCCCTGATGTTCCAGCCATGTCCAGAGGCGCAGAGCCTCCTGACATAGGGTCCACGACCCCACCCCGCCCTGTTTGTTGCAGTACCACATGGCGGTGGTGTTGTCTGTGAACACCTGCACTACCTTCCCTTTGACAAACGGAAGGACTGCCTTGAGTGCAAGTCGGATAGCCCTGAGCTCCAGAATGTTGATATGGAGCCGGGACTCCGCCGGAGACCAGAGGCCTCTGATCTCCGCCTCTCCCATGTGACTGCCCCATCCCAGAAGGGACGCGTCCGTCACAACTGTGTGCTCTGGCTGGGGAAGGGAGAGGGATCTGCCCATGACCCATTGCCGGTTCGAGAGCCACCACTGCAACTGTTTTGCAGTCCCCTCCGAGATCTGGACGTGATCGGACAGGTTGCCCTGGTGCTGCGCCCACTGGAACTTCAGGTCCCACTGCAGAGCCCGCATATGCCATCTGGCATGATTGACCAGCAGGATGCAGGAGGCCATGAGGCCCAGCAGCCTCAGGGTCATCCGTACCGAAACCCAGGATAAAGGCTGAAAGATCGGAATCATAGCCTGAATATCCCAGACTCGCCGTTCGGGAGGATAGGCCCGAAACTGCGTCGTGTCCAGAACTGCTCCGATGAAAAGGAGCTGTGGAGAAGGAATCAGATGCGACTTCGGCACATTGATGGAGAACCCCAGCGAGTGCAGGAGTTCGGCCGTAGTCTGGAGGTGGGAGACGACTGCCTGGGATGAGCCCGCCTTCAGCAGCCAGTCGTCGAGGTAGGGGAAGACTGGAACCCCTGCCCGGCGCAGATGAGCTGCGACCACCGCCATCACTTTCGTGAACACCCGAGGGGCGCTGGTAAGGCCGAAAGGGAGCACGGTGAACTGAAAATGCTCGAGGCCTACCATGAACCGCAGGTAACGCCGGTGGGCCGGCAGGACGGGGATGTGGAAATATGCGTCCTGCAAGTCCAACGCTACCATCCAGTCTCCAGGGTCGAGGGCAGTCAAGACCTGAGCTAGGGTGAGCATCTTGAACTTCTCCTTCCGGAGGAAGCGATTGACGTTCCGGAGGTCCAAGATAGGACGCATGTCCTCCTTGTCCTTTTTGGGCACCAGAAAGTAGTGGGAGTAGCAACCACGTCCTACTTCTGGGGTCGGAACGCGCTCGATGGCCCCCTTGGCCAAGAGGGCCGCAACTTCCTTCTGAAGAAGCACCAAGTGATCCCGACATGCGGTGGAATTGAGGCGGCATGGCTGGGGGGGGGTGGTCTCGAAGGGGAGGGAGTAGCCCCTTCGGACAATGTCCAAGACCCACTTGTCCGAGGTGATGGCACGCCAGTGGTGAAGGTGATGGCGGACCCTGCCTCCTACTGGCGTGCTGTGCACCTGAAAGGAAGGACTAGGAGGGCTTGGAGGCCGCGGGTGGCCTGACCCGCACGCTGGTTACCTGACCCGCCACGGCGGGAGCCACGTCCTCGGCCACGCGAAGACTCTTGATGCGCGGGCCAGTGGCTGGGCAGCGGACGTGACTGGGCGCCCCTTCCGTGGCCACGAAAGGGGCGAAAAGCAGACTGTTGCTGAGGGCGCACAGCAGAAAGGCCCAGGGACTTGGCTGTAGCCCGCGAGTCCTTAAAGCGCTCCAGCGCATGGTCTGCCTTTGTCCCAAAAGGACCGACTCCATCAAAGGGCATGTCCATAAGAGAGTTTTGGACATCACCCGAGAAACCAGTGGTCCTCAGCCAGGCGTGACGGCGCAGCGCCACTGTCGTCGCAAGCGATCTGCCTAGCGAGTCGGCGGTATCAAGGCCACATCTGATGGTGTACTTTGCCGCATGTCTTTCCTCCGCAATGGTGCGGGAAAGCAGTGTCTGGACCTCCTCAGGACACTGGGGCAGAACTTGTGCCACCGAGTCCCACAAGGAGTGGGAATATCGGCCCAAGAGGCAAGTGGTGTTGACGGACCGCAAGCCAGCACTGGTGGAAGAAAAGACCTTCTTCCCAAATTGATCCAGGCGTTTGGATTCCCTATCCGGGGGAGCGGTAGGGAAGGCGCTTTGGGAAGCAGAGGCTTGGACCACCAAGCTCTCAGGGGTGGGGTGTAGAGAGAGAAACGGGGGGGTCACCCGGAGCAGGGCGATGGCGTCGGGCCACGTTCCTATCCACAGGAGCCCGTGGTGGGCTTGGACCAGGTGCCCAAAAGAACGTCTGAAAGCGCCTCGTTAAACGGCAGCAGTGGCTCCGAGGAGGTAGCCGCCGGTTGAAGCACTTCCGTCAGGATGTTAGTCCTGACAGCCACTGTAGGCAACTGGAGGTTTAAGGCCCCAGCTGCTCTACGCAACACCGTTGCAAAGTTTGCTCCCTCCTCCGTTGCCACGGAAGGAGGAGACAGCATGCCAGAGTCAGGGGAGGTGTCCAGACCACTGGCATCCCCAAGTTCCTCAGTCCAGTCCTGATCAAACTCACACTGCTGTGTGAGAGGGTCATCAGACCCCTCCCAGTTATCTTCGTCCTCCAATTCTGGTTCAAAATAAGGAGGAGGGACATGTGGGACCCAAGGTCCCAGCGGCGTCGGAGCCGGCGTCAAGTGACGCCGGTCCGGCGCCATGTCCGGATCCGGAGAGAACCGGGGAACGACGCCGCCCGGAGCCTCGGGCGGCGTCGGGAACGGCACCGGAGAGATCGGCACCGGTGGAGGTGTCGTCAGGTCAACCGCCGTCGATCGGGGTTGTGGCAGCACCGGAGCCGAGGCCGGGACCGAGGCTGGTGTGACAGGCGGCGCCGGGACCGGAGTCGCCGGCGGCGCACCGGGGGGACCTTGAGGCCAGAAGAGGCGGGCCATGGCCGACAGGAACTCCTGTATCTCGGCCGGAGTCGCCCCCGAACCCGGAAAGGACGGGTAATGCAGGGGCGGCTCCACAGGAACTCCCGGAGCCGCGGGGGCAGGGACGGTGCAGACAGGACCCTCAGCTGAGTCACGAGACCGGCGAGGGGAAGTCGTCGAGCGATGACGCTTCTTTGACTTCTTATGCTTCGACTTACCGGAGGAGTGCGAAGACTTGGACCCAGACGACCGTTGAGGACTCTGCGACCGGCCCCTCGACCGCTCACGTGACCGGGGCATGGTGTGGCGCGGAGCCGACTGCTGGACCTCGAGGAGCTTTCGAGACCGCTCTCGCAAAGCCTTCGGGTGCAAGGCCCGGCAGTCGGAGCACGACTTTGTGTCGTGGTCGCGGCCGAGGCAGTAGAGGCAATCCCGATGCGGGTCTGTGATCGACATCATTCGACCACAGGCGTCGCATGGCTTGAAGCCGGGCATCCCTACCAACACCTTCGGAGTCGAGAGACTTTGAGAAAACAGTGAAAAATCACCCAAAAACTTAGTCAAAAATTGACTAGGGCACTGCTCTTCCCGGATCTGCGCTTACTGGCGCGGAAAAAGAAAGAACTGACGTCAGCGCGCAGGGGCGGCGTCTAAGTACTGCCCGCGACGTCATCCCGGCGGTCCCAACGCCCACAACGGACGCGGAGCCGCACGACGCCGCCTACCGACGCGCAAGGGTACTGCTACGCAAAAACTTTCCGGATCCAGCCTGACGCCTGGGGATATTCCAAGGTAAGGAATCTGTCACTAACGTGTCTCTTTCAGATTGTAATTTTCATTGCAAAGTCGATACAAAGTACATGTACAGCATTTCACAGTATTGCATTACCAGTAATTCAAACTGTAACCATTTCAAAGTACATTTACAATTGCATTTCAAACTGTATATTTACTGCAAAGTATTTATCAACTTACCTGTGCCAGGCTTGCTTGGTTCTAGAAAATAAAATAACTAAAAGAATATTTTTATACAAAACCAATTGGTCTGAAGTTCAGTCTTTGAGTGTGTGAAATCATTTGCTGATTGAGTGGGTACAACAAATGCTTAACACTGTCCTCTGATACTGCCTTACTGCTCGACCACACTACCACAAATAGAGAGTGAGGTGCTATCTAACTTTACCTCTGCCTACCTTTGGGGTTCCACTGGACTCTGTGCACACTATACCTCACTTTGGTATAGTATATACAGAGCCAGCTTCCTACAATTCCTGGATATTGTAAGTGACCAGGGAAGCCTTAGTAAGAACATGGGCTGGACACTCGCCATTACGAGTTCCCTAGCTCCATGATGGCTTCACTGAAGTATGGGATGTTTGGTACCCAACAACTCGTCATAATACACCCGGACCGATTCCAGTGTAAGATTTATTAAAAATTGCACACAGAGGACCCCTTAGAGGGGTCCCCTGAAACCTACCAAGCCTTATTGTGGTCACCGACTGGCCTAAGCCAGCCTGCTACTACAGACAATGTTCTGACCTCATGGGGTGAGTGCCTGTGCGCTCAGAGGTCAAGAACAATGCCTTTCCTGGGTGGAGGTGTTCACGCCTCCCCCTGGTCAGGAAGAGCCATCTGTGGCGGGGAGCTTCAAAGGCATTGCTGACTTTGTAATGAGACCCCAGCCTCTCCTGTCAGGAGGAGCAGGCCCCCTTTCCTGACCTGACCCCCTTTTGGTGGGAGAACAGGCAGGAAAACTCAGCTAGAGTAGGAGGTGTGCCCCCCCTTTGCCAACTCCACCCCTCAGGTGCTAAAGGCAAGGAGAAGTACATTTTTCAGTGCCCACCATCTTGAAGATGGTGGGACTTATCCAATCAGGGCTAGGACTAGGTCTCCCCTCCGGTTTCGTGGCATCACACCTCATCAGCCAGGCTAGCTTAAATCCAGTGGCACAGTGAGCCCGGGGACCCACGTCTGGGCCTACCCGGGACACTTAGGGCGGGGAAAGCAAAAGACACACAGATGATGGACGGAATGCAGAGCAAATCAAACATTCATCCCCAGTCAAGAGATCTGGGTTAAATCCATTGTTCTTTTGCTCACCATGCCACCCCAGTTTAGACCCAGCCATATGCAAATCAGTCTTGACCCTGTGCCTCTAAAGAACAGTCCAGCCAGAACTGCCAAGCCAGGTCCTCCCTGGACTGTAAACAATCATTCTAGGACCTGTTTCAGGGCAACACCCCTCAGCAGCCAGGCTAGCTTGAATCCAGAGGCACAGTGAGCCCGGGACCATGTCTGGGCATACCCGGCGCACTTAGGGCGAGAAAGCAAAAGACACACAGATGGGTCAAGACTGATTTGCATTTGGCTGGGTTCTAACTGGAATGGCATGGGGAGCAAAAAAACGATGCATTTAGGCCCAGGTCTCTGTACTGGGGTGAATGTATGACATTGTTCTGCATTCTGTCCATCAATTGTTCTTTTTGCATTTGTCACCCCGAGTGGGACGGGTATGCCCAGACGTGGGTCCTGTGCTCTCTATGCCACTGGAGTCAAGCTATCCTGGCTGATGAGGTGAAAGCCCGAAACCGGTCCTAGGATGCTTGGTTCCAGCCCAGGGAGGACCTGGCCTGGCAGTTCGGGTTGGACTGTTCCCATTGAGCGCCGGGTCAAGACTGATTTGCATATGGCTGGGTTCAAACTGGAATGGCATGGGGAGCAAAAAAATAATGGATTTAGGCCCAGATTTCTGTACTGGGGTGAATGTACGACATTGTTCTGCATTCTGTCCATCAATTGTTCTTTTTGCATTAATCAGGTACCCAGGGCCTGTGGTCTTTCCCAAAACTGTACCTTTGTACCCACAATTGGCACATCTCTGGCCACAGGTAAGCCCCTTGTAAAAGGTACCATGGGTACCAAGGGCACTGTGACCAGGGAAGGCCTCTAAGGGCAGCAGCACCTACTGTGCCACCCTTTGAGATACCCTGTACCTTAACACCCACACACTGCCATTGCAGGCCGAGTGTTCTGGTGCAGAGAAAAGTAAAGTCGACATGGCACACATCCCTGTGTGCCATGCCTACAACCCACTGTTTATGGTATAGGTAAGACACCCCTCTAGATGGGTGCACTATACCAAGGGTGAGGGTACAGGTGCATAAGCCCTGTACCCCTACAGTGTAAGTCCATTCTTAGACACTAAGTGCAGTAAAGCCATAAAGAGTATAAGGTCTGGGAGTTTGACATTAAGAACTCCACAGCACCATAATGGCTTTACTAAAACCTGGAAAGTTTGATATCAAACTTCCCAGCACATTAAACCCACACAGATGCCAGTGTGGGATTTAATGTGAAAAGCACTCAGATGGCATCTTAGAGATGCCCCCTGAAATATGACCAGCCCTGGTGTGGTTCCTAAATGGCTGCCCGCCATTTGCCACCACCAGACAGGTTTCTGGACCCCTGGGTAGAGAGCCTATGCTCTCTGGGTCCTGAAATAAAGCCCATCCTGGGCAGAGGTGTCATGCCTACTCCCCCAGGATGGGCTGGGTCCACGAAGGGGAAGCTTCAAAGGCCTGCCGCGTTTGTAAGCTGTCCCTGCCTTTTGCTGCCCCAACAACTGTCTCCCACCGGTTCAGCCCCCCAATTTGGGCGGGAGAATCGGCTGGAAAACCAAGCTAGGAGGAGAGGTGGGCCCACCTTTGCAAACCCCAGCCCTCAGGTGGGGGAGGCGAGGCACACATCTCAGCCCCCTCCATCTTGAAGATGAGGGGACACAGCCAATTAGGGAGAGGCTCATGCCCCCTCCCACTGGGGGTGGCATAATAGGGGGTGTACCCACCCCAAGGAAGGGACCCATTGGTCCCGACCTGCACACCCCTTTAATGCCCCTAAATTTAGTATTTAGGGACAACCTTGAACCTTGCCTCCTCTGATTCAAGGAAGAAAGGACCGAAGAGCAGTGCTGACCCAGGAAGAAGAGGACACCAACTGCTTTGGCCACAGCCCTACCGGCCTGTCCCGACTCCGACCTGACTACAGTGAAACCCTGGCCTGTCCAGAAGCCAGCAGCCCCCCAGAGCCCGGAGGACCTGCCCTGCAACCATCTTTAAGACAGTTTCCCATGAGCACCAGATTTGTTCAATCAAAGACTCACCCACAGAATCCGGATTCAGGCGCCTCTGCGATTTTGCAGTCTGCACCCGACGCCCACGGCCCAAGTTAGAGCAGCCAAACACCATGAGGTCTCCCCAGCGATCCTGACCTGAGATCTGGTGATCTCCGACCTTCTTCATGCTTCACGCCGACACCTGCAGCCTCAACCTGTAGCGTCCCCCTGACCAGAACCAGAGCTGGTAAGAAGACCAGACACCAAAAGACACCCCTGCACCAGACACCCCACGGCCTTGGGTGGCCCAACCGCCAGTGTCTAGGCATCCCCCAAGATCCCAACTTAGCTCTTCAGTCGGTGGTCGCCCTCAGGCAGCCTCCCTGCCCGAGCCTTCAGCATCTTTACGGAACTGGAGATCTCCATTGAAATCCACAGGGCCACCGACGTTGCCTTGGCACACTGCACCCGGCTGCCTCTGTGCCGCTGGTGGTGCAGTTCCTGTGCGGATTGTTGGCCCCTGCAGTGCTGATCTCTACCTCAGGAGCTTTGCTCCCACAGCCAAGTGGCCTGCTCGTAAGCAGTCCCTAACCGAAGGCACCCTTAGCCCCATTGGCTAACATTGGGCCCCTGCACTCTGCACCCGGCCGACGCTGGTAGTGCAACTTGAGTGCCTACCTAGACCATGGGGAACCTTGGTCCTAATCCCCAAAACTCCCACTCATAAGTTGTTTACTTACCTGAGGAACCGTCAACAATTTTTCTTCCATAGGAACCAATGTAACGAGTTTGTGCCTAAAAAAATTTCCAAGTGTCAAGCAGAACTTTTTGTATGATGAGAAAAGTAACTATATTACAAACCTTAAAAAGTCTGTCTTACCTTATATTGTGAGATCGCCAGTGTGGTATCTAGGCACACCACCCGAGGAGTCTATGTAATACAAAAGTAATCTAAAAGTATTTCAAAAGTAATTACTGTGTAATTTAAACTGTTTTTGAAACCCAATACAAACCTGTAACAAGTGCAAATTCAACCACAACTGCATTTCCTTGTAAAGTCTTGCATTTGAGAGTATATTTCACTCACCTGTGCCAAGTCCTGCTTGGTTCTAGAAATAAAATAAAAGTATACTTTTTTATACTTACCTAATTGGTCTGGATTCAATAAATGCTTAACACACCCTCTGGATAAGCCTAATTGCTCGCGCACACTACCACAAAGAGAACTGTTAGTACTTGCCTAATTTAGCCTCTGCTATACCTCTGGGAACTCCCTGGACTCTGTGCACATTATACCCCACTTTGGTATAGTATATCCAGAGCCAGCTTCCTACATTGGTGGATCAGCGGTGGAATGTAAAGCCTTGCATTTATTGGACTAACTTACTCAACCTCTGATCACATGACAAGAATCCAAATATTGACTTTAGTACAACTCATTTTTTATCTTCAAATCGGTTTATTGAATATACAAGAAAACCAGAAAAAACATAACAGATAAAAGACATGTTGCGAAAAGGAAACCCATCCCCAATGACAGAATATACCGATGAAGACATATGAGAGGTAGACATTACAATACAATCCAACGCAAAATATGGGAGCAAAATAAGGGAGAGGTAGTTCGCCGTTTCCCCGCTAAGAGTTATATAGTTAGGCACTGTTTTTAATAGGGAGACCTCCACGCAATAAAGCATCCAAACAAAGTAGTCGTGTGGGCTCACCCCTAGTGGATAGACAATCTAACTAAGGTGTATGTAAGTCCATATATTACTTAGTACGTATATTCACCGGTACATGTTGTTAGTAATAAAGATTTGGGGATAGTAGATGTGTATATCAAACTACAAAAAATAAAGGGGTAGACAAGTCCCAAATAAAGGGGCCCAGGAAGGGGGGTGCGCATAAAAGATCTTAAGGGGAGGGGGGTAGGAGCTCACGAAGGGGGGAGGCAAGACATCTCTTTGCAATTCCAATAGAGTAGGGGAAGATAAATGGCGACCTCTAGAGTAGGGCACAAGAGGGTCATCAAAGAGCTGTAACGCTCGCAAGCGGGGAGGGACCAAGTTGGAGTGCTCTATCTGGGAGAAATGTTGAACCAATGGCTGCCAGGTGCGAGTGAATTTGGTGTCTGTATGGTTAATACGGGCAGTAAGTAGCTCGAGGCACAACACGTGCCTTAAGCGGAGGAACCAAGTGGCAATAGGTGGAGGATTGAGCTTTTTCCAAAATAAGGCTATGGATTGACATGCTGCACCTAGCATCTGTGATATTAAAAGCCAATCTGAGTGGGTCATAGCTACCAATGTTGACGGCCTGATGCCTAACAGAGTCCCTATCGGAGAGTTAGGAATAGGGAATCCCAGTGTCCTTAATATGACTGAGGATTTCTTTCAAGAATAGCGTCAGACTGGGACAGGTCCACCATATGTGGATGAAATCACAACTCATTTTTTGAATGAATTTTTCCCCCAATTTCTAAAGGTCGTTAGGGCCTTGTGTTAAGTCCCTGTAGTAAACTTTTTAGAAAACTTAAGTCACTGAAGTTGTGGGGGGACACTTAAAATTGTTGTAGGTCTTTAAAAAGAAACCCCACTTTAGAAACCAATGAGCAACCCAGAGAAGATGGCCGAGGAGCACGACTTCACCCCTTACTCCAACCTAGAGGTTAGAGAGTTAAGGCTTCTCTGTAAAGCTAAGCAAATAAGAACTGGGTCCAACCCTACCAGAATACAACTCCAGGAGTTCCTGGCAGGGTATGCAAGGGACCACCCTACAGAAGAAGGTGAAGACCTTCAGGAGAATGGGGAAAGTAGTGAGGATGATGAGGCCTTAAACCAACCACCACAACTAATTAGGAAGGATGGGAACCTTGTGTCCTACCCTCCACACCCAAGAGGTACAGGGTCTGGCTCCTACAGAGGTAGGGCTAACTCTATACCAGACAGTGAGGACAACTTCACTGAAGGGGGGGGGGGGTCTCCTTTTAGCAAGGATGACCAAAAGACTAGACCTAGAGACTAGGCTCCTAGCTCTAGCTCTAGAGAAGCAGAGAAGTGCCTAGGATCCATCAATGATGGCAGCAATTTAAAAACTCAAGAAAAAGAAGGATCATATGATCGTAAAATAATTGACCCTAAGTTTGAGGATGGTGATGATCACCAAGTAGTTCACAGCCTTTGAGAGGGCTTGTGAGGCCAGAAAATTGAGGAAGACTCACTGGGGGGCACTAATTTGGGAACTGTTCTCTGGTAAGTGCAGAGACAGACTCCTGAACCTTACTGGGACAGAAGTAGGGTCCTATGAACTCATGAAGGGCACCCTGATTGAGGGATTTGGACTCACTACTGAGGAGTACAGAATTAAATTCAGGGGGGCTCAGAAATCAGTCAGTCCTGGGTGGAATTTGTAGACTACTCAGTAAAGACACTAGGTGGCTGGTTGACTGGAAGTAAAGTGCAGAATTATGAGGAACTTTATAATTTGTTTATGAAGGAACACATTTTAATAACTGCATCAACGAAAAGTTTTTATCAGTACCTGGTAGATCTAGGTCCAATTTCTCCCCCAAGAATTGGGAAAGAAGGCAGACCACTGGGTCAAGACAAGGGTGACCAAGACAACCACTGGGGGTGACCAAAAGAAAGGGGTCACAAAGCCTCCCCAGGGGAAAGAGGGTGAGAAACCCAAAGATAAAATTCAGAGTCTTCTAAAGGCCCCCAAACTCCTGGCCAGGGGGGTGGGCCCAAAATCTCTTACCAGCCCACTAGTCGTTACAAGGGGAAAAAATCTGATCCTGCTAAAGCCTGCCGTTTTCACTGTAAAAAGATGTGACACCGGACTGGTGATCCTGCCCGCCCCAACAACCAGCCCCTAGTCCCCCTCCAGTTTCTACTGGAGTGGCAAATTTCCAGATGGGATCAAGAGTGTGCCCAGAGCAAAACAGGGTCCACACTGAGGCTGTTTTAGTCTCTGAAGGGAAGGCAGGGTTAGCCACTTTGGTGGTCTGCCCCCCTAATTTAAAGAAATACCTGCAGTACCCCTTAGTGAATGGGACTAAGATAGAAGCCCTGAGGGATACAGGTGCCAGTGTCACTATGGTGAGAGATACACTGGTTTCCCCAGAGCAATACCAAACTATAAAAACGTATACAGCTACCAATGTTGACAGTGTCACCACTAACCATCCATTGCTATGGTGATATTACACGGGGGTGTCGGGGGTTTGCTGGCCTGAAACAGGTAGTGGTCTTTCCAAAACTCACAGCCACCTGTCTGCTTGGAAATGATCTGGAAACCTCAGCATGGGCTGAGGTGGAAAGAAAGACACATGCAGCCATGCTGCAAATCCCTGAGATAGTGTATGTGAAAACAAGAGCACAGTGCCTAGCACAGGGTAAAAAAGGAGAGTTGGAGCCTGAAATGACGCCCAACCTCCCAAGAAAAAAGGTAGGAAGACTGGTGAAACAGCTTCCACACAGCAAAAATATCAGGACCCCTCTCCTCAGGGAGAGGACATGTATGCCCCAGAGGGAACTGAGCCCATGGAGCTTGAACCTTACGAGGTGGAGCTCTTGGGTCCAGGGGGACCCTCTAGGAAACAACTGGGCCTTGGCAGCAGGTCTGCCCCACTCTTGAAGGCCTGAGGCATCAAGCTGTTGCACAGGAGCAGAGAGATGTCAGTGGCTCCCACAAGGTCTATTAGGAGGAAGGACTCCTGTACACTGAGGCCAGAGACCCCAACCCTGGTGCCACTAAGAGAGTGGTAGTGCCTCAGTTGTATAGAGAGTTTCTACTCTTATTACCCCATGACATCCACCTAGCTGGACATCTGGGTCAGAGAAAAACTTGGGAAAGTCTAGTCACGAACTTCTATTGGCCCCAGATGTCCCAAAAAGTGAAGGAGTTTGTGAGCTCCAGTGTCACCTGTAAAGCCAGTGGCAAGACAGGAGGGTGCCCAAAGGCCCCCTTAAGTCCATTACCAGTGGTTGGGGTTCCCTTTGAGAGGGTAGGTGCGGATACAGTGGGTCCGGTCCACTTGAGCCTCCCACCGCCTCAGGAAACACATTTATAATGGTGTTAGTGGATCATGCCATCCGGTATCCTGAAGCCATTCCCCTTAGGACTACTTCTGCCCCTGTGGTAGCCAAGGCCCTCATTTGTGTCTTCACCAGGGTAGGGTTTCCTAAGGAGGTAGTATCAGATCAAGGTTCCAACTTCATGTCTGCATACTCAAAACACACGTGGAGTGAGTGATCTATAAGTTCACAACACCTTACCACCCACAAACCAATGGCTTTGTTGAGAAATTCAACAAGACATTGAAAGGCATGATAATGGGACTCCCTGAAAAACTCAAAAGGAGACGGCATGCTCTGTTACACTGCCTGCTTCTTGCCTACAGAGAGGTGCCTCAGAAGGGGGTGGAGTTTTCACCCTGTAAGGGGACCACTCTCTTGTGAGGGAAGGATGGGAGAAACCCAATCATGTACCAAAGCAAGATGTGGTGGACTATGTACTAGGCCTTCGTTCCAGGATGACACAGTACATACAGAAAGCATCCCAACACCCTGAGGCCAGCCAGGAACTCCAGAAGCTCTGGTATGACCAAAAAGCTGCCCTGGTGGAGTTCCAACCAGGACAGCAGGTGTGGGTTTTAGAGCCTGTGGCACCAAGGGTACTCCAGAACAAATTGAGTGGCCCTTACGCTATCCTAGAGAAAAAGAAACTGACAGGGCTGATGTAACCATGCTGATGGTGACTGATGAGGATCAGGAGACGGAGAGGGAACCTCTCCCTGATCACCTCTCTTACAGCACCAAAAATGGGTCAGTAGATGGAGTTGTCTATTCAGACACCTTCTCTGCCCAACAGGCCGATTGCAGAACAGTTCTGCAACAGTATACACAGCGCTTTTCCTTGACCCCTTGTAGGAAAGTGCCCCTCTCTGTATGGTTGCCCCCCACTTTTTGCCCGACGTTGATGCTCTTTGACTAAGTGTGTCCTGGGTTCCTGCCAACCAGGTACCCAGGGCCTATGTTCTTTCCCTAAACCTGTACTGTTGCAAACCCAATTGGCAACTCTCGGGCCACATGTAAGACCCTTGTAAAAGGTACCAAGGGCACTGTGACCAGGGAAGACTTCTAAGGACTGCAGCACATATTGTGCCACCCGTAGAGGCCCGGCACCTTAACGCACAAGTTACTAACTTGTGTAACGATATATCTGTAAGAGACAGTAGTTAGTGACAGATTCCTTACCTTAGAATATCCCCAGGCGTCAGGCTGGATCCGGAAAGTTTTTGCGTAGCAGTACCCTTGCGCGTCGGTAGGCGGAGTCGTGCGGCTCCGCGTCCGTCGTCGGCGTCGTGATCGCCGGGATGACGTCGCGGGCAGTACTTAGACGCCGCCCCTGCGCGCTGACGTCAGTTCTGTACACGACTTTCCGCGCCAGGAACGCAGAGCCATGCAAGAAGCTGACATAGGTGTCTGAAAAATACTAGGGCCCTGAAAGGGATGTCCTTAACCCTAGAAATCAGTTCGCAGAACGGGGAGGATGGGTGGGGCGGTAAGGAATCTGTCACTAACTACTGTCTCTTACAGATATATCGTTACACAAGTTAGTAACTTGTGCATCTGAAAGAGACACGTTAGTGACAGATTCCTTACCTTAGAATAGATACCCCAGCAATACCAACCCCGGTGGTGGGTCTGCGAACAAAGATCAGACAAGGAAGTCCTGGAGGACAGAACGGCCAAAGAAGCCGTCCCTCCGGACCGGACTGTCAAGGCAGTAATGCTTTGTAAACGTGTGCAGCGAGGCCCACGTAGCTGCCTGACAGATAACCGGCAGCGGAACACCGCGGCCCAAGGCCGTGGTAGCAGCTGTTGCCCTGGTGGAATGGGCACGCAGCCCAACAGGAGGCTCCTTCTTAGCCAAAGAATAGCAGGTCTTGATGCACAAGGTAACCCAGCGGGAGATGGTCCTCTTGTGCACCGCCCGACCTTTTTGGCGCCCACGTAGCCAACAAAGAGCTGGTCATCCACCCGGAAGTATTTTGTGCGGTCGATATAGAAGGAGAGCGCACGTTTTGGGTCCAGACGGTGGAGCCTCTCTTCCTCTTTGGAAGGATGCGGAGGCGGAAAGAAGGTGGGCAAAGTGATGGTCTGCCCAATGTGGAAAGCAGTAACCACATTTGGCAAGAAGGACGGACGCGTCCGAAGAACAACCTTGTCTGGATGAACAGACAGAAAGGGAGGTTTGCAAGATAGAGCCTGGAGCTCACTCACCCGCCGAGCGGAGGTGATGGCCACCAGAAAGGCTGTCTTCAGAGTCAGAAGACGAAGAGGACAGTTATGTAGAGGCTCAAAGGGAGCGCACATTAAAAAGGTAAGAACCAAGTTCGAGTCCCACTGAGGCATCACCAACGCAACAGGAGGGAAGAGGTGAGTAATGCCTTTTAAGAACCTGTTAACAACAGGGGACTTGAAAAGGGAGGGCTGATCAGGGAGCCTGAGGAAGGCCGAGATAGCACAAAGATAACCCTTGATGGTACCCAGGGCAGAACCCTGTTGGGCCAGAGAAAGAAGGAACAGAAGGACCTCAGAAAGAGGGGCAGAAAGGGGATTCACAGCCTTTGCTGTGCACCATGCCACAAATTTGTTCCACCTGCAGGCGTATACCACCTTAGTGGAGGGACGCCTGGCTGCCAGAATCACATCACAAACTTCGGGAGGCAAGTCGAAAGGAATCAACTGCCGCCGCTCAATCTCCACGCAAGCAGGTGGAGACTGGACAGGTTCGGGTGGAGGACCGTCCCCTGCTGCTGCGACAGAAGATCCTCCCGAAGAGGTAGACGGATCGGGGGATCTACGCTCATATTGAGTAGCTCGGGATACCAAACTCTTCGAGCCCAGTCCGGAGCCACAAGAATGACTTGGGCCCGGTCGTGCCGAATCTTCTTCAACACTCTGGGTAGAAGTGGTATAGGCGGAAAGGCGTACAATAGACCGCAACTCCACACTTGACGAAAAGCGTCGCCGAGCGAGTGCCGCCTTGGAAATTCCAACGCGCAGAACTGATGACATTGCGCGTTCTCTTCGGTGGCGAATAGATCTAACCAAGGCTCTCCCCACTGTAGAAAGAGTCCTTGCGCCACTTCCGAGTGAAGACGCCATTCGTGATCCATCATGCACCTGCGGCTGAGTTCGTCCGCCCTGGCGTTCAGGGAACCTGCCAGGTGTTGAACCATCAGGAACATGCCCTGATGTTCCAGCCATGTCCAGAGGCGCAGAGCCTCCTGACAAAGGGTCCACGACCCCACCCCGCCTTGTTTGTTGCAGTACCACATGGCGGTGGTGTTGTCTGTGAACACCTGCACTACCTTCCCTTTGACAGAGGGAAGGAATGCCTTGAGTGCAAGTCGGATCGCTCGGAGCTCCAGAAAGTTGATATGGAGCCGGGACTCCGCCGGAGACCAGAGGCCTCTGATCTCCGCCTCTCCCATGTGACCGCCCCATCCCAGAAGGGACGCGTCCGTCACAACTGTGTGCTCTGGCTGGGGAAGGGAGAGGGATCTGCCCATGACCCATTGCCGGTTCGAGAGCCACCACTGCAACTGTTTTGCAGTCCCCTCCGAGATCTGGACGTGATCGGACAGGTTGCCCTGGTGCTGCGCCCACTGGAACTTCAGGTCCCACTGCAGAGCCCGCATGTGCCATCTGGCATGATTGACCAGCAGGAGGCCATGAGGCCCAGCAGCCTCAGGGTCATCCGTACCGAAACCCAGGATAAAGGCTGAAAGATCGGAATCATAGCCTGAATATCCCGGACTCGCCGTTCGGGAGGATAGGCCCGAAACTGCGTCGTGTCCAGAACTGCTCTGATAAAAAGGAGCTGTGGAGAAGGAATCAGATGCGACTTCGGCACATTGATGGAGAACCCCAGCGAGTGCAGGAGTTCGGCCGTAGTCTGGAGGTGGGAGACGACTGCCTGGGACGAGCCCGCCTTTAGCAGCCAGTCGTCGAGGTAGGGGAAGACTG
Source organism: Calotriton arnoldi (assembly GCA_963921515.1). Taxonomy (NCBI): domain Eukaryota; kingdom Metazoa; phylum Chordata; class Amphibia; order Caudata; family Salamandridae; genus Calotriton; species Calotriton arnoldi. The sequence goes on along the minus strand of CAWUFW010008240.1, from coordinate 142,699 downwards.
AAACCCCTGCCCGGCGCAGATGAGCTGCGACCACCGCCATCACTTTCGTGAACACCCGAGGGGCACTGGTAAGGCCAAAGGGGAGCACGGTGAACTGAAAATGCTCGAGGCCTACCGTGAACCGAAGGTAACGCCGGTGGGCCGGCAGGGCGGGGATGTGAAAATAAGCGTCCTGCAAGTCCAACGCTACCAACCAGTCTCCAGGGTCGAGGGCAGTCAAGACCTGAGCTAGGGTGAGCATCTTGAACTTCTCCTTCCGGAGGAAGCGATTGACGTTCCGGAGGTCCAAGATAGGACGCATGTCCTCCTTGTCCTTTTGGGCACCAGAAAGTAGTGGGAGTAGCAACCACGCCCTACTTCTGGGGTCGGAACACGCTCGATGGCCCTCTTGGCCAAGAGGGCTGTGACTTCCTTCTGCAGAAGTACCAAGTGATCCCCTGACATGCGGTGGAATTGAGGTGGCATGGCTGGGGGGTGGTCTCGAAGGGGAGGGAGTAGCCCCTTCGGACAATGTCCAAGACCCACCTGTCCGAGGTGATGGGACGCCAGTGGTGAAGGTGATGGCAGACCCTGCCCCCTACTGGCGTGCTGTGCACCTGAAAGGAGGGACTAGGAGGGCTTGGAGGCCGCGGACGGGGTGGAGGTGGTGGCCTGACCCGCACGCTGGTTGCCCGAACCGCCACGGCGGTACCACGTCCTCGGCCACGCGAAGACGCCTGCTGCGCGGGCCGGTGGCTGGGCTGCTGACGTGACGGGGCGCCCCTTCCGTGGCCACGATAGGGGCGAAAAGCAGAAGTCAGCAGAGGGCGTGTAGCAGAAAGGCCCAGGGACTTGGCAGTAGCCCGTGAGTCCTTAAAGCGCTCCAACGCATGGTCTGCTTTGGACCCAAAAAGACCGACTCCATCAAAGGGCATGTCCATGAGAGTATTCTGGACATCCCCTGAAAAACCAGTGGTTCTCAGCCAGGCGTTGCGTCGCAGCGCCACCGTCGTTGCAATAGACCTGCCCAGCGAGTCGGCGGTATCAAGGCCACATCGTATTGTGTATTTGGCTGCATCCCTTCCTTCCGCAATGGCGCGGGAAAGCAGTGTCTGGACCTCCTCAGAACACTGGGGCAAAACAGTCGCCACCGAATCCCACAAGGAGTGGGTATATCGGCCCAAAAGACAAGCGGTGTTGATGGACCGCAAGCCAGCACTGGAGGAAGAAAAACCCTTCTTCCCAAATTGATCCAGGCGTTTGGATTCCCTATCCGGAGGGCGGTAGGGAAGGCGGTTTGGGAAGCGGAGGCTTGGACAACCAAGCTCTCAGGAGTGGGGTGGACAGAGAGAAATAGGGGTCGCCCGGAGCTGGGCGATGGCGTCGGGACACGTTCCTATCCACAGGAGCCCCTGTGTTGGGCTTGGACCAGGCGCCCAAAAGAACGTCAGTGAGGGCATCGTTAAACGGCAGCACAGTCTCCGTAGAGGAGGCTGCCAGCTGAAGCACCTCTGTCAAGAGATTAGTCTTGACCGCCACAGTAGGGAGTTGGAGATGTAAGGCTCCAGCCGCCCTACGCAACACCGTTGCAAAATTGGCTCCCTCCTCCGTAGCCACGGGAGGAGACAGCATGCCAGTGTCAGGGGAAGAATCTAGACCACTGGCATCCCCTAGACCCTCTGTCCAGTCCTCATCGTACTGACACTGTTGTGCCAGAGGGTCATCAGACCCCTCCCAGTCCTCCTGGTCCTCCTCTGGTTCAAAATAAGGAGGAGGAGGGACATTTGGGACCCAAGGTCTCATCGGCGCCGGAACCGGCGTCGAGCGACGTCGGTCCGGGTCCATGTCCGGAGCCGGAAGGAACTGGGGACGACGCCGCCCGGAGCCCCAGGCGGCGTCGAGAGCGGCACCGGAGACATCGGCGTGGTTAGGTCGACCGGCGTCGATGGGGGTTGCGGAGCCGGGATCGAGGCCGGAGGCACGGGCGACGCCGGGGCCGGAGCCGTCGGCGACGCCGGGGCAACCCCATCAGGGCCCGAAGGCGCACCGGAGGGACCTTGAGGCCCGAAGAGGCGGGCCATGGCCGACAGGAATTCCTGTATTTGGGCCGGATCCGCCCCCGAACCAGGGAAGGACGGGTATTGCGGGGGCGACTCCACAGGCATGTCCGGGGCCGCGGGGGCCGGGACGGTGCCGGGAGGGGCCTCAGCCGAGTCGCGAGACCGGCGAGGCGAAGTCCTAGAGCGACGATGCTTTTTGGACTTTTTGTGCTTGGACTTACCGGACGACGAAGACTTCGATGCCGACGACCGGTGAGGACTCCGCGACCGACCCCCTCGACCTCTCACGCGACCGGGGCTTGGTGTGGCGCGGAGCCGAATGCCGGGCCTCGAGGAGCTTTCGAGACCGCTCTCGCAAAGCTTTCGGGTTGAGGGCCCGGCAGTCGGAACACGACTCCGTGTCGTGGCCTCGGCCGAGGCAGAAGAGAGACTCCCGATGCGGGTCTGTGATGGACATCATCCGAGCACAGGCACCGCAACGTTTAAAACCGGGCATCCCTACGACACCTTGAAGTCGATTCGAAGAAAACAGTGAAAAAATTCACCAAAAAGTTAGTCAAAAAATGACTAGGGCACTGCTCTTCCCGGATCTGCGCTTGCTGGCGCGGAAAAAGAAGAACTGACGTCAGCGCGCAGGGCGGCGCCTAAGTACTGCCCGCGACGTCATCCCGGCGATCACGACGCCGACGACGGACGCGGAGCCGCACGACGACGCCTACCGACGCGCAAGGGTACTGCTACGCAAAAACTTTCCGGATCCAGCCTGACGCCTGGGGATATTCTAAGGCAAGGAATCTGTCACTAACGTGTCTCTTTCAGATACACTAAGCTCACACTAAGCAATCTCTCTCTCAATCTCTCTGCTCTTGCAGGCTACGTGTTTTGGTGCAGGACAAAGTGAAGAGTCGACATGGCTCACATCCCTGTGTGCCAGGCCTACAATCCACTGCCTAAGGTATAGGTAAACCACCCCTCCCAGCTGGGTGCACTATACCACTGGTGAGGGTACAGCTGCATGAGCCCTGTACCCCTACATTGTCTAAGTCCATTCTTAGACACTGTACGTGCAGTAAAGCCATAAAGAGAATATGGTCTGGGAGTTTGTCATTACGAACTCTACAGCACCATAATGGCTTTACTGAAATCTGGGAAGTTTGATATCAAACTTCTCAGCGCATTAAACCCACACAGATGCCAGTGTGGGATTTAATGCCAAATGCACTCAGAGAGCATCCTAGAGATGCCCCCTGAAAAACGGCCTAACTCTAGTGTCCTGGCTGCTCGCCAGCTGCCACCCCCAGACATGTTTTTGGACCCCTGGGTCGAGAGCCTCCCGCTCTTGGGGTCCTGAAACAAAGCACATCCTGGGCAGAGGTGCCAAGCCGCCTCCCCCAGGATGAGCGGGGTCCACGAAGGGGAAGCTTCAAAGGCTTGCCGGCTTTGTGAGCTGACCCAGCCATTTGCTGGTCCCAGCAACTGGCCCCCACCGGTTCTGAACCCCACTTTGGGCGGGAGAATCAGTGGGAAAACCAAGATCGGAGGAGAGGTGTGTCCACCTTTGCCAACCCTACCCCTCAGATGGAGGAGGCAAGGCAAAACTCAGTCCCCGCCATCTTGAAGATGGGGGGACCCAGCCAACCAGAGTGAGGCTTAGGTCCCCCTCCCACTGGAGGGTGGCATAATAGGGGGTATACCCAGCCCAAGGAAGGGACCCATTGGTCCCAACCTGTACCTACCTGAAACGCCACTAAATTTAGTATTTAGGGGCAACCCCAAACCTTCCCTCCTCAGACAAGCAAGAAGAAGGAACGAAGAGCCGTGCTGAAGGAAGAAGGAGGAGGAGGAGGAGGACACCAACTGCCTTGGCCCCAGCCCTACCGGCCTGTCCAGACCTCGACCTGCTCCAGCGGAATCCCAGCGTGTCCTGCAGCCCCCCAGAACCCGGAGGGCCTACACTGCTTTCTCTAAAAAGACTTTGTCTCCCGTGAGCACTGGACTTGCTCAAGAAACAGACTCTGACTCCGGCCAAATCCACGAGTCTGCACCACTCTGCAGCCGACGCCCATGGCCCGAGTTCGAGTGGCCCAACACCACGCGGTCTCCCAGGTGATCCCTGACCTACCTCAAGCCTCCTGACGGCGCCTGCAGCCTCTATCTGGAGGGTCCCCCCGACCTGAGCCGGTTAGGAAAACCGGACGCCAAAAAACACCCCTGCACCAGACGCCCCACAGCCTTGGATAGCCCATCCGACGGTGTCCCGGCATCCCCCTACATCTCAACTTACCTCTCCAACCGGTGGTCGCCTCCAGAAAATCTTCGTGCCCGAGTCTGCAGTGTTTGTTCTGACCGGAGCTTCCCCCATGAAACCAACAGGGCTCCTGACGTCGATCCAGCACCCGGCCGCCCCTGTGGGTGCCCTTTGTGTGCCAACTTGAATCCCCTATTGCCCTGTGCTTACCTCTAGGAGCTTTACTCCCTCAATCTTGCGGCCTGCTCGTAAGCAGCCACCAACCGACGGCCCCCTAGCCTCATAGGCTAACATTGGGCCTCAGCACTCTGCACCCAGCCGCCCTAGTGCCTCTGAGGGTGCTCTTTTGAGTGCATCCTGACCCTGGGGGAACCCTTGTTCTAACCCCAGAAAATCAACCTTGAAGACCGTTTACTTACCTGTAAACGATAACCCAATTTTTCTCCGTAGGATTGCATTAACTGTTTTCCTCTGAAAAACCTTTAAGTGTGGAGAGTGTTTTGCATGGAAACCTAAGAAACTGTGTTTTGAGAAAAACTGTTTTACTTACCTTTACTCCAGGAAATGTCCCAGTGTGATATCTAGGCATATCACACCGAGTAGAAAAAGTAATCCTGAAAGTAATCTAAAAAGTAATCAAAAGTAATCCAAAAGTAATTACATGTGTATTAGCACCTTTTCCTGTAAGCAAAGTCATTACTCATCCAGCTTGCTTTTGAACAATCTGTCTTGAAAAGTACAGAACAAGTTACTTACCTTTGGTAACGATATATCTGTAAGAGATATTAGTTATGGATTCCTCACCTTAGAATTACCCCCAGGTGTCAGACTGGATCCGGAGAATTTTTCTTCAGCAGTACCCCTGCACGTCAGTAGGTGGCGTTGTTCGACTCCGCGTTCGTCGTTGGCGTCGTGATCGCCGGAATGACGTTGCGGTATCTACTTAGACACCGCCCCTGCGCGCTGACGTCAGTTCTTTACACGACATTCCATGCCAGAAGCGCAGAGCCATGCAAGACACTGACCACTGGTGCACAAAACTAGGGCCCTAAAGGGGAGTCCCTTACCCTAGAAGTCAGTTCGCAGAACGGGGATGGGTGAGACGGTGAGGAATCCATAACTAATTTATGTCTCTTACAGATATATCGTTACCGAAGGTAAGTAACTTGTTCATCTGAAAGAGACTATTAGTTATGGATTCCTCACCGTAGAATAGATACCCCAGCAATACCAACCCCGGAGGTGGGTCTGCGAACCAAGTTCACACCAGAAAGTCCTGGAGAACTGAACAGCCAAAGAAGCCATCTCTCCGGACTTGGCTGTCCAGGCAGTAGTGTTTAGTAAACGTGTGCAAGGAAGCCCACGTAGCTGCCTGGCAGACGTCATGAAGGGGGACTCCACGTCCCAATGCAGTAGTGGCTGCCGTCGCCCTGGTGGAATGGGCACGCAAGACCACTGGAGGTTCCTTTTTCGCTAAGGAATAGCAGATTTTGATGCAATGAACGACCCATCAGGAGATGGTTTGTTTTTGCACGGCCCGACCTTTCTTGGCGCCCACATAGCCAACAAAGAGCTGGTCATCCACCCGGAATGGTTTTGTGCGATCCAGATAGAATGAAAGCGCACGTTTTGGATCCAGACGGTGGAGCTTCTCTTCCTCTTTAGAAGGATGCGGGGGCAGGAAGAAGGTGGGCAAAGTGATGGTCTGTCCTATGTGGAAAGAGGTAACTACTTTAAGAAGGAAAGAAGGTCTAGTGCGAAGGACAACTTTGTCCGGATGAACAGCCAGAAAAGGAGGTTTGGAAGAAAGAGCCTGAAGCTCACTCCCCCTGCGAGCAGAGGTGATGGCAACCAAAAAGGCAGTTTTAAGTGTCAGAAGTCTGAGAGGACAGTTATGTAGCGGCTCGAAAGGAGCGCACATAAGATAGGTCAGAACTAGGTTCAAGTCCCACTGGGGCATTACGAAAGGAATTGGAGGAAACAAGTGAGTACTGCCCTTAAGGAAGTGATTTACAATAGGGGACTTGACAAGAGAAGGCTGGTCAGGAAGCCGAAGGAAGGCCGAAATGGCCGAAAGATAGCCTTTTAGAGTGCCCAGAGCAGAGCCCTGCTGGGCCAAAGAAAGGAGGAAGAGGAGAACCTCTGAAAGGGGGGCAGAAAGGGGAGCCATAGCCTTTGCTGCGCACAATGCCACAAACTTGTTCCATCTACGGGAAACATCCTTTACCACGAAACCATTACAACGCGGTATGGTTTCATCGTGGTTTTCACAATGCAAGTCGTTACATCGACTTGCACTGGAGGGCGCTCTAGACTAAGGAATAGTGTGAATTACTATTCCAACACCTTCCCTACTGTACGTAGACTGGAGTTGGAATAGTAATTCACACTATTCCTAAATCCAGCACCCTCCAGCGCAAGTCGATGTAACGACTTGCGTTGTCAAGACCGCGATGTAACATACCGCGTTGTGATGGTACTCGTTGTATCATCATACATTCCCATCTACAGGCGTATACCGTTTTGGTGGAGGGACGCCTGGCTGCCAAGATAACGTTACAGACCTCGGGAGGAACTTCGAAAGCTGTCAACTGTCGCTGCTCAATCTCCACGCAAGGAGGTGGAGGCTGGACAGGTTCGGGTGGAGGACTGTCCCCTGCTGCTGCGACAGAGGATCCTCCCAAAGGGGCAGTCTGATCGGAGGATCGATGGCCATGTGTAAGAGCTCGGGATACCATACTCTTCGAGCCCAGTCCAGGGCCACAAGAATGACTTGGGCCCGGTCGCGCTTGATCTTCTTCAGCACTCTGGGTAGAAGTGGTATAGGCAGAAAGGCGTATAGAAGACCGCAACTCCACTCGCGTCGAAAAGTGGTGCCGAGCGAGTGCCACCTTGGAAATTCCAATGCGCAAGAACTGCTGACATTGTGCGTTCTCTTCGGTGGCGAACAGATCTAACCAAGGCTCTCCCCACCACTGAAAGAGACCTTGCACCACCTCCGAGTGAAGACGCCATTCGTGATCCATCATGCACTGGCGGCTGAGTTCGTCCGCCCTGGAGTTCAGAGAACCTGCCAGGTGTTGAACCCCCAGGGATATGCCCTGATGTTCCAGCCACTTCCAGAGACGAAGTGCCTCCTGATATAGGGTCCACGACCCCACCCGCCCTGTTTGTTGCAGTACCACATGGCGGCGGTGTTGTCCGTGAACACCTGCACTACTCTCCCTTTGACAGAAGGAAGGAATGCCTTCAGTGCAAGACGGATCGCCCGAAGCTCCAGAAGGTTGATGTGGAGCCCGGACTCTGCCGGGGAACAGAGGCCTCTGATCTCCGCCTCTCCCATGTGGCCGCCCCACCCCAGAAGTGATGCATCTGTCACCACTGTGAACTCTGGCTGGGGAAGGGAGAGTAACCTGTCGTTGACCCAATCCTGGTTCGTTAGCCACCACTGCAATTGATGTGCAGTGCCCTCCGAGATCTGGACGCAATCGGAAAGATTCCCCTGATGCTGTGCCCACTGGAAATTCAGGTCCCACTGCAGAGCCCGCATATGCCACCTGGCATAGTCCACCAGCAGGATGCAGGAGGCCATGACTCCAAGTAAACGCCTGCAGCCTCTGCATGATGCTGCCCCCCCCTCCCCAACCGCACTGGTAAGCTGACTTCCTACGCCAAAGGACACCCCTGCACCCGGAGCCCCTGGGCTTTGGGAAGATCTACTGACAGTGTCCTGATGCTCCAGCACATCCCAACATGCATGTGCAGCTGTAGGTTTCTTTCGTCCAGCCTCCTGACCTGAGCCTGCAGCCTTTTTCTGATTTCAAGATTCTCAGTTTGTTTGCATTGGGCTCCCGACACTGTGTTGGCACTCTGCACCCAGCAGCCCCTGTGCCGCTGAGGGTGTAAGTTTGGTGCTGCTATGTGCGCCCCCTGTGCTTACCTTAACCCCCAGAGACTGGGCTACCAAACCACTCTCTTTACCTGTAAGTAGTACCAATCTGATTGCCCCTTTCTCTATTGGACAATATTGGCACCAGATCCCGAGTTTGACCTCTGCACCCGGCCGCCCCAGTGCCGCTGGTGGTGCAGTGAGGTCACTCACCTGAACCGTGCCTAGTACTGATCCTTCATTCAAAAGCTCAATATCGTAACTTGTTTACTTACCTGCATATTGCTACCTGCATATTGCGGATTGTGTTTTCCGCTCATAGGATAACATCGTACGGATTGGAAAACAAATTGTGTCCACTTTTTACATTGAAAAACACTGATATTGCAAAATGTATTTTACTGCAACAAAGTATCTTTAGTTCCAAGAAATAAATATAGAAAAAGTAATATTTTTACAAACCATTGGTCTTGGATGTAGTCATTGAGGGCCAGATGTACGACCATTCCAAATTGAGCCTCACAATTTGCGCTCAATTGCGAGTCGCAAATTGCGAGTCGCAATTTGGAATGTACAACAGTGTCAGAGACACTGATTGCGATTCCCAATGGGGTCGCAAAATGCGAGGCTCATGAATATTAATGAGCCACTCGCAAATTGCGACCCCATTGGGAATGGCTGGCCCTCCCAGGGATAGTGGCCTGCTGGGCTCAGCAGACCTCCACGTCTGGGACTGCTCGTCAATATAGCAGTTTTTTTTTTTAAATTCAGCCCGTTTTCCTTTAAGGCATTTAAAAAAAAAAAAAAACTTTTTAGTTTCATTTTTTAAGGGCAGGTAGTGGTCCCTGGGACCACTGCCTGCCCTTAAAAAATATTTTTAGAGCCAGTAACAAAGGGGAAGGGGTCCCCTGGGGACCCCTTCCCATTTGCGACTCCATTACCACCCTCTTGAAAAGGGTGGTAAATTGCGAGTGTTTTGCGACCTCAATTGCGGTCGCAAAACATTCATACATGGCTAGAGAGTCGCTATTAGGAAGGGAACGCCCCTTGCTAATAGTGAGTCACAAAACACTATTTTGCGAGTCGCAATTATTTGCGACTCGCAAAAGAGTGTTTGTACATGCCCATGTAGGTTTTTGCGTGCGCAAACAGGTCGCAAATCCGTTTGCGCACACAAACTGGTCGTACATCTGGCCCGAGTCACTGTAATCATTTCTTGCCTGTGTGTGTACAACTAATGCTTAGCACTGCCCTCTGATAAGCCTAACTGCTCGCCCACGCTAAAACAAAAGAGAGCATTAGTATTACCTACTTTAGCCCCTGTAAAGCCTCTGGGGATCCACTGGACTGTGTGCACACTATACCTTACTTTGGTATAGTATATACTGAGCCATCTTCCTACAGGTATCTCCTGAGTGCAAAACGCTGGACAATGAGTATTTCGGCAGATTATTAGTTCTAGCAAGGTTAAGCACCACTAGGTGAAGATACCCACAAAACACCTCCATGTGCAGGCGCCACTCGTGAAGAGCAAGAACGCGACTGCTGAGTTCCTCTGCCCGGATGCTGAGGGATTGTAGGTGATTAACCATCAGGAAACCCTGTTAAGTGCCAAGAACTGCCAAAGTCAGGTCAGGTGTGCAGATAGCCGACTCGTATGGCAACTCAGGAAATCTGTAAGACGAACTCCGCAGGGGCGATGCAACAGGATATTCAAGTTGACTCTGTGGCAGGACAACTTTTCTGTGACGCTACTCCGGAATACAAAGAGATTTGAGGAGGAATGGAACTTAACTGGCTTCCTCTTCACAGTACTAAATTGAAGTGCGCAGAGGGAAGCGCGAGCACGCATCTTGAAGCTGCCAACATCGCGAGAATTTTCACGTAATATTAGCTACCAAAATGCTATGAAAATGCAGCTGCCATCTTGTAACATTCCATCTGCCCTAAACCTGCAAGTCTTCCCAATGATTGATCATTGATGGTTTCACTAGGACCTTGCTACTTTTCTTCTTGAGCGTATTTTTACTGCCCTGAATAAGTGAAATGACGTTACTGTGATTCCTGACACAATCTCCTTCCTTTCTGGACGGCGTAGAAGGCACAGATAATTCCGGTTCTGAGGAGTGTTTAGCTCCTATGTCTGCTTTTGGCCTCTTAGTGTCCTGGGAAGGTTTAGGGTGATTCCTACCTTCTGCTGAGGAACTGTCTTTAGATCTGGCCCTCTTGTGAGATGTGGAGGATCTCTCACTCTCCTCCTCCGTAGAAGGTGCCTGGTGTTTAGTGGTTTGAAGCCACATCAACAACCTTCCCTCTCGATCTTTAGGGTTTTAGACGAAAAGGTGCAGCAAATTTTGCATTCTCTCACCTCATGTCTTGGGTAAAGGCAGTAATACACTCCTTATGTGGATCATCCACATGGACCCTTTTCTTGCCACTGGTCTTACAAGGGCGGAAAAGGCCTTTTTTGTCTGACATGGTGCCAAGATTTGTAGAAGTTGAAGAAAAAACGGAGTAGCACTCCGGGAGACTCCCTTCCACACAATGTGAGGTGAAAATCTGAGAGAATCTGCCTCTGCTGAGAGTGTTCTAGAGGGTGCTGGCAGCTGATTGGCTGTGCTCCAACATTAGGTCCTTTTTTAAAATGGACATAGATAGGCTACTATTGACATGGCTTAGAGCCATTATAGCCTATGAAATTTTTGAAGCACTGCTTGAATATTTTACCGTGGGACTCCCATCTCGACGACGGGGAATGATTCAGGCATATGAATCTATGAAAGATACCCCAATACTGGATAACTTTGAGTACATCAGATCTGAGGTCAGCACTGGATCGGAATTGGAGACAGAGCTAGAAGTCTGGTGCTGTGAATACGAATTGCACAAACTTCCTCTGGATTACAATGTTGAGGACGTCAAACGGGCTTCGGTCACCCTTCTTGTTTTTATTACTTGACCTTGAGACTTTTCTTTCAACTTCGCCTTAGACTTCCTTCACCAATTGCACAAGCTTGATCAGCTCATTCTCACAATTTAAATTTGAACGGCATGCACATCTGTTATAATAGAGTGTTCCTTAACTCATAGTCCATTATGAACCAATGAATGAGAGGGGAAGGTCCTCTCAGTGGCTCTCTCAACATCCACAGCTCTAATTACATCTTCAGTAGTCATTTGAGTGATCGAGGGCCCTTCAAGTGTGGTGAATACTGAAGGGTCACTAGATCCTCCGGAGCAGATTCAAAAAGAATCAGATTGGCAGGTGCTGTTGATAGGTGTCATCTCACCTACTTGTGACTAGCAGAAGGCTGCTGAGCTGCTTTTTTTCTAATCAAGTACAGGGGCAGGACACAGCTGGGGGCTGTTAACAGGGACAGATCTTCACTGTGTTGCTGAAAATACCCAACACCTAAGGATCTCATCTAAGCGGCTTATGCAAATGTTGGGTTTCTGCAAAACGTAAAACCTCCAATCACAAAATCGCAAAATAGACAAAAATAAGATTGTGAATTATTTCTTTTATTTATCATTAAGGAAAGAAAGCAGCAATTACTGTGTTGGCGTCAATAAGACAGACTAGTGATGTTTATTACCAAACATCACAATTAATGTCAACACAGCCATCACCATAAAATGCTCATCAGACAGGAACGCATTTACTCCCAGTACAAAGAGGAGAGAGGTGAGGGTCAGATAGTTAAATGTCAACAATTTCTCGAAAACTGCACATTTTAAATATGACAATATATTTTAAATTCTTGAAAGCAGTCACTGACTCAGTAATGGAATCAGACCATAAGTTATCCGTTAGCAAAAAACATATGTACCACACTTTATCTCAATGGTTTTTTTTTTTTTTCTTAAAAGGAAATGTCTTTCCAGTCCTGCGGTGGTTGAAATCCGACTTCAAACAGACCTTGAAAGAGTAGCCACATTTATAGTAGGTAATATAAATAATGTCTACATAGGTCAAAAGATATACTCTTCTTATAGCATTTTTATATTTAAAAAGGGTCACACTCCTATCATCTAAGCTGCTTATCTCTTGCAAATGAAATCTTATCAATCGGCATAAAAGTGCTGTTCTCCAAACATGTTAAACTTGTTCGGAAACCAACGAGGCATCTGCCTTTAACAGAGCTCAGTACTGTAAATTCTACAGGGCAGTCTACAAGCACACAGCTCGAGAGAAAGATGGAGACACGTTTTACATGCAGAATTGAGAAAAAGCATTTACCAATATAAGCACCAATATCCTGCTGTGTCCGCTTTAACTTTAAAACAACATCCTGTTACTGGTATCCCCTGCATTACAAAAACCCCAAATAGAATTCCAAATACCAGAATGTCGCAAATGAAAAATGATATGGTGTCCAGATAGCCCCTCACAACGTATCACACTTGCATGTAAGCAGTGGACCAATTGTTTCACAAGCTTAGAACCTCAAACACTCGTGGCTGAAGATGCATTATAGTTATCAAACTACAATTAGTCCAAGATTTGTGAATGGTGTACATACTGAAACCAAGAAAAAAGTGCCACTCTCCTACTTTCATAAAACAAATTAGGAAATTGAGGTCATCTGTACAAACCTACCCTCCACCATCAGATTGTGTAGGTGGAGTATTGCCGCACATCCGTGAGCCGATCTGATTTAGTAGCATCAGGAATATCAAGGATCTTTTGGTCATTACAAATAAATGAATAAGAAAAGCAATAGGCTGCTTGGAATACCTGCTGGGATTCACACTGCATTTTTATTTTACAATCTGGTGATCAGTAGAACATGGATACTAGGAGAATTCAGGACACAATTCGGATTCAATACAACTTTCCAACACTCCGGTGTGAAAGGAGTTTCATATGTTGCTTCCGCATGATCGATCAATGTCGCAGTTATAGGTCTTATGGTATCTTCATGTCATGAAAGAAAGCAAATTCAAACCACTTGCTAAATGCTCTCAAATTGAGAATCCCTTGATGCTTAACAAAACGTCCAGTGCAGATGGACACTGGGTGACTCCTTCCAAGATTAACGGCGCACAGTGGTCCAACCGTCATCCTCTGCCTCAGTGTTTACTCGGCGAGGAGCTTCTCGCTCCTTCTCTGGTCTCCAAGAGCTTTTTTCCTTCTCACTATCTTGTTCAGGTTCTTTTGATGAAGGCAATACTCGTCGAGGGGTGTCACGGTCTTCTCGCTCCTCCTTATCGCTGCGGCGCCACACACTCGCTAAAAAAAATAATAATTTTGTGAGTTGTTGCTATGCGTCATAGTAGCTTGCTATATTCAAATTGCAAGAGATAATATTGGATGTGACAATCCTAAGAAACATTCTTAAGGGTCAAGATTCCAAGTACAGCAGTGTTAAAACGGATACGAATTGTGATCCCAGTTGGAGAAATCATTTCCCTGTTGTGTTTATACAACTGTAATTTTTAAAATAAAATGACAGCCTGCCAAAAAAATCCCAAATATATATCCATTACAGATTCATATCAGTGAGTTTATAAATTACAGCATGAGGAGATTATTAAGTCAAAATAAATACAAAATAGTAAATATAAAAAAGTAGCTATACACTAGAGTCCAATTCGTCAAGCCTAGCAAGCAACAGTACACTGTAGTGTTAATTTGGCAAAATGATTTACAACAGGACTACGCACAGGTAACAATTTTACATGTTAATGGTGCGACTATTAAAAATACTTGTCTCCTTCACTTCTAAGCTCCGTGCGTATGTGGGTGTCCCGTCAGAGTCTCTGAATCCTCCATTTATCCTCCTGTGATTTCTGTCACATCATTTATCTTATTCTGCACCTAGAAGTGGGAGCTATTTAGTGACCAGGAAGGAGTACAGGTGACGACATGAAGATGGTATGCTTGAAGGTGCTAGAGGACTAAGAATGCAAGATTTACCATCTAGAAAATCTGGTACTTGCGTCACAGCTCAATCAGTCCTATGTACAGAAAATCCTGGTCAGGCCAGTTCTCTACAGCCTGTGCAACCCAGGGGCAGATTGGCAACCCTTGTAACAGGATTGGCAGCTTGTCCCTGATAAAGCAGAAAGCAAATACTACTGCAAGATCACTGAAATGCCAAGGGACTACTTTCTAGGCTTTGACTATCAAGGGACAGTGGGGTTGAACAGTTATGGTTTACTCATGGAGAATGGTGTGTGTTGATAGAACATCTAGTTCCAGCAGTATATGCACCACTTATCTACTTACTATTAGTAAGAAAACATGCCTAGTTAACTTTAATATGATTTTACGGCATCAAGAATATTATCTCACAATGCATCTCAAGTAACATTGAGCACAACTCTGAACTAAGCCTAATGGGTAGCCAAGCATAGAGCCAATTGGTAAGTGCTAGAATGCATCACTCTTTAATATCAGACTCCTTGGTGTGCTTTTTGCGATTGTTGCACAAAGGAAATGTATGAGCGGCAGGACAGGTACTCGAGGCCACTGGTGTCAAAAGCCACATCCAGGTGACAGGCACAGCAGTGAAGCCAGATGTCCATGCCTGTAGAAATAATGCAGTCCATGGATGATTGGGTACAGGTACATGGGCATAGCAGTATCTTCAGTCACTTGAGGAAATTATGCGATGCATGCAAGTCAGGGTACGCTTGCCACACCAGTCAGCTTCTAGAAGAAATAGGTGAATGAAAGCGGAGCACAAAATTTCTACCCCAAATGGAGAAGGCCCAAATCCTGTGGGATTGGGCGATCAATGGGGTGGATAGCCCTGTGTAAGAAACTGGCTCTATACATACTACACCAAAATGAGGTATAGTGTGTATAGGGTCCATGGGACTCCAAAGGTAGGCAGAGGTTAAAGTTAGATAGAACCTTACTCTCTACTTGTGGTAGCTTGGTCGAGCAGTAAGGCAGTATCAGAGGACAGTGTTAAGCATTTGATGTACACACTCAGTCAGCAAATGAATTCACACACTCAAGAACTGAACTCTAGGCCAATTGTTTTTGTATAAAAATATACTGTTTATTTTTGGACCAAGCAAGCCTGGCACAGGTAAGCTTTAAATACTTTTCAGTAATAAGTTACTGGATATAGAACAGTTTGAAAATGCAATAGAAATTGTACTTTGTTTGATTTACAGGGGAGCAGTAGGTTGCAACACTTAGAAAATACAGTACATTGGAATGAATAGGCTTTTTCAGTAAATTGCAGGTAAGTTATTTTACGTTACTTTTCTAACTCAGTGCTGGATACCTAGATTCAGCACTGGGACATTTCCTGCAAACAGGTAAGAAAACACTTTTTGGTTATTTGTACGATTTTTAAAGAATATCTTTAGTTTTCAAAACTCCACACTTAGTCGTTTTTTGGAAGAAAAATTGTCAATGTTATCCTATGGAGGAAAAATGGGTTATCGGTTTGCAGGTAAGTAAACGACTGTGGGAGTTAAGGTTCTGGGGTTAGACTCAGGGGTCCCCCAGGGTCAGTGATGCACTTTTGTTTCACCCTCAGCGGCACTAGGGCGGCCGGGTGTAGAGTGTTAAGGCCCAATGTTATCCTATGGAGGATAGGGGGTCTCCGGTTGGTGGCTGCTGGCAAGCAGGCCACTGGGTTGTGGGAGCAAAGCTCCTAGGGTTTAGGTCAGGGCAAATAGGGAACCAAATTAGCACCAAAGGTGCACCCTCAACGGCACTAGGGAGGCCGGGTGCAGGGTGCTGTTTTGAGGTCGGGTGCCCTGTTTTCAATGGAGCGCCTCCGGTTAGAAGAAACACTGCAGGCTCGGGGACGAGGATCTTCTGGGTGCGACCACCACTTCGAGGGGTAAGTTGGGATGTCTTGGGTTGGTTAGGCACCGTTGGTTTGGGCACACAAGGCCGTGGGGCGTCGGGTGCAGGGGTGCCTTGGGACGTCGGAAAGTCTTACCCGCTCTGGTCGCGGTGGAGGGGATCCTCTGGATTGAGGCTGCAGGCATCGATTTGAGGATCTCGGGTCAGGATCGCCGGGGTGACCTCCTCGTGGTGTTTTTCCACTCAAGCTCGGGCCGGCTTGGCGGGTGCAGAGTGGGCTGGATTCACGGTGTCCGGCCGGAGCCAGAAGCTGCAGTTTGAACAAGTCCGGTGTTCACGGGAGATTCAGTCTTTGAAGTGAAGGCAGGCAGGTCCTCCGGGGTTTTTGAGGTTGCTGGCTGCAGGACACACCGGGATTCCGCAGGAGCAGGTTCGAGGGGAGACAGGCCTGTAGGGTTGGGGCCAAGTCAGTGGGCGTCGTCCTCTTGTTCGCTCTGCACGGCTCTTCGGTCCTTCTTATCTTCTTTTCTTGTTTTTGCTGGATCTGAGGAAGCAAGGTTCAGGGTGCCCCCTAAATACTAAATTTAGGGGTGTTACAGGTAGGTAAAGGGCAGGGACCAATGGGTCCCTTCCCTGGGGTGGGTACACCCCCTGTTCTGCCACTCTCCAGTGGGAGGGGGGCAGGAGCCTGTCCCTGGTTGGCTGGGTCCCCCCAGCCTCAAGATGGCAGGGACTCGAGGTTGTGCTTCACCTCGCCTCCCCCACCTGAGGGGTGGAGTTGGCAGAGGTGGGCACACCTCCCTTCCTCACTTGTTTTTCCCTCTGGTTCTCCCGCCCAAAGTGGGGGGTAGAACCAGTGGGGACCAGTTGCTGAAAGCAGCAAATGGTCTGGAGAGGCTCACAAAGGCGGCATGCATTTGAAGCTTCTCCTTCGTGAACCCTGCCCATCCTGGGGAGGAGGCTTGGCACCTCATCCCAGGATGTGCATTGTTTCAGGCCCCCGAGAGCAGCAGGCTCTCGACCCAGGGGTCCAGAAACATGTCTGTTGGTGGCAGCCTAAGCAGCCACTCAGGTCATTAGAAGTTGGTCGAGTTTCAGGGGGCATCAATAAGATGCCCTCTGTGGTGCATTTTACATTAAATCCCACACTGGCGTCAGTGTGGGTTTAATGTGCTGAGAAGTTTGATACCAAACTTCTCAGTCTTCAGTGTAGCCATCATGGTGCTGTGGAGTTCGTAATGACAAACTCCTAGCACCATATACTCTTAATGGCAGCACTGCACTTAGTGCCCAGGAATGGACTTGGGCACTGTAGGGGTACAGGGCTCATGCACCTGTACCCTCACCACTGGCATAGGGCACCCAGCTAGAGGGGTGACTGATGTATGCCAGGGCAGTGGTTTGTGGGCATGGCACACAGGGATGTGTGCCATGTCGACTCTCTGTTTTGTTCTGCACCAAGACACGCAGCCTGCAAAGGCAGTGTGTGAGTGTCAGGGTACAGGACCTCTAAGGGTGGCACAATAAGTGCTGCAGCCCTTAGAGGCCTTCCCTGGTCACAGTGCCCTGGGTACCCATGGTACCATTTACCAGGGGCTGACATGTGACCAGAGATGCCAATTGGGTTTAGGCTTCAATGCAGTTTTAGGGAAGGAGCATAGGCCCTGGGCACCTGATTAGCAGGAGCCCAGGGCACACTTAGTTAAAGAACATCAGCAATTCAGCAAAAAGTGGGGGCATACCATGCAGAAAGAGGGCACCTTCTCACACCCTGTGAAACAAATGCCTGTGATACCGACCAAGCACGTAGATGCTCTCAGCAACTTCCTAGTAGATAGCCACCATGTGGGCCACATATTGTGGCCAATCACTAAAAAAATGCTGAGACAATGCAAGGCTCGGACATACAAGCTTCTCACAATCCCCAGACACAGAATTCAAAATACCAGCTTATGGGACTGCACGTAAAGGATCAAGCAGATCTGTTGAGCAGCGATTCACAATCCCTGGTCACTACTATCAAGAACTCATCACAGCAAAGAACCATCTCTGCCTGAACTGGTAGGTTATCTTCACACCACGCAGTCTACCTCCCGTATCTTTCAGCAACAGATTTTGCAAAGCAGTAGGGATCTAGTCTTTCCCACAGAAAAAGGAGATAAGATTCCACCCCTAGCCCTCGCCTTCCTCTATACTGGTGTGCAGAGTTTATTGAAGGAAAGAACAAGTTACTTACCTTCGGTAACTATGTATTTGGAAGCAACTTATGTTAGTTGTAGATTCCTTACCTTAGAATTTCCCCCAGGCGTCAGTCTGGATCTGGAGATTTTTTCTTCAGCAGTACCCCTGAGCGTCGTTAGGTGGCATCGGTCTTCTCCGTGTCCGTCGTTGTGGGTGCCGGGATGATGTCGCGGGACCTACATAGGCGCCACCCATGCACGCTGATGTCAGTTCTTAACAAGACTTTCCACACCAGAAGCGCAGAGCCATGAAGGACACTGACCACTGGTGCATCAAAACTTGGGCCCTTTAGAGAAGTCCCTAATTCCTAGAAATCAGTTCGCAGAGCGGGAAGGCTAAGTGGGGCGGTAAGGAATCTACAACTAACATATGTCTCTTCCAGATACATCGCTACAGAAGGTAAGTAACTTGTTCATCTGATAGAGACAGTTGTAGATTCCTTATCTTAGAATAGATACCCCAGCAATACCATCCCCAGAGGAAGGTCTGTGAACCAAAATCATACCAGAAAATCCTGGAGGATCGAACGGGCAAAGTACCCATCCCTCTGGACTTGGCTGTTCAGGCAGTAGTGTCTGGTAAACGTGTTCAAGGATGCCCAGAGTGCTGCCTGACAGATGTCAAGGACTGTAAACTCCATGTGCTAATGCAGCGGTTGCCGCTGTTGCTCTGGTGGAATGAGCATGCAACCCCACAGGAGGGTCCTTCTTTGCCATAGCATAGCATATTTTGATGCGAAGGACAACTCATCGGGAGATAGTCCGTTTGTGAACAGCCCCACCTTTCTTGGCACCCACATAGCTAATGAAGAGTTGATCATCTACCCAGAAGTCTTTTGTGCGATCAAGATAGAAAGACAATGCACGTTTTGGGTCCCAACGGTGGAGTCTCTCCTCTTCCTTGGAGGGATGCAGGGGTGGATAGAAGGTGGGCAGAGTGATAGATTATCCCACATGAAAAGGCGTGACGACCTTAGGAAGGAATGAAGGCTTGGTTCGAAGCACCACTTTATCCGGATAAACAGATAGAAAAGGGGTTTTTAGAAGATAAAGCCTGCAGCTCGCTCACCATGCGAGCAGAGGTGATGGCAACAAGAAGAACCAGTTACTTACCTTTAGTAACAATGCATCTGTAAGAGACATATGTTAGTTATAGATTCCTTACCTAAGAATTTCCCCCAGGTGTCAGACTGGATACAGATATTTTTCTTTAGCAGTACCCCTGCGCGTCGCTAGGTGGCGTCGGTCGACTCTGCGTCCGTTGTCGCCATCGTGGTTGCCAGGATGACGTTACGGTGCCTACTTGGAGACGCCACCGCGCGCGCCGACGTCAGTTCTGACACGACTTTCCACGCCAGAAGCGAAGAGCCATGCAAGACACTGACCACTGGGGCGCCACAACTAGGGCCCTGTATGGGAGTCCCTATCCCTAGAAATCAGTTTGCAGAGCTTGGAGGATGGGTGGGGCGGGAAGGAATCTATAACTAACATATGTCTCTTACAGATATATCGTTACCAAAGGTAAGTAACTTGTTCATCTGAAAGAGACAGTTCTAGATTCCTTACCTTAGAATAGATACCCCAGCAATACCATCCCCAGAGGAGGGACAGCGAAACAAGTTCACACCAGAAAATCCTGGAGGACCGAAAGGGCAAAGTAGGCGTCCCTCCAGACTTGGCTGTCCAGGCAGTAATGTCTGGTAAACCTTGTGCATAGATGCCCAAGTTGCCGCCTGGCAGATATAAAGGAGTGGGACTCCGCGTGCCAATGCAGTGATTGCTGCCGTAGCCCTAGTGGAGTGAGCACACAACCCCACAGGAGGATCTTTCTTGGCTAGAGCGTAGCCAATCTTTATGCACAGGACAACCCATCGCAAAATGGTACGTTTTTGAACAGCCCTGCCTTAGCACCCACATATCCAACGAAGAGCTGATCATCCACCCGGAAATCTTTGGAGCGGTCACAGTAGAATGACAGCGCATGTTTAGGGTCCAGACAGTGGTCTCTCTCCTCCTTGGAAAGGTGCGGAGGTGGGAAGAAAGTAGGTAATGTGATGGATTAACCTATATGAAATGTTGAAACCACTTTAGGTATAAACGAAGGCCTTGTCCTTAGCACCACTTTGTCCGGATGCACAGAGAAGAAAGGGGGCTTGGAAGACAGAGCTTGAAGCTCACTCACCCTGCAAGCAGAGGTGATGGCAACAAGGAAGGCAGTCTTTAGAGTAAGGAGTGTGAGAGGACAGTTATGAAGAGGCTCGAAGGGAGCACACATAAGGAATGTAAGAACAAGATTCAAGTCCCACTGGGGCATTACGAAAGGAGTTGCATGAAACAGATGAGTAATGCCCTTAAAAAAATCTATTAAGAATAGGAGACTTGAAGAAGGATGGCTGATCTGGCAGCCAAAGGAAGGCAGAGATAGCTGCAAGATAACCTTTCAAAGTGCCCAGGGCAGAGCCCTGCTGGGCTAACGAAAGTATGTACAGTAGAACCTCAGAAAGGGGGGCAGAAAGGGGATGGACAGCCTTTGCTGCGCACCATGCCACAAACTTGTTCCATCTACAGGCGTATATCAATTTCATGGAGTGACGCCTGCCTGCCAAGATAACATTACAGACTTCAGGCAGAAGGTTAAAAGCTGTCAACTGTCGCTGCTCAATCTCCACGCAAGGAAGTGGAGGCTGGATAGGTTTGCGTGAAGAACCGCCCCCTGCTGGTGCGACAGAAGATCTTCCCGAAGGGGCAGTCTGATCAGAGGATCGATGGCCATGGGCAGAAGCTCGGGGTACCAGACTCTTCGTGCCCAGTCCGAGGCCACAAGGATAAAAGCGTCGCCGAGCTAGTGCCGCCTTCGAAACTCCAACGTGCAATATTGCTGACATTGCGCGTTCTCTTCGGTGGTGAACAGATCTAACCAAGGCTCTCCCCACCGCTGGAAGACCTTGCGCCACCTCCGGATGGAGATGCCATTCGTGATCGACCGGGCTGAGTTTATCCGCTCTGGCGTTCAGAGAACCCGCCAGGTGTTGAACCACCAGGGTTATGACCTGGTGTTTTAGACATGTCCAGAGGAGAAAAGCCTCCTGACAAAGGGTCCACTACCCCACCCCGCCCCGCCCTGTTTGTTGCAGTACCACATGGCGGTGGTGTTGTCCATGAACACCTGCACCGCTTTCACTTTGAGAAGTGGAAGGAATGCCTTCAGCGCCAGTCTGATCGCCCAGAGCTCCAGAAGGTTGATATGGAGCCCGGACTCCGCCAGAGACCAGACACCTCTGATCTCCGTCTCTCCCATGTGGCCGCCCCATCCCAGAAGTGACGCATCTGTCACCACTGTTAGATCTGGTTGGGGAAGGGAGAAGGATCTGCCTCGGACCCACTCTTGGTTCGTGAGCCACCACTGCAGTTGGTGCGCAGTTCCCTCCATGATCTGGACGTAGTTGGAAAGATTCCCCTGTTGTTGCGGCCACTGGAACTTCAGGTCCCACTGCAGAGCCCGCATATGCCATCTGGCATGATCCACCAGCAGGATGCAGGAGGCCATGAGGCCCAGCAGCCTTAGAGTCACTCTCACCGAAATCCGGGATAGAGGCTGAAACATCTATATCATAGCCTGAATATCTGGACTCGCTGCTCAGGAGGATAGGCCCGAAAATGCAGTGTCCTGAACCATCCAGATGAAAGGGAGCGTCTGAGAGGGAGTCCGGCGTGACTTCGGCAAGTTGATAGTGAACCCCAGCGAATGCGGGAGGTCCGCCGTAGTCTGGAGGTGGGAGACGACAGCCTAGGGCGAGCCCGCCTTCAACAGCCAGTTGTTGAGATAGAGGGAAGACTGGAACCCCTGATCTGCGCAGATGAGCTGCGACCACCACCGTCACCTTTGTGAACACCTGAGGTTTGTGAACACTGGTAAGGCCAAAGGGGAGCACGGTGAACTGAAAGTGCTCGTGGCCCACCGTGAACCGAAGGCAACGTCTCTGGGCTGGGAGGACGGGGATATGAAAATAAGTGTCCTGCAAGTTCAACGCCACCAGCCAGTCTCCCGGGTTGAGTGCAGACAGAACTTGGGCTAGGGTGAGCATTTTGAACTTCTCCTTCCGGAGGAAGAAGTCGAGGGCCCAGAGGTCTAAGACAGGACGCACGCCTTTGTCCTTCTTGGGTACCAGAAAGTAGCGGGAATAACAACCATGACCTACTTCTGGCACAGGGACCTTCTCTATAGCTCCCTTGGCCAAGAGAGCAGATACTTCCTGGCGGAGAGGTGCCAAATGAACCTCCGTCATGCGATTGTAAGAAGGTGGCATGGAGGGAGAGGTAGTCTTGAAGGGGTGGGAGTAGCCCCTTCGGACTATTTGAAGAACCCACCAGTCTGACGTGATGGATTACCAGTGGAGGAGGTGATGGCAGATCCTGCCTCCAACTGGCCGTTGATGGACCTGAAACATCGGACTAGGAAGGTTTGGAGGCTGCGATAAGGAGGGGGGGGTTGGACTGGCCTGCCTGCTGGCCCCCTGACCCGAGAGGACGCTGGGTCCCACGTCCGCGCAGAGGCTGGACAGTTTGCATGACTTTGGCTGGGCAGGACAGGATGTGGCTGGGTGTCCCTTCCGTAGCCACGAAAGGGAAGCAAGGCAGATTGAGATCTGGCCGCAGCGCGAGAATCCTTGAATCGCTCAAGTGCAGAGTCTGCCTTGTCTCCGAAAAGGCGAGTGCCATCAAAGGGCATGTCCATCAAAGACGACTGGACACCCGCAGAGAAGCCAGAAGTGCTCAACTGGGCGTAACGTCTAAAAGCTACCGACATGGCAATCGTTCTGCCCAGGGAGCCAGTGGTATACAGTCCACATCGTATGGTGAATTTGACTGCGTCTCTCCCGTCTGCCACTGAGAACGGCCCGGGCCTCCTCAGGGCACTGAGGCAACACCTGTGTGACCGTATCCCAGATAGTATGGGAGCAGCGGCCCAAGAGGCATGCGGTATTCACCGACCGCAATGTCAAGCTGGAGGAAGAGAACATTTTCTTCCCAAGATGGTCCATCTTCTTGGAGTCCCTATCTGGGGGAGCAGAAAGGAATGCGCTTTTTGATGAAGAGGGTTGGACTACCAAGCTCTCAGGGGAAGGGTGTTTGGTCAGGAACGTTGGGTCGCCCGAAGTCAGGCAGCGGGCAATCATCCTTTCCACAGGAGCCCCTGTGCTGGGACCAAGTGCCCAGAAGGAGGTCCGTGAGGGCTTCATTGAACGGCAAAAGGGGTTCAGAAGTGGAAGCCGCAGGCTGA
The DNA here is from genome assembly GCA_963921515.1 of Calotriton arnoldi. Taxonomy (NCBI): domain Eukaryota; kingdom Metazoa; phylum Chordata; class Amphibia; order Caudata; family Salamandridae; genus Calotriton; species Calotriton arnoldi. Next base: position 119,225 of record CAWUFW010008240.1, on the reverse strand, counting down.
AGCACCTCTGTCAGGAGGTTAGTCCTGACTGCCACCACAGGGAGTACGAGGCAGAAGACCTCGGCTGCCTTCCTCACCACCACAACATAGGAAGCTCCCTCCACCGTAGCAACGGTAGGGGGAGAAGGCAGGCCAGTGTCAGGGGAAGTGTCCAGACAACTGGCATCACCCAGGTCCATTCTCCAGTCCAATTCCTTAAGCGGTCAGTTAAAGGGTCCAGCGGTCCCTCCCAGTCCACTTCCTCACCATCTGGCCCAAAAGGAACACCAGAAATGAACACCAGGACAAAAGTTCCTTCCAGCGATTGAATCTGCGTCGGTCCGGCTCCGTGGCCACTTCGGGATGAGAATGGGGTCAACGCCAGGAGCATCATCCTCAGGATCGACGTCGGGGAAGGTCGAGTCAGATCGACCGGTGTATCTGGATCAAGGCCTGGATCCACAGGGACCCTCTGGAGACGTCGGCAAAGTTCGATGGCCCCTGACCGACTCCGCGGGGCCCACCGGCAGAGCCGGACTACCCAAATGCACAAGTTACTAACTTGTGTAACGATATATCTGTAAGAGACAGTAGTTGGTGACAGATTCCTTACCTTAGAATATCCCCAGGCGTCAGGCTGGATCTGGAAAGTTTTTGCGTAGCAGTACCCTTGCGCGTCGGTAGGCGGCGTGGTGCGGCTCCGCGTCCGTCGTCGGGACCGCCGGGATGACGTCGCGGGCAGTACTTAGACGCCGCCCCTGTGCGCTGACGTCAGTTCTGTACACGACTTTCCGCGCCAGGAACGCAGAGCCATGCAAGAAGCTGACATAGGTGTCTGCAAAATACTAGGGCCCTGAAAGGGATGTCCTTAACCCTAGAAATCAGTTCGCAGAACGGGGAGGATGGGTGGGGCGGTAAGGAATCTGTCGCACAAGTTACTAACTTGTGTAACGATATATCTGTAAGAGACAGTAGTTAGTGATAGATTCCTTACCTTAGAATATCCCCAGGCGTCAGGCTGGATCCGGAAAAGTTTTGCGTAGCAGTACCCTTTGCGCGTCGGTAGGCGGCGTCGTGCGGCTCCGCGTCCGTCGTCGGCGTCGTGATCGCCGGGATGACGTCGCGGGCAGTACTTAGGCGCCGCCCCTGCGCGCTGACGTCAGTTCTGTACACGACTTTCCGCGCCAGGAACGCAGAGCCATGCAAGAAGCTGACACAGGTGTCTGAAAAATACTAGGGCCCTGAAAGGGATGTCCTTAACCCTAGAAATCAGTTCGCAGAACGGGGAGGATGGGTGGGGCGGTAAGGAATCTATCACTAACTACTGTCTCTTACAGATATATCGTTACACAAGTTAGTAACTTGTGCATCTGAAAGAGACACGTTAGTGATAGATTCCTTACCTTAGAATAGATACCCCAGCAATACCAACCCCGGTGGTGGGTCTGCGAACAAAGATCAGACAAGGAAGTCCTGGAGGACAGAACGGCCAAAGAAGCCGTCCCTCCGGACCTGACTGTCAAGGCAGTAATGCTTAGTAAACGTGTGCAGCGAGGCCCACGTAGCCGCCTGACAGATAACCGGCAGCGGAACACCGCGGCCCAAGGCCGTGGTAGCAGCCGTTGCCCTGGTGGAATGGGCACGCAGCCCAACAGGAGGTTCCTTTTTAGCCAAAGAATAGCAGGTCTTGATGCACAAGGTAACCCAGCGGGAGATGGTCCTCTTGTGCACCGCCCGACCTTTTTGGCGCCCACGTAGCCAACAAAGAGCTGGTCATCCACCCGGAAGTGTTTTGTGCGGTCAATATAGAAAGAGAGCGCACGTTTTGGGTCCAGACGGTGGAGCCTCTCTTCCTCTCTGGAAGGATGCGGAGGCGGAAAGAAGGTGGGCAAAGTGATGGTCTGCCCAATGTGGAAAGCAGTAACCACCTTTGGCAAGAAGGACGGACGCGTCCGAAGAACAACCTTGTCTGGATGAACAGACAGAAAGGGAGGTTTGCAAGATAGAGCCTGGAGCTCACTCACCCGCCGAGCGGAGGTGATGGCCACCAGAAAGGCTGTCTTCAGAGTCAGAAGACGAAGAGGACAGTTATGTAGAGGCTCAAAGGGAGCGCACATTAAAAAGGTAAGAACCAAGTTCAAGTCCCACTGAGGCATCACAAACGGAACAGGAGGGAAGAGGTGAGTAATGCCTTTTAAGAACCTGTTAACAACAGGGGACTTGAAAAGGGAGGGCTGATCAGGGAGCCTGAGGAAGGCCGAGATAGCACAAAGATAACCCTTGATGGTACCCAGGGCAGAACCCTGTTGGGCCAAAGAGAGAAGGAACAGAAGGACCTCAGAAAGAGGGGCAGAAAGGGGATTCACAGCCTTTGCTGTGCACCATGCCACAAATTTGTTCCACCTGCAGGCGTATACCACCTTAGTGGAGGGACGCCTGGCTGCCAGAATCACATCACAAACTTCGGGAGGCAAGTCGAAAGGAATCAACTGCCGCCGCTCAATCTCCACGCAAGCAGGTGTAGACTGGACAGGTTCGGGTGGAGGACCGTCCCCTGCTGCTGCGACAGAAGATCCTCCCGAAGAGGCAGACGGATCGGGGATCTACGCTCATATTGAGTAGCTCGGGATACCAAACTCTTCGAGCCCAGTCCGGAGCCACAAGAATGACTTGGGCCCGGTCGTGCCGAATCTTCTTCAACACTCTGGGTAGAAGTGGTATAGGCGGAAAGGCGTACAATAGAGCCGCAACTCCACTCGTGACGAAAGCGTCGCCGAGCGAGTGCCGCCTTGGAAATTCCAACGCGCAGAACTGATGACATTGCGCGTTCTCTTCGGTGGCGAATAGATCTAACCAAGGCTCTCCCCACTGTAGAAAGAGTCCTTGCGCCACTTCCGAGTGAAGACGCCATTCGTGATCCATCATGCACCTGCGGCTGCAGGTTCGTCCGCCCTGGCGTTCAGGGAACCTGCCAGGTGTTGAACCACCAGGAACATGCCCTGATGTTCCAGCCATGTCCAGAGGCGCAGAGCCTCCTGACAAAGGGTCCACGACCCCACCCCGCCTTGTTTGTTGCAGTACCACATGGCGGTGGTGTTGTCTGTGAACACCTGCACTACCTTCCCTTTGACAGAGGGAAGGAATGCCTTGAGTGCAAGTCGGATCGCCCGGAGCTCCAGAATGTTGATATGGAGCCGGGACTCCGCCGGAGACCAGAGGCCTCTGATCTCCGCCTCTCCCATGTGACCGCCCCATCCCAGAAGGGACGCGTCCGTCACAACTGTATGCTCTGGCTGGGGAAGGGAGAGGGATCTGCCCATGACCCATTGCCGGTTCGAGAGCCACCACTGCAACTGTTTTGCAGTCCCCTCCGAGATCTGGACGTGATCGGACAGGTTGCCCTGGTGCTGCGCCCACTGGAACTTCAGGTCCCACTGCAGAGCCCGCATATGCCATCTGGCATGATTGACCAGCAGGATGCAGGAGGCCATGAGGCCCAGCAGCCTCAGGGTCATCCGTACCGAAACCCAGGATAAAGGCCGAAAGATCGGAATCATAGCCTGAATATCCCGGACTCGCCGTTCGGGAGGATAGGCCCGAAACTGCGTCGTGTCCAGAACTGCTCCGATGAAAAGGAGCTGTGGAGAAGGAATTAGATGCGACTTCGGCACATTGATGGAGAACCCCAGCGAGTGCAGGAGTTCGGCCGTAGTCTGGAGGTGGGAGACGACTGCCTGGGACGAGCCCGCCTTCAGCAGCCAGTCGTCGAGGTAGGGGAAGACTGAAACCCCTGCCCGGCGCAGATGAGCTGCGACCACCGCCATCACTTTCGTGAACACCCGAGGGGCACTGGTAAGGCCAAAGGGAGCACGGTGAACTGAAAATGCTCGGGGCCTACCGTGAACCGAAGGTAACGCCGGTGGGCCGGCAGGACGGGGATGTGGAAATACGCGTCCTGCAAGTCCAACGCTACCAACCAGTCTCCAGGGTCGAGGGCAGTCAAGACCTGAGCTAGGGTGAGCATCTTGAACTTCTCCTTCCGGAGGAAGCGATTGACGTTCCGGAGGTCCAAGATAGGACGCATGTCCTCCTTGTCCTTTTGGGCACCAGAAAGTAGTGGGAGTAGCAACCACGCCCTACTTCTGGGGTCGGAACATGCTCGATGGCCCTCTTGGTCAAGAGGGCCGTGACTTCCTTCCGTAGAAGCACCAAGTGATCCCCTGACATGCGGTGGAATTGAGGTGGCATGGCTGGGGGGTGGTCTCGAAGGGGAGGAGTAGCCCCTTCGGACAATGTCCAAGACCCACCTGTCCGAGGTGATGGTGCGCCAGTGGGGAAGGTGATGGCGGACCCTGCCCCCTACTGGCGTGCCGTGCACCTGAAAGGAGGGACTAGGAGGGCTTGGAGGCCGCGGACGGGTTGGAGGTGGTGGCCTGACCCGCACGCTGGTTGCCCGATCCGCCACGGCGGAATCCACGTCCTCGGCCACGCGAAGACGCCTGCTGCGCGGGCCGGTGGCTGGGCTGCTGACGTGAAGGGCGCCCCTACCGTGGCCACGATAGGGGCGAAAAGCAGAAGGCAGCGGAGGGCGTGTAGCAGAAAGGCCCAGGGACTTTGCAGTAGCCCGTGAGTCCTTAAAGCGCTCCAACGCATGGTCTGCTTTGGACCCAAAAAGACCGACTCCATCAAAGGGCATGTCCATGAGAGTATTCTGGACATCCCCTGAAAAACCAGTGGTTCTCAGCCAGGCGTGGCGCCGGAGCGCCACCGTCGTTGCAATCGACCTGCCCAGCGAGTCGGCGGTGTCAAGGCCACAACGGATAGTGTATTTGGCCGCATCCCTTCCTTCCGCAATGGCGCGGGAAAGCAGTGCCTGGACCTCCTCAGGGCACTGGGGCAAAACATCCGCCACCGAATCCCACAGGGAGTGGGTATATCGGCCCAAAAGACAAGCGGTGTTAACGGACCGCAAGCCAGCACTGGAGGAAGAAAAACCTTTCTTCCCAAACTGATCCAGGCGTTTGGATTCCCTATCCGGAGGAGCGGTAGGGAAGGCGGTTTGGGAAGCGGAGGCTTGGACAACCAAGCTCTCAGGAGTGGGGTGGACAGAAAGAAACAGGGGTCGCCCGGAGCGGGGCGATGGCGTCGTGACACGTTCCGATCCACAGGAGCCCCTGTGTTGGGCTTGGACCAGGCGCCCAAAGAACGTCAGTGAGGGCGTCGTTAAACGGCAGCACAGTCTCCGCAGAGGAGGCTGCCGGCTGAAGCACCTCTGTCAAGATGTTAGGCTTGACCGTCAAAGTAGGGAGCTGGAGACGTAAGGCCCCAGCAGCCCTACGCAACACCGTACCAAAATTGGCCCCCTCCTCCGTAGCCACGGGAGGAGACAGCATGCCAGTGTCAGGAGAAGTATCCAGACCACTGGCCTCCCTAGACTCTCTGTCCAGTCCTCATCATACTGACAGTTGCGTGTCAGAGGGTCATCAGACCCCTCCCAGTCCTCCTGGTCCTCCTCTGGTTCAAAATAAGGAGGAGGAGGGACATTTGGGACCCAAGGTCCCATCGGCGCCGGAGCCGGCGTCGAGCGACGTCGCTCCGGGTCCATGTCCGGAGCCGGAAGGAACTGGGGACGACGCCGCCCGGAGCCCAGGGCGGCGTCGAGAGCGGCACCGGAGACATCGGCGCTGGCGGAGGTGTCGTGAGGTCGACCGGCGTCGATGGGGGTTGTGGAGCCGGGATCGAGGCCGGGGCCGAAGCCGGGATCGAGGCTGGAGGCTCGGGCGACGCCGGGGCCGGAGCCGCCGGCGACGCCGGAGCAACCCCATCAGGGCCCGCGGGGCCCGAAGGCGCACCGGAGGGGCCTGAAGGCCCGAAGAGGCGGGCCATGGCCGACAGGAACTCCTGTACCTTGGCCGGATCCGCCCCCGAACCCGGGAAGGGCGGGTATGACGGGGGCGACTCCACAGGCAAGTCCGGGGCCGCGGGGGCGGGGACGGTGCCGGGAGGGGCCTCAGCCGAGTCGCGAGACCGGCGAGGCGAAGTCCGAGAGCGACGATGCTTCTTGGACTTCTTGTGCTTAGACTTACCGGACGAAGAAGACTTCGACGCCGGCGACCGGTGTGCACTCCGCGGCGACCCCTGGACCTCTCACGCGACCGGGGCTTCCACGGAGCCGAATGCCGGGCCTCGAGGATCTTTCGAGACCGCTCTCGCAAAGCTTTCGGGTTGAGGGCCTGGCATTCGGGACAAGACTCGGTGTCGTGGCCTCGGCCGAGGCAGAAGAGACACTCCCAATGCGGGTCGGTGACGGACATCATCCGCGCACAGGCGCCGCATCGCTTGAAGCCGGGCATCCCTACGACACCTTAAAGTTGGAAAAAACAGTGAAAAAATCACCAAAAAGTATGGTCAAAAATTGACCAGGGCACTGCTCTTCCCGGATCTGCGCTTGCTGGCGCGGAAAAAGAAGAACTGACGTCAGCGCGCAGGGGCGGCGCCTAAGTACTGCCCGCGACGTCATCCCGGCGATCACGACGCCGACGACGGACGCGGAGCCGCACGACGCCGCCTACCGACGCGCAAGGGTACTGCTACGCAAAACTTTCCGGATCCAGCCTGACGCCTGGGGATATTCTAAGGTAAGGAATCTATCACTAACGTGTCTCTTTCAGATACTAACTGCTGTCTCTTACAGATATATCGTTACACAAGTTAGTAACTTGTGCATCTGAAAGAGACACGTTAGTGACAGATTCCTTACCTTAGAATAGATACCCCAGCAATACCAACCCCAGTGGTGGGTCTGCGAACAAAGATTAGACAAGGAAGTCCCGGAGGACAGAACGGCCAAAGAAGCCGTCCCTCCGGACCAGACTGTCAAGGCAGTAATGCTTGGTAAACGTGTGCAGCGAGGCCCACGTAGCTGCCTGACAGATATCCTGCAGCGGAACACCGCGGCCTAAGGCCGTGGTAGCAGCCGTTGCACTGGTGGAATGGGCACGCAGGCCAACAGGAGGCTCCTTCTTTCCAAAGAATAGCAGGCTTTGATACACAAGGTTACCCAGAGGGAAATGGTTCTCTTGTGCACCGCCCAACCTTTTTTTGGCGCCCACGTAGCCAACAAAGAGCTGGTTATCCACCCGGAAGTGTTGTGTGCGGTTGATATAAAAGTAAAGCGCACGTTTTGGGTCCAGACGTTGGAGCCTCTCTTCCTCTCTGGAAGGATGCGGAGGCGGAAAGAAGGTGGGCAAAGTGATGGTCTGCCCAATGTGGAAGGCAGTAACCACCTTTGGCAAGAAGGACGGACGCGTCCGAAGAACAACCTTGTCTGGATGGACAGACAGAAAGGGAGGTTTGCATGATAGAGCCTGGAGCTCACTCACCCGCCGAGCGGAGGTGATGGCCACCAGAAATGCTGTCTTCAGAGTCAGAAGACGAAGAGGACAGTTATGTAGAGGCTCAAAGGGAGCGCACATGAGAAAGGTAAGAACCAAGTTCAAGTCCCACAGAGGCATCACAAACGGAACAGGAGGGAAGAGGTGTGTAATGCCTTTTAGGAACCTGTTAACAACAGGGGACTTGAAAAGGGAGGGCTGATCAGGAAGCCTGAGGAAGGCCGAGATACCACAAAGATAGCCCTTGATGGTACCCAGGGCAGAACCCTGTTGGGCCAGAGAAAGAAGGAACAGAAGAACCTCAGAAAGAGGGGCAGAGAGGGGATTCACAGCCTTTGCTGTGCACCATGCCACAAACTTGTTCCACCTGCAGGCGTATACCACCTTAGTGGAGGGACGCCTCGCTGCCAGAATCACATCACAAACTTCGGGAGGCAAGTCGAAAGGAATCAACTGCCGCCGCTCAATCTCCACACAAGCAGGTGGAGACTGGACAGGTTCGGGTGGAGGACCGTCCCCTGCTGCTGCGACAGAAGATCCTCCCGAAGAGGCAGACGGATCGGGGATCGACGCTCATACTGAGTAGCTCGGGATACCAAACTCTTCGAGCCCAGTCCGGAGCCACAAGGATGACTTGGGCCCGGTCGCGCTGAATCTTCTTTAACACTCTGGGTAGAAGTGGTATAGGCGGAAAGGCGTACAACAGACCGCAACTCCACTCGCGACGAAAGCGTCACCGAGCGAGTGCCGCCTTGGAAATTCCAACGCGCAGAACTGCTGACATTGCGCGTTCTCTTCGGTGGCGAACAGATCTAACCAAGGCTCTCCCCACTGCTGAAAGAGACCTTGCGTCACCTCCGAGTGAAGACGCCATTCGTGATCCATCATGCACCTGCGGCTGAGTTCGTCTGCCCTGGCGTTCAGGGAACCTGCCAGGTGTTGAACCATCAGGAATATGCCCTGATGTTCCAGCCATGTCCAGAGGCGCAGAGCCTCCTGACAAAGGGTCCACGACCCCACCCCGCCTTGTTTGTTGCAGTACCACATGGCGGTGGTGTTGTCTGTGAACACCTGCACTACCGTCCCTTTGACAGAGGGAAGGAATGCTTTGTGTGCAAGTCGGATCGCCCGGAGCTCCAGAAGGTTGATATGGAGCCGGGACTCCGCCGGAGACCAGAGGCCTCTGATCTCCGCCTCTCCCATGTGACCGCCCCATCCCAGAAGGGACGCGTCCGTCACAACTGTGTGCTCTGGCTGGGGAAGGAGAGGGATCTGCCCATGACCCATTGCCGGTTCGAGAGCCACCACTGCAACTGTTTTGCAGTCCCCTCCGAGATCTGGACGTGATCGGACAGGTTGCCCTGGTGCTGCGCCCACTGGAACTTCAGGTCCCACTGCAGAGCCCGCATGTGCCATCTGGCATGATTGACCAGCAGGATGCAGGAGGCCATGAGGCCCAGCAGCCTCAGGGTCATCCGTACCGAAACCCAGGATAGAGGCCGAAAGATCGGAATCATAGCCTGAATATCCCGGACTCGCCGTTCGGGAGGATAGGCCCGAAACTGCGTCGTGTCCAGAACTGCCCCGATGAAAAGGAGCTGTGGAGAAGGAATCAGATGCGACTTCGGCACATTGATGGAGAACCCCAGCGAGTGCAGGAGTTCGGCCGTAGTCTGGAGGTGGGAGACGACTGCCTGGGGCGAGCCTGCCTTCAGCAGCCAGTCGTCGAGGTAGGGGAAGACTGGAACCCCTGCCCGGCGCAGAGGAGCTGCGACCACCGCCATCACTTTCGTAAACACCCGAGGGGCACTTGTAAGGCCAAAGTGGAGCACGGTGAACTGAAAATGCTCGAGGCCTACCGTGAACCGCAGGTAACGCCGGCAGGACGGGAATGTGGAAATAAGCGTCCTGCAAGTCCAACGCTACCAACCAGTCTCCAGGGTCGAGGGCAGTCAAGACCTGAGCTAGGGTGAGCATCTTGAACTTCTCCTTCCGGAGGAAGCGATTGACGTTCCGGAGGTCCAAGATAGGACGCATGTCCTTCTTGGGCACCAGAAAGTAGTGGGAGTAGCAACCACGTCCTACTTCTGGGGTCGGAATGTCCAAAACCCACCTGTCCGAGGTGATGGCACGCCAGTGGTGAAGGTGATGGCGGACCCTGCCCCCTACTGGCGTGCTGTTCACCTGAAAGGAAGGACTAGGAGGGCTTGGAGGCCGCGGACGGGGCGGGGTTGGTGGCCTGACCCGCACGCTGGTTGCCTGACCCGCCACGGCGGGAGCCACGTCCTCGGCCACGCGAAGACGCTTGCTGCGCGGGCCGGTGGCTGGGCAGCGGACGTGACTGGGCGCCCCTTCCGTTGCACGAAAGGGGCGAAAAGCAGAGGTTAGCGGAGGGCGCACAGCAGAAAGGCCCAGGGACTTGGCAGTAGCCCGTGAGTCCTTAAAACGCTCCAGCGCATGGTCTGCTTTGGTACCAAAAAGACCGACTCCAAAGGGCATGTCCATGAGTGTGTTTTGGACATCACCCGAGAAACCAGTTGTCCTCAGCCAGGCGTGGCGACGCAGCGCCACTGTCGTTGCAAGCGATCTGCCCAGCAAGTCGGTGGTATCAAGGCCACAACGGATGGCGTACTTTGCCGCATCCCTTCCTTCCGCAATGGCGCGGGAAAGCAGTGTCTGGACCTCCTCAGGACACTGGGGCAAAACGAGCGCCACCGAATCCCACAGAGAGTGGGAGTATCAGCCCAAAAGGCAAGCGGTGTTGACAGACCGCAAGCCAGCACTGGAGGAAGAAAAGGCCTTCTTCCCAAATTGGTCCAGGCGTTTGGATTCCCTATCCGGAGGGGCGGTAGGGAAGGCGGTTTGGGAGGCAGAGGCTTGGACAACCAAGCTCTCGGGGGTGGGATGTTGCGAGAGAAACAAGGGGTCACCCGGAGCAGGGCGATGGCGTCGGGCTACGTTCCATCCGGAGAGAACCGGGCGGCGTCAGGAACGGCACCGGCGGAGGCGTGGTTAGGTCAACCGGCGTCGATGGGGGTTGCGGTACCACCGGAGCCGGGATCGAGGCCGGGGCCGGGAGCGAGGCTGGTGGGACAGGCGGCGCCGGGACCGGAGTCGTTGGCGGCACCGGGGCAATCCCATTAGGGCCTGCGGGGCCCGAAGGCGCACCGGAGGGGCCTTGAGGCCCGAAGAGGCGGGCCATGGCCGACAGGAATTCCTGTATCTCGGCCGGAGTCGCCCCCGTACCTGGGAAGGACGGGTAATCCGGGGGCGGCGCCACAGGCACATCCGGAGCCGCGGGGACGGTGCCGACAGGGGCCTCAGCCGAGTCGCGAGACCGGCGAGGCGAAGTCTTAGAGCGATGGTGCTTCTTAGACTTTTTGTGCTTCGACTTACCCGAGGAGTGCGAAGACTTGGACTCCGATGACGGGCGAGGACTCCGCGACCGGCCCCTCGACCTCTCGCGTGACCGGGGCTTGGTGCGGCGTGGAGCCGACTGCCGGACCTCGAGGAGCTTTCGAGACCGCTCTTGCAAAGCCTTCGGGTGCAAGGCCCGGCAGTCGGAGCACGACTTCGTGTCGTGGTCGCGGCCGAGACAGTAGAGACACTAAGTGCGGGTCTGTGATCAACATCATTCGACCACAGGCGTCGCATGGCTTGAAGCCGGGCATCCCTACCGACACTGTGGAGCCGAGATGACTCGAAGAAAACAGTGAAAAATCACCAAAAGTTAGTCAAAAAATGACTAGGGCACTGCTCTTCCCAGATCTGCGCTTACTGGCGCGGAAAAAAGAAGAACTGACGTCAGCGCGCAGGGGCGGCGTCTAAGTACTGCACGCGACGTCATCCCGGCGGTCCCGACGCCGAACGCGGAGCCGCACCACGCCGCCTACCGACGCGCAAGGGTACTGCTACGCAAAAACTTTCCGGATCCAGCCTGACGCCTGGGGATATTCTAAGGTAAGGAATCTGTCACTAACGTGTCTCTTTCAGATATGAGGTACAAGGCTTCATACAACTTCTGGATTTGGGCAGGAGACGCTCCGGTTCCCGGTAAGGGAGGGAGGCACGGAGCCATCTCAGAAGTAAGCTCCGGAGACTGAGCCTTCGAGCTACAATACTCTGGATCCTGCGTCGTGTCGGCCGACCGACGGGGAGAAGTTGAAGAACGCCTGTGCTTCTTCGACTTCTTGTTGCGTTTCCGACTTACCCGAAGATCTCCCCAATGACTGAGTGCGAGGAGTGTGGGCTCCGTGACCGTTTGAGATTTTCCACTTGGACGAGAACGGGAGCGATGCGGAGCCAAGCGCCAGGCCTCAAGCAGCTTTTGGGACCGCTCCCGCAAAGCCTTCGGGTTCATGGTCCGGCACTTGGAGCACGAGTTTGGGTAGTGGTCGCGCTCCAGACACCAAAGGTACACGAGGTGCAGATCCGTCACGGACATCATCTGGTGGCAGGAAACACAGGGCTTCAAGCCGGTCCTTTGCTGGGACATACTCAATGCACTAGGAGTCTACGACTCGAAAAGGACTTCGACAAAAAGTAAAAAAAAGCTAGCAAAAAAGTGGCTAGGGGTAGGTTTCTCCGGATCAGCGCTAGCCTGGCGCGGAAAAAGAAAGAACGGACGTCTGTGTGCATGGCCGGTGTCTATGTAGGTTCTGCAACGTCATTCCAGCGCTGCCGCCAACGGACACGGAGCCGACCACTGCCACCTAACTGCTGAAGAAAAAAATCTCTGGATCCAGACTGACACCTGGGGAAAATTCTAAGGTAAGGAATCTACGACTGTCTCTATCAGATATATGAATTCTTGTTATGCTGGAGGTCCAGGTTATATCCAGTCCTGGGGACAAATGGATTTTCAAAATGCCAATCAAGTTCAAAGTGCAAACCAAACGTTTGTATGTACGAAATCACACTTAATTGCTTTATACTGGTTGGGCTCAGTTTCAGGGCAACTATTTGGAGGCAACACTTCTACCTTCCTGTTTGAGGATTATAAAACGAAAATGTTACTTACCCTGTAAGCATCTGTTCGTGGCATGAAGTGCTGTAGATTCACAAGCTTTGCATACTCCTGCCATCTCGTGCTGGGTCTGGATGTGTGGAAGTTTTTTTCTTCAGAGATCATGCGCATGAGCATCAACTCCACTGTTAGATTATTTTCCCGCACAGTGGGTGAGAATGGAGAGTGAAGGCAAGTGATAAGTTAAGAGATGTCCATGCATATAAGAAAGGAAAAAAACTGCAACGGCCACGTGTGTCTGGGGAGGAGTGTCGGCGCATGTGAATCTACAGCACTACATGCCATGAACAGATGCTTACAGGTTAAGTAACATTTTCCGAGCGAGGCATGTGTGGCTGTAGATACACATGCTTTGCATAGACTATAAAGCAGTCCTCCTCAAAAGCGGTGGCTAACCTGTGGGTGTTGCAATTGTTTGGAAAAGAATATGTAGCACTGCCTGACCCACATTAGCTTGTTGGCGTGCTAGAACATCCACACAGTAGTGTTTAGTGAAAGTGTGTGGTGTAGACCATGTAGCTGCTTTACATGTCAGCTATTGGAATGTTCCTAGGAAGGTCATAGAAGTGGCTTTCTTTCGAATAGAGTGCTCTAGGAGGTGTAGGTAGAGTTCTTTTGGCCTTGGCATAACCTGTTTGAATGCACTTAACTATCCATCTGGCAAGGTCTGATTTGGATATGGGCTTTCCTTTATGAGGTGGTGAGAAAGCAACAAAAAGTTGTTGAGTCTTTCTACAAGTTTTTGTTCTATCAATGTATTACATAATGGCTCTTGACATCTAGGGTATTTAGAGCCCTTTATGCCACAGAGTGTGTTTGTGGGGAAAAAATCAGATAACTCGATTGATTGAGCTGGAACTGAGAGACTACCTTTGGAAGGAATTTGGGGGTGGTGCAGAGGACAACCCTGTCTCTGTGGAGTTAGAAGAAGGGTCCCTCCAAAGTTAATGCCTGAAGCTCACTAACACGTCTGAGTGAGGTAATGGCAATTAAAAAGGTGCCCTTCCAAATGAGAAATTGAAGGGGGCAGGTGTGAAGGGGCTCAAATGGAGGGCCCTAAGTCGCTTAAGGATAATGTTAAAATTCCATGAGGGTGCAGCTGGGACCCATGGTGGAATTACTCTTTTGAGACCTTCCTTGAAGGCCTTAATTACTGGGATTTTGAATTAAATGTGTTGACTATTTTGAAGATAGGCAGCTACTGCAGACAGATGTAACCATATGGAGGTGAAGGCTAGGCTAGAGATTTGTAAATGAAGAAAGTACCAGACAATGTTATTTGTTATTGCAGTAAAAGGATCAATTTGTTTGGAGTGACAATAGCAGACAAATCTCTTCAATTTTGTGGTGTAACATACTCGAGTGGTAGGTTTACAGGCTTCCCTGAGAATGGACATGTACTCAGGTGGGAGATGGAGGTATCCAAATTCTAGGGCCTCAGGAGCCAGATCGATAGGTTGAGGGATTTGGGTGCCTGATATATCCATGGTTCTGAGTGAGGAAGTCCGGTGGTGATTGTAGGAAGCTGGCTCTGTATATACTATACCAAAGTGAGGTATAGTGTGCACAGAAGTCCAGTTGAACCCAAAAGGTAGGCAGAGGTAAAGTAGATAGCACCTCACTCTCTATTTGTGGTATTGTGGTCGAGCAGTAAGGCTTTATCAGAGGACAGTGTTAAGCATTTGTTGTACACACTCAGTCAGCAAATGAATTCACACACTCAAAGACTGAACTTCAGACCAATTGTTTTTGTATAAAAATATTCTTTTAGTTATTTTATTTCCTAGAACCAAGCAAGTCTGGCACAGGTAAGTGATAAATACTCTGCAGTAAATATACAGTTGTAACAGTTTGGATTGCAATTGTAAATGTACTTTAATTTGATTACAGTAGTGTTACTGATAATGCAATGCTTTTCAGAATACAGTACATATACTTTGTATAGGATTTTTAGTAAAATTACAGGTAAGTTACTTTTGAGATTACTTTTCTTACACAGTGTAGTATACATGGATACCACACTGGGACATTTCCTGTAAACAGGTAAGTAAAATCGTTTTTGTTAGTTAGTACAATTTTAAAGAATTTCTTTAGGTTTTCCAACACCACACAGTCAATGTTATCCTATGGAGAAAAAGAGTGTTATCGGTTTAAAAGGTAAGTACTTTGTTGTGGGAGTTGGTGTTCTGGGGTTAGACTCAGGGGTTCCCCAGGGTCAAGGATGCACTCTTGTTACACCCTCAGCGGCACTAGGGCGGCCGGTTGCAGAGTGCTGAGGCCCAATGTTATTCAATGGGGGATAGGTGGCCTCAGGTTGGTGGCTGCTGACGAGCAGGCCACTGGGTTGTGGTAGCAAAGCTCCTGGACTTAAGCTCAGGGCAAATGGGGGTTTAGGCCAGCACAAAAGATGCACCCTCAGCGGCAATGGGGCGACCGGGTGCAGGGTGCTGTTTTGGCGTCAGAAGCCCTGTAGCTTTCAATGGGGAGTCTCCGGTTTGCAAAAGCACTGCAGGCTCAGGGACGAAGGTCTTCTGGGTGCGACCACCACTTGGAGAGGTAAGTTGGGATGTTGGTTAGGCACCGTCGGTTGGGCCACCCAAGGCCGTGGGGCGTCGGATGCAGGGGTGCCTTTTAGGGTCGGATCTTCTTACCAGCTCCTGGTCGCGGTTGGGGGGACCTTCCGGTTTGAGGCTGCAGGCGTCGTCTGGAGGCAGGTCAGGGATCGCCGGATCTTGGGTCAGGATCGCCGGGGAGACCTTCTCTTGGTGTTGGGCCACTCGAACTCGGGCCGTGGTCGTCTGGTGCAGAGTGGTGCAAACTCGCGGATCCTTGCGGAGCTGGAGTCTGGTGTTTGAACAAATCCGGTGTTCACGGGAGACCAGAGTCTTTGGGATTGAAGGCAGGCAGGTCCTCTGGGTTTCTCGAGGTTGCTGGCTGCAGGACACACCGGGATTTCGCTGGAGCTGGTTTGAGGTGGGGACAGGCCGGTAGGCCTGGGGCCAAGTCAGTGGGCGTCCTCTTGTTAGCTTCGGCACGGCTGTTCGGTCCTTCTTTTCTTCTTGCAGGTTCTTGTCTGCCTTCTTGGTTCAGGGCTGCCCCCTAAATACTGTATTAAGGGGGCGTTTTTAGGGGTCTCTAGGTCAGTAGCCAATGGGCTACTGACCTTAGGGCGACTACACCCTTGGTGTGCTCATCCCACGTGGGGATGTGAGCACAATCCCTAATCCTGATTGGGAAGTGCCTGCCATCTGCAAGATGGCGGGCACTGAAGAGTGGGCTTCACCTCGCCTCCCCCACCTGAGGGGTGGAGTTGCCAGAGGTGGGCACACCACCTGGGCTGGCTAATTTTTCCCGCCTGTCTTCCCGCCGAAAAGGAGGGGAGACAGGAAGGGGGCCTGCTCCTGATAGCAGGAGAGGCTGGGGGTCGCATTACAAAGGCTGCAAGGCCTTTGAAGCTCCCCTGCCACAGATGGAACTTCTTGGCCTGGGGGAGGTGTGAACACCTCGCCCAGGAAAGGCTTTGTTTCTGAGCTCAGGGAGCAAAGGCTCCCACCCAAGGGGTCCAGAAACATGTCTTGTAGAGGCAGGCTGGTGTGTACCAGTCAGGGAACCCCACCAGAGGCTGGTCGTTTTTCAGGGGGCATCTCTAAGATGCCCTCTGAGTGCATTTTTCATTAAATCCCACACTGGCATCAGTGTGGGTTTAATGTGCTGAGAAGTTTGATACCAAACTTCTCAGTTTTCAGTGCAGCCATTATGGTACTGTGGAGTTCGTAATGACAAACTCCCAGCACCATATACTCTTAATGGCAGCACTGCACTTACAATGTCTAAGAATGGACTTAGACACTGTAGGGGTACAGGGCTCATGCACCTGTACCCTCACCACTGGCATAGTTCACCCAGATAGAGGGGTGACTGATCCATGCCAGGGCAGTGGGTTGTAGGAATGGCACACAGGGTTGTGTGCCATGTCGACTCTTCACTTTGTTCTGCACCAAAACACGCAGCCTGCAAGGGCAGTGTGTGTGAGTGTAAAGGTACAGGACCTCTAAGGGTGGCACAATAAGTGCTGCAGCCCTTAGAGGCCTTCTCTGGTCACAGTGCCCTGGGTACCTGTGGTACCATTTACCAGGGCTGACCTGTGGACAGAGATGCCAATTGGGTTAGTTTTGGGGAAAGAACACAGGCCCCACTGGGAACCTGATTATCAGGGACCCAGGGCACATCAAGTCAAAAGTGCATCAGTAGTCTGGCAAAAAGTGTGGGGGGGTTACTGCAACAGAAACCCAGCTTCTCACACACTAGAGCCTACCATATTTTGCAATAAATGCTAAAAGGTTAAATGCACCCTAAGTGTGTTCCTTTAAAGTGTATTTGAAAATCTAGCCCAAACTACATGCTTAAATGTATATGAAAGATCTTATATGTTCGCAAACATTAAACTGTACCCCACAATCAACAAATAAATGAATGGCTAACATGCATTTTGCAAGGTGTCACCTGAAGTGCATATCAATGCGGAAATAGGAATTCTGACTATGCTTTATTTTGGATAGCAATACTGTTCATCTAAACCAAAGTCACTGCTACTGCATCACATCTTTATGTTATTGGCATAGATATTAGGCACCCCACAGAATTGCATGGAGTATGCATTACCTTTAAACCCTATTTCAAACTCTGGTCTCCGGGAACTTTAGTACAAATATGTCAAGCTTGTTGCGAGTACAACCTGCAAACACAAGCTTACATAAAATCTATAATGGATTCATTTATCTAAGTGCCCGATGACTACTAGCTTTGATTGAAGGCTTAACGTTACCCTACCTTCCTCAGGATCCTTTCTAACAGGTGGCAGACGTCGCTCAAGATCATCTTTGCGATCCTTTAAGTCATCACGACGAGGTGCCTCTCGCCAAGCAGATGGTGTCTCTTCAGCTCCTCCACGCCTCCAAACAGTATCCTCTCTATTAAAACAAATATATTGCACTGGTTAAAGTTTTTCATTATGAAGTGCCCATTTAACTTTCCATGCCCATAGCAGAATAAAGAACAAGTTACTTACCTTCAGTAATGCTCTTTCTGATGAATACTCTAACTGCAGATTCCTCACTTTGTGAATAACTCCAGGAGTCAAGACTGGATCCGGAGATTGTTTCTCAGCAATTCCCTTACACACCAAGAGGTGGTGTTGTGTGGCTCACTAGGTCAGTCCCACGACATCGGGGGCACATAAAACCACCACCCCTGAGCCTTGAAGTCTGCTCTTTTCTGACATTTGTCGGAACCATCTCATGGTAAGCCTTGCAATGAATAAGATTCCACACTGTGTAGAGCTCTAATTGGAACCTTTTTAGATGTAGAAAAGAGTTTATTCCACAGAACAGGGAGGTGGGAGGGTTGGTGATGAAGGATAGGTTACTTACCATGTAAGCATCGGTTCGTAGCTTGTGAGGCGGAAGATTTACATGCTCTACATACTTCTGCCATCTAGTGTTAGACTTGGAGGTAGCAACTTGTTTTTGTTCACAGAAGTCTATTCAAGTCACAAGGTATCCTATGACTCCTCCCATAATAGGGAATACACATGGGCACTGACTCCATTGATAGATTTTTTACCATATAGCAGGTGAGAGTAGGTATGGAATGATTAGTAGCAAGAATATTATGACCATGCAAATGGTGTATTAAGTAATACGAAATGGTTTCCTACCTGTAATAGTTTTGCAGCTGTCGTGTAGTTCCTACAAATGTATATAGGATCTGTGCGTTTAGACAACATAAACTAAGGGATTGGTGTCCAGACTGATTCCAGACACCCCCAGAGGAAATGTTAATCTGTAGACCAACTAGCTCACAGTGCCACCATAAACCCCACAACCTTACCAAGGAGAGAATAGTTTCTGGCAACTATCGAACATGACAACCCTGACCCCTCGGGGATCGTGGAAACAGTACAGTACTTTTTGCTCACTTGGTCTCAGAGAGATATACAGAACGGTGGGGACGTTTTTCAATAAGCATTTATTGAACCAGCGTCATTCTAGTATAAAATACGTATGCTGCAACAACCATTAGACATGAACTTACGGCTATAAGCACCAACAGAGTAAAGAAAAGGTAGAATTCTAACATGGTGCTAAAACAATAAATATATGCAGGCAAATAGATAAATGGCAATAATCATTAGTACTCCTAAAATGCAAACCCTAACTAGATGTACCTAAATGTACCTAGTATGTGTAAAGGTGTATAGTCAAGAATCCCCCTAGGAAAGAGCCAACCCCATTGCCTGATGGGAGAGAATGAAGAACCCCCATCTTGGTCTTGAAATGGACACCCCGCAAGGGATGTCAGACCAGTGCGTGCTGGAGTGTCTTCAGCGTAGCAGCATGGAAGCTTGTTCTCCTCTGGTTTGCCCAGCGCAGATGTGAGATTTAAATACCCAAAAGGTACCCTCAGGGGTTCTACCTAAATGTGTCATGGTACTGTGGCTTGTCGGCCAAGGATGACGATAGGTGTGACTTTAGTACAGAGTTATTATGCAGAAGATGGTAATCCTGCTGTGATACTAAGAATCCTCATGCATAATGAATGAGGCTAGTTTTCGAAAAAAAACACATTTATTCGCACCTAACTAGGTAAAAGGTCCGCACCAGAGCCGTTATGTGGAGCAAAGTAGGACAAATATAGGTAAAAGGTCAGGCAACTACCTAGGCCTATTTTGGGCTCATAACACCCACTCCTCATCCGACTGGAAGTAAAAATTAACAAGTGCTAAAATATGCCTGTTTAAAATCATAAAAGACCTTGCTAAAATATGAATATAAAAACATCGAAAAGCATGGTGTGTGTTAACCGCGGCGGCAATTCCGCGGCGGTGCGGCCGTTTAGCGGAGTGGGCGGGGCCGCGTCGGCCAACGGACGTGCGCAGCACTACGGAGGTAGTGCTCGCGACGGCCGTTGGCCGACGAACGCAGCGAAGGGGTTAAAAACAATGTAAAAAGTTAAAAAAGCTCCATAAGTCCTCTAAATAGTCAATATACTGTTAGACCAACTGAGCACGCCAAAAGGCATAGTGCTCAGTGAGAATGAGAAAAATAAAAACAAAAACAAACATATGCTGTTAAATTCCAATTTGAGTTTTGCAAAAAGGCCGAATTGTTCCCATCACACGGAGAGCCAAATGTTTATGTGTCCTGTGTGGAAGACACAACATCACTGCTGCTTGCTTTCGCAGACGACGGTCCCTGTAACACCTCTTGGATCAGATCAATGGAGCAAAGGTGATCTTCACCAGTTCCCAGAGTTGTTGCTGAGCAAGTACTTGAAGAATGTGAGCCTGTGATGGAGCCGGTGTCCATTCCGACAGGAGCTGAAGCATCCCTTGAGGGCTCTAAGAATGCCAACATCCACATTGGAATACGCTGATGACACTGCAATACGTGGGCCTTTAATGGGTCCATTAGTACATCCACGTCCGGTGGTGCAACTGATGGAAGTGTTAGACATATGCCCAACACACATTCGTATCCGCAGAATAGGCAGCGGAGCACAGGCAGGACACAGTCAAACCAGACTGATCTGAACGATAGAAACCAATGCTCGCTTAGCTCCCTAAGCCGAGGTATGCCCATATGGAATACCATGCATTCACGGCATCGTCGCACAAGGAGTACTTTTTCCATCTCTTTGGAAACTGGGACGTCCATTGCGTAGCAGGAAAATTAAAACCAGGATACCCACTACAAGTAGTAGGACCAGCGGAAGCCCTCCAAAATTGCTTCCCAATACGGAGTGTATAAATCTGGAATGACTCTGAAGATCGTCTGAAAGGTACTTAATAGTCCAGAACCTATGCTCTTAAATAGGTGTACTATCCCACTCGTATCAGACATGTTAAAGATACGATGTACCATTTCCCCGAAATGGAGCGGGAAGTTTGTTCGTACTAATACCTGTATCTCAGCCGAAGACCTTGCAACCTGGAGATCAAAAGTCTCTCAGGCGGAGGTTAAGGCCACATTCTTCTGTAAAAGAATGGCTTTCAGTCTGCTCAGTGAATCAAACCGTATAAGGGAAACATTCAATGAAGGCCACAGCGGCGCCTCCCTGTGTGGGTCAGTGGAAACAATACTTGCATACAACAAGTAACCCTGGAACTTACTGTGACAAGATATACGATGCCTGGAAGCATCCCACAACAACCTTGATCATTCAGCATCAAATAACTCCCATTCGAGAGCAGTTTGAACACTGGATGAATCACAGCAGCTGGTGATCCTTTTAAGTGACATGATAAGTTTGCAACTGAAGCATTACAATCTCCGTGAAGCATAATATCTTGACAAATTAGAGATTCACTTAACAAATTCTCACAGTCTAAAACCCTGAGAAAGACTTCAGTGTACCCCATTCCTGCATCTAAACCTGTACGGTAATTCCCAAGATTCATGAATGTATTCCTTACCCAACGCTTCATACCTGCCTACTTGGTGATACTGTAGACAATCTTGAAACTGGAATGTCATGACTGGCAGTGGGATATTGCCATGAATTAACCATTCTGTGGCGGGTGACTCAGCCATGGTGAAAAGCAATTGGTCCAATTTTTCAATGTGCAGCATTGTATACTTCGCATCTCTCCGGACCATTGTCTGTCTTTCTGTTAGATTATATGCAGAAAACAGACATATTGTTGATATACCGGCAAGGCACGTGACCAGAGCGCAATGAGTGTAGCGTCCAGCTTAATAATAAAATGGACCGCAATTGCCCATGCTGAATAGACAAATCCTGTTCTATATCTATTGCAGAAGACACAATGTTGCCCAGTGAATAAATCCTAGATGTCAGTGTAGTCATACCATTGTCGACCACTGCCAAAGCCTTTTCTATCTGTCAATCTCACGCAATCTTTCAGCAGCTTCCTGTTGGGAGATTTTCCATACTTCATTATAAATAGCGTATAAGAAGCGTTTTGGACGTGGTTTCTGGGGACCTAACAAAAAATCCCTAAGATCCAAGTCGTCTGAAAGTAAGGACAAGTTGTTTCACCTGGGACAGTGTTGAGGTTTTTAGCCACTCTAGGCATAACTTCGCAATACTGTAAGATGTCACCACCCCTGAGTGTTCTTGTACATAACGCTGGTCAGGCCTATGGCTACTAAACCCTTCAGTGGTACCCTTGAATCTTGACTGACACCTATTTGTGTAGATAGGCCAAACCAACTATCCCTTCCAATTGGGGTCTGATGAATTGTATGAACCATCATGTATAATGTCATCTAGTGTATTCTCACTATGTTGTGTATAGTTGTGCCACCCCTCAAAGTGTGTAAGTGAGGGAATCAGAGGTATGTTCAAGTCCTTAATCTTGGCTAGTCCAAGACAAGAAGTCTGTTGCACGGTGTTGTTGAGGAAAGTAATTTGCTGTGGTATGAGGCATGCTCTAAATAAGACCTCAGTTCCCTGAACTTGCCAATCTTTACTCCCCCAGACAGATTGTGTCTATGGTGTCCCTCCAAAAGTCAAAACCCTGTAAAGACAGCTGGGAAATAAAGGAAGCAGAATGGAAAATGCTACTTACCAGTATGCATCTGTTCTTGGCATGTAGAGCTGTAGATTCGTATACTTGTGCATAGATCGCCATCTGGTGTTGGGCTCGGATGTTTGCACTTTGTGTTTGTCTTGGAAGAAGTCTTTGTAGTCACCAGGTAGGTGACTCCTCCTTAGGACGATAGTGCGCATGGGCATCGACTCCATCTCCAGATTGTTTTGCCATGGAGGGTTATGATGGAGTTAGTAAGAAATAGAAAAAGATGTCCATGTGTAATGTATCTAAGTAAGATAGTACTGGAACAGATAAGAGGTATCCGGGTGGGCGTATACGAATCTACAGCTCTACATGCCAAGAACAGATGCATACTGGTAAGTAGCATTTTCCGTTCGAGGCATATGAGCTGTAGATCGTATACTTGTGCATAGACTATACAGCAGTTACCTCCTTAGCGGTGGCTACCTGTATTTGTTGCAGCGGTTTGAAAAAGTGTTCTTAATACAGCCTGGCCCACCCTAGCTTGCGGTTTTGCTTGCACGTCTACACAATAGTGTGTGGTGAACGTGTGTGGTGTAGACCAAGTTGCTGCTTTGTAGATGTCATCTAGGGGAATGTTCCCTAAGAATGCCATAGATGCCCCTAGTTTACGTGTGGAGTGAGCCTTAGGGGGAATGGTTATGGTGCGTTTAGCTTTGGCATAGCATATCTGGATGCATTTAACAATCCACCTTGCAATTCCTGTTTTTGAGATAGGATTGCCTTTATGAGGTGGGGAGAAAGCCACAAAAAGTTGTTTAGTCTTTCTAAAGGATTTTGTTCTTTCAATGCCGTAAAGTATGGCTCTTTTTACGTCTAGCGTGTGAAGAGCTCGTTCTGCTACTGAGTCTGGTAGAGGGAAAAAGACTGGGAGCTCTACAGACTGGTTAAGGTGGAAAGCAGAGACGACTTTAGGTAGAAATTTTGGGTTAGTCCTAAGAACCACTTTGTTATGATGGATTTGGAGAAATGGTTCTTGAATGGTTAATGCCTGGAGCTCACTAACTCTTCTGAGAGAGGTGATCGCCACCAGGAAGGCTACTTTCCAGGTGAGAAATTGTAATTCGCATTTATGCATAGGTTCAAATGGGGGACCCATGAGTCTGGTAAGTACCACATTTAGGTTCCATACTGGAGAGGGTGGAACTCTAGGTGGAATTATTCTTTTAAGTCCTTCCATAAATGCTTTGATAGCTGGTACCCTAAACAAAGGGACTGGGTTGGGGTACGCTAGAGCTTTTGAAGTGTCTATTGTAGCCCCTAGATATTGTTGTATGCTGGAGGGTTGGAGGTGGGATTTGGTGAGGTTTACCGTGAATCCCAAGTTGTGAAGCAGTTGGATTGTTGTGTGTGTGTTCCACACAACTGCTGTGTGACCTGGCTTTTATGAGCCAGTCGTCTAGATAAGGGAAGACATTAATGTGCTGTCTTCGTAAGTGGGCCGCAACTACTGCGAGACACTTGGTGAAGACTCTGGGTGCTGTAGCCACCCCGAATGGGAGGACCTTGAATTGGTAGTGTTGACCATCTACCACAAACCTGAGATATTTCCTGTGAGCGGGGTGATGGGAATATGAAAGTAGGCGTCCTTTAAATCCAGAGTGGAGAGAAAGTCACCCTGTTGAAGCAGTGGGAGCACCTGTTGGAGAGTGACCATGTGGAAGTGATCCGACTGAATGTAGAGGTTTAGCGGTCTGAGGTCCAATATGGGCCTGAGAGAGCCGTCCTTTTTTGGAATTAGGAAATAGAGGGAGTAAACCCCTGTGCCTTGATGAGGCAAGGGGCTGGTTCTATTGCATGCTTTTGTAAAAGAGAGAGAACCTCTTGTTTGAGAAGTGTCAGATGTTCTGAGGACATTGGACGTTGTCTGGGAGGAATATTTGGGGGAGTAGAGGTGAGTTCCAGGCAGTAACCATACTGGATAATTTGTCTTACCCACTTGTCTGTTGTGATTGAATTCCAGACAGGTAGGAACTGTGAGAGACGTCCCCCAACAGGAGTGGGATGATCGGGGGGGAAGGGCAGGGAAGTCACTGTTTGGTGGTAGGGGAGTTGCGGTTATTGTTGCTGCGACCTCTTCCCTTACTATTGTTGCCTCTGTAGCCTCCACGAAAGTATCCTTTGGAGGACGTTTGAGTGAGGCTTTTATAGGAGGAAGAGGGATGTTCTGAGGCAATGGTTTTGGAGCCAGCTCTGTAGAAGGAGCGGCGAAAAGAACCCTCTAGGTGAAGGGAATTGTAAGGCCCCCATGGACTTAGCAGTGTCCGTATCTTTTTCATTTTTCAAAAGATGTGTCAACTGAGGGCCCGAAAAGATGTTCTTGATCAAAGGGCTGATTTAGAATAGCAGATTGCACCTCCTGTTTGAATCCGGAGACTCGGAGCCAAGCGTGCCTGCGCAACAAAACGCTAGTGTTAATGGCGCGAGATGCGGTATCAGCCGCGTCGAGCGCACATTTAATTGAGGTGTTTGTGATCAATTTCCCCTCTTGTATAAGGTTGTTGGTCTTTTGTTTGTACTGGTCAGGAAGGTTTTGCATGAGCTTTTCAAGCTCGTCATAATGAGCCCTGTCGTACCTGGCCAATAAAGCTTGGGCATTGGCAATCCGCCAATGATTTGCAGCCTGTGACGCAATACGTTTACCAGATGCGTCTATTAGTTTGGACTCCTTATCAGGAGGGGGGTGTCGCCTGTACTCTGAGTTTGCCGTCTTGCGTGCATTAGACACCACAAGAGAATCCAAAGGGACCGGACCTTTAATGTAAATTGGGTCATTGGGAGCTGCCTTATACTTTTTATCTATCCTCGTATTGAGAATCCTGGCTCTGACATGGTCCTTAAAAACTTCTGGGGCATGTTTGAGCATGCCTTTTAACATTGGCAGGGTGTGCGTGGACTTTTGCGAGGGTGTAAAGGTTTCAAGTAAAAAATCTTCCTCTAAGGGATCAGAATGTAACTGTACCCCGTGGTATTGGGCAGCCCTATTGATTAGTTGCGCAAACCCAATATTGTAATCTGGTGGTGATGGCCTAGATGGATAGAGGTCTGGGTCATTGTGTAGGTCAGGATCTGTGTTGTAGTCATCCCAAGGGTCTACGTCTTGTGGGATGGTAT
Organism: Calotriton arnoldi; assembly: GCA_963921515.1. NCBI lineage: Eukaryota > Metazoa > Chordata > Amphibia > Caudata > Salamandridae > Calotriton > Calotriton arnoldi. The sequence goes on along the minus strand of CAWUFW010008240.1, from coordinate 94,114 downwards.
GTGCATCATCATCCCCATGTGGATCTATATTCCCACCCCTATCGGTATGATCATCCTCAGTATCTGATGTTTGAGGTGAAAAAGTATGTTGTGGGGAGTGTGGTGGAGAAATTAGAAGATTTGGATCAGCTGAAGGAGGAGGTGGGGAGGTGTTAGTACTCCTCTCCTTTCATTTCAAGGGTATTTCAGATTCCTCCGGTGTCCAGTTTCCTCTTTTTTGGAGGCTTGGCGACGACTTTGCCAGTCTCTGGGTCAATACAAAGTTTTTTGTTTTGGATCCAAAAAATCAGGTACAGGCTGTGTGGGTAAAATTTCTTTTTCGGTGCCGAAGATTTTGACTCAGAATGTTCTTTGGACCTAGTCTCCGAGGCTTTCTGTGGGGTCTTGGACTCCTTAGATTTTGTTGTAGGAGTTTGTGGCTCTGAGACTTTTTTCGGCTCCGATGATTTTTTGGGTTCCGAAGCCGTTTTCGGCTCCGAAGATTTTTTCGGTTCCGAACGTTTGTCCTTGGTGTGTTTCGACGCAGAGGGCTTCAGCGTCGAGGCTGTCTTAGGCGTCGACGAAGAAGGGCGTGGCCCATCTTTGGTCTGATGCTTCAGTGCCGAAGGTGACTTTTCGGCACCGGAATGGAGTTGGCTCGAGCCGAAAGGCTTATTTTTAGGTTTCATAGCCGGGCGGGGCGTCTGAGACATGTTGCCGGTGTCGACCCGAGCCTGAGGGCGTTACCGGAGCCTTAGGTTTGTTTTTTGGGAGAGGGGTTTCGGTACTCACGGACCGCTGAGCTGGGGTGAGTGTCTCCTCTTCGACGTCGGAGTCGTCGGCCTCAGAGACGGAGATGTCTTCTTCATCACCTTGTTGTTCCGGCTGGAATCTGGTCCGAAGATGTCCGTAATCAAGCTGATACCGCGAGACATCTCGTGACGTCGAGCCCGACGGTCACGGATGGTTTTCTTCGACCTGAACGATGCACAGGCCTCGCAGTTCTTGTCTTCGTGCTCCGAGGAGAGGCAGAGATTACAAACCTCGTGCAAGTCCGTGTGTGGGAACTTAGCACCACACCCGGGGCATTTTTTGAAAGGAGTCCTTTCCATTGACTGCTGGCTTGGTCGGCGCGGATAGGCCCAACGGCCCGCGTCGAAGATCGAGGTGTTAGTTTTAAAGATGCGCGTCGAAAGGGAAACGCGATCGAGACAATACCGTCGAGTGGAGAGGGACTGCGCGTCGAGGGGAGATTCGAAACCGATATCGACCCGGAGCGCAGCAAATCACATCCGAACCCGATGGCGGAAAAAAACAATCTGGAGATGAAGTCGATGCCCATGCGCACTATCGTCCTAAGGAGGAGTCACCTACCTCGTGACTACAAAGACTTCTTCCAAGACAAAAAAAGTGCAAACATTCGAGCCCAACACCAGATGGCGATCTATGCACGAGTATACGATCTACAGCTCATATGCCTCGAACATATCTGTTTCGTATTAGTGAGCATATTTTTCTTTACAGGTGTAGGTGCAAACTTATAATAAGAGGTTGGGTCTGAGATATTAAAGCCTGAAAAATAAGCAAACTTCTGTGCAAACGTTTGTGAACTACCTTTTGGTGGTGTGGGGCAATGTTCCCATTGGTGAAAGGTGACAACATTACGTGGCATATTTGTTTTGTGTAAGAAATGATGACCATAGAGTTGGTAACAATACATGGTGTCAAAATCATATGTATCATAAAATTTGTTACTGGAAAAAGCAGCAGATTGTTCTAAATCAGGCAGCATAGAATTTACAGTTTCAAAATCCCAATCATCAGAGAAATTACTAGAGGTGATGATATCATTCGAAGAAATTTTAAACAAAGATGGTATTTTCAAAAGTTCAGTGGGACCAAATGCATCATATTAAACCCCATCCCAAACTATTCCTTCAGGAACAGGAACTGCTGTAATGTTCACAAAGGACAGGTCTCTTTGTTCACGATGAGATGATGTATGTGGTTTCAGGACCAAGTTCACATGTGGGACTACTATTCAGTATTGGCCACATAGTTTGGTTTGATCAGATCAATGGAGACAAATCTCTTTTCTTTCTTGCTGGCAAGAGGCGGAAGAAGTACTGTTCTTGTTCCTACGACAGCCAGGACAGGTACAGGCGTTCTGTAAGATGGCCCAAATTTTTTTTTGTCCACAATCTTTTCTCTGACCAGGTCTCGGATCTTTGGGACCCAGGCAGGTCTTGCCGGAACCCCAGTGGCGGTGCGTTTTACTTGGACGTTGTTTTGTAATGCCCGGAATTAATGGAGTTCCTGTAAAACAGTCTAAAGATCATGGATGTCAAAGGCTTTTTCATCCGCCACCGTGCTGCCACAATCAAGGTCAGGTACCCACATTCTAGTCCCAAACAGGACCTCATATGGAGTATGGCCTCCAAGGGAACTTCTTGGCATGTTATTAAGTGCCCTCTGGACCCAACTGCCACCCGAACCAAATACCCTTGCTATTAAGGTTTGCTTTAAGTCTCGGTTTTTTATCTCCACAATCGAATTTCCCTCAGGATGATACGGAAAGGAGTACCGCAAGACTACACCCAAACTTCCCATAGCTTCTTTGTAAGCCCGAGAGCTAAACGCAGGGCCACGGTCAGAATGTAATGTGCCAACTGCGTATGTCCCTATGAAGACTCGCAAATCCTTTATAACAGTTCGAGTGTCAGCCAAGCGCTGAGGCCAAATCCACAGGAATCTAGAGCATGAATCCACTGTGAACAAGATATACTTGTAAGCCCCGTCAGATTGTAAGGGGCCGCAGTGGTCCAAATACACACATGGGAGAGGTCTGTCTGATATCAGTAAAGGTGTCTGTGGTGGACGTGCTACGGTGGAATTCTTCATCTGCTGGCAGATGTCGCACTTAAGGACGAAGCCTTTGGTCTGTTTGGTAAGACCCGGCCACCAATAACGTTGTTTCAATAATGAAACTGTCGCAATAATACCAGCGTGTGCTGAACCTAGACCCTCGTGTGCAGCTAGTGTTAAATCTAATCTGCGATCCATGTTTGGTATTACTCTATCCCCCACTCCTGGAATTTAAGCATACAGAATATTTTGTGCATCTAACTTATAGGAGTACTTGAGTGGAAAACCTTTTGGCAAGGCTGAGCTGTTATTACGGGTCGCGTTGACAGCTACCATTATCTGTCCGTCTATTCTCGTGCTAGAACGAGTGATTGCAGCATCGGCAGCAGCTCGCACGGTCGCCTTGGCGGCTTCATCAGCCAATGAATTCCCTTTAACATGCACGCCAACACGATGACAACGTATGAATCACGTGAGCCTGTGGAAAACCTTTTTTCAGCTCTGCCACTTGTTCCCAAAGCAACTGGTGCTTTATTGTGCAACCTTTTGAATCTCTAAACCCATTTTGACCACAACAGTGAAGGTATTCATTTTAAGACTGAACACAGTAAAATGAATCGCACACAGTGAGTGTGGGGAATTCTCGATCCATATTTTTTTAGTGCCAGTACTAGGGCTTTAAGTTTTGCCAGCTGTGCAATCTCCTAGAGACTGCGTCTGTGTATTGCTAGGACGGAACTTGCCGACCCGCATATGTCCTTTCACAATCGCACATGCGGTGCTGTATTGCTGTTTACTTCCTAAGGCAGGCTGAGCAGATCAATCAGTGTAAATTACACATTCATACTGATCTAGAGGCATTCTTTCATTCGGAAGAGAATATTCTTGCCCGTACTGCAGGAATGCTTGTGTTTTCAATGTAGTCAAACTTGTAGTCTACATCTGTTGCAGTGAGAAAATTAGCCAGCTGTATCCATCTTGGATGCAGTGCTTTTGCATTTGGAACGATTGCTTTTGTAACAGCCTCTACAGTTGGTACTGGAGTCACGACAATTATCCGTTTCCCCAGAGCTAGTGCTCTTTCTCCCACTAAAGTCTGTACTGCTGTCAGTATTTTTTCTGTGGATGCAAAACGCATTTCAGCGTTTGTGTACAAATGTGATTTGTATGCACTTGGTACTGTTTCGCCTTCATTGAAGGTTAGGTACATGTATCCTGATTGACCCGCGATTACACGGATCACCAAGTTCGTGGTGTTTACACGTGTGTGTAATTGTTTAGAAGCTATCATGTCAGCTTGTATGGAACAGAGAATGTCTGTGTTCCTGTGTCCAAATGAAGAACTGAAAAATCAGGTCTAATTAAGTCGTTAACTTTTTCTGGGTAATTCAAAATGTACGCTCTGCCAAAATCTAGGAACCCTAAAACGGATTGTAAGTTTTTCAGTCTTCAGAGTTTGGAGCAGCGCACATTTTTCTAAAAAATTTGCTGCTAGGCTTTTTCCTTCACTCGAGAGCTCATATCCCAAAAACAAGACATTGAGGTGGGCAATTTTTGATTTTTTAAAGTTAAATTTGTAGCCCTCAGAGGCGAATCCCAGAATTATGTTGTTCAAATGATCCAATAATTCATCGTCTGTCAGATAAATATCGTCTAGATAGGACAATGCCTCCTCATTAAAATTTTGAAGTAACTCTGACACTCTTACTGAGAACAACCAGAGGCTATTCTTATAACATTGGGGCAGTCACAAAATTAGCGTTGAGAGCTTAGGGCCAAAAATGGTGTCAAATATCTGCTTTCATGCGCTACATTTTGGCAAAAGAATCCATTTGAGATATCTAGTGTTATGTATTTTTTCTGCGCAATGTTATTCATTAGTGCGGCAATATGCATTCTGTACTGCAAATGTTTTCGTGCAAGTGTTCAAATACCTGTAGTCTAAAACTAGACGGTATGAGCTGCCTGGTTTCATTACCGGAAACAAAGGATTGTTCATGGAAGAGGTGAAATTCTCAATCACACCCCGATATTCAAGTTGATGCAAGATCTCCCCAACTTGTCTTTTCGCATGTTTTATTGGGTACTGCCTCTGTGGAGTTGGAGTAGTTTTTACTGGGATTTCATGGTGAGGTGACTCAGTATCCCACCCTACATGGTTGCGGTATAATGCAGGAGCTAGTGCCACTGCCCACTCCTGCGCGTATGAATCTTTTAGTGATTCTGTAACGAGGTAGAAGAAAGCTGGTAAATTGACTTTCGCCTTTTGGGCAGGCCATATCTAACTCAGGCGACCAATTTATTTCAGCCAAAAGGATATTGTATCTAAAAGTCAGGGTTTCCCCAAAAAAGACCTTTCACTTTCCTGGATATGTCCCCCTCCATTTGGATCGTTATTTCATATAACTGATGCGGGACACTTACCCTAGTATCAGGTGTTTCCACCGTGATATGCTCATTTAACGCCACTGTCACCAGAAATTCCATCAAGTTCTGGCGAACTATTGTTACTTATGCTGCGCTGTCCAGCATTGTCATAGCCCATTCTCCGTTCAGAAGTTGAGTCCTCAGTAGCCTGAGCATTTCTTATATTAAGGCCGGCTACGTTCTTTTTAAATTGAGGTTTTGATTTATCTTCTTTTTTGATATTATAGTCTGAAGTGCGATGTGCATCTCTTGACTTTGCACGCTCTTCTGATCTGAGTTCTGACCATCCTCCCCTCTTGGATTGTTTTGATGAACCCTGAAAGGAACAAGAGGAACGTGTATCAGTATCCTGATACCGGTCAGGCTTTTTAATATTGTCATGATTTCTAAGATTATATTTCCTGTCATAGGGCTCCTGTTGAGGAGACCCACCCCTTGATTGAGTCTGCTTATTTTTTGATTGTTTATTATCCCATTTCTCTTAAAAGAATCAGGTGCTTGCTTAGAGTTATCCTTTTCAGGACTACCCATCAATTGTGGTTTCATAGGTCTAGCTCCCAAAGTATCTCTACCCAGCGAAGCATAGGTCTCTTCGACAATTTTAAGTAATTCCCGCTCCTGTTGTGCAGGAGTGCATTCCCTCAGACGTTGGTGTATAGCCACCGGTGCTGCCTCCCCTTTTATGTTTGCTAACATAATTGTAGATACCTGTAAATTTCATCCCTTAGTCCAGTGCAGGTTGTGCCCCGTACCCATTCTGTATTTGCCTTAATACTTCAGGTATAACTGCTATTGAGGAGGTACCATGAGTCCTGGTATAGATGGCAGCGAAGACTACCCCAAGTGGCACAATCCTCTATCTGGGGAGCTATCCCCATTGGCAAGCAAATTGTCAGTATTCTGTGTTTTTCTTGCGGGCCAGTGTGTGGAAACACTGCCTCAAGCTGTGCTATTTTCTGTGCTATCCAGAATGGCATTTGCTCTCGTTTAGTGGGTATTTGTCCCATAATCGCATTTAGCGTTTGTGGGGTGATTTTAGTTGCAGTCTGTTAGACCTGGCATCCTTGGCGTGTGTCTCCCTTCCATTTTTCACTATGCCTCCACTGTTGTTGATATGTTTTTGCTGGTCTAGATGCTTTGGGCACTTTGCCACTGCTATTCAGTGCCAAAGTGCAAGTGCTCCCTATGGTAAATTGATGTATGGATTAGTGACTCCATGTTTGGCCTATTTGATTCACTGTCAGACCCTAGTACAGTGCACCGTTTGTGCCCAGGGCCTGTGAATCAAATGCTGCTGGTGGGCTTGCAGCACTGGTTGTGCCACCCACAGGAGCAGCTTGTAAAGTGTGTCTCAGGCCTGCCATTGCAGAGCCTGTGTGCAGCCTGGTACTACCATGTTGACTTGGTAAGTGCTCCCACTTACCAGTCCCCAAACCTTCCCTTTCCTGCATATTAGTCACCCCTAAGGTAGGCCCAAGGTACCCCTGTGGGCAGGGTGCATTGTATGTGTAAGGTAGGACATGCCCTGGTATGTGTGGCATGTCCTGATAGTGAATTACAGCCAATTTCGTTTTTCACTATTGCAAGGCTACCTGTTCCCATAGGCCAGAATGGGCAGTTTGATTATAACACCTTATAATCCTAACTGACCCAGGGAACATGGTAGAAAAACGAATTTAGTATGCCTGAACTCAGAATGATAAAATACATCTTTTAGTGAAGTTGGTTTTAACATTCTGTGTTTGAAAATACCACTTTTAGAAAGTAGGTATTTTCTTGCCTAACCATCCAGCCTGCCTCTGCTAGCTTGTGTATTGTATGTCTGGGTTTGTGAGTGACAGGGGCTGGGGGACTCCAGGAGACAGGGTGAGTCAGCACAGGGCTGAATAGACCTAGTTGCATGTAGAGTGGTGGGAGGAGTAGCACCTGGGCCTGAATAGGGCTGTGCCTGCCTTCCACAGTGCTGGCTCCACCTCCTGTGGTGCGTCTGATGTCCCTGGCCCACATTGACAAAGGAAGAAGGTGTGCACTGGCAGAATGCACCCAGAACTGGTTTGGACTAGGTACAGGACCCTCTGCCTTCAGAGGACAAAGGATTTGCTAGTATAAATATTGGGGCCCAGACCCCAAGACTTTAGATCACTTCTGGGAAACAAGAAGAACCTTTGCTGAGGAGAGGAACCAGAGAAACTGAAGGAGGAGACTATCCCTATGCTGTGTGCTGTTTGAGGGATTGGCCTGCGGTGGTTGCCTGATTGCCAAAGAAAGGAGAAAGGAACTTTGTGCCTACTTTCATCATCTTGCAGAAAATCTCCAAGGGCTTGAAGATTGAGCTTGCCTCCTGCTGAAGTCTCAGGGATACAAGACTTCACCAACCAGCTCCCCTGAATTCCCTTGCTGGGAATTTGAAGTGCCTACTGCTGTGTTGGGCTTCTGAGAGACTGCGTGTCGCTGGAAGCGCGACTCACGAATAAGAAGCGTGTCGCCGCCGCAGCAGTTGTCTTATCGCCGAGAAAGCGTGCCGCCGTCGCCATCGCATCACCGAAGCGGCTCGCATCACCGGAGAAGAGTGTCGCCGTTGCAGCAGACGCCGTCGCATCATCGGAGAAGCGTGTCGCAGGGCCTGTCGCGGCTCAGAAGATTCACCGAGTCGACGCACGGCCATCGGGCGTGCACGCATCGCCCCCTTCGTTGTCGCATTGAGAGGAAGACGCCATTTTGTTTCATTGCACCGGGTCGTCATCGCATTGAGGCGCTGCTGGTCGCATCGCCACAGAAGCGCAGTAAGAAACTGACGCATTACCTCCCCACGCAGTGAAGAACCGACGCATCACCTCCTCTCCGGTAAGGAACCGACGCATCACCGTCCCCTACGCAGCAGTAGGGAACCGATGCATCACCTCCCCCGGAGCAAGGAACCGACGCATCACCGTTCTTGCGTGTAAGGAACCGACGCATCACCTTCCCTGCAACTCTTTTCTTTGCATCGCATCCAAAGGTACATTGAACGTAGAGTGTCGCATTTATCACCTGCATTTGAACTGAACTATTTTCTACCATTGACAGTCATATTTTTCGTATTGTATTGTGGATTTTTGTTGTTTTGGGTCTTGTGTTAAGTCTATATAAAAATACTTATTTTTATACTACAACTTGTGTGGTGTCCATCTGTAGTGTTGTCACTGTATTACTGTATGTATTCACAAATGCTTTACACACTGCCTGTGTGATAAGCCAGCCTGCTCGTGCCAAGCTACCAAGGGGGTGAGCAGGGGTTATTTTAGTAGTGTATCCCCCTTACCCTGACTAGAAGCAAGGGTCCCTATTTGGACAAAGGTACCTACCTCTGCCAACTAGAGACCCCCAGTTCTAACACAGTCCCTTGTAGTTGACCTGCTGGAGTAACCCTTGTAGGTTTAAGTGGGAGTGTTCTCATAACGAACTGTGTAAGATTTCTGTAAAGTTTCATTATTTCTTTGTGAAGTGGACATAAGACTGCTACTGGCATTGTGTCAATTTCTGGATGCAGAGTGTAAGCTGCAAGGACCGGCCAAGTCGCTCCGTCTCTGCTGAGCGGACAGTCTCACTTTTTCTGTGGGTGCCATTAAACCAGTTTATAAGTTTCTGGTACGTTAACGGGACTTCTATGCCCCTGAATGGATTGTATTTGTGATAAAGTGCCCTCTTTCTGCATGGTTGCCCCCACTTTTTGCTGAATTGCTGATATACTTTGACTGAGTGTGCCCTGGGCTCCTGCTAATCAGGTACCCAGGGCCTATGTCCTTTCCCTAAAACTGCACTGAAGCCTAAACCCACCTGGCATCTCTGGCCACAGGTCAGCCCCTGGTAAATGGTACCACAGGTACCCAGGGCACTGTGACCAGAGAAGGCCTCTAAGGCCTGCAGCACTTATTGTGCACCCTTAGAGGTCCTGTATCTTCACACTCACAAACCGCCTTTGCAGGCTGCGTGTTTTGGTGCAGAACAAAGTGAAGAGTCGACATGGCACACATCCTTATGTGCCATGCCTACAACCCACTGCCCTGACATAGGTCAGTCACCCCACTAGCTGGGTGCACTATACCAGTGGTGAGGGTACAGGTGCATGAGCCCTCTACCCCTACAGTGTCTAAGTCCATTCTTAGACATTGCAAGTGCACTGCTGCCATTAAGAGTATATGGTGCTGGGAGATTGTCATTACGAACTCCACTGCACCATAATGGCTACACTGAAAACTGAGAAGTTTGGTATCAAACTTCTCAGCACATTAAACCCACACGGATGCCAGTGTGGGATTTAATGAAAAATGCACACAGAGGGCATCTTAGAGATGCCCCCTGAAAACTAACCTACCACTAGTGTCCAGGCTGAGTGGCTGCTTTCAGCTGCCACCACCAGACATGTTTCTGGACCCCTGGGTCAAGAGCCTGCTGCTCTCTGGGGCCTGAAACAATGCACATCCTGGGACGAGGTGCCAAGCCTCTTCCCCCAGGATGGGCAGGGTTCACGAAGGGGAAGATTCAAAGGCTTGCCGCCTTTGTGAGCTTCCCCAGGCCACTTGCTGCTTTCAGCAACTGGTCCCCACTGGTTCTGACCCCCACTTTGGGTGGGAGAACCGGCGGGAAAAACAAGCGAGGAAGAGAGGTGTGCCCACCTCTGCCAACTCCACCCCTAAGGTGGGGGAGGCGAGGTGAAGCACAACTCCCAGTCCCTGCCATCTTGCAGATGGGGGGACTCAGCCAACCAGGTAAAGGCTTATGCCCCCTTCCCACAGGAGGGTGGCATAATAGGGGGTGTACCCACCCCAGGGAAGGGACCCATTGGTCAAAACCTTTTACCTACCAGTAACACCCCTGAATCTAGTATTTCGGGGCACCCCTGAACCTTGCTTCCTCAGACAAGAAACCAGGAGAAAAGAAGAAGGACCGAACAGCCGTGCAGAAGCTAACAAGAGGAGGACGCCTACTGACTTGGCCCAAACCCTACCGGCCTGTCCCCACCTCGAACCTGCAGAAGCAAAACCCCGGTGTCCTGCAGCCAGCAGCCTCAAGAACCCCGAGGACCTGCCCTGCCTTCAAAAGAAAAGACTGTCTCCCGCGAACACCGGATTTGTTCACCAACAGACTCCGGCAGGATCCGCGAATCTGCGCCACTCTGCACCCGACGCCCACGGCCCGAGTTCGAGCGGCCCAACACCAAGAGGAGGTCTCCCCGGCGATCCTGACCTGAGATCCCGTGACCCCTGACCTGCCTCAAGCAGACACCTGCAGCCTCAAACCGGAAGGTCCCCTCAACCGCGACCAGCAGCTGGTAAGAAGATCCGACCCTAAAAGGCACCCCTGCACCCGACGCCCCACGGCCTTGGGTGGCCCTACCGACGGTGCCTAACCAACCCCCAGCATCCCAACTTACCTCTCCAAGTGGTGGTCGCACCCAGAAGGAAAATGGTGAAGACCAATCAGATGAGGAAGAAGATGGAGGGGATGAGGATGCTTATCAACCCCACCACCCCCCACTTCATAGGGAGAGAAGGGCACAAGTGGCCCTGAATCCAAAATCCAAAATAAACCTCAGCACACAGGTGGATCAGGCACTACTGAGGACATTGACGACAGCCTCAATGAGGACAGCCTGCTAGCAAGGTTTACCAAAAGATTGGACCTAGAGACCAGACTCCTGGCTCTAGAGAGAGAGAACAGAGACGGTCTAGGACCCATCAATGGTGGCAATTTACTTAAACGGATAAAGAGCAATCTTATGATCCTAAAATCCCCAAAGGGATTGTCCCTAAATAAGAAGAGAGTGATGACATCACAAAATGGTTCACAGCCTTTGAGAGGGCCTGTGAAATTAGAAAAATGAAGAAGTCACACTGGGGGGCACTCCTTTGGGAACTGTTCTCTGGTAAATGCAGAGACAGACTCCTGACCCTTTCTGGGGCAGATGCTGGGTGTTATGACCTCATGAAGAGAACTCTGAGGGATTTGGACTCTCAACTGAAGAATATAGAATTAGATTCAGGGGGGCTCACAAAACCCAAAACCAATCCTGGATTGACTTTGTAGACTACTCAGTTAAAACACTAGATGGTTGGTTAACTGGACACAATGTTGTAGGAAGCTGGCTCTGTATATACTATACCAAAGTGAGGTATAGTGTGCACAGAGTCCAGTGGAACCCAAAAGGTAGGCAGAGGTAAAGTAGATAGCACCTCACTCTCTATTTGTGGTAGTGTGGTTGAGCAGTAAGGCTTTATCAGAGGACAGTGTTAAGCATTTGTTGTACACACTCAGTCAGCAAATGAATTCACACACTCAGACTGAACTTCAGACCAATTGTTTTTGTATAAAAATATTCTTTTAGTTATTTTATTTCCTAGAACCAAGCAAGCCTGGCACAGGTCAAGTGATAAATACTTTGCAGTAAATATAGAGTTGTAACAGTTTGAATTGCAATTGTGAATGTACTTTGATTTGATTACAATAGTGTTACTGATAATGCAATGCTTTTCAGAATACAGTACATATAGTTTGTATAGGGTTTTTAGTAAAATTACAGGTAAGTTACTTTTGAGATTACTTTTCTTACACAGTGCAGTATATGCCTGGATACTGCACTGGGACATTTCCTGGAAACAGGTAAGTAAAAGCGTTTTTGTTAGTTAGTACAATTTTAAACAATTTCTTTAGGTTTTCCAACTCCACACGTAGAAACTTTTCATAGAAAAACAGTCCATGTTATCCTATGGAGGAAAATAGTGTTATCGGTTTAAAGGTAAGTACTTTGTTGTGGGAGTTGGTGTTCTGGGGTTAGACTCAGGGGTCCCCCACGGTCTGGGATGCACTCGTTACACCCTGAGCGGCACTAGGGCCGCAGAGTGCTGAGGCCCAATGTTATCCAATGGGGGATAGGGGGCCTCCGGTTGGTGGCTGCTGATGAGCAGGCCACTGGGTTGTGGGAGCAAAGCTCCTGGACTTAAGCTCAGGGCAAATGCGGGTTTAGGCCAGCACAAAAGATGCACCCTCAGCGGCACTGGTGCGGCCGGGTGCAGAGTGCTGTTTTGGCGTCGGAAGCCCTGTAGCTTTCAATGGGGAGTCTCCGGTTTGCAAAAGCACTGCAGGCTCAGGGACGAAGGTCTTCTGGGTGCGACCACCACTTGGAGAGGTGAGTTGGGATCTTGGAGGTTGGTTAGGCACCGTCGGTTGGGCCACTGAGGCCGTGGGGCGTCGGGGTGCTGTTAGAAATGGGGGGCTCTAGTTGGCAAGGGCTTGCACCTTTGTCCAAGTAGGGACCCTTCTTCCTAGTCAGGATAAGGGAGTTGCACTCCTAAAATAACCCCTGCTCACCCCCTTGGTCGATGGGCACGAGCAGTCAGGCTTATCTTAGAGGCAGTGTGTAAAGCATTTGCACATAACCAACAGTAATACAGTGTAAGCACTACAAACTGATACCACACCAGTTTAGAAAAATATCCAATATTTTTATGTACTTAAAACAAGACCAATACGATAAAAATCCACAGTACAGTACTTTAAAAATCTTCAGTTATCACAGTGTCCTTAAAAACAGTTCCTTGATGTCGATAGCTCCGTCCGAGGCTATCCTGGCGTCGTGAATAAACAAATCCAAACAGTTCTGGCTGACCGCGGCGTCGCGGGTCAGCTACGGTGTCGGAAAGACCCGCAAACAGTACCTTTCAGAAATGCAGGGCGTCGATGACCTCGCGGTGAGCTTCCGAAAACACGGCGTCCGCAGGAGTCGGTTCCGGAGGTCGGTGCAGGCGTTGTCGGGGCCCTCGAAGTCACACGCGTTGCAGATCGATCTCCTCTCTGTTGAAATCAGGAGCGCTGGCGTTGGGTGCTGCGGTGCGGAGTGCAGTGGTGCGGCGTCCTCAGGTCGTGGTGCGAGCAGCGGCTCGGTGGCGGCGTCAGATGGCGTCGTCGGTGAGACCAGGGTCGCGGTGTGAGATGAAGGCGGTGCTCGTCACGGTGCTGGCAGGTCACGGGGCAGCAGCGGCGTCGTCGTTGCTGAAGCGCTGTCGTCGGCTGACGAACTGGAGTCGATGGCACCGGCGTCGGTAGGCCAAGGCTGCGGTGTGGGATGAGGGCGGTGCGTCGTGTAACTGTACGAGCGGTGCCCTCGAACCACGGTGCAAGCAGCGGCGTAGAGTCTGGCGTGGAGCGTCGTCGGGGATACCAAGGCGTCGTCGTGAAGCGAGGCGGTGCAGAGTGCGGTGCCCACAGGTCGCGGTGCGAACAGCGGTTCGGTGGCGGCGTCAGCAGGCGTCGGTGAGACCAGGGTCGCGGTGCGGCTTTGCAGCGGTGCCCTCTGCGGTGCCTTCAGGACACGGAGTCGGCAGCGGCGTCGTAGACCGCGTCAGGCTTGAAGTCTTTGCTGTTCCTGAGACTTCTTGAACAGGGGGAAGCTCTATCTCAAGCCCTTGGAGACACTCACAAAGTAGATTGCAGAAAGTTCAGTCCAGTCCTTTCACTGCCCAAGACAGAAGCAGCCACTGCAGGCCAACACAGCAAAGCACACAGCAAAGTGGTAGTTCCTCCTCACAGCTTCTCCAGCTCTTCTTCTTGGCAGTCTTCTTGATCCAAAAGAGTTCTAAAGTTCCGGGGTTTGGGTCCCCCTTTTTATCCTCAATTTCTCTTTGTTCTCTAAAGGCAGAGAGGCCTTTGCCTAGTCCAAACCAGTTCTGGTCAGTCCTGGAGCACTTTGTTGACAAGATTCCTCCTTTCCTCTTGCAGTGTAGGCCAGGGACATCAGACACACCACAGGAGGTGGAGCCAGCATTGTGGAGGGAAGGCACAGCCCTATTCAGGTCCCAGGTGCAACTCCTCCCACCCATCTACATGTAGATCTTTCTATTCAGCCCTGTGCTGACTCACCCTGTCTCCTGGAATCCCCCAGCCCCTGTCACTCACACTCCAGACAAGGAATACACAACCTAGCAGAGGCAGGCTTGGATGGTTAGACAAGAAAATACCTTATTTTTAAAAGTGGTATTTTCAAACACAGAATGTTAAAACCAACTTCACTAAAAGATGCATTTTATCATTCTGAGTTCAGGCATACTAAACTCGAATTTCTACCATGTTCCCTGGGTCAGTTAGGATCATAGGATGTAATAATCAAAACTGCCCATTCTGGCCTATGGGGAACAGGTAGCCTTGCAATAGTGAAAACGAAGTAGGCTGTATTTCACTATCGGGACATGCCACACACACCAGGGCATGTCCTACCTTTCACATACAATGCGCCCTGCCCACAGGGGTACCTTGGGCCTACCTTAGGGGTGACTAACATGTAGAAAAGGGAAGGTTTAGGGACTGGCAAGTGTGTGCACTTGCCAAGTCGACTATGGCAGCCCCAGGCTGCACACAGGCTCTGCAATGGCAGGCCAGAGTTACACTTTACGGGCTGTTTGCGTGGGTGGCACAATCCAGTGCTGCAGCCCACCAACAGCATTTGATTTATAGGCCCTGGCACTCGCAGTGCACTTTACTAGGGACTGACCCATAAATCAAATAGGCCAATCATGGAAACACCAATCCATAACACATTTCCTACAGGAGCACTTGCACTTTCCCACTGGACAGCAGTGAGGAAAGTGCGCAGAATCATTACACCAGCAAAAACAGAGTCAAAACCAGGAGGTCAGAAAGCAAAAAGTCAGGGGAAACACGCCAAAAGATGCCAAGTCTAACACATGTCCCCTCCAGCTGAAAGTAGGGAGAACTACCCAACCTCCCGGGAGTTCTCTTCACTAAGGCGGAAGAACCTGGACAGACCATCTGCGTTGGCGTGTTCTGTGCCAGGGCGGTGTTCCACCGTAAAGTCCATTCCCTGTAGGGAGATGGACCACCTCAGCAGTTTTGAATTCTCACCCCTCATTTGCATCAACCATCTGTGGGGCCTGTGGTCTGTCTGAACCCGGAAGTGAGTCCCAAACAGGTAGGGTCTCAGCTTCTTCAGTGCCCAGACCACAGCAAAAGCTTCCCTTTCTATGGCACTCCACCTCCGTTCCCTGGGGAGTAGTCTCCTGCCAAGGAAGACTACAGGCTGATCCAGGCCCTCTTCGTTCAGTTGTGAGAGCACCGCTCCCACACCATGCTCTGAAGCGCCAGTCTGCACGACGAATTCTTTGGAGAAGTCAGGTGCCTTGAGCACGGGCGCCGTGCACATGGCTGCCTTCAGGGCATCAAAAGCTTTCTGGCAGGACTCAGTCCATATCACCTTCCTGGGCTGCTTCTTCGAAGTCAGCTCTGTTAAGGGGGCAACGATGGTGCCATAGCCCTTAACGAATCTCCTATAGTAGCCGGTGAGACCTAAGAAGGCTCTCACCTCTGTCTGGGTCTTGGGTGGCTCCCAAGCCAGAATGGTGTCAATCTTGGGTTGTAGGGGCGCCACCTGGCCGCTTCCTACCTGGTGTCCCAAGTACACCACAGAACCCTGCCCGATCTGGCACTTACTGGCCTTGATCGTGAGGCCTGCACCTTGCAGAGCCCTCAACACTTTCTCAAGGTGCTGTAAATGTTCTTCCCAGCTGGAACTGAACACAGCAATGTCATCCAGGTAGGCGGCACTGCAATCCTCCAGTCCAGCCAACACCTGATTGACCAACCTCTGAAAGGTGGCAGGGGCATTCTTCAACCCAAAGGGCATCACCCGGAATTGGTAATGACCTTCTGGGGTTGAGAACGCTGACCTCTCCTTGGCCCCATCGGTTAAGGCAATCTGCCAGTACCCAGACGTTAAATCAAACGTGCTGAGGAACCGGGCAGCTCCCAACCGATCAATGAGCTCATCAGCTCTGGAGATGGGGTGCGCGTCAGTCCTGATGACGGCATTGAGCCCACGGTAGTCCACACAAATCCGGAGTTCTGGAGTGGCACCGGGTGCAGCAGCCTTTGGGACCAAGACCACTGGGCTGGCCCAAGGACTGTTGGAGGGCTCAATCACCCCCAACGCCAACATCTTAGAGACCTCCTCCTTGATGCTGGCCCTGACCCGGTCAGTCAACCTGTAAATTTTGTGCTTTACAGGAGGGCTGTCACCAGTGTCCACCTCATTGGTACACCAGTGAGTAACACTGGGGGTCAGAGAGAACAGTGGGGCGAACTGTCCCAACAACTGGCGACAGTCCCCCTGCTGCTCTCGAGTCAGTGTAGGGGAGAGGATCACACCCTCTACTGACCCATCATGCTCCTTGGTAGACAGGAGGTCAGGGAGAGGCTCACTCTCCTCTTCCACCCCATCATCTGTCGCCAAGAGCATACTCACTTCGGACCTCTCGAAGTGGGGCTTGAGACGGTTCACGTGAAGGACCCTCAAAGGGTTCCTTGGAGTCTGCAAACCCACCAGGTAGGTGACTTTACTTTTGCGCTCCACCACCTCATATGGCCCAGTCCACTTGTCCTGCAAGGCACAAGGTTCCACTGGGGCCATGACCCACACTTTTTGCCCAGGTTGAAATTCGACCAGAGTGGCATTCTGGTCATACCACCTCTTCATTTCTTCCTGGCTTGCTTCTAGGTTCGCCTGAGCGAGTTTCCTGAAGCGGGCAGTTTGGTTTCTAAAGGCCAGCATGTAACTAAACACATCCTGGGGAGTTTTCCTGGGAGCTGCCTCCCAGCCTTCCTTTACCAAACTCAGAGGTCCTCTGACAGGGTGGCCATACAGGAGCTCAAAGGGGCTGTACCCAAGAGACTTCTGAGGCACCTCCCTGTATGCAAAGAGTAGGCATGGCAAGAGGGCGTCCCACTTACGCCTCATGGGTTCTGTTAGACCCTTGATCATGCCTTTCAAGGTCTGTTTGAATCTCTCCACCAGACCGTTTCCTTGTGGGTGGTAAGGAGTGGTGAACTTGTAGGTTACACCACACTCCTTCCACAGGGATGTCATATACTTGGATATGAAATTGGTCCCCCTGTCAGAAACCACCTCTTTGGGGAAGCCCACACGGGAAAAGATCCCCATTAACGCCCGGCCCACCACTGGCGCCGTCGTCGTCCTGAGAGGGATTGCCTCCGGGTACCGGGTGGCATGGTCCACCAAGACCAGGATGTACCTGTTGCCCATGGCTGTCTTGGGATCCAGTGGCCCCACAATATCCATCCCTACCCTTTCAAAGGGTGTTCCAACAACAGGAAAAGGTTAGAGAGGAGCTTTGACCTTCCTCCCACTCTTACCACTTGCCTGGCAAGTTTGGCAAGACCTACAGTGTGCATCTGACTGCCTTCGCATTTGGGGCCAAAAGAAGTGGGTGACAAGCCTGTCAAAGGTCTTGTCCTGCCCCAAATGTCCTGCCAAAGGCACGTCATGAGCCAGACCCAGTAGGAAGGTCCTGAAGCGCTGGGGTACCACCAGCACACGGGCTGACCCAGGCTCAGCAACCTTAGGCTCACTGTATAGGAGACCATTCTCCCAGTAGATCAGATGTGACCCGGACTGATTACCAGCTGCCTGGTCTGCAGCCTGCCGCCTCAGACCCTCCAGAGTAGGGCACCTCGCTCTGCTCCCTGCAGAACTCCTCCCTAGTGGGACCCCCTTCTTGCTGCCAATGGGTCAGCTCAGAGATGTCTCCCAGTTCGGCTACCTGCTCCCCTGTAGGCACCGGGCGTCCCCTCGACGTCCGCCTCCTCCCGGTCCGTGGGAACTTCGGGGGCCGGTTTCCCGCGCCCCCTGCCTGTCCTCTTGGCAGGGACTTGGGCCATTGTTCCAGGCTCCAAGTCCTCTTGATCACCCTTTCTGGCTGCCATTGACCGAGTAGACACGCATGCCCACTCTGGCAACCCAAGCATCTTCAAGTGAGACCTGAGCTCAACATCCTTCCATAAGGACTGCTCCAGGTCGTTACCTAGCAGACAATCTACAGGCATTGTAGGGCTCACAACCACCCTCAAGGGACCTGAGACCCCCCCCCCCCTTCAAAGGGAACCTGCGCCACCATACACTGGCGCTCAGAGTTGTCTACAGCAACTACTTGGTGGAATGCCCCTGGAACTACCTGCTTCTCAGAGACCAGGTGACACCGGACTGAGGTCACACTGGCTCCAGTATCTCGGAGAGCCTCTACCCTTCTCCCATTAATGGTCACCCAGGTGCTATATTTCTTTGTGTTAGGGGGCACCTGGTTTCCTGGGACCATCTCACTGTCCCCTAGTGAGACGAGGGTCATTTCTGCGGGATCCCCACCCTCCTGTGGGCACCCCTCCTCCCCAAGCGCTACACTAGCCAACACTTTGGACTGTCCACTGGTGGGTGGCTGTGTCCCCTTTGGGCACTTGGGGTCCCCCTTCAAGTGACCCACCTGGTCACATGCATAACACTTGCGGGGGCCGGTCTCAACAGGCTTCCCTGTAGGGACCCCTTTCTTCTTATCACCGGGGGCTGGGAACCTTTACCCTGGGTACTAGTTTGGGGCCCTTTAGAGAACTCCTGTGCTTTACCCTTGTCCCCCCACTTTTCTGCTGGGGACCCTGCCCACCTTTGGCTGAGTCTCCCCAAACGCTTTCTTGTGGACCCTGGTACTCACCCAGCGGTCCGCCTCCATAGCAAGCTTCCTGGGGTCAGTTAGCTTACTATCAACTAGGTGCTGGCGCAGATCTGCAAAACATAGACTAGACAAGTGCTCCCATGCAATCAAATTGTAGAGCCCCTGAAAATCTGTTACATTACTGCCCTTCACCCAACCATCCAGCGACCTACAGAACATATCCACACATTCCAACCAAGTGTTGGCCTCAGACTTTTACTGGACCTAAACTGATCCCTGTACTTCTCAGGAGTGAGCCCATACCTAGTGAGGAGAGCGTCTTTCATGTCAGCATAGGTGAGGTCCTGCCCCTTACCCAAAGCTATCAAGGTATCCCTAGCTTCTTCTGGAAAGAGGCCACAACCCTGCCCCCCATTTCCTTTCAGGGACCCCATTCATATGAATAGACGACTCGTACCCTTGAAACCACCTTTGTATGTCATCACCCTTTTTGTACTCTTTACCTACATTCTTGGGGATGTGTACAATCCTGTCTGTGTGTGCTGAAGCGTTGCTGCCACCATCTGAGCCGGTTCTACTCTTTAGCTCAAGCTCCTTGATAATTCTCTCATGATCTAACATCATCTTCCTTTCCTCCATGGCTATTCTCTTGTCTTCCCTCTCACTTTCTATTCTGAGTTTCTCCAATTCAAACCTCCTTGCTTCCCGCCTATCCTCCAGCTCCTCTGGGGACAAGCTACTGCTGCCTGGCCTGGAGGGCTCCCCTCCTCCCAAAAGCACATCCACCCTAGGAACAGGCTCCTCCACCTCTCCACTGAGATCACCAGATTGCTCACTGGCATGTCTGGCTGCTACCCAGGCCCTCAGCGCCTTTTGTAGCTCATCCTTCCTGGTGAGGCCTCTGACCTGGTCTTTCAGGTTCTTGCAAATCGATTTAACTCCTTGACATTGTAGGCTTCCAATCGATCCTCCTCAAAGGCAATTTCTACTGATGCAATTGATGATACTATAGATTCAGGCATGTTGAAGTAGCAAGTTCAAACTGGCAAGATCAAAAATAGGCCAAAAAGAACCTGTATGTGGTACGTATTGGTCTGCGATATGGTAGTAGTGCACATCGATCACTGTAAGTCAAGTGCAAACAAGTCCTATCCTCACCGCTGACAACCAATGTTAGAAATGGGGGTCTCTAGTTGGCAAGGGCTTGCACCTTTGTCCAAGTAGGGACCCTTCTTCGTAGTCGGGATAAGGGAGTTACACTCCTAAAATAACCCCTGCTCACCCCCTTGGTAGCTTGGCACGAGCAGTCAGGCTTATCTTGGAGGCAGTGTGTAAAGCATTTGCACATAACCAACAGTAATACAGTGTAAGCACTACAAACGGACACCACACCAGTTTAGAAAAATATCCAATATTTTTATATACTTCAAACAAGACCAATACGATAAAAATCCACAGTACAGTACTTTAAAAATCTTCAGTTATCACTGTCCTTAAAAACAGTTCCTTGATGTCGATAGCTCCGTCCGGGGCTATCCCGGCGTCGTGAACAAACAAATCCAAACAGTTCTGGCTGACCGCGGCGTCGCGGGTCAGCTACGGTGTCGGGAAGACCCGCAAACAGTACCTTTCAGAAATGCAGGGCGTCTATGACCTCGCGGTAAGCTTCCGAAAACACGGCGTCCGCAGGCGTCGGTTCCGGAGGTCGGTGCAGGCGTCGTCGGGGCCCTAGAAGTCACACGCGTTGCAGATCGATCTCCTCTCTGTTGAAGTCAGGAGCGCCGGTGTCGGCAGGCGTCGGGTGCTGCGGTGCAGTGCCCTCAGGTCGCGGTGCGAGCAGCGGCTCGGTGGCGGCATCAGATAGCGTCGTCGGTGAGACCAGGGTCGCGGTGTGAGATCAAGGCGGTGCTCGTCACGGTGCTGGCAGGTCACGGGGCAGCAGCGGCGTCGTTGCTGAAGCGCTGTCGTCGGCTGACGAACTGGAGTCGATGGCACCGGCGTCGGTAGGCCAAGGCTGCGGTGCGGGATGAGGGCGGTGCATCGTGTAACTGTACGAGCGGTGCCCTCGAATCACGGTGCAAGCAGTGGCGTCGAGTCCGGCGTGGAGCGTCGTCGTCGGGGATACCAAGGCGTCGTCGTGAAGCGAGGCGGTGCGGAGCCCACAGGTCGCGGTGCGAGCAGCGGCTCGGTGGCGGCGTCAGCAGGCATAGTCGGTGAACCAGGGTCGCGGTGCCCTCTGCGGTGCCTTCAGGACACTGAGTCGGCAGCGGCGTCGTAGACGGCGTCGGGCTTGAAGTCTTTGCTGTTCCTGAGACTTCTTGAACAGGGGGAAAGCTCTACCTCAAGCCCTTGGAGACACAAAGTAGATTGCAGAAAGATCAGTCCAGTCCTTTCACTGCCCAAGACAGAAGCAGCCACTGCAGGCCAACAGCAAAGCACACAGCAAAGTGGTAGTTCCTCCTCACAGCTTCTCCAGCTCTTCTTCTTGGCAGTCTTCTTGATCCAAAAGAGTTCTAAAGTTGTGGGTTTTGGATCCCCCTTTTTATCCTCAATTTCTCTTTGTTCTCTGAAGGCAGAGAGGCCTTTGCCTAGTCCAAACCAGTTCTGGTCAGTCCTGGAGCACTTTGTTGACAAGATTCCTCCTTTCCTCTTGCAGTGTAGGCCAGGGACATCAGACACCACAGGAGGTGGAGCCAGCATTGTGGAGGGAAGGCACAGCCCTATTCAGGTCCCAGATGCAACTCCTCCCACCCATCTACATGTAGATCTTGCTATTCAGCCCTGTGCTGACTCACCCTGTCTCCTGGAATCCCCCAGCCCCTGTCACTCACACTCCAGACAAGGAATACACAACCTAGCAGACGCAGGCTTGGATGGTTAGACAAGAAAATACCTACTTTCTAAAAGTGGTATTTTCAAACACAGAATGTTAAAACCAACTTCACTAAAAGATGCATTTTATCATTCTGAGTTCAGGCATACTAAACTCGAATTTCTACCATGTTCCCTGGGTCAGTTAGGATCATAGGATGTAATAATCAAAACTGCCCATTCTGGCCTATGGGGAACAGGTAGCCTTGCAATAGTGAAAAACGAAGTAGGCTGTATTTCACTATCGGGACATGCCACACACACCAGGGCATGTCCTACCTTTCACATACAATGCACCCTGCCCACAGGGGTACCTTGGGCCTACCTTAGGGGTGACTAACATGTAGAAAAGGGAAGGTTTAGGGACTGGCAAGTGTGTGCACTTGCCAAGTCGACATGGCAGCCCCAGGCTGCACACAGGCTCTGCAATGGCAGGCCAGAGTTACACTTTACGGGCTGTTTGCGTGGGTGGCACAATCCAGTGCTGCAGCCCACCAACAGCATTTGATTTATAGGCCCTGGCACTCGCAGTGCACTTTACTAGGGACTGACCCATAAATCAAATAGGCCAATCATGGAAACACCAATCCATAACACATTTCCTACAGGAGCACTTGCACTTTCCCACTGGACAGCAGTGAGGAAAGTGCGCAGAATCATTACACCAGCAAAAACAGAGTCAAAACCAGGAGGTCAGAAAGCAAAAAGTCAGGGGAAACACGCCAAAAGATGCCAAGTCTAACAGGTGCCTTTTAGGGTCCGATCTTCTTACCAGCTCCTGGTCGCGGTTGGGGGACCTTCCGGTTGGAGGCTGCAGGCGTCGGCTTGAGGCAGGTCAGGGGTCGCCGGTTCTCGAGTCAGGATTGCCGGGGGACCTTCTCTTGGTGTTGGGCCACTGGAACTCGGGCCGTGGGCATCGGGTGCAGACCCGCGGAT
The DNA here is from genome assembly GCA_963921515.1 of Calotriton arnoldi. Lineage (NCBI taxonomy): Eukaryota > Metazoa > Chordata > Amphibia > Caudata > Salamandridae > Calotriton > Calotriton arnoldi. The sequence continues at coordinate 71,531 of CAWUFW010008240.1, read as the reverse complement.
CCTTGAGGAGCTGGAGTCTGTTGTTTAAACAATTCCGGTGTTCACGGGAGACAGTCTTTGGGATTGAAGGCAGGCAGGTCCTCCGGGTTTGTCGAGGTTGCTGGCTGCAGGACACACGGGGATTTCGCTGGAGCAGGTTCGAGGTGGGGACAGGCCGGTAGGGCTGGGGCCAAGTCAGTAGGGGTCCTCCTCTTGTTAGCTTTGGCACGGCTGTTCGGTTCTTCTTTTCTTTTTCTGGTTTCTTGACTGAGGAAGCAAGGTTCAGGGGTGCCCCATAATACTAGATTTAGGGGCGTTACAGGTAGGTAAAAAGGTTGGGACCAATGGGTCCCTTCCCTGGGGTGGGTACACCCCCTATTATGCCACCCTCCAGTGGGAGGGAGCATAAGACTTTCCCTGGTTGGCTGACTCCCCCATCTGCAAGATGGCGGGGACAGAGTTGTGCTTCACCTCGCCTCCCCCATCTGAGGAGTGGAGTTGGCAGAGGTGGGCACACCTCTCTTCCTCACTTGTTTTTCCCGCCGGTTCTCCCGCCCAAAGCGGGGGTCAGATCCAGTGGGGACCAGTTGCTGAAAGAAGCAAGTGGCCTGGGGAAGCTCACAAAGGCGGCAAGCCTTTGAAGCTTCCCCTTCGTGGACCCTGCCCATCCTGGGGGAGGAGGCTTGGCACCTCGTCCCAGGATGTGCATTGTTTCAGGCCCCCGAGAGCAGCAGGCTCTCAACCCAGGGGTCCAGAAACATATCTGGTGGTGGCAGCTGAAAGCAGCCATTCAGCCTGGACACTAGTGGTAGGTCGTTTTTCAGGGGCATCTCTAAGATGCCCTCTGTGTGCATTTTTCATTAAATCCCACACTGGCATCAGTGTGGGTTTAATGTGCTGAGAAGTTGATATCAAACTTCTCAGTTTTCAGTGTAGCCATTATGGTGCTGTGGAGTTCGTAATGACAAACTCCCAGCACCATATACTCTTAATGGCAGCACTGCACAAAATGAATGATAATGGACCCAGACACTGTAGGGGTACAGTGCTCATGCACATCTACCATCACCACTGAGATAGTGCAACCAGCTAGAGGGGTGACTGATCTATGCCAGGGCAGTGGGTTGTAGGCATGGCACACAGGGATGTGTGCTATGTCGACTCTTCACTTTGTTCTGCACCAAGACACGCAGCCTGCAAAGGCAGTGTGTGTGTGGTGGTGGTACAGGGCCTCTAAGGGTAGCACAATAAGTGCTGCAGCCCTTAGAGGTCTTCCCTGGTCACAGTGCCCTGGGTACCTGTGGTACCATTTACCAGGGGCAGACCTGTGGCCAGAGATGCCAATTGGGTTTTGGTTTCACTGCAGATTTAGGGAAAACATAGGCCCTGGGTACCTAATTAGCAGTAGCCCAGGGCACACTCAGTCAAAGCACATCAGAAGTTCAGCAAAAAGTGGGGGCTACCATACAGAAAGAGGGCACTTTCTCACAAATGTGCATTATTTCAATGGACTTTACAATTTGTTTATGAAATAACATATTTTAAGTAATTGCACTAATGAAGTTATATCAGCATTTGGTAGACCTAGGACTAATTTCTCCCCAAGAATTGGGAAAGAAGGCGGACCATTGGGTCAAGACAAGGGTGACACAAACAACCACTGGGGGTGACCAAAAGCAAGGGGTTACAAAACCTCAGGGGAAAGGTGGTGAGAATCTCGAAGATAGAAAGCCTGACCTTCAAAACGGCCACAAAAACCTGCACAGGGGGCTGGGTCCCAAAACTCTTCCCAATCTACTTATAAGTACAGGAGAAAGAACTTTGATCCTTTAAAGGCCTGGTGTAACAACTGTAGAAAGTTGGGACACTTAACTGGAGATGCTACTTGTCCTAACAAGAAGCCCCTTAGTCCTCCTACAGCTACTCCTGGAGTAGCCAGTCTCCAGATGGGATCAACTGTGTGCCAAGAGCAAATCGGGTTACACAATGAACCAGTTCTAGTTTCAGAAGGGGAAGTTGAGTTTGCCACTTTAGCTGTGTGGCCACCCAACTTAAAAAAATATTTGCAATACCCTTGGATTAATGGAACTAGGATAGAAGCTCTGAGGGATACAGGTGCCAGTGCCACTATGGTGAGAGATACACTGGTTTCCCCTGAGCAATATTTGATTGGGAGAACTTACCCAGTCACCAATGCTGACAGTGTTACTACTAACCAAGCAATGGCTATGGTGACATTAAACGGGGGGGGGGGGTGTTACTGGCCTGAAACTGAGCGCAGAGCAGAAAACAGCGTGAAAAAGAAGTGTTGGAGCCTGAAAGTAAGGCCCAACCTTCCAAGAGAAAAGGTAAGAAGACTGGGAAACGAGCTTCTGTACAGCAAAAGGATCAGGACCCCTCTCTTCAGGGAGAGGACTTGGACACCCCAGAGGGAACTGAGTCCATGTAGCTTGACCCTTACCAGGTTGTACTCTCATGCCCAGGGGGACCCTCTAGGGAAGAGCTGTGCCTTGGACAGCAGGAGTGTCCAACTCTTGAAAGCCTGAGGCAGCAAGCTGCTACCCAGGAAAAGGGAGAGGTCAGTGGTGCCCACAGAGTTTATTGGGAGGAGGGACTACTGTACACTGAGGCCAAAGACCTCAACCCTGGAGACACAAAGAGTGGTAGTGCCTCAGAAGTACAGCGAGTTCTTACTAACTTTAGCTCATGACCTCCCCCTAGCTGGACATCTGGGCCAAACCAAAACCTGGGAAAGGCTAGTTAGCCACTTTTACTGGCCCAAAGTACCTTTGACTTAACTGCAGGATACTGGCAGATTAACATGGCACCAGGAGCAAAAGAAAAGACAACATTCTCCACACCTGATGGGCATTATCAGTTTACTGTTATGCCCTTTGGTTTAAAGAATGCCCCTGCCACCTTCCAAAGGTTGGTGAATCAAGTCCTTGCTGGATTGGAGTCCTTTAGTGCAGCTTATCTAGATGATATTGCTGTCTTTAGTTCAACCTGGCAGGATCACCTGATCCACCTTGGGAAGCTTTTAAATGCCCTGCTAACTGCAGGCCTAACTATCAAGGCATCCAAATGCCAGATAGGGAAGGGAACTGTGGTATACTTGGGCCACCTTGTTGGTGGAGGCCAAGTGCAACCCTTACAGCCCAAGATCCAGGCTATCCTTGACTGGGCAGCTCCAACAACCCAGACCCAAGTCAGGGCATTCCTTGGCTTGACTGGGTACTACATGAGGTTTGTGAAGGGATATGGGTCCATTGCGGCTCCCTTCACAGAACCTACCTCCAAGAAGATGCCCAAAAAGGTAAACTGGACAGTTAGTTGTCAACAGGCTTTTGACACCCTGAAAGAGGCAATGTGCTCAGCACCAATTCTCTAAGCTCCAGACTATGCCAAGCAGTTCATTGTGCAGACTGATGCCTCTGAGCTAGGGATAGGAGCAGTCCTATACCAGACCAATGATGAAGGCCAAGACCAACCTGTTGCTTTTATAAGCAGAAGGCTTCTCCCCAGGGAGCAGCGTTGGAGTGCCATTGAGAGGGAGGCCTTTGCTGTGGTTTGGTCCTTGAAGAAGCCGAGACCATACTTGTTTGGTACTCACTTCCTAGTTCAAACTCATCACAGACCTCTCAGATGGCTAATGCAGATGAAAGGTGAAAATCCTAAACTGTTGAGGTGGTCCATCTCCCAACAGGGAATGGACTTTGTAGTGGAACACAGACCTGGGACTGCCCATGCCAATGCAGATGGACTTTCCAGGTTCTTCCACTTAGAAAATGAAGACTCTAGGGAAAGGTTAGTCTCATCCGCTTTCGTTTGGGGGAGGGGGGGGGGGGTTGTGTGAGAAAGTGCCCTCTTTCTGCCTGGTTGCCCCTACGTTTTGCTGATGTGCTTTGATTGAGTGTGCCCTGGGCTCCTGCTAAACAGGTACCCAGGACCTATGTCCTTTCCCTAAACCTGCATTGAAACCCAAACCCAATTGGCATCTCTAGCCACAGGTCAGCCCCTGGTAAATGGTACCACAGGTGCCCAGGGCACTGTGACCAGGGAAGACCTCTAAGGGCTGCAGCACTTATTGTGCCACCCTTAGAGGCCCTGTACCTTTACACACACACTGCCTTTGCAGGCTGCGTGTCTTGGTGCAGAACAAAATGAAGAGTCGACATGGCACACATCCCTGTGTGCCATGCCTACAACCCACTGCCCTGGCATAGATCAGTCACCCCTTTAGCTGGGTGCACTATACCAGTGGCTCTGTAGATACTATACCAAAGTAAGGTGTAGTGTGCACAGAGTCCAGTGGTTCCCCAAAGGTAGGCAGAGGCTAAAGTAGATAATACCTTACTCTATTTGTGGTAGTGTGGGTGAGCAGTAAGGCTTTATCAGAGGGTAGTGTTAAGCATTTAATGTATACACTCAGGCAAGAAAAGATTTCACACACTCAAAGACTGAACTCTGACCAATCTGTTTTCTATAAAAAAATGATTTAGTTGTATTTTATTTCTAGAACCAAGCCAGACCTGGTACAGGTAAGTGTAATAGTACTTTGCAAAAATAATGCTGTTAAATACAGTTTGAATGCAGTTGAATGCAATTGGATTGGTTACAGGTAAGTCACTTGTTCATAAACAGTTGGAATTACTTTTCAGTTACTATTGACATTACTTTTTAACTTACTTTTCAGATTACTTTTTAAGTTACTTATTCTACTCAGTGTGATATGCCTAGGTATCACACTAGGACATTTCCTAGATAAAAGGTGAGTAAATCAGTTTTTGTAAGTATACAGTTTCTTAAGGTTTCATACAATTTTCCAACTCCACTCTTAAAACATTTTTCACAGAAAATCAGTCAATGCAATCCTAAGAAAGAAAATGAAGTTATCGGTTTACAGCTAAGTACTTAGTTTTGGGAGTTGGTTTCTGGGGTTAGAACAAGGGTTCCCCCAAGGGTCAAGGATGCACTCTTAAAGCACCCTCAGCGGCACTAGGGCGGCCGGGTGCAGAGTGCTGAGGACCAATGTTATCCAATGGGGGATAGGGGGCCTCCGGTTGGTGGCTGCTCACGAGTAGGCCACAAGGTCGTGGGAGCAAAGCTCCTGGACTTAAGCGTTGGGCAAAGAGGGATCCGAGTTAGCACAGAAAGTGTACCCCCAGCGCATAGGGGTGGCCGGGTGCAGGGTGCTGTTTTGGCATCGGATGTCCAGTGACTTTCAATGGGGATTCTCCGGTTTGAACAAACACTGCAGGCTCGGGCACCAAGATCTTCTAGAGGCGACCACCAGTTGGAGAGGTAAGTTGGGATGTCGTGGGATGCTGGGACACCGTCGGTTGGGCCACCCAAGGCTGTGGGGCGTCAGGTGCAGGGGTGTCTATTGGCGTCGGGTTTTCCTTACCGGCTCCGGTCGCGGGGTATCCTCCAGAAAGGGGCTGCAGGTGTCGTCGGGAGACTTGAGGCAGGTCAGGGATCACTAGATCCCAGGTCAGGCTCGCCCGGGGATACCTCCTCGTGGTGTTGGGCCACTCTAACCCAGGCCGTGGGCGTCGGGTGCAGACTCGCGGATTTGGCCGGAGCCAGTCTGTTGCTGAGCAAATCCGGTGCTCGCAAGAGACAGTCTGGTTGGGTAAGGCAGGGCAGGTCCTCTCCACGTTCTAGGGGGCTGCTGGCTGCAGAACACACCGGGATTTCGCTGGAGCAGTTCGAGGTGTGGACAGGCCAGTAGGGCTGGGGTGAAGTCAGTTGGTGTCCTCCTCCTCTTCTTTCAGTATGGCTCTTCGGTCCTTCTTCTTGTATCTTTTTGTCTGAGGAGGCAAGGTTCAGGGTTGCTATTAAATACTAAATTTAGGGGCGTTTAGGTAGGTAAAGGTTGGGACCAATTGGTCCCTTCCTTGGAGTGGGTCCACGCCCTATTATGCCACCCTCCAGTGGGAGGGGGCATAAGTATCACTCTGGTTGGCTGGGTCCCCCTGTGAGAAAGTGCCATTTTTCTGCATGGTTGCCAACACTTTTTGCTGAATTGATGATGTGCTTTCACCGAGTGTGCCCTGGGCCCCTGCTAATCAGGTACCCAGGGCCTATGTTCTTTCCCTAAAACTGCATTGAAGCCTAAACCCAATTGGCATCTCTGGCCACAGGTCAGCCCCTGGTAAATGGTACCACAGGTACCCAGGTCACTGTGACCAGAGAAGGCCTCTAAGGGCTGCAGCACTTATTGTGCCACCCTTAGAGGTCCTGTACCATTACACTCACACACTGCCTTTGCAGGCTGCGTGCTTTGGTGCAGAACAAAGTGAAGAGTCGACATGGCACACATCCCTGTGTGCCATGCCTACAACCCACTGCCCTGGCATAGGTCGGTCACCCCTCTAGCTGGGTGCACTATACCAGGGGTGAGGGTACAGGTGCATGAGGCCTGTACCCCTACAGTGTCTAAGTCCATTCTTAGATATTGTAAGTGCAGTGCTGCCATTAAGAGTATATGGTGCTGGGAGCTTGTCATTACGAACTCCACAGCACCATAATGGCTACACTGAAAACTGAGAAGTTTGGTATCAAACTTCTCAACACATTAAACCCACACTGATGCCAGTGTGGGATGTAATGAAAAATGCACACAGAGGGCATCTTAGAGATGCCCCCTGAAAACTAACCTACCACTAGTGTCCAGGCTGAGTGGCTGCTTTCAGCTGCCACCACCAGATATGTTTCTGGACCCCTGGGTCGAGAGCCTGCTGCTCTCTGGGGCCTGAAACAATGCACATCCTGGTACGAGGTGCCAAGCCTCCTCCCCCAGGATGGGCAGGGTTCACGAAGGGGAAGCTTCAAAGGCTTGCCGCCTTTGTGAGCTTCCCCAGGCCACTTGCTGCTCTCAGCAACTGGTCCCCACTGGTTCTGACCCCCACTTTGGGCGGGAGAACCGGCAGGAAAAACAAGTGAGGAAGAGAGGTGTGCCCACCTCTGCCAACTCAACCCCTCAAGGTGGGGAGGCGAGGTGAAGCACAACTCTGTCCACGCCATCTTGAAGATGGGAGACTCAGCCTACCAGGGATAGGCTCATGCCCCCTCCCACTGGAGGGTGGCATTATAGGGGGGTACCCACCCCAGGGAAGAGACCCATTGGTCCCTACCTTTTACCCACCTGTAACGCCCCTAAATCTAGTATTTAGGGGCACCCCTAGATCCTTTCTTCCTCAGACAAGAAGAAACTACAAGAAGAAGGACTGAACAGCCGTGCAGCAGCTAACAAGAGGAAGACGCCCACTGACTTGGCCCCAGCCCTACCGGCCTGTCTCCACCTCGAACCTGCTCCTGCGAAATCCCGGTGTGTCCTGCAGCCAGCAACCTCGAAAACCCCGGAGGACCTGCCTGCCTTCAACCACAAAGACTTTGTCTCCCGTGAACACCGGATTTGTTCATCTGCAACCTCTGGCCCCGGCCGGGAACCGCGAATTCTCACCACTCTGCACCCGCTGTCCACGGCCCGAGCTCGAGCGGGCAAACACCACAAGGAGGTCCCCCTGGCGATCCTGACCTGAGATCCGGCGACCTCTGACCCGCTTCAAGCCTCCAGCAGATGCCTGCAGCCTAAATCCAGAAGGTCTCCCCAACCGCGACCAGGAGCTGGTAAGAAGATCCGACCTCAAAAGGCACCCTTGCACCCGACGCCCCACGGCCTTGTGTGCCCCAACCAACAGTGCCTAGCCAACCACTAACTTTCAAACTTACCTCTCGAAGTGGTGGTCGCACCCAGAAGACCTTCGTCCCCAAGCCTGCAGTGCCTTTGCAAACTGGAGGTTCCCCGTTGAAAACAGGGCGCCCGACGTAAAAAAAAACACCCTACACCCGGCCGCCCTAGTGCCACTGAGGGTGCACCTTTGGTGCTACCTTGTTTCCCCATTTGCCCTGAGCTAAAGTCCAGGAGCTTTGCTCCCACAACCAAGTGGCCTGCTAGTCAGCAGCCACCAACCGGAGGCCCCCTATCCCCCATTGGATAACATTGGGCCTCAGCACTCTGCATCTGGCCGCCCTAGTGCCGCTGAGGGTGTAACAAGAGTGAATCCTTGACCCTGGGGAACACCCGAGTCTACCCCCAGAACCTCAACTCCCACTACAAAATACTTACCTTAAAACCGATAACACTATTTTCCTCCATAGGATAACATTGACTGTTTTTCTGTGAAAAGTTTTTAAGTGTGGAGTTGGAAAACCTAAAGAAATTATTTAAAATTGCACTAACAAAAACGATTTTACTTACCTGTTTACAGGAAATGTCCCAGAGTAGTATCCAGGTATACTACTCTGAGTAAAAAAAGTAATCTCAAAAGTAACTTACCTGTAATTTTACTGAAAAACCCATTCAAGTGTATGTACTGTATTTACAAAGTATTGCATTTCTCTGAAACCATACTGTAAGTCCAAACAAAGTGCATTTACTATTACAAATCCAAACTGTATGACAACTGTATATTTACTGCAAAGTACTTATCACTTACCTGTGCCAGGCTTGCTTGATTCTAGAAAATAAAATAACAAAGAATATTTTTATTCAAAAACAATTGGTCTGAAGTTCAGTCTTTGTGTGTGTGAATTCATTTGCTGACCAAGTGTGTACAACAAATGCTTAACACTGTCCTCCGATACTGCCTTACTGCTCGACCACACTACCACACAGAGAGTGAGGTGCCATCTAACTTTACCTCTGCCTACCTTTGGCGTTCCACTGGACTCTGTGCACACTATACCTCACTTTGGTATAGTATATACAGAGCCAGCTTCCTACACCCCCCATCTTCAAGATGGAGGGGACTAAGTTGTGGTTCGCCTCGCCTCCCCCACCTGAGGGGCGGGTCGGCAAAGGTGGGCACACCTCTCCTTTCTTGGTTTTCCCGACTATTCTCCCGCCCAAAGTGGGGGTCAGAACCGGTGGGGGCCAGTTGCTTGGAGCAGCAAAGGGCTGGGTCAGCTTACAAAGGAGACAAGCCTTTGAAGCTTCCACTTTGTGGACCCTGCCCATCCTGGGGGAGGAGGCTTGGCACCTCGACCCAGGATGTGCTTTGTTTCAGGACCCAGAGAGCGGCAGGCTCTCGACCCAGGGGTCCAAAACATGCACTCGTAGCCAATCAGCCAGGACACTAGAGTCAGGTCGTTTTTCAGGGGACATCTCTAAGTTGCCCTCCGAGTGCATTTTTCATTAAATCCCACACTGACATCAGTGTGGGTTTAATTTGCTGAGAAGTTTGATATCAAACTTCCCAGATTTCAGTGCAGCCATTATGGTGCTGTGGAGTTCGTAATGACAAACTCCCAGACCATATACTCTTTATAGCATTACTGCACTTACAATGTCTAAGAATGGACTTAGACACTGTAGGGGTACAGGGCTCCTGCACCTGTACCTGTACCCTCACCAGTGGCATAATGCACCCAGCTAGAGGGGTGGATGACCTATGCCATAGGCAGTGGGTTGTAGGCAGGGATGTGTGCCATGTTGACTCTTCAGAGAGAGAGTGTGAGTGTGTGTGTGTGTAAAGGTACATGGCCTCTAAGTCGCACAATAAATGCTGCAGCCTCTTGTCACAGTGCCCTTGGTACCTATGGTACCTTTTACGAGGGACTTGTATGTGGCCAGAGAGTTGGCAATTTGGGTTGCAACATTACATATGTAGGGAAAGAACATAGGCCCTGGGGACCTGGTTGGCAGGAACCCAGGGCACACTTAGTCAAAGAGCATCAAAACGTGGGGGGCAACCATGCAAAAAGGGGCACTTTCCTACAGAAGTTTGATACCAAACTTTAGTTAAGCCATCATGGAGCTGTGGAGTTCGTGTTGACAAACTCCCAGCCCATGTAATCAAAATGGCTCCACTGCACTTACAATAACTGTGAATGGCACAGGCACTATAGGGGCATACTTCTCATGCAGCAATGCCTTCACCTGTGATATGGTGCACCTTGCCTTTAGGGCTAGAGGGGTGACTTACCCATGCCACAGGCAGCATTGGTGGGTATGACACAGGGTTGTGTGCCATGTCGACTCTTCAGTTTGGTCTGCACCAAAACACCTAGTCTGCAATAGCAGGGTGGTGGTGTTAAGGTGAGGGGTCTCTGAGGGTGGCATAATGCATGCTGCAGCCCTCAGATGCCCTCTCTGGTCACAAGGCCCTTGGTACCAGGGATACCTTTTACAAGGGACTTACAGGTGGCATAGAGGTGTGCCAATTGTGAGTAACAAAGGCACAGTTTTGGGAAAGAACACAGGTGCCCAGGCCTGGTTAGCAGGATCCCAGCATAAACACAGTCAAGTTGGCATCTGGAATCTGGCAAAAAGGTTAGGGGGTAACCATGCAAAAAGGGCACTTTCATGCAGCATGTCTCCCTTTTAAACAATTGTGATTGCCAAAAGAGGCAGGAGGCCTGACACTGCCAGACTTCTCTCTATACTATAAAGCAGCACAATTAAGAGTGATAATTGAATGGGCAATGAGGAAATCGAACAAACATTGGCCCCACATGGACAGGCCGGTGGAGGGACGTTATATTTGGGACATACTATGGAAACCCAAACCAGATAGCCCCCCCTAATGCGTGCCTCAGCACACCTACTCAAATGACCAAAGGTGGGACATCCTTATTTTTTAACACTGCCAGTGAAACTTTGGCTTAGCGGCCTACAAAAGATATCATTGTACTCAACTAAAACATTGGGCCCTACAAACAGATATGCGCCATGCGGCTACCAGAGAACTCTCCCACACTGAAAAATGTGTGCGGCGTGCAGGAGCGATTAAAGGTTCCATCTCCTTCCTTTATGCGCATCTGCTTTATACCTTCCACAAGATCACACCCCACCATATACATTTTTGGTCAGGGATTCTGAGTGACCACATACCAGAAAAACAATGGCAGAAGCTGTGGAAAAATACCCCAAGATTCAGTCACTTCCTAGGCCTGAGGGAAGCTCACTATAAAATCGTTTGATTTTTATCTATACCCCACTAAACTTAAAATATACTACCCTAATACGACTGACCTGTGCTGGAAGGGATGTGATCGCTTGGGCGACTTCCGACACATTTGGTTGGACTGTCCAATCATTAAAACCTTCTAGGAAGAAATTCTGGCACAAATTAAAACCATATTGGGCTACCCTCTCCCAGCTACACCAGGATTTGCACTGCTAGATTTACGAGACGAAACCTTGAAATGCCAGACTACTAGTGACCGCTCTATTTTGTGGCTCTGTCTAGGTGCAGCCAAGATGGTGGTGGCGGGAGCGTGGAAAAAGACCACAGCACCTTCACGTTCGCAGTGGCACACGAGATTATGGCATGCCCTGACAATGGAGCGAATGGCAGATATCTTAATGGAGAACTATAAAAACTTTGAATACCAGTGGGGCCCGTTGCTCTTGCTTTCGGAGGGTCTTCCGCTCACCGCCTGCTCTACTCGCAAAAGAGCACTCCAAATCTTTCAGTATTGAACACCCTGAGAGTTACGAGAGCCACTTCCCAGACATGAGGAATCACAAACTTCATGCTCCTGACCCATCAGCCCACGCACACCACTCATTTGACAAACAAATTCGCAAACTCACTCATGGTTTTACAGTTGGGATGTTTTTAGGGGGAAGGGGGGAATAAATTAAGTGCAAGACATCTTTATTGTAATGCTGAAATTTGACAGATTCATTTCCTTTTATTATAAGTACTGAAAATGTTGGATCGCCTCCTGAGCATCTGTTACCGCCATTAGCAATTTCCAACTGCTGCTTCGAGATCTCTTTATAGTGCACTATGATTTATGTAAAGGCACTTTGTAAACCTCAATAAAGAAAGTTTGACAAAAAAAGCTGAAATAAAATTGTGAAAAGCAGGTTTGAATGCGGAGGAGATTTGGGGGGTTTAGGGGTCTATGCAACAGTGCCAGTGAATTTGTTTACTGTGCTCTGTTTGAGGAAGGCAAATTATAAGTAGATTTGGAAAGGTGGTGTGTAATATAAAGCACTCCTGTACCTTCGGGGGATGTTGGCGCTAAATAAAACTGACCCCAAAATAAAACCTGTGTGTGCCTATGCAAAATCTATTGGCTGGAGAGGAGAGAGTGGAGGATGGAAGGAGAGGGGAGACGGACACTGGCACAGCAAAGTTCACAATAACAGACAAAGAAGTGGAAGAGTGGGGAATAAGAGTAGGCAGGGGGAGAGGAGTGGATCAGGGAAGGCAAGGGAAGGGGGGGGCTATTATCAGGTGATGGTTTTGAGTACAAGCAACACAAGACTGAATTGGTGCTGTAACTATCTCCAGTGTTCAAGTGAGTTTGGCAGTTACAAGCAAATGACTTGAATGAATGAATGAATGAAATTAAATTTCTATAGCGCATTACTACCCTGAGGCCTCGTAGCGCTTAGGACAGGACAGACAGTATCATGGCAGGTTAGTGTGTAGTACTAAAAAGATAAGTTTTAAGGAGTTTACGGAAGGACTGCAAGTTGGATTCCATGCGAAGAGTAGAAGGAAGAGAGTTCCAGAGATTAGCAGCATTCAGAGAAAAGGAACGTCCGCCCCATCTGGATCTGCGTACTTTCCTTGTGGTAGCAAGGAAAGCGGAGCTGGAACGAAGACTCCTTGGAGGTTGGTAGGGAGTGACCAGGGGATGGATAATGGCAGGGCCAGTTTTCCAGATGGCTCTGTGGGCCAGGCACATGGCCTTAAATCGTATTCGGGACTTGATTGGGAGCCAATGAAGTTTTCTCAATGCGGGTTTTGCTGATTGTCTCCGAGGAATCTGGAGGAGTAAACGAGCCGCGCAATTCTGGATCACTTGTAATTTTTGAATAGTAGCCTGGGGGGCGCCCAAATACAAGGCGTTCCCGTAATCCAGGCGGGACAAGATGAGGGCTTGCACCATAATCCTTCGCGCCTGAAAGGGGAGTAGCGGGAGAATTTTCCTTAACATCCTCATCAGGCCAAAACATGTAGCTGAGAGCATGGTGGCTTGATGATTGAAACTTAAGGAGCTATCAAGCCACATGCCTAGGCTCTTAATCTGGTGCTTTGGGGCAGGCATAGTACCGAGACAAATAGGCCATGAGAATGCAGAGGAGGGTGATGGAGCTTTGCCCAGGAACATCAATTCAGTTTTGTCCCCATTTAACTTAAGGTGAGATAGATCCATCCATTCGGCTACCGCCTCTAGGCAATTGCCCAGGGCGCAAGATGAACCCTCCGGGTGGTTTAGTGCCACAACCAGTTGGGTATCATCTGCGTAGGTGATAATTTTTATGCCGAATGGACGCACTATCTCTGCCAAAGTCGCCATATAGGTGTTAAAAAGCGTGGGGCTCAGGAGGAACCCTGGGGAACCCCACAACTAAGAGGCCATCGATTTGATGTAAAGGTACCCTCAAAGACCTGAAAGAATCGGTCCTTTAAGAAGGACTGGATCCATGTGAGAGCCCGGTGTGTTACTCCAAGATTTTTTAATCGCTCCAGCAGGATGTTATGATCAACAGTGTCGAAGGCGGCACGGAGGTCTAGCAAAATAATTGCTGCTGAGCCGCCCTGATCCAAAAGTCTCCTTGCTTCCTCTGTTACTGCCAGAAGGGCCGTCTCTGTCCCAAGCCTGGGACGAAATCCTGTCTGGGAATCGTGGAGCAAGTTGTTAGACTCCAGATAATGAACCAGAGTAGAGTTTATATGTCTCTCAGTCAGCTTGCTCAGCCAGGGAAGGAGAGAGATAGGTCGGTAGTTGGCCATGTTGGAGATGTCTAAGTTTGGTTTCTTCAAAAGGGCTCTAACCTGAGCACATTTCCAGTCAGGGGGTACCGTACTCTAAGTGATGGAGGCATTTATAATGTTCAAAATTACTGGCCGAATAACATCAGCAGCTAGAGTGAGATGCTGCGGAGGAGCGGGGTCCATAGGAGAGCCCGAGGTTACCGTAGAAATAAGTGTGTTCAAGGCAACCTCGTCTATCAAGGGGAACTCCGCTAAAGAACACTGTGATTCGGGAAGGGAACTTTCGGTACTGAACGCTGTAGGCTCACTTTGGTGGGAAGGGAAGGATTGGCAAATCGGATGAATTTTTTGGTGAAAATATTCCGCTAAATTGTTACAGCGAGCTAATGCATCCTCTGTGTTAGGGGATTTATGCGGTATGGTAATGAGAGATTTAGCAATACGGAGAATCTCTTTGGGAGAGTTAGCGGCTGCGCTAATCCTCTCCTCATAGAATGAGGATTGGGCGATTTTGATTTCTGCCTTATAATTTCTAATTGCCTCTCTATAGACATTTTTCCTCTCTTCTGTTAAATTCTGTCTCCATCTCCTTTCCAGTTTCCTACAGATTTGTTTGAGATCCCTTAATTTAGGGGAGAACCATGGTACCAGTTTATGTATGGATCTCTTGTAGGAAGGTTTCATTGGAAGAAGAGTGTCCAAAGAGTTTTGGATCCAGAGGTTAAAGTTGTTATTAGCTCTCTCAGGATCAAGAACAGGAAGGGGTGTGGTGGCATCCAGAGCTGAGGACCACTGGCTGACAGAAAGATTTGTGACCATTTCCTTTCCAGCATCAAAGTTACATTCTGAAGGGGAGAGGACACTACGGTCTCCCAGACCAGAGGAATTAGCAAATGATCAGTCCAGGGGAGGGGGATGGGGAACCCTACCGAGAGATTCTGGTCATTACTAAACAATGGATCAAGGAGATGACCCTTGACATACGTAGGGGCAAAGCCTTTCTGCTTAAATTGAAGTGCTGAGAGGCTTGTTAGAAGCTCTTTGGCGAGATGGTCAGAGGGGTCATCCAGGTGGATATTAAGATCCCCTAGTACTGTAAAATTAGCTGGGGTTAATGCTAAATTAGCCACAAAGGTCGGAAGTATACTAAGGAATTGACCTATGGGTCCCGGGGGGCGGTAGAGTAGCAAACCAGAGAGAGTAGTAGTAGGTGAAAATTCCAGAGAAAAGTTCATACTTTCGCAGTCAGGTAGCCCCTCAACGGAGGACCGGCAGCAGAAATTATCTTTAAAAATTATAGCTAGACCTCCGCCTCTTCCAGTCTTGCGGTCCGCTCTGTGAATTAAATACCCCGGAGGTAGGGTCTGGGTGATAGTTGGATCAGCTTCGTCCTGTAACCACGTCTCTGTCAGGAATAAAGCATCGGGTTTAAGATCATCTATAAGGAGTGCTAATTCAACTGAGTGTTTGGGGAGAGAACGACAATTTCAAAGAAATAATTTTTGGGGGGGGCCGGTATCTGATAAGTCCCTACTGTAAGGTTGAAGCTTAAAATTACAGTGGGGGCAACTGGAGGGACTGTTGGCGAGGATCAGCGCGTGTAGACAATTCGTGTCCGTAACTTCTCTCATATTGAGCAGTGTCTGAGCACTGTAGATAACATTGTTATTTTTAGAACTGCCAGGGGTCGTGCACTTGATGATGCAACGACCGACTCTTTAGCCTATGGGAAAGGTGCCGTGTTTGTGAGACAACGTAAATAAAGAAGAACAGTTGCAGCAGCAGATTGCCTCACAGTATGACATGCCAATTAGTAGCTTTTCCAGCACTGTTAACATCACTGGTTCACACTTCCAGCGTCAGCACGTACTTAACTGAAAACACTACTTCGTATTCAGTGACTACGCATCTCACGGACACCCTTCCGATGTCAGAAAAAGAGCACACACTGGCCAATCAGCAAGACTGTCAATATTCCTAAATAACAAATTCCTCTAAACTAGAAGTCTCTCAACGTGTACTCTATGATAGCAGCAGGTGGGAATACCTTGCCCCGGACCTGGTTGTGATAAGCCAGGATGGCAATTCATGCCAGACAGATGTAGCGCCTACTGAGCAGAGTTCATTAACGTCACGTTACTGTCTGGTGGGATGGAGCCTGTGGAGTTGGGCAGCACCACTGCACTTGTTTCCCAGAGGAAAGCAAACAGCAGTGCACAGCTGACAGAAGGAATCATTTACATTTTTAGGGGAGGCCAACTACCAACTGTCTTCAACCACAACAACCTGGAAGCGATCCAGGGTAGGGAACTAGAGGCACGGGGTATTAGGAGTAGGCAGCCTCCACCTCAAACTGATTAACACACAAAGCCTCTCCTAATTGTTGACCTAATTGCTAATATGTCTTCTATATGAGTGTAGACATCTCACAAAAGGTAAAAGACTGGTCTCACACACCACCTGGTGTCATGCTTCATCATTGGCCAGTCCTCGCCCTCTAAAAACTTGGTTTGATAGAGGGCGGGCATACACCTGAAGACAGGGATGCACTTCTAAGACTAAGTGGGGGCCCTTAAATGGGGTGATCAAGATCACGCACCACAGTATCGCGGCTAAAATGTTCCAACCCTATTCCCTGGGACCTACTTGCCCCATAGGTAGAGTGAGTGAAGAAGACCCATTAGGTCGAGCGCCTGTAATGGAAGGGTCTCCCGCTGCTGAACCTATGACTGCATGCCTCACCTCCTCGCTGCGAGTGGACACCTCACCAATATTGAATGGTAAGGTAGGAGCCCGTTGATGTATGATAGGTCCTGATGAATGCCGCGGACCCGGTTGGGCCATTAGGCAGAAACATGTTGACCAGTAGGGATACGGTGGGGGGACTATAATATCCCCGATACACCGGTCATTTCTTTTAATACCATACAGATGTCAGTCACATTAAAAAGAGGTTTGACATTCGTAATGGCTTTTTAAATTTCACTTTTTTGTTAAGGGCCCCCACTTAGTCTTAGAAGTGCATCCCTGTCTTCAGGTGTATGCCCGCCCTCTATCAAACCAAGTTTTTAGAGGGCGAGGACTGGCCAATGATGAAGCATGACACCAGGTGGTGTGTGAGACCAGTCTTTTACCTTTTGTGAGATGTCTACACTCATATAGAAGACATATTAGCAATTAGGTCAACAATTAGGAGAGGCTTTGTGTGTTAATCAACTACCAACTGTCCCTGCAATAGGCAAACTCGGCGAGGTCCGACTCTGCTGGCCAAACTATTCCGTTGGCTTAAGTTCCCCGTATTTTGATGCCCTAGCCCATGCACGCAATATGGCTGTGCAACTGAAAAGGTCTTAGCTCCCGTTCGCACGTCAGTCAGCAGCAAGAGACTTAATATAAAAACTTCACCAAATTAACTTCAGCCTAGCGAATTAGTGTATTTTAATTCTGAGCAGCGCGTTTTAATCATAGAATGCAGAAAGGTTATACAAATAAATAAAAGCCAACATTACATGAAGAAGAAAAAATGCTGAGAGGAGCGAGAGTGACGAATACAAAAGAATGATACAACAGTGAAGAACAGCGCAAGCAAAACTCCCCCAAAAAATAAAAGTTCCACAAAAGCACAAGTTACTAACTTGTGTAACGATATATCTGTAAGAGACAGTAGTTAGTGACAGATTCCTTACCTTAGAATATCCCCAGGCGTCAGGCTGGATCCGGAAAGTTTTTGCGTAGCAGTACCCTTGCGCGTCTGTAGGCGGCGTCGTGCGGCTCCGCGTCCGTCGTAGGCGCCGTGATCGCCGTGATGACGTCGCGGGCAGTACTTAGACGCCGCCCCTGCGCGCTGACGTCAGTTCTGTACACTACTTTCCGCGCCAGGAACGCAGAGCCATGCAAGAAGCTGACATAGGTGTCTGAAAAATACTAGGGCCCTGAAAGGGATGTCCTTAACCCTAGAAATCAGTTCGCAGAACGGGGAGGATGGGTGGGGCGGTAAGGAATCTGTCACTAACTACTGTCTCTTACAGATATATCGTTACACAAGTTAGTAACTTGTGCATCTGAAAGAGACGTTAGTGACAGATTCCTTACCTTAGAATAGATACCCCAGCAATACCAACCCCGGTGGTGGGTCTACGAACAAAGATCAGACAAGGAAGTCCCGGAGGACAGAACGGCCAAAGAAGCCGTCCCTCCGGACCCGACTGTCAAGGCAGTAATGCTTGGTAAACGTGTGCAGCGAGGCCCATGTAGCTGCCTGACAGATATCCTGCAGCGGAACACCGCGGCCTAAGGCCGTGGTAGCAGCCGTTGCCCTGGTGGAATGGGCACGCAGCCCAACAGGAGGCTCCTTCTTAGCCAAAGAATAGCAGGCTTTGATACACAAGGTTACCCAGCGGGAGATGGTTCTCTTGTGCACCGCCCGACCTTTTGGCGCCCACGTAGCCAACAAAGAGCTGATCATCCACCCGGAAGTGTTGTGTGCGGTTGATATAAAAGGAAAGCGCACGTTTTGGGTCCAGACGGTGGAGCCTCTCTTCCTCTCTGGAAGGATGCGGAGGCGGAAAGAAGGTGGGCAAAGTCATGGTCTGCCCAATGTGGAAGGCAGTAACCACCTTTGGCAAGAAGGACGGACGCGTCCTAAGAACAACCTTGTCTGGATGGACAGACAGAAAGGGAGGTTTGCATGATAGAGCCTGGAGCTCACTCACCCGCCGAGCGGAGGTGATGGCCACCAGAAAGACTGTCTTCAGAGTCAGAAGACGAAGAGGACAGTTGTGTAGAGGCTCAAAGGGAGCGCACATGAGAAATATAAGAACCAAGTTCAAGTCCCACTGAGGCATCACAAACGGAACAGGAGGGAAGAGGTGTGTAATGCCTTTTAGGAACCTGTTAACAACAGGGGACTTGAAAAGGGAGGGCTGATCAGGAAGCCTGAGGAAGGCCGAGATGGCACAAAGATAGCCCTTGATGGTACCCAGGGCAGAACCCTGTTGGGCCAGGGAAAGAAGGAACAGAAGAACCTCAGAAAGAGGGGCAGAGAGGGGATTCACAGCCTTTGCTGTGCACCATGCCACAAACTTGTTCCACCTGCAGGCGTATACCACCTTAGTGGAGGGACGCCTGGCTGCCAGAATTACATCACAAACTTCGGGAGGCAAGTCGAAAGGCATCAACTGCTGCCGCTGAATCTCCACGCAAGCAGGTGGAGGCTGGACAGGTTCGGGTGGAGGACCGTCCCCTGCTGCTGCGACAGAAGATCCTCCCGAAGAGGCAGACGGATCGGGGGATCGACGCTCATACTGAGTAGCTCGGGATACCAAACTCTTCGAGCCCAGTCCGGAGCCACAAGGATGACTTGGGCCCGGTCGCGCCGAATCTTCTTCAACACTAGGTAGAAATGGTATAGGCGGAAAGGCGTACAACAGACCGCAACTCCACTTGCGACGAAAAGCGTCGCCGAGCGAGTGCCGCCTTGGAAATTCCAACGCGCAGAACTGATGACATTTCACGTTCTCTTCGGTAGCGAATAGATCTAACCAAGGCTCTCCCCACTGTAGAAAGAGTCCTTGCGCCACTTCCGAGTGAAGACGCCATTCGTGATCCATCATGCACCTGCGGCTGCAGGTTCGTCCGCCCTGGCGTTCAGGGAACCTGCCAGGTGTTGAACCACCAGGAACATGCCCTGATGTTCCAGCCATGTCCAGAGGCGCAGAGCCTCCTGACAAAGGGTCCACGACCCCACCCCGCCTTGTTTGTTGCAGTACCACATGGCGGTGGTGTTGTCTGTGAACACCTGCACTACCTTCCCTTTGACAGAGGGGAAGGAATGCCTTGAGTGCAAGTCGGATCGCCCGGAGCTCCAGAAGGTTGATATGGAGCCGGGACTCCGCCGGAGACCAGAGGCCTCTGATCTCCGCCTCTCCCATGTGACCGCCCCATCCCAGAAGGGACGCATCCGTCACAACTGTGTGCTCTGGCTGGGGAAGGGAGAGTGATCTGCCTATGACCCATTGCCGGTTCGAGAGCCACCACTGCAACTGTTTTGCAGTCCCCTCCGAGATCTGGACGTGATCGGACAGGTTGCCCTGGTGCTGCGCCCACTGGAACTTCAGGTCCCACTGCAGAGCCCGCATATGCCATCTGGCATGATCGACCAGCAGGATGCAGGAGGCCATGAGGCCCAGCAGCCTCAGGGTCATCCGTACCGAAACCCAGGATAAAGGCTGAAAGATCGGAATCATAGCCTGAATATCCCGGACTCGCCGTTCGGGAGGATAGGCCCAAAACTGCGTCGTGTCCAGAACTGCTCCGATGAAAAGGAGCTGTGGAGAAGGAATCAGATGCGACTTCGGCACATTGATGGAGAACCCCAGCGAGTGCAGGAGTTCGGCCGTAGTCTGGAGGTGGGAGACGACTGCCTGGGATGAGCCCGCCTTCAGCAGCCAGTCGTCGAGGTAGGGGAAGACTGGAACCCCTGCCCGGCGCAGATGAGCTGCGACCACCGCCATCACTTTCGTGAACACCCGAGGGGCACTTGTAAGGCCAAAGGGGAGCACGGTGAACTGAAAATGCTCGAGGCCTACCGTGAACCGAAGGCAACGCCGGTGGGCCGGCAGGACGGGGATGAGAAAATAAGCGTCCTGCAAGTCCAACGCTACCAACCAGTCTCCGGGGTCGAGGGCAGTCAAGACCTGAGCTAGGGTGAGCATCTTGAACTTCTCCTTCCGGAGGAAGCGATTGACGTTCCGGAGGTCCAAGATAGGACGCATGTCCTCCTTGTCCTTTGGGCACCAGAAAGTAGTGGGAGTAGCAACCACGTCCTACTTCTGGGGTCTGAACATGCTCGATGGCCCTCTTGGCCAAGAGGGCCGTGACTTCCTTCTGCAGAAGCACCAAGTGATCCCCTGACATGCGGTGGAATTGAGGTGGCATGGCTGGGGGGGTGGTCTCGAAGGGGAGGGAGTAGCCCCTTCGGACAATGTCCAAGACCCACCTGTCCGAGGTGATGGGACGCCAGTGGTGAAGGTGATGGCAGACCCTGCCCCCTACTGGCGTGCTCTGCACCTGAAAGGAAGGACTGGGAGGGCTTGGAGGCCGCGGACGGGGCGGGGTGGTGGCCTGACCCGCACGCTGGTTGCCCGAACCGCCACGGCGGTATCCACGTCCTCGGCCACGCGAAGACGCTTGCTGCGCGGGCCGGTGGCTGGGCAGTGGACGTGACTGGGCGCCTCTTCCGTGGCCACGAAAGGGGCGAAAAGCAGAGGTTAGCGGAGGGCGCACAACAGAAAGGCCCAGGGACTTGGCAGTAGCCTGTGAGTCCTTAAAACGCTCCAGCGCATGGTCTGCTTTGGAACCAAAAGACCGACTCCATCAAAGGGCATGTCCATGAGTGTATTCTGGACATCACCCGAGAAACCAGTTGTTCTCAGCCAGGCGTGGCGACGCATCGCCACTGTCGTTGCAAGCGATCTGCCCAGCGAGTCGGCGGTATCAAGGCCACAACGTATGGTGTATTTAGCCGCATCTCTACCTTCCGCAATGGTGCGGGTAAGCAGTGTCTGGACCTCCTCAGAACACTGGGGCAAAACAGACGCCACCGAATCCCACAGGGAGTGGGTATATCGGCCCAAAAGGCAAGCGGTGTTGACGGACCGCAACCAGCACTGGAGGAAGAAAAAGCCTTCTTCCCAAACTGGTCCAGGCGTTTGGATTCCCTATCCGGAGGGGCGGTAGGGAAGGCGGTTTGGGAGGCAGAGGCTTGGACAACCAAGCTCTCGGGGGTGGGATGTTGAGAGAGAAACAAGGGGTCGCCCGGAGCCGGGCGATGGCGTCGGGCCACGTTCCTATCCACAGGAGCCCCTGTGGTGGGCTTGGACCAGGTGCCCAAAAGAACGTCCAGATAGTGCATCATTAAACGGCAGCACAGTCTCCGTGGAGGAAGCTGCCGGCTGAAGCACTTCCGTCAGGAGATTAGTCCTGACAGCCACAGTAGGCAATTGGAGGTGCAAGACTCCAGCTGCTCTACGCAACACCGTTGCGAAATTTGCTCCCTCCTCCGTAGCCACGGGAGGAGACAGCATGCCAGTGTCAGGGGAAGTGTCTAGACCACTCGCATCCCCAAGTTCCTCTGCCCAGTCCTCATCATACTCACACTGCCGTGTGAGAGGGTCTTCCGACCCCTCCCAGCTCTCTCGGTCCTCCTCTGGTGTAAAATATGGAGGAGGAGGGACATCTGGGACCCAAGGTCTCATCGGCGCCGGAGCCGGCGTCGAGCGACGTCGGTCCGGCTCCATGTCCGGAACCGGAGAGAACCCGGGAACGACGCCGCCCGGGGGGTCGGGAACGGCACCGGGAGATCGGCGCCGGCGTGGTTAGGTCAACCGGCGTCGATCGGGGTTGCGGTACCACCGGAGCCGGGATCGAGGCCGGGATCAAGGCTGGCGGGACAGGCGATGCCGGGACCGGAGTCGTCGGCGACGCCGGAGCAACCCCATCAGGGCCCGCAGGGCCTGAAGGCGCACCGGAGGGACCTTGAGGCCCGAAGAGGCGGGCCATGGCCGACAGGAATTCCTGTATCTCGGCCGGAGTCGCCCCCGAACCCGGGAAGGACGGGTAATGCGGGGGCGGCGCCACAGGCACATCCGGAGCCGCGGGGACGACAGGGGCCTCAGCCGAGTCGCGAGACCGGCGAGGCGAAGTCTTAGAGCGATGGTGCTTCTTAGACTTTGTGCTTCGACTTACCCGAGGAGTGCGAAGACTTGGACTCCGACCGGCGGGGGCTCCGCAACCGGCCCATCGACCTCTCACGGGACAGGGGCTTGGTGCGGCGCGGAGCCGACTGCCGGACCTCGAGGAGCTTTCGAGACCGCTCTCGCAAAGCCTTCGGGTGTAAGGCCCGGCAGTCAGGGCACGACTTTGTGTCGTGGTCTCGGCCGAGACAGTAGAGACACTCTAAGTGCTGGTCTGTGATCGACATCATTCGACCACAGACGTCGCATGGCTTGAAGCCGGGCATCCCTACCGACACCTAGGAGTCGAGAAGACTCGAAAAGAAACAGTGAAAAAATCACCCAAAAATGTAGTCAAAAATTGACTAGGGCACTGCTCTTCCCGGATCTGCGCTTACTGGCGCGGAAAAAGAAGAACTGACGTCAGCGCGCAGGGGCGGCGTCTAATTACTGCCCGCGACGTCATCACGGCGATCACGACGCCTACGACGGACGCGGAGCCGCACGACGCCGCCTACCGACGCGCAAGGGTACTGCTACGCAAAAACTTTCCGGATCCAGCCTGACGCCTGGGGATATTCTAAGGTAAGGAATCTGTCACTAACGTGTCTCTTTCAGATGCAGATTTAAACAGTACTTGGGACACTAATAGATAAAACACACGAGGAAGAACTAGGAAATATGTTACAGCCAATAGAAACGGAGGAAAAGTAAGTGACAAACACAGCAACAAATTAAAAGTAAGGAGACGGTATGTAAGCCCCTTTTAAGATTTACTAAATAAAATAGATTTCACAAGCGCAACGCAAGCACTGTGCAGGCGAAACTTAAAAATGGCAAGCTAGAGGCAGTGTCAAAATGATTTCTAGGGGGCGAAGAATGTCAAATTTAGATGTTAAAGAGATTTCCCTGACCAAAATTCTGGAGAAAAAAAAGTAAAGTGTAAAATATCCACAACGTTCCAAGTTTCCACTCTCACAACCAGTAAAAAAACAGAACTCGCACGCAAATGCCAGGATACGGCATAATGGAATTGCAAGTCTTTGGATTTTTAACGGCAAAGTCCTTAATTACATCTGAGGTCACCACCACTTAACTTGCAACATCAATTTCCATCTCTACCCAGCGCAATGACAGCATATCAAAGAATAAAATTGTGTTAAGCTTAAGCACTTTTGCAAACTTACTTCAAGCAGCAAAGCCTTCGATATGCAAATGTACCACAACTAACCAATTAAAGCACATATGAAAAAAATAATAAACTAACCTAGGTGGAGGTCGCTTATTTTGTTCAGTGTCCTCACCATCCCTTTCCTCGCGCTCATCAGTCCTTTCTTTTCGTGCCTCTGGAGCTTTCTCTTCTGCAGGCATAGATCCACGGGGAGGACCCCAACTGTCTTCACGGGCCTTTTCACGCTCTCTCCACCCACCTTTAAGGGGAAACCAAAATGCATCATACCCGTTAGTTGAAACCTCAAGCGGATTCTTCATACATGCAAACAGCATGTAAATCTTCGGTGTTTACAACAGGCAAAGAAAAAATATTTTATGTGAAAACAGCTAAACAGCCAATTGTCTTCTCTAGTGAACCTTTCTAAAGCTGCACCAGAATACCCAGAGCAGGTAAAACATGGGTTGCAACAGAAACAGTTTTGCTCAGGCAGTGCAGGAACAGCATTAGGATGGATAGCCAGGTCTTCAAATTTAAACAGAAAAAAAATACAAGCGCAATAACTTATTATGGGATTGTAAACATTCAATGCCTATCCTCATTACAAACACCATGTAGGAAATGTCACCCCCGCCCCCAAAAAATACATTTTAAGGTACCCCCACCCTGTTATGAGACAACATGCAGATATATCATACCAAAGTGTACAGTGAGAACATCTAAGCTTAAGCTTTTTGGATGAAGATAGCTAAGCATAGTCCTGATCTTCATCTCTTTCATGATAAAAATATAAAACCAGCAGATTATGACTGCAGGGAAACCAACGTATCGCAAGCAAATACGTTATGTTTAAAAAATGTGTTACTTAGCTGCAACTCAAGTTCTCCAGAATTGGGATCTTTCAATATTGACATGCTTGAATGTGCTTGAATCCTTCCCCGTTGTCAGGCTGTAAATCTCCAGAAACTTCAAATTAAAGTAACCAGTGCTTAAATGGCCAAGGGCCTCAGCAGCAAAATGTGTTTAATATCACACCAACCTCATTTAAAACAACCTCAACGTTAACCAATGAGGTGAAGGGCGGAGCTCTCCCACTCCCCCTAGCGATCACCATAGTTTAGATTTCGTAGCACAAGTTGTAGGGTGCTGGGTTTTTGTTGCAGTACCACCCCACTTTATGCCTGGTTTTTGATGAAACTTTGACTGAAGTGTACTGGGTTCCTGCTAACCAGGTCCCCAGTACCAGTATTCTTTCCCAAATATGTTCAATTGTTTCCCCCATTTGGCAAAACATTTAGCACCCTCGGCAAGTCCCTAGTAAATGGTAACCCCTGATACCTGGGGCCTGAGGGACAAAAGAGGGTCCCTACGGGCAACAGAATGAATTGTGCCACCCTAAGGGACTCCTCAACAAGCATTGGCATAGCCAATAGGTCTTGCCTTCAGGACCTTAAAAGTGTTTAGCCAGAGGTATTTGCTTTGTTAATGTCTTTAATCTAGATTGTAGAGCAGCGTGGCTGCTGTGCAGCATGTTGAAAAGTTATAATAATAAAGTGTTAAGCATTTTTGTTACCTTATATATAACCAATAAGAAATTATGCACAATTGAACGACCCTATTAAAAAAGAAGTAACAACTTGGGAGTGAAGAGCTATGGAATTACTACATACTGGGTCATGCACAGTACAATGCGACGACAGACAAAGGCATTAAGAAAATGAATGGCGGGGGTAGGGAGTATGTTTACAGTAGGGGAAGATAACGACCAGCAGTTCCCCTTCCCGTGGTGTAGCTGCGAAGGTGGTACACTAAAACAGGCCACAGTTTAGAACAATGGGGGAGTGTAGGAAAGTGGGTTTCTGTTGCAGTAACCCCCCCCACTTTTTGCCTGATAACTGATGCACTTTTCCTTGGTGGTCCCTGCCAATCAGGTACCCAGGGCCTGTGTTCCTTTCCTAAAAACTACTAAAGCTTAAACCCAATTGGCATCTCTGGCCACAGGTAAGCCTCTGGTAAATGGTATCCAGGGCACTGTGACCAGAGAAGGCCCCTAAGGGCTGGAGCACTTATTGTGCCACCCTTAGAGGCCCTGTACCCTGACACACACACCCTGCCTTTGCAGGCTGAGTGTCTTGGTGCAGAACTAAACAGAGAGTTGACATGGCACACATCCCTGTGTGCCATGCCCACAAACACACTGCCCTGGCATACCTCAGTCACCCCTCTAGCTGGGTGCACTATGCCAGTGGTGCTGGCACAGGTGCATGAGCCCTGTGCCCCTACAGTACCCAGGGCCATTCCTGGGCACTGTAAATGCAGTGATGCCATTAAGAGTATATGGTGCTGGGAGGTTGTCATTACTGAACTCCACAGCACCATAATGGCTACACTGAAGACTGAGAAGTTTGGTATCAAACTTCTCAGCACATTAAACCCACACTGATGCCAGTGTGGGATTTAATGTAAAATGCACGACAGAGGGCAACTTAGAGTTGCCCCCTGAACCTAACCTACAATCCACGTCTTGTCTGAGGGGCTGCCCCGGCTGCCACACAGCAGACATGTTGCTGGACCCCTGGGTGGAGAGCCATCCGCTCTCCTGGGCCTGCAACAATGCACATCCTGGGCGAGGTGCTAGGTCTCCTCCCCCAGAATGGGCAGGGGAAGCTTCAAAGGCATGCCGCCTTTGTGAGCTTCTCCAGGCCACTTGCTGTACTCAGCAACTGGCCCCCACCGGTTCTGACCCCCTCTCTGGCGGGAAGACTGGCGGAAACCCCAAGGGAGGAAAGGGAATGTGCCAGCCTCTGCCAACCCCACCCCTCAGGTGGGGGAGGCGAGGTGAAGCACAACTCCGGGCTCTCGCCATCTTGAAGATGGGGAGCCCTGCCCAATCAGGACTAGGCTACTGCCCCCTCCCACAGGAGAGGGGCAGGATAGGGGGTGTACCCACCCCAGGGAAGGGACCCATTGGTCCCTGCCCTTTACCTACCTGTAACGCCCCTAAATTTAGTATTTAGGGGCACCCTGAACCTTCCTTCCTCAGATCCCAAAACAGAAACAAGCAAGAAGAACAAGAAGAAAGAAGACCTGCCGTGCAGCTGCTAACAAGAGGGAGACACCAACTGACTTGGCCTCAGCCCTACAGGCCTGTCGACCCTCGAACCTGCTCCTGCTGAAACCCGGCATCTCCAGTGGTCAGCAACCTCGAAAACCCCGGAGGACCTGACTGCCTTGTGACTCTAAAAAGACTGGGACTCCCACGAGCAGTGGTACTGCTCAAAAGCAAGTAAACCCCTGGTGCCAGCCAGGAACCGCGACTCCTGCACACTCTGCACCCGCCGAGCCCGGCCTGTGCCTGAGTGGACAAAGACCACGAGGACGTCCCCCCGGCGACTGTGACCCAGAATCCAGCACCCAAGGACCCTCCTCGACGCTGACGACGCCTGCAGCCTCAGAACAAGGGACCCCTCCAACCGCGACCAGCCGAGGGTAAGATTTCCGATGCCTAAAGACACCCCTGCACCCGGCGCCCCACGGCCTCCTCTGCCCAACTCCTGGGTGCCTACTCTTCCTACAGCTTCCCAACTTACCTCTCGAAGTGGTGGTCGCACCTGAAGAATCACCGTCCCCGAGCTTGCAGCCTTTGTTCGTCACGCAGGTTTCCCATTGAAAACCATTGGGCGCCCGACGGCCCAAAAGCCCACTGCACCCGGCCACCCCAGTGCCGCTGAGGGTGCACCAACTACCCTGTTCGACTTCCCCACTTGCCCTGAGTAAGTGACCAGGAGCTTTGCTCCCACAGCCGAGTGGCCTGCCTGCCAGCAGCCAACAACCAAGGGCCCCCTGCCCGCCATAGGCTAACATTGGGCCTAACTCACTCTGCATCCGGCCGCCCCTGTGCCGCTGAGGGTGTACCAACTGTACCTACCTGACCCTGGGAGACCCCTGAGTCTATGCCCAGAACCTTAACTCTGCCAGTCGAGTACTTACCTGAAAACCGATAACCTACATTTTCTCCATAGGGTAACATTGACTGGTTTACACTGAAATTTCTTCTAAGTGTCGAGTTTTGAAACTTTAAAATAATCACTAAAAATCGTCCAATCATCTAAAATCAGCCGAATTACGAAAACGAATTTACTCACCTGTTATCAGGAGAGATCCCAGTGCTGGATCTTGGTGCCCAGCACTGACCCTGAAAAGTAATCATAACTGTACTTACCGGTAACTTGAATTTCCTTCCATAGGATAACATTGCCTGGTTTTTGCTGAAAAAGTTTCCAAGTGTCGATTTTGCAAACTTTCAAATATTCGTTAAAAATCGCCTGTATAACAAAAACACATTCTTTCAACTGTTTACAGGAGATGCACCAGTGCTGGATCCAGGATCCAACACGGAGTTAGAAAAAGTAACAATAACCCCACTTACCTGCTAAGTGAATTTCCTCCCATAGGATAACATTGGTGATTCTATGTGAAAAAGTTTCTAAGTGCCAACTTTTAAAATACAATAATATTCCTTAAAAATCACAACTGTAACCAAAACGTTTTTACTCAACTGTTTACAGGAGATGTCCCAGGACTGAATCTAGGATCCAGTCCTGTGGTAAGAAAAGTAATCCAAAAAGTAATCTATTGCATTTCACTAGAAATTCCCATTGAGCTCAATGTATTATTGTGTTTGAAATTGTGTTGCCTAATGCAACAACTGTAACTGCTGTGTTCAAAAGTCTATTGCCTATTGAAAGTATTTAACTAAAACATCTCATTCTGAGAAAGTATATTTTGATACCTATTGTTGGTTCTAAAATAAAAACTATATATTTTGATACAAAACCATTGGCCTAGAGTTCAGTTCTTGAGTGTGTGAGACCATTTGCTGACTGAGTGTGTACCACAAATGCTTTACACTGTCCTCTGATACTGCCTTACTGCTCGACCAAGCTACCACTTTAGAGAGTAAGGTTATATCTAACTTTAGCCTCTGCCAAACCTCTGGGGACTGTGGACTCTGTGCACACTGTACCTATTTGGGAACAGTATATACAGAGCCACTTTCTTTTAGGGAGGTCTTGGAGGTGTCTAACGAATGGGGCACAGGAAGGGAAAGTGGCAAGATTACTGGTGTAAGGAAACTTAGTGGCAGGGGTGGCCTGGGTAAGAGCAATGGGGTGTCAAAGGACACAGAGCAAAAAATACAGTCCTGGAAGGTTGCAGAAAGGCCAGGGTTGGTCTCACAAGTAGCAGCTTCCAATCAAAGAAAAATGAGTTGACACCTTAATTAATAAAATGAAATGGGGTTTTTCCGAAGTGTTCAACCTTAGAGAACCTCATCTTTGGAAATAATGAAAGCAAGTGTTTGCAGTCAAGGTGATTTTTATTTCTGTGTCGACGCCTAAGTGATTTGCGGTGACGTCGCCTGTTTGCCAAAGCATAAAACTGCACACAAATGTATTTATGTTCAGGAGCACATCAGCATTTGTTTTTCTTAAGCAGGATCATGTTCCGTATAAGGGTGACTGTGCACTTTTATATTTTCAAAAACATTGCATAAAACCATGCGAGGAAGACAGAAACAGCACGTCTATCGTACGTTGTAGGTATTAGCATGGGCGCCAATGTCTGTGGGGCACTTTCATCACTTCCATGCTCAATCTTTGATTGCTTCTAAAATTAACTAGAGGAGTCCTGTACACATTAAACCACACTGCTATCTGGACAAATGTTATTCAAAAACCATATATTCCAACATCTAAGAACACATAGGAGGTAAAGTTACAAAGAAAAATAAATGTGGCGCAGTTAATTTCCAAACTAACTCATACTCTGTTGCCTACCCCACAGAAGACAAGCCTAAATCGCAGACGCTTTCTCGGGCGGAGCTGTGTTTGTTGTGCATCTGTGTTAACGGGTGCGAGAAACGTAATAATTTGACAGAAAAGAAGGACTACAACAGAAATGTAATGCAAAATCAACATAATGACAATCTGATAGCTTCCCGTCTCTAGGGAATAGGTGACATTTGTCTCTCCTTCAAGAGGATACAGTAAAGTCAGGCCGGGGGCAAAAGTACATGAAGCCTCTAACGAAGTTCATTACACACGCTTGTTAGCACTGCAGCGGCTATCTATTAAAATGACCATGAGGCGCCGGCAGATAAGAAACGCAGCTCCAGATGTGAACAATGTGAAGGGAGATGGGCAGACCCAAAAGGACTGAAGCGCGGCCACGCTAATTAGAAAAACAGACGGCCCCTGCGTGCGCCGCTGCTCCAAAAAGCAAGACAGTGAAAGCTATTTAGAAAAAAAACAGATGGCCCCTGCGCGCGCCGCTGCTCCAAAAAGCACGACAGTGAAAGCTAATTAGAAAAAAAACAGATGGCCCCTGCGCGCGCCGCTGCTCGCTCCCGCAAGGTGGATGCCACCACAAGCACGAGTGCTTGAAAAGAGCTGACCAATTTCTAAAGGTCATCTCCTAGAGCAGCGCAAGCGCGCTGCACTAGGCTCGACCTAAAAAGTGCATGCCAGGCTGCAATTGCAGGCTGCGTGTCTTGGTGCAGACAAAAGTGAAAACACGACGTCACACATCCCTGTGTGCCATGTCCACTAACACTGCATGTAATATTTGTAAGTCACCCCTACAGCAGGCGTGACAGCACTAAGGCAGGGCGCTGAATATTACATGTGAGGGCATACCTGCATGAGCAGATATGCCCCTGTGCTGGTCAGTCCTATTACTGCCAGTACAAGTGACCAGGGAAGCCATTTTAAGATGTGCTGGACACTGGTGAAAACGAGTTTCCCAGCTACATGATGGCTTCACTGAAGATAGGGATGTTTGGTATAAAACATCTCGTATTGATAAACCCACACGGATTCCAGTGATGGATTTGCCAATACATGCACCCAGTGGGCACATTAGAGGTGCACCCTGAAAATCTACCAGCCTCTGGTGTGCTCCCGGACTCTTTTCTGCCAGCCTGCCACTTGAGACACTGTTCTGACCTCCTAGGGTGAGAGCCTCAGCTCTCAGGAGGCCCAGAACAAAAGTCTGTCCAGGAAGCAGGTGTAACGCGCCCCCCCCCCTCCCACATGATGACCTGCTGATAAGCCTCTCCAGGCCAGCCAGCTTCAAAAAGCTGCTGCCTTTGGAATGCGAATCTGACTGCCCTTACAGGAGAGGAAGCTGCCCCCCTTTGTCCAGGACCCCCTTGGCACCTGGATAGGTGGGAAAATTAGCTAGTCAGGTAGGCTTGCCACCTCCAGGTTACTACCACCCACTGGGCTACACTGAGGTGGACACGATTTTTCAGAAGTAGCCATCTTTGTGATGGCACTCTTATTATTTCTGGGACAGGGTTATGCCCACTTCTAACAGAAAAAGGTCATATATGGAGCGTAGTGACCCCAAAGGGTCAGTAGCCCATTGGCTACTACCCTACACTCCTAAATCCAGTATTTAGGAGAGTCCCTGGCACCAGAGAATCAAATCTTGACCTACAGAAGGGGAAGTCAGGAAGAGCAGCAAAAGCAGACGACTGAAGAAAGCACCTGACTTGGCCCCAGCCCAGCTGACCTGTCTGCAGTTCATCTAAACTGCGCCAAAGTCTCGTCCTGTAGCTTTGTGCATCCAAAACCTGGGAGGACTGCCTGCCTTCAATAAAGACCAAACCTCCCAAAGAACAGTGGAACATCCTGCAGAAACTCCAAATGAAGACTCTGAGGACTCTGGAACTGCCAAAACTGGACACCTGAAGCCACCACTGCACCTATCGCTCCCAGCCTGAGTCAAGTGGGCCAACAGTGTCATCAAGGTCCCCCAGCCCTCCAGAGACTGACTCATAGCGGTTTCAACCCTCGCGGACCCACTGAAGTCACCTGCAGCCTCTGCCCGCTGACCCATGTAGAAAGCTGGCTCTGTATATGGTATGCCACTAGGTGGTTATACCATGCACAGAGTCCAGAAATTCCCCAAAAGTGTACAGGGCCAATGTAAACCCAAAGTGCTCTATTAGTGGTAGTGTGTGTGAGCAGCCGTAGGCATAACAGAGGAGTGCAAGACATTTTTTGCACAACATTAACCATTAAGGGACACATGACTCAAAACTGAGATCCACACCAATTTTATAAAAATAAGTTTTGCTTGAGTTTAATTTGAGACCAAGATCTTCGCAATAAGGTAAGTACGTTTTGCAGGAAAAATACTTAACACTTTTAAAAGTCGACACTTAGTGCAATTTTCAAAGAGTTCAATGTTATCCTATGGAGGAAAACAATAATGGGGTTATAAAGGTAAGCATTCAACTTAAGGTTCCAGTCCAGTCTTCTGGACGAAAGGTCAGCAAAAGGCAAGGGTCAGATGAGTACCAAAACTTCACCACCAGCGGCACAGGGGCGACCGGGTGCAGAGGTCAAAATCAAAGTTCAGGCCAATGCGTTTTAATGACGATTGGGGGTGCTCAAAGCCACACTGCTTGCAGGGAAGTAAATCGGTTGCAGGGACAAGCTTTGGGGGTTAGAGCAAGCACGGGGGGCACAAAGCAGCACCAAACATACACCACCAAAGGCACAGGGGCGGTCGCATGCAGGGTGCAAATAGCACATCAGGTGCCGAATGCTTTTCTATGGAGAACTTGCTTCGCACAAACAGGCTTCAGGCGTCGCACCGGAGGTTGCAGGAGGGAAACCAGTGACAGCAGAGGCAAGTAGAGATGTAGGGGGTCATAGGGGCACCTTTGATTCAACTCACCAAGGCCCAGGAGCTTCGGGTGCAGAGGTGCCTTTAGACGTCGGATTCTTCTTACCGTAGCCGGTTGCGGTCAATGGGAACCTCTGGATTCAGGCTGCACGTGTCATCGTGGAGTCCAGGAGGAGTCAGCCAACTCTGGACTTGAGGTCAGGATCGCTGGGGAACCTGTTCTGGGTTCGTGGCCTACCTGGACACAGGCCAGGGGCATTGGGTGCAGAGTAGGAAGGACTCGCGGATCCGGAGGGCACCATAGTCCTTTGTGTAGGTTTCTTGGGAACAGAGTCGCTATCCTCAGGAGTCCCTGGTCTTTGTCGAAGGGCAGGCAGTCTTCCTTGGGTTCTGGACGTCGCTGGCTACAGGACAGGTGTCTTCTTCGCAGGGTCTTTGAAGCTGGAGATGGGCCGGTAGGGCTGGGACCTTGTGAGTAGTAGTCTTCAAGCTTCGCTGCACGGTGTCTTCTTCGTCCTTCTTAGGTCGGCAAAGAGCTGGTTTCCAGGTCTTGGGGAGCTACCTAAATACTAAATTTAGGGGCGTTTTAAGGGAGTAGCCGGTAGGGCAAATGGGCACCTTACCTGGGGTGACTACACCCTCAATTATGCCACCCTCCTGTGGGAGGGGGCATAGACCTAGCTAGCCCTGATTGGAGGGGTCTCCCTGTAGGAAGCTGGCTCTGTATATACTATACCAAAAAGAGGTATAGTGTGCACATAGTCAAGTGAGTCCCCAAAGGTGTGGCAGAGGTTAAAGTAGATAATGCCTTAATCTAAATTTAATGGTGGCTGAGCAGTTAGGCTTATCAGAGGGTAGTGTTAAGCATTTGTTGTACACACTCAGGCAAGAAATTATAGCGCACACTCAAAGACTGAATCCAGACCAATTGGTGTGCGTAAAAAGTTATTTTGTTAGTTTATTTTCAAGAAACAAGTTACCTAGTTGCAGGAGCAACACAGTGCACATACTTGTAATGCTGTTATTATGAACTACAGTTCGGAAAGCAATACTTTTTCAGGCTAAGCAGTGATCACTTGCAAGCAATAATTAAAGAAGGTAAGTACAGTACATTTAGCTCTAGCAGACTTTGGTTTTGAAGAACACACATTTAGTGCAGAGGTTAAAGGAGAGGTTGGTGCCCAATGTAAAGCTATGGAGACGGGGAGTACTCAGAAGAGCACCGGTTGCAGGTAGGTGCCCGCGATTTCTGGGCCAGGGCCAAATGATTAGCACAAAGGGGCCACAAGTTGGCACCAAGAGCACCACCAGCGCACACAGGCGGCAGCAGCAAAGTAAGCGTCGGGCTCACAATGGCAACCAATGGAGATCATAAGTCAAGGGAAAAAAAAGGCTGTAGGTTTGAGCCAAAAGACTGGATGAAGAGAACCAACGCCTGGAGGTTGAAGTTGGAGAGTTGCTGGACACCATTGGTTGGCACCCCAGGGCCTAGGGGCTGCAGGTGCAGGGGTGTCTTTTCGGGTCTGATTTTGCTCACCGGTCGCGGGACCCTTCAGGATGAGGCTGCAGGCGTCGACGAAGTCAGAAGAGGTTGTCCAATGCTGGATCCTAGGCCAGGATCGCCGGGAGACTTCACTGGATCGGTGGGCCACCTGGACTCGGGCCGTGGGTGTCGGGTGCAGAGGGGTGCAGGGTCACAGATCCGGAGGCTTGTAGTTTGTTTCTTGGCTGGACAAATCCAGTGTCCACGAAGACAAGAGACTTTATCAAAGACAGCACATGTCCTCCGGGGTTCTTGCGGATGCTGGCTGAGGCCACGCCGATTTCTTGAAGCAGGGTCGCTGGAGGAGACAGGCCAGTAGGGCTGGGGCCAAGTCAGTCGTCATCTCTTCAGTCCTTTCTAGGTCGTCGAATCTAAGGAGCAAGGGTGCCCCTAAATACTAGATTTAAGGGCGTTACAGGGCCGTGCAGGTTGGTACCAATGGGTCCCCTCCCTGGGGTGTCTACACCCCCTCTTATGCCACCCTCCATTGGGAAGGGGCATATGCCTCGTACCGATTAGGAGAGTCCCCTCATCTTCAAGATGAGGGGACTAGACCCCCGACCCTCGGCTAGGGATCAGCTCCTTCCCCGCAGCTCCTCCGTGCTGTCCTCCCAGGCAGGGTTCGAGTCTGCACCTTGCTGGTGCCTGTTGCTGGTACTGTTTTTCCCTGCCTTGATTGTGTCACTGTGTTTTGCCTTGTCTGGTTTATATTTCGATTTGGTTTCTGTCCTGCTGTATTTTGTTTTGGCCCCCGCTGACTCCTCTGTGTCCCTTTGTACTTCTGCCCTCGGCTTCCCGTCCACACCGCTCCCGCCTCCCAGCTGTTCATCCCTCCCCTACTTAATGGAGGCCGCTGCGCGGTCGCGCCGAAGGCACGCCTAAGGCAAGCCCGTCTGCGCCTGGACCGCGCCCAGCGCCAGACCCCCTGGCCCCCGCGAGCACCACAACACCCGACGCCAACTCCCGCCACGCCCTCAATGCCGGCCGAAACTCCACCTGCTTCCAGGCCGCCCCGTAGCTCACCCACGGACCCTTCACCTGCCAAAACTGCAGCTACACCAGCCAGCGCACTCCAGCGCGTCCTGCCCATCCCAACAAAGCAGGCCACACCAATCTCAGATGCATACTACTCAACACCCGCTCAGTCCACAAGCACGCCGTCGAACTCTGGGACCTTCTCGATTCTTCCTCCCCGGACGTCGCCTTCCTGACGGAGACCTGGATGAATGCCTCCTCGGCGCCCGACAGCCATAGCCATCCCGGACGGCTACAAGATCACCCGCAAGGACCGAAACAACAACAAACCGGGAGGAGGAATCCCCATCGTCCACAGTAACACCATCAGAATTTCGACCAACACCGAAGACTCCCTCAGCATGGCCGAACACCTACACTTCCAGATCCACGTCGATCACAACACCACCCTCAGAGGAACCCTTGTCTACAGACCCCCGGGCCCCCGACCACAGTTCAGCGACTCCATCGCCGACCTCATCAGCACGCACGCCCTCGCCTCCACAGACTTCATCCTCCTCGGAGACCTGAACTTCCACCTCGAGAACGCCAACGACGACAACTCCACAACCCTGATCGACAACCTCGGACTCAAACAGCTCGTCACAACTCCCACCCACTCCGCCGGACACACACTCGACCCCATCTTCTCCGCCAGCAATCACGTCACCATCAGCCACACGACCGAACTCCACTGGACCGACCACCGCTGCATCCACTTCTCCTTTGAGAAACACACCGCGCACAGCCAACCGCAACGAATCCCACACCGCAGCTGGAACAAAGTCACCGAAGACCAGCTCCTCACCACCCTCGCCCGAGACCCCCCCATCCGAGCCCTCGGACACCAACGCAGCGGCCCACAACTTCAGACAATGGATCGACAACTGTGCCAACACCCTCGCCCCGATCAGGAAAACCTCAAACAGGCGCACCGACACAGGAGCCATCTGGTTCAACGCCGACCTCCAGACTTCCAAGCAAACCTGCCGAAGACTCGAGAAGCAGTAGCGCCAAGACCAGACACCAGACAACCACACGGCCCTCAAGGACGCCAGACGCAAGCACCACCAACTCATCCGATCCACCAAAAAGACCTTTTTCAAGGAACGCATGGACAACAACGCACACAACAGCAAAGAGCTCTTCAGCATCGTGAAAGAACTCGCCTCCCCCAACTCCAGCTCCAACGACATCCCGCCATCACAAGAACTCTGCAACTCCCTGGCCACCTTCTTTCACCGCAAAATCGCAGACATCCACAACAGCTTCGACACCCAGACTCCGTCGACTGTCGCCGACACCCCCGACTCAACGCCCTCCAAACACACCAACCTCCTGCTCTCCTGGAACAACGTCAACGACGAAGACACCATCAAAATCATGAACACCATCCACTCCGGCTCTCCCTCCGACCCCTGCCCACACCACATCTTCAACAAAGCAAGCTCCATCATCGCACCCCATCTCCGAAAGATCATCAACAGCTCCTTCGAAACCGCCACCTTCCCAGAGAGCTGGAAATAGGCCGAAATCAACGCCCTACTCATAAAGCCCAAAGCGGACCCAAAGGACCTCAAGAACTTTCGACCCATCTCCCTGCTCCCGTTCCCGGCGAAAGTCATTGAGAAGACCACAAACCGACAACTGACCCACTTCCTGGAGGAGAACGACATCCTGGACTCCTCCCAATCCGGCTTCCGCAGCAACCACAGCACCGAAACCGCTCTCATCGCCGCCACCGACATCAGGACCCTGCTGGACAACGGTGAAACAGCGGCCCTCATCCTCCTAGACCTCTCGGCTGCTTTCGACACCGTCTGCCACCACACCCTGCGCACACACCTCCACGATGCAGGGATCCGTGACAAAACCCTGAACTGGATCACCTCCTTCCTCACCGGCAGAACCCAGAAAGTCCGCCTCCCCCCCCCTTTCCAATCCGAAGCCACCACGATCACCTGCGGCGTACCCCAAGGATCATCCCTCAGCCCGACCCTTTTCAACATCTACATGGCACAGCTCGCCGAAATCGTCCAAGCACACCACCTCAACATCATCTCATACGCCGACACCCAGCTGATCCTCTCCCTCACCAAGGACCCAGCCACCGCCAAATCCAACCTGCACGAGGGAATGAAGGCCGTCGCAGAGTGGATGAAGACCAGCCGTCTGAAACTGAACTCTGACAAAACGGAGGTCCTCATCCTCGGCTCCAACCCCTGCGCATGGGACGACTCCTGGTGGCCGACCACGCTGGGAGCTGCCCCGACACCCACCAACCACGCACGCAACCTGGGGTTCATCCTGGACTCAACGCTATCTATGACCCAGCAAGTCAACGCTGTTTCCTCCTCCTGCTTCAACACCCTCCGCATGCTCCAAAAAATCTACAGATGGATCCCCACCGAAACCAGAAGGACGGTCACCCAAGCCCTCGTCAGCAGCAGACTGGACTACGGCAACGCCCTCTACGCGGGAACCACGGCCAAACTCCAGAAACGACTCCAACGCATACAAAACGCCTCCGCACGCCTCAACCTCGGAATCCCTCGCCACAGCCACATCACCGCCCACCTGAGAGACCTGCACTGGCTCCCGGTCAACAAGAGGATCACCTTCAAACTCCTCACCCACGCTCACAAGGCTCTCCACAACGCCGGACCAGCCTACCTCAACGAACAACTCTCCTCCTACACCCCGAACCGCCAGCTTCGCTCCACTGACCTCGCCCTCGCCACCGTCCCACGCATCTGCCGAACGACTACCGGCGGCAGATCATTGATCGATCAGTAGCTGCGTCATCCCCTCTCCCTCTAGCGCCTTGAGACCCTCACGGGTGAGTAGCTCGCTTTACAAATGTTTGATTGATTGATTCAAGATGGAGAGGACTGAGAAAAGTGCTTCATTTAGCCTCCCCCACCTGAGGGGTGGGGTTGGCAGAGGTGGGCACACCTCCCTTTCTTTCTAGGTTTTCCCGCTGAATCTCCCACCCAAAGTAGGGGTTGGAACCGGTGGGAACCAGCTGCTGATGGCAGCAGAGGCTGGGGGCAGTTAAAGGCGGCAAGCCTTTGAAGCTTCCCCTTCGTGGACCCTGTGCATTCTGGGGGAGGAGGCCCGACACCTCTGCCTAGGATGTGCTTTGTTTCAGGACACAGAGCGGGGGCTATCTACACAGGGTCCAGAAACCTGTCTGGTGGTAGCAGATGGCGGGTAGCCATTCAGGAACCAAACCAGGGCTGGCTGTTTTTCAGGGGGCATCTCCAAGATGCCCTCTGAGTGCATTTTACATTAAATCCAACACTGGCATCAGTGTGGGTTTATTGTGCTTACAGGTTTCTTAGCAAACTTCGCAGTTTTCAGTAAAGGTCATCAAAGAGCTGTGGAGTTTGTAATTACAAACTCCCAGCCCCTGTACTCAAATAGGCCTCACTGCACTGACAATGCCTGTGAATGGCACAGACACTGTAGCAGCATATTGCTCATGCAGATATGCCCTCACATGTGATATGGTGCACCCTGCCTTTAGGGCTGTAAGGCCTGCTAGAGGGGTGACTTACCCATGCCACAGGCAGTGGTGGTGGGCATGGCACCCAGGGATGGATGCCATGTTGACTCTTCATTTTAGTCTACACCAAATCACGCAGCCTGCAACGGCAGTGTGTGGGTGTTGAGGTGAGGGGTCTCTGTGGGTGGCATAATACATGCTGCAGCCCTCAGAGCCCTCTCTGGTCACAATGCCCCTATGATACTAGGGGTACCTTTTACAAGGGACTTGCATGTGGCCCAGAGGTGTGCAAATTGTGGAAACAACGGTACAGGTTACGGAAAGAACACAGGCACTGGGAAGCTGACTGGCAGGGACCCAGGGCACACTCAGTCAAATTGCATCAGGTATCTGGCAAAAAGTTAGGGGGCAACCATGGAGAAAAGGCTCTTTCCTACAACCCCTCCTCTCCCCCACCCGCAAAAGAAAGGGGATGAGACTAACCTTTCCCAAGAGAGTCTTCATCGTCTAAGTCAGTGATACTCAAAATAAGGGCCGGGGGCAGCTTGTGGCTCTCTTGACCTTTACATGCGGCTCTCTGGTGAACAGTAGCACGAGCTGTTGTTTACTTGCTGAGCACTAATATTCAGAAAAAATGTTAAATAAACTGGCAAGAATTTATTTGCAGGTTAAATGAACTAACTACTGTGGTGTCCTGCACCATTTAACTTCAGTTAACCTGCAAATAAATGCTTCCCCGTTTAACCTTTTTTTTTTAGACCTCCTTACGCAATCTCTGACCCACCCTGGACCCCCTACCGCCACAGTGCGGCCCTCGGTCAAACCACAGATCATACTTTGTGGCCCCTGGGCAAATGTTTACAAGTACCCATGGTCTAAGTGGAAGAACCAGGAAAGCCCATCTGCAGTGGCATGGGCAGTCCCAGGTCTGTGTCCCACTGTAAAGTCCATTCGCGGTAGGGAGATGGACCACCTCAACAATTTGTTTTTCACCTTTCATTTGCATTAGCCATCTGAGAGGTTGAGGTCAGTTTGGACTAGGAAGTGAGTCCCAGACAAGTAGGGTCTCAGCTTCTTCAGGGACCAAACCAAAGCAAAGGCCTCCCTCTCAATGACACTCCAACGCTGTTCCCTGGGGAGTAGCTTCCTGCTTATAAAAGCAACAGGATAGTCTTAGCCATCATTGATCTGGGATAGGGCTGCTCCCATCGGTATCTCAGAGGCAACAGTCTGCACAATGAACTGCTTGGAGTAGCCTGGAGCTTTGAGAATAGGTGCCGAGCACATTGCCTCTTTCAGGGTGTCAAAAGCCTTTTGACAGTTTGTAGGAAGCTGGCTCTGTATATACTATACCAAAGTGAGGTATAGTGTGCACAGAGTCCAGTTGAACCCAAAAGGTAGGCAGAGGTAAAGTAGATAGCACCTCACTCTCCATTTATGGTAGTGTGGTCGAGCAGTAAGGCAGTATCAGAGGACAGTGTTAAGCATTTGTTGTACACGCTCAGTCAGCAAATGAATTCACACACTCAAACACTGAACTTCACACCAATTGTTTTTGTATAAAAGCACAAGTTACTAACTTGTGTAACGATATATCTGTAAGAGACAGTAGTTAGTGACAGATTCCTTAACTTAGAATATCCCCAGGCGTCAGGCTGGATCCGGAAAGTTTTTTGTGTAGCAGTACCCTTGCGCGTCGATAGGCGGCGTCGTGCGGCTCCGCGTCCGTCGTCGTGATCGCCGGGATGACGTCGCGGGCAGTACTTAGGCGCCGCCCCTGCGCGCTGACGTCAGTTCTGTACACGACTTTCCGCGCCAGGAACGCAGAGCCATGCAAGAAGCTGACATAGGTGTCTGAAAAATACTAGGGCCCTGAAAGGGATGTCCTTAACCCTAGAAATCAGTTCGCAGAACGGGGAGGATGGGTGGGGCGGTAGGAATCTGTCACTAACTGCTGTCTCTTACAGATCTATCGTTACACAAGTTAGTAACTTGTGCATCTGAAAGAGACACGTTAGTGACAGATTCCTTACCTTAGAATAGATACCCCAGCAATACCAACCCCGGTGGTGGGTCTGCGAACAAAGATCAGACAAGGAAGTCCCGGAGGACAGAACGGCCAAAGAAGCCGTCCCTCCGGACCTGACTGTCAAGGCAGTAATGCTTTGTAAACGTGTGCAGCGAGGCCCACGTAGCTGCCTGACAGATAACCGGCAGCGGAACACCGCGGCCCAAGGCCGTGGTAGCAGCCGTTGCCCTGGTGGAATGGGCACGCAGCCCAACAGGAGGCTCCTTCTTAGCCAAAGAATAGCAGGTCTTGATGCACAAGGTAACCCAGCGGGAGATGGTCCTCTTGTGCACCGCCCGACCTTTTTTGGCGCCCACGTAGCCAACAAAGAGCTGGTCATCCACCCGGAAGTGTTTTGTGCGGTCAATATAGAAGGAGAGCGCACGTTTTGGGTCCAGACGGTGGAGCCTCTCTTCCTCTCTGGAAGGATGCGGAGGCGGAAAGAAGGTGGGCAAAGTGATGGTCTGCCCAATGTGGAAAGCAGTAACCACCTTTGGCAAGAAGGACGGACGCGTCCGAAGAACAACCTTGTCTGGATGAACAGACAGAAAGGGAGGTTTGCAAGATAGAGCCTGGAGCTCACTCACCCGCCGAGCGGAGGTGATGGCCACCAGAAATGCTGTCTTCAGAGTCAGAAGACGAAGAGGACAGTTATGTAGAGAGCTCAAAGGGAGCGCACATTAAAAGGTAAGAACCAAGTTCAAG
This sequence comes from Calotriton arnoldi, assembly GCA_963921515.1. NCBI lineage: Eukaryota > Metazoa > Chordata > Amphibia > Caudata > Salamandridae > Calotriton > Calotriton arnoldi. The sequence goes on along the minus strand of CAWUFW010008240.1, from coordinate 30,366 downwards.
TCCCACTGAGGCATCACAAACGGAACAGGAGGGAAGAGGTGTGTAATGCCTTTTAAGAACCTGTTAACAACAGGGGACTTGAAAAGGGAGGGCTGATCAGGGAGCCTGAGGAAGGCCAAGATAGCACAAAGATAACCCTTGATGGTACCCAGGGCAGAACCCTGTTGGGCCAGAGAGAGAAGGAACAGAAGGACCTCAGAAAGAGGGGCAGAAAGGGGATTCACAGCCTTTGCTGTGCACCATGCCACAAATTTGTTCCACCTGCAGGCGTATACCACCTTAGTGGAGGGACACCTGGCTGCCAGAATCACATCACAAACTTCGGGAGGCAAGTCGGAAGGAATCAACTGCCGCCGCTCAATCTCCACGCAAGCAGGTGTAGACTGGACAGGTTCGGGTGGAGGACCGTCCCCTGCTGCTGCAACAGAAGATCCACCCGAAGAGGCAGACGGATCGGGGGATCTACGCTCATATTGAGTAGCTCGGGATACCAAACTCTTCGAGCCCAGTCCGGAGCCACAAGAATGACTTGGGCCCGGTCGTGCCGAATCTTCTTCAACACTCTGGGTAGAAGTGGTATAGGCGGAAAGGCGTACAATAGACCGCAACTCCACTCGTGACAAAAAGCGTCGCCGAGCGAGTGCCGCCTTGGAAATTCCAACGCGCAGAACTGATGACATTGCGCGTTCTCTTCGGTGGCGAATAGATCTAACCAAGGCTCTCCCCACTGTAGAAAGAGTCCTTGCGCCACTTCCGAGTGAAGACGCCATTCGTGATCCATCATGCACCTGCGGCTGAGGTTCGTCCGCCCTGGCATTCAGGGAACCTGCCAGGTGTTGAACCATCAGGAACATGCCCTGATGTTCCAGCCATGTCCAGAGGCGCAGAGCCTCCTGACAAAGGGTCCACGAACCCACCCCGCCTTGTTTGTTGCAGTACCACATGGCGGTGGTGTTGTCTGTGAACACCTGCACTACCTTCCCTTTGACAGAGGGAAGGAATGCCTTGAGTGCAAGTCGGATCGCCCGGAGCTCCAGAAGGTTGATATGGAGCCGGGACTCCGCCGGAGACCAGAGGCCTCTGATCTCCGCCTCTCCCATGTGACCGCCCCATCCCAGAAGGGTCGCGTCCGTCACAACTGTGTGCTCTGGCTGGGGAAGGGAGAGGGATCTGCCCATGACCCATTGCCGGTTCGAGAGCCACCACTGCATCTGTTTTGCAGTCCCCTCCGAGATCTGGACGTGATCGGACAGGTTGCCCTGGTGCTGCGCCCACTGGAACTTCAGGTCCCACTGCAGAGCCCGCATATGCCATCTGGCATGATTGACCAGCAGGATGCAGGAGGCCATGAGGCCCAGCAGCCTCAGGGTCATCCGTACCGAAACCCAGGATAAAGGCTGAAAGATCGGAATCATAGCCTGAATATCCCGGACTCGCCGTTCGGGAGGATAGGCCCGAAACTGCGTCGTGTCCAGAACTGCTACGATGAAAAGGAGCTGTGGAGAAGGAATCAGATGCGACTTCGGCACATTGATGGAGAACCCCAGCGAGTGCAGGAGTTCGGCCGTAGTCTGGAGGTGGGAGACGACTGCCTGGGACGAGCCCGCCTTCAGCAGCCAGTCGTCGAGGTAGGGGAAGACTGAAACCCCTGCCCGGCGCAGATGAACTGCGACCACCGCCAACACTTTCGTGAACACCCGAGGGGCACTGGTAAGGCCAAAGGGAGCACGGTGAACTGAAAATGCTCGGGGCCTACCGTGAACCGAAGGTAACGCCGGTGGGCCGGCAGGACGGGGATGTGGAAATATGCGTCCTGCAAGTCCAACGCTACCAACCAGTCTCCAGGGTCAAGGGCAGTCAAGACCTGAGCTAGGGTGAGCATCTTGAACTTCTCCTTCTGGAGGAAGCGATTGACGTTCCGGAGGTCCAAGATAGGACGCATGTCCTCCTTGTCCTTTTGGGCACCAGGAAGTAGTGGGAGTAGCAACCACGCCCTACTTCTGGGGTCGGAACATGCTCGATGGCCCTCTTGGCCAAGAGGGCCGCGACTTCCTTCTGCAGAAGTACCAAGTGATCCCCTGACATGCGGTGGAATTGAGGTGGCATGGCTGGGGGCTTGGACTCGAAGGGGAGGGAGTAGCCCCTTCGGACAATGTCCAAGACCCACCTGTCCGAGGTGATGGTACGCCAGTGGGGAAGGTGATGGCGGACCCTGCCCCCTACTGGCGTGCTGTGCACCTGAAAGGAGGGACTAGGAGGGTTTGGAGGCCGCGGACGGGTTGGAGGTGGTGGCCTGACCCGCACGCTGGTTGCCCGATCCGCCACGGCGGAATCCACGTCCTCGGCCACGCGAAGACGCCTGCTGCGCGGGCCGGTGGCTGGGCTGCTGACGTGAAGGGGCGCCCTACCGTGGCCACGATAGGGGCGAAAAGCAGAAGTCAGCGGAGGGCGTGTAGCAGAAAGGCCCAGGGACTTGGCAGTAGCCCGTGAGTCCTTAAAGCGCTCCAACGCATGGTCTGCTTTGGACCCAAAAGACCGACTCCATCAAAGGGCATGTCCATGAGAGTATTCTGGACATCCCCTGAAAAACCAGTGGTTCTCAGCCAGGCGTGGCGTCGCAGCGCCACCGTCGTTGCAATAGACCTGCCCAGCGAGTCGGCGGTATCAAGGCCACATCGAATCGTGTATTTGGCCGCATCCCTTCCTTCCGCAATGGCGCGGGAAAGCAGTGTCTGGACCTCCTCAGAACACTGGGGCAAAACATACGCCACCGAATCCCACAAGGAGTGGGTATATCGGCCCAAAAGACAAGCGGTGTTGATGGACCGCAAGCCAGCACTGGAGGAAGAAAAACCTTTCTTCCCAAATTGATCCAGGCGTTTGGATTCCCTATCCGGAGGGGCGGTAGGGAAGGCGGTTTGGGAAGCGGAGGCTTGGACAACCAAGCTCTCAGGAGTGGGGTGGACAGAGAGAAACAGGGGGTCGCCCGGAGCTGGGCGATGGCGTCGGGACACGTTCCTATCCACAGGAGCCCCTGTGTTGGGCTTGGACCAGGCGCCCAAAAGAACGTCAGTGAGGGCGTCGTTAAACGGCAGCACAGTCTCCGTAGAGGAGGCTGCCGGCTGAAGCACCTCTGTCAAGAGATTAGTCTTGACCGCCACAGTAGGGAGTTGGAGATGTAAGGCTCCAGCCGCCCTAGGCAACACCGTTGCAAAATTGGCTCCCTCCTCCGTAGCCACGGGAGGAGACAGCATGCCAGTGTCAGGGGAAGTATCTAGACCACTGGCATCCCCTAGACCCTCTGTCCAGTCCTCATCGTACTGACACTGTAGTGCCAGAGGGTCATCAGACCCCTCCCAGTCCTCCTGGTCCTCCTCTGGTTCAAAATAAGGGGGAGGAGGGACATTTGGGACCCAAGGTCCCATCGGCGCCGGCGTCTAGCGACGTCGTTCCGGGTCCATGTCCGGAGCCGGAAGGAACTGGGGGACGACGCCGCCCGGAGCCCCAGGCGGCGTCGAGAACGGCACCGGAGACATCGGCGCCGGCGGAGGGGTGTCGTTAGGTCGACCGGCGTCGATGGGGGTTGCGGAGCCGGGATCGGGGCCGGAGCCGGGATCGAGGCTTGAGGCACGGGCGACGCCGGGGCCGGAGCCGTCGGCGACGCCGGAGCAATCCTATCAGGGCCCGCGGGGCCCGAAGGCGCACCGGAGGGGCCTGGAGGCCCGAAGAGGCGGGCCATGGCCGACAGGAATTCCTGTACTTGGGCCGGATCCGCCCCCGAACCCGGGAAGGACGGGTATTGCGGGGGCGACTCCACAGGCATGTCCGGGGCCGCGGACGGTGCCGGGAGGGGCCTCAGCCGAGTCGCAAGACCGGCGAGGCGAAGTCCTAGAGCGACGATGCTTTTGGACTTTTTATGTTTGGACTTACCGGACGAAGAAGACTTCGATGCCGACGACCGGTGTGGACTCCGCGATCGACCCCTGGACCTCTCACGCGACCGGGGCTTGCGCGGAGCCGAATGCCTGGCCTCCAGGAGCTTTCGAGACCGCTCTCGCAAAGCTTTCGGGTTGAGAGCCCGGCAGTCGGAACAAGACTCCGTGTCGTGGCCTCGGCCGAGGCAGAAGAGACACTCCCGATGCGGGTCTGTGATGGACATCATCCGAGCACAGGCGCCGCAACGTTTAAACCCGGGCAACCCTACGACACCTTGAAGTCGATGAAAGAAAAACAGTGAAAAATTCACCAAAAAAGATTGGTCAAAAAATGACCAGGGCACTGCTCTTCCCGGATCTGCGCTTGCTGGCGCGGAAAAAGAAGAACTGACGTCAGCGCGCAGGGGCGGCGCCTAAGTACTGCCCGTGACGTCATCCCGGCGATCACGACGCCGACGACGGACGCGGAGCCGCACGACGCCGCCTACCGATGCTCAAGGGTACTGCTACGCAAAAAACTTTCCGGATCCAGCCTGACGCCTGGGGATATTCTAAGGTAAGGAATCTGTCACTAACGTGTCTCTTTCAGATATATTCTTTTAGTTATTTTATTTCCTAGAACCAAGCAAGCCTGGCACAGAAGTGATAAATACTTTGCATAAATATACAGTTGTAATACAGTTTGGATTGTAATTGTATATGCACTTTTTTTGACTTACAGTATTGTTACTGAGCAATGCAATGCTTTGTAAATACAGTACATATACTTTGCAAAGGATTTTTAGTAAAATTACAGGTAAGTTACTTTTGAGATTATTTTTCTTACACAGTGAAGTATACCTGGATACGGCATTGGGACATTTCCTGTACACAGGTAAGTAAAATCGTTTTTGTTAGTTAGTACAATTTTAAAGAATTTCTTTAGGTTTTCCAACTCCACACTTAGAAACTTTTCATAGAAAAACAGTCAATGTTATCCAATGGAGGAAAATAGTGTTATCGGTTTAAAGGTAAGTACTTTGTTGTGGGAGTTGGTGTTCTGGGGTTAGACTCAGGGGTCCCCCAGGGTCAAGGATGCACTCTTCTTACACCCTCAGCGGCACTAGGGCGGCCAGGAGCAGAGTGCTCAGGCCCAATGTTATCCAATGGGGGATAGGGGGCCTCCGGTTGGTGGCTGCTGACGAGCAGGCCACTGGGTAGTGGGAGCAAAGCTCCTGGACTTAAGCTCAGGGCAAATGGGGGTTTAGGCAAGCACAAAAGTTGCACCCTCAGCGGCCGGGTGCGGAGTGCTGTTTTGGCGTCAGAAGCCCTGTAGCATTCAATGGGGAGTCTCCGGTTTGCAAAAGAACTGCAGGCTCGGGGAAGGTGGTCTTCTGGGTGCGACCACCACTTGGAGAGGTAAGTTGGGATGCTGGGGGTTGGTTAGGCACCGTTGGTTGGGCCACCCAAGGCCGTGGGGCTTCGGGTGCAGGGGTGCCTTTTAGGGTCGGATCTTCTTACCAGCTCCTGGTCGCGGTTGGGGGGACCTTCCGGATTTAGGCTGCAGGCGTCTTGCAGGAGGTTTGACGCAGGTCAGGGGTTGCCAGATCTCGGGTCAGGATCGCCGGGGAGACCTCATCGTGGTGTTTGCCCACTCGATCCGTGGACGGCGGGCGCAGGGTGGTGCGGATTCATGGTGTACAGCCAGAGGTTGGAGATGAACAAATACGGTGTTCACGGGAGACAGTCTTTGTGGTTGAAGGCAGGCAGGCAGGTCCTCCGGGGTTTTCTAGTTTGCTGGCTGCAGGACACACCAGGATTTTGCAGGAGCAAGTTCGAGGTGGATACAGGCCGGTAGGGCTGGGGCCAAGTCAGTGGGCATCTTCCTCTTGTTAGCTTCGGCACAGCTGTTCGGTCCTTCTTTTCTTGTAGTTTCTTCTGGTCTGAGGAAGCAAGGTTTCGGGGGTGCCCCTAAATACTAGATTTAGGGGCACTACAGGTAGGTAAAAGGTTGGGATCAATGGGTCCCTTCCCTGGGGTGGATACACCCCCTATTATGCCACCCTCCAGTGGGTGGGTGCATAATCCTTTCCCTGGTTGGCTGGGTCCCCCATCTGCAAGATGGCGGGGTCAGAGTTGTGCTTCACCTCTCCTCCCCCACCTGAGGGGTGGAGTTGGCAGAGATGGGCATACCTCTCTTCCTCACTTGTTTTTCCCGCCGGTTCTCCTGCCCAAAGTGGGGGTCAGAACAAGTGGGGACCAGTTGCACAAGTTACTAACTTGTGTAACGATATATCTGTAAGAGACAGTAGTTAGTGACAGATTCCTTATCGTAGAATATCCCCAGGCGTCAGGCTGGATCCGGAAAGTTTTTGCGTAGCAGTACCCTTGCGCGTCGGTAGGCGGCGTTGTGCGGCTTTGCGTCAGTCGTCGGCGTCGTGATCGCCGGGATGACGCCGCCCCTGCGCGCTGACGTCAGTTCTGTACACGACTTTCCGCGCCAGGAACGCAGAGCCATGCAAGAAGCTGACATAGGTGTCTCAAAAATACTAGGGCCCTCAAAGGGATGTCCTTAACCCTAGAAATCAGTTCGCAGAACGGGGAGGATGGGTGGGGCGGTAAGGAATCTGTCACTAACTACTGTCTCTTACAGATATATCGTTACACAAGTTAGTAACTTGTGCATCTGAAAGAGACACGTTAGTGACAGATTCTTTACCTTAGAATAGATAGCCCAGCAATACCAACCCCGGAGGTGGGTCTGCGAACAAAGATCAGACAAGGAAGTCCCGGAGGACAGAACGGCCAAAGAAGCCGTCCCTCCGGACCCGACTGTCAAGGCAGTAATGCTTTGTAAATGTGTGCAGCAAGGCCCACGTAGCTGCCTGACAGATATCCTGCAGCGGAACACCGCGGCCTAAAGCCGTGGTAGCAGCCGTTGCCCTGGTGGAATGGGCACGCAGCCCAACAGGAGGCTCCTTCTTAGCCAAAGAATAGCAGGCTTTGATACACAAGGTCACCCAGCGGGAGATGGTTCTTTTGTGCACCGACCGACCTTTTTTGGCGCCCACGTAGCCAACAAAGAGCTGGTCATCCACCCGGAAGTGTTGTGTGCGGTTGAGATAAAAGGAAAGCGCACGTTTTGGGTCCAGACGGTGGAGCCTCTCTTCCTCTCTGGAAGGATGCGGAGGCGGAAAGAAGGTGGGCAAAGTGATGGTCTGCCCAATGTGGAAGGCAGTAACCACCTTTGTCAAGAAGGACGGACGCGTCCTAAGAACAACCTTGTCTGGATGGACAGACAGAAAGGGAGGTTTGCATGATAGAGCCTGGAGCTCACTCACCCGCCGAGCGGAGGTGATGGCCACCAGAAAGGCTGTCTTCAGAGTAAGAAGACGAAGAGGACAGTTATGCAGAGGCTCAAAGGGAGCGCACATAAGAAAGGTAAGAACCAAGTTCAAGTCCCACTGAGGCATCACAAACGGAACAGGAGGGAAGAGGTGTGTAATGCCTTTTAGAAACCTGTTAACAGGGGACTTGAAAAGGGAGGGCTGATCAGGAAGCCTGAGGAAGGCCGAGATGGCACAAAGATAGCCCTTGATGGTACCCAGGGCAGAACCCTGTTGGGCCAGGGAAAGAAGGAACAGAAGAACCTCAGAAAGAGGGGCAGAAAGGGGATTCACAGCCTTTGCTGTGCACCATGCCACAAACTTGTTCCACCTGCAGGCGTATACCACCTTAGTGGAGGGACACCTGGCTGCCAGAATCACATCACAAACTTCGGGAGGCAAGTCGGAAGGAATCAACTGCCGCCGCTCAATCTCCACGCAAGCAGGTGGAGGCTGGACAGGTTCGGGTGGAGGACCGTCCCCTGCTGCTGCGACAGAAGATCCTCCCGAAGAGGCAGACGGATCGGGGGATCTACGCTCATACTGAGTAGCTCGGGATACCAAACTCTTCGAGCCCAGTCCGGAGCCACAAGAATGACTTGGGCCCGGTCGTGCCGAATCTTCTTCAACACTCTGGGTAGAAGTGGTATAGGCGGAAAGGCGTACAACAGACCGCAACTCCACTCGCGACGAAAAGCGTCGCCGAGCGAGTGCCGCCTTGGAAATTCCAATGCGCAGAACTGATGACATTGCGCGTTCTCTTCGGTGGCGAATAGATCTAACCAAGGCTCTCCCCACTGCAGAAAGAGACCGTGCGCCACTTCCGAGTGAAGACGCCATTCGTGATCCATCATGCACCTGCGGCTGAGTTCGTCCGCCCTGGCGTTCAGGGAACCTGACAGGTGTTGAACCATCAGGAACATGCCCTGATGTTCCAGCCATGTCCAGAGGCGCAGAGCCTCCGGACAGAGGGTCCACGACCCCACCCCGCCTTGTTTGTTGCAGTACCACATGGCGGTGGTGTTGTCTGTGAACACCTGCACTACCTTCCCTTTGACAGAGGGAAGGAATGCCTTCAGTGCAAGTCGGATCGCCCGGAGCTCCAGAAAGTTGATATGGAGCCGGGACTCCGCCGGAGACCAGAGGCCTCTGATCTCCGCCTCTCCCATGTGACCGCCCCATCCCAGAAGGGACGCGTCCGTCACAACTGTGTGCTCTGGCTGGGGAAGGAGAGGGATCTGCCCATGACCCATTGCCGGTTCGAGAGCCACCACTGCAACTGTTTTGCAGCCCCCTCCGAGATCTGGACGTGATCGGACAGGTTGCCCTGGTGCTGCGCCCACTGGAACTTCAGGTCCCACTGCAGAGCCCGCATATGCCATCTGGCATGATTGACCAGCAGGATGCAGGAGGCCATGAGGCCCAGCAGCCTCAGGGTCATCCGTACCGAAACACAGGATAAAGGCTGAAAGATTGGAATCATAGCCTGAATATCCCGGACTCGCCGTTCGGGAGGATAGGCCCGAAACTGCGTCGTGTCCAGAACTGCTCCGATGAAAGGAGCTGTGGAGAAGGAATCAGATGCGACTTCGGCACATTGATGGAGAACCCCAGCGAGTGCAGGAGTTCGGCCGTAGTCTGGAGGTGGGAGACGACTGCCTGGGACGAGCCCGCCTTTAGCAGCCAGTCGTCGAGGTAGGGGAAGACTGGAACCCCTGCCCGGCGCAGATGAGCTGCGACCACCGCCATCACTTTCGTGAACACCCGAGGGGCACTTGTAAGGCCAAAGGGAGCACGGTGAACTGAAAATGCTCGAGGCCTACCGTGAACCGTAGGTAACGCCGGCAGGACGGGGATGTGGAAATAAGCGTCCTGCAAGTCCAACGCTACCAACCAGTCTCCAGGGTCGAGGGCAGTCAAGACCTGAGCTAGGGTGAGCATCTTGAACTTCTCCTTCCGGAGGAAGCGATTGACGTTCCGGAGGTCCAAGATAGGACGCATGTCCTCCTTGTCCTTTTGGGCACCAGAAAGTAGTGGGAGTAGCAACCACGTCCTACTTCTGGGGTCGGAACATGCTCGATGGCCCTCTTGGCCAAGAGGGCCGTGACTTCCTTCTGCAGAAGCACCAAGTGATCCCCTGACATGCGGTGGAATTGAGGTGGCATGGCTGGGGCGGAGGTCTCGAAGGGGAGGGAGTAGCCCCTTCGGACAATGTCCAAGACCCACCTGTCCGAGGTGATGGGACGCCAGTGGTGAAGGTGATGGCGGACCCTGCCCCCTACTGGCGTGCTGTGCACCTGAAAGGAGGGACTAGGAGGGCTTGGAGGCCGCGGACGGCTAGGAGGTGGTGGCCTGACCCGCACGCTGGTTGCCCGATCCGCCACGGCGGTATCCACGTCCTCGGCCACGCGAAGACGCTTGCTGCGCGGGCCGGTGGCTGGGCAGCTGACGTGACTGGGCGCCCCTTCCGTGGCCACGAAAGGGGCGAAAAGCAGAGGTTAGCGGAGGGCGTACAACAGAAAGGCCCAGGGACTTGGCAGTAGCCCGTGAGTCCTTAAACGCTCCAGCGCATGGTCTGCCTTTGAACCAAAAGACCGACTCCATCAAAGGGCATGTCCATGAGTGTATTCTGGACATCACCCGAGAAACCAGTTGTTCTCAGCCAGGCGTGGCGACGTAGCGCCACCGTCGTCGCAAGCGATCTGCCCAGCGAGTCGGCGGTATCAAGGCCACAACGTATGGTGTATTTAGCCGCATCTCGCCCTTCCGCAATGGCGCGGGTAAGCAGTGTCTGGACCTCCTCAGAACACTGCGGCAAAACAGCCGCCACCGAATCCCACAGGGAGTGGGTATATCGGCCCAAAAGGCAAGCGGTGTTGACGGATCGCAAGCCAGCACTGGAGGAAGAAAAAGCCTTCTTCCCAAATTGGTCCAGGCGTTTGGATTCCCTATCCGGAGGGGCGGTAGGGAAGGCGGTTTGGGAGGCAGAGGCTTGGACAACCAAGCTCTCGGGGTGGGATGTTGGGAGAGAAACAAGGGGTTGCCCGGAGCAGGGCGATGGCGTCGGGCCACGTTCCTATCCACAGGAGCCCCTGTGGTGGGCTTGGACCAGGCACCCAAAAGAACGTCAGTGAGTGCATCATTAAACGGCAGCATGGTCTCCGAGGAGGAAGCCGCCGGCTGAAGCACTTCCGTCAGGAGATTAGTCCTGACAGCCACAGTAGGCAATTGGAGATGTAAGGCTCCAGCTGCTCTACGCAACACCGTTGCAAAATTAGCTCCCTCCTCCGTAGCCACGGGAGGAGACAGCATGCCAGTGTCAGGGGAGGTGTCTAGACCACTGGCATCCCCAAGTTCCTCAGCCCAGTCCGGATCATACTCACACTGTTGTGTGAGAGGGTCCTCAGACCCCTCCCAGCTCTCCTGGTCCTCCTCTTGTTCAAAATATGGAGGAGGGACATTTGGGACCCAAGGTCTCATCGGCGCCGGAGCCGAGCGACGTCGGTCCGGCTCCATGTCCGGAGCCGGAGAGAGCCGGGGACCGACGCCGTCCGGAGCCCCGGACGGCGTCAGGAACAGCACCGGGGACATCGGCGTCGGCGGAGGCGTGGTTAGGTCAACCGGCGTCGATGGGGGTTGCGGTACCACCGGAGCCGGGATCGAGGCCGGAGCCGAGGCTGGGATGAAGGCTGGTGGGACAGGCGGCGCCGGGACCGGAGTCGACGGCGACGCCGAAGCAACCCCATCAGGGCCCGCGGGGCCCGAAGGCGCACCGGAGGGACCTGGAGGCCCGAAGAGGCGGGCCATGGCCGACAGGAATTCCTGTATTTCGGCCGGAGTCGCCCCCGAACCCGGAAAGGACGGGTAATGCGGGGGCGGCTCCATAGGCATGTCCGGGGCGGCGGGGACGGTGCCGACTGGGGCCTCAGCCGAGTCGCGAGACCGGCGAGGCGAAGTCTTAGAGCGATGACGCTTCTTAGACTTTTTGTGCTTCGACTTACCCGAGGAGCGCGAAGACTTGGACTCAGACGACCGGCGGGGACTCCGCGACCGGCCCCTCGACCTCTCCCGGGACTTGGTGCGGCGCGGAGCCGACTGCCGGACCTCGAGTAGCTTTCGAGACCGCTCTCGCAAAGCCTTCGGGTGAAGTTTCCGGCAGTCAGGGCACGACTTCGTGTCGTGGTCTCGGCCGAGACAGAAGAGACACTCCAGATGCGGGTCTGTGATCGACATCATGCGACCACAGGCTCTGCATGGCTTGAAGCCGGGCATCCCTACGACACCTAGGAGTCGTGAAGGCTCAATGAAGAAACAGTGAAAAAATTCACAAAAAAGTTAGTCAAAAATTGACTAGGGCACTGCTCTTCCCGGATCTGCGCTTACTGGCGCGGAAAAAGAAGAACTGACGTCAGCGCGCAGGGGCGGCGTCTAAGTACTGCCCGCGACGTCATCCCGGCGATCACGACGCCGGACGCGGAGCCGCACGACGCCGCCTACCGACGCGCAAGGGTACTGCTACGCAAAAACTTTCCGGATCCAGCCTGACGCCTGGGGATATTCTAAGGTAAGGAATCTGTCACTAACGTGTCTCTTTCAGATGCTGAAAGCAGCAAGTGGCATGGGGAAGCTCACAAAGGCGGCAAGCCTTTGAAGCTTCCCCTTCGTGGACCCTGCCCATCTTGGGGGAGGAGGCTTGGCACCTCATCCCAGGATGTGCTTCGTTTCAGGTCCCCGAGAGCAGCAGGCTCTCGACCCAGGAGTCCAGAAACATGTTTGGTGGTGGCAGCTGAAAGCAGCCACTCAGCCTGGACACTAGTGGTAGGTTAGTTTTCAGAGGGCATCTCTAAGATGCCTTCTGTGTGCATTTTTCATTAAATCCCACACTGGCATCAGTGTGGGTTTAATGTGCTGAGAAGTTTGATACCAAACTTCTCAGTTTTCAGTGTAGCCATTATGGTGCTGTGGAGTTCGTAATGACAATCTCCCAGCACCATATACTCTTAATGGCAGCAGTGCACTTGCAATGTCTAAGAATGGACTTAGACACTGTAGGGGTACAGGGCTCACGCACCTGTACCCTCACCACTGGTATAGTGCACCCAGCAAGAGGGGTGACTGATCTATGCCAGGGCAGTGGGTTGTAGGCATGAGACAGGGATGTGTGCCATGTCGACTCTTCACTTCGTTCAGCACCAAAACACGCAGCCTTCAAAAGCAGTGTGTGAGTGTGAAGGTACAGGACCTCTAAGGGTGGCACAGTAAATGCTGCAGCCCTTAGAGGCCTTCTCTGGTCACAGTGCCCTGGGTACCTGTGGTACCATTTACCAGGGGCTGACCTGTGGCCAGAGATGCCAATTGGGTTTAGGCTTCAATGCAGTTTTAGGGAAAGAACATAGGTCCTGGGTACCTGGTTAACAGGAGCCCAGGGCACACTTAGTCAAAGCACATCAGCAATTCAGCAAAAAGTGGGGGCAACCATGCAGAAAGAGGGCACTTTCTCACACAGTTCACTGTCCAGTTCACTTCTTGGAAGTAAGTTCTGTGAGGGGGTGACAATGGTCCTATATCCCTTCACAAACCTCCTGTAATACCTAGTCAAGTCAAGGAATGCCCTGACTTGGGTCTGGGTTGTTGGAGCCTCCCAGTCCAGAACCTTGGGCTGTAAAGGCTGCACTTTGCCTCCACCTAGAAGGTGGCCCTAGCATACAACAGTTCCCTGCCCTATCTGGCACTTGGATGCCTTGATAGTTAGGCCTGCAGATTGCAGAGCCTGTAAAACCAGGTGATCCTGCCAGGAGGAGCTAAAGACAGCAATATCATCAAGTTATGCTGCACTAAAGGTCGCCAACACGGCAAGGACTTGATTCACCAACCTCTGGAAGGTGGCAGGGGCATTCTTTAAACCAAAGGACATAACAGTAAACTGATAATTCCCATCAGGTGTGGAGAATGCTGTTTTTTCTTTGTCTCCTAGGGCCATGCCAATCTGCCAGTACCCTGCAGTTAAGGCAAAGATGCTGAGAAATGTGTCTGCCCCTAGCTTGACTATCAGCTCATCAGCTGTGGGTATGGGGTGAGCATCTGTCTTAGTGACAGCATTGAGTCCTCCATAGTCCACACAGAACCTCAGCTCTCTTTCCACCCTGGGGGTGAGGTTTGGGGACTAAGACCACTGGGCTCGAACAGGGACTTTAATAGGGCTCAATAACCCCTAATTCCAGCAACTTGTTTACTTCAGCTTTGATGCTCTCCTTAACTTGGTCAGACTGCCAATACAGGCAAGCTGTCCCTAGTGTCCAGATCGTGGGTACACCAGTGTGTCTGGCCATGGGTCAAGGAGAAGAGCCCAGCATACTGCTGCAGGATATGCCTACAATCAGCCTGTTGTTGAGCAGTGAGGGTTTCTGAATAGACAACTCCATCAATTGACCCCTCTTGTGGACTGTAAAAGAGGAGATCAGGGAGAGGTTCACTCTGTATCCTGATCCTCATGAGTGACCAACAGAATGGACACATCAGCCCTGTAACAAAAACGTTTCAGGCGGTTCACATGGATCACCCTCTTGGGGTGCCTGCTAGTGCCCCGGTCTACCAAGTAGGTGACCTCACTTTTTCTTTCAAGGATAGGGTAAGGGCCACTCCATTTGTCCTGGAGTGCCGTTGGTTCACAGGCTCCAAAGCCTACACCTTCTGTCCTGGCTGGAACTCAACCAGTGCAGCCTTTTGATCATACCACAGCTTCTGGAGCTGTTGGCTGGCCTTTTTGGATGCCTTTGGCATGTACTCTGCCATCCTTGAGGGGAGGCCAAGCACATAGTCCATCACATCTTGTTTTGGTTCATGGAGAGGCCACTCCCAACCTTTTTTTTACCAGAGCAAGTGATTTCCTTATAGGATGCCCAAACAGAAGTTCAAAGGGGCAAAACCCTACTCCCTTCTGTGGCACTTCCCTGTAAGCAAAAAACAGGGTAGGCAGGAGGAAATCCCATCTCCTTTTGAGTTTTTCAGGGAGCCCCATGATCATGCCAGTCAATGTCTTGTTGAATTTCTCAACCAGGCCATTGGTTTGTGGGTGGTAGGGTGTAGTGAATTTGTATTTCACTCCACACTCATCCCACATGTGTTTCAGGTATGCAGACATGAAGTTGGTACCTCTGTCTGACACCACCTCCTTAGGAAACCCTACCGTGGTAAAGATACCAATGAGGGCTTTGGCTACTGCAGGGGCTGTAGTAGACCTAAGGGGAAATGCCTCAGGATATCTCGTAGCATGATCCACTAGTACCAGTATGTATTGGTTTCCTGATGCAGTGGGTGGCTCAGCCCTTTCAAAGGGAATCCTACCACTGGTAGTGGAATTAAGAGGGCCTTTGAGTGTCCACCTGTTTTGCCACTGGCCGGACAGATGGCACAGGAGCTGACAAACTCCTTCACTTTCTGGGACATCTGGTGCCAGTATTCCAGAGTTTTAGTCTGGCCCAGGTGCCCAGCCAGGGGGATGTCATAGGCCAATGTTACTAAGAACTCTATACAGCTGAGGCACTACCACTCTCCTAGTGGCACCAGGTTTGGGGTCTCTGGCCTTAGTGTACTGGAGTCCCCCCTCCCAATAGACCCTGTTGGAGCCACTGACATCTCCCTGGTTCCTGTGCAGCAGCTTACTGTCAAAGGCTCTCAAAAGTGGGACAGACCTTCTGTTCAAGGCACAACTGTTCCCTAGAGGGTACCCCTGGGCCCAGGAGTTCAACCTGGTAAAGTCCAAGTTCCATAGGCTCAGTTCCCTCTGGGGCTGACAAGTCTTCTCTCTGAGAAGAGGGGTCCCTGAGCTTGTTCCTGTGTAGAAGCTGGTCCCTCATTCTTCTTACCTTATCTCTTGGAAGGTAGGGCCATCCCTTTCAGGCTACAACACTTCTTTTTCATCCTGTGCATGAGTTTGTGCTCGTCTTCTCACACACTATCTCAGGGATTTGCTGCATGGGTTTTCAGTTCTACCTCAGCCCATGCGGAGGTCTCCTGGTCATTTCCAAGCAGACAGGTAGCTAGAAGTTTTGGAGAGACCACTACCTGCTTCAGGCCAGTAACACCCCCACCAGTCTAATGTCACCATGGCCATGGAATGGTCTGTTGTGACACGGTTTGTTATGACACTGTCAGCGTTGGTGACTAGATAGGTTTTTCCAGTCAGGTATTGTCTAGGGAAGACCAGTGCATCTCTCACCATAGTGACACTGATACCTGTACCCCTCAGGGCTTCTATTCTAGTACCATTCACAAAGGGTTATTCCAAGTACTTTTTAAGTTGGGTCCCAGACGGCTACAGTGGCCAACTCTCCCTCCCCTTCAGAAACTAGTACAGCTTCAGTGTGACCCCCGATTTGCCCTGGGCACACTGCTGATCCCATCTGGAGATTTGCCACACCAATGCTAACTGGTGGTGGACTAGGGGCATTTTTGTTAGGACAGGCAGAATCTCCAGTTTGGTACCCAACCTTCTTACTGGTGCGACACCAGACCTTTAGGGGGATCAAAATTATACCCACCAGTGAGCTGGGAAGACTTCTGGGACCCACCCTCCTGAACAGGTTTTTGGGGGCATTTAGAAGATTTTTGGGTTTTTCAGGGGGAGGTTTTGTAGCCCCATTCTTTAGGTCACCCCCGGTGGATGTTTTGGCCACCCTAGTCTTGACCCTATGGTATGCCTTCTTTCCCAATTCTTGGGGAGAAATTAGACGTAGGTCCGCCAGATACTGATGCAACTTTTCATTTGTGCAATTACTTAACATGAGTTCTTTCATCACAAATTGTAAAGCCCAACATAGTCCTGCACATCACTTCCAGTTAACCAACAATCTAGTGTTTTTACTGAGTAGTCCATGAAGTCAACCCAGGTTTGGCTTGGGGTTTTGTGAGCCCACCGGAATCTAATCCTATACTCCTCAGTTGTGAGTCCAAAGCCCTCAATGAGGGTGCCATTCATGAGGTCATAGGACTCCGCATCTGGTCCAGTAAGGGTCAGAAGTCTGTCTCTGCAGTTACCAGAGAACAGTTCCCAAAGTAAGGCTCCCCAGTGTGACTTCTTCACTTGCCTCATTCCACAGGCCCTCTCAAAGGCTGTGAACCATTTATCACCTTCCTCATATTTGGGGACAATCCCTTTGGGGATTTTGGGGTTATAAGAACTCTTTTTCCCTAGGTTGGATATTGCTACCACCATTGATGGGGGTAAGCCCATCTCTAGTCTTTCTTTTTCTAGAGCTAGGAGTCTAGACTCTAGGTTTAATCTTTTGGCCAACCTTACTATAAGGATGTACTCTTCACTGAGGCTGTCCTCGGTGATCTCAGCAAGACCTGACCTACCTGTGTGGGTTCTAGGGGTGGTGAGTACTACCCTTGGAGTCAGGGGCTCATAAGCCCTGTTCGCCCTATCTAGTGGGGGAGGTTGGAGGTTTATTTATTTATTTTGAAGGTTTTATATAGCGCGAACCAGACCCTTGCGAGTATCAGAGCGCTTTACAAGTCATATGTAGAAAACACGATATAGCACACAAAGATATAGGTGAAACAGCTATAAGCAGCTTATACACGTACCAATAAGCTAGCGTAAAAACAAAAGGACAACTATGGAGCATAAACACAGAAGTAGTAATAATATACAGTAAAAGGACAGAGTTCACGTGAATTTAGCCATGAGGATCGCTTTCACTTCTTTTTTGAAGGAGGCAGTGGACGGGTTCATTCTTGTTTCAATGGGCAAAGCGTTCCAGATCCTAGGAGCCATACCAGAGAAGGATCGGTTATAGGTTTTTTTCTTGGCGAATCGTTGTGGTTTTAGAAGAAGAGTCTTGGCACTCCTGGAGGCTCTGATGCCCGCAGAGAGCACCAATTTCTGAGCTAGGTAGTGCGGGGAGTTGTGGTGTAAGGCCTTGTGCATCATACAAGCGATTTTCAGATGAATTCTAGCTTCAAACGGTAGCCAGTTGAGGGCTCTCAGGTCAGGGGATATGTGAGAGTTTCTCTTTGAGCCCGTAATGAGTCTTGCAGCTGAGTTGATAGTGGCTCTTAGTGGGGCTGTCGATGACCTTGGGAGGCCGCATAAGGTTACCGCCACATATTCCACTCTAGGGATTACTAGGGCTTGAACTGCTTGTTTGAAATCGTAGGCTGCCAGAAAGGGTTTCAGTTTTCACAGGGTCTTCAAGTGGAAGTTAGCTCCTTTTGTGGAGGCGCTGATATGCTTCTGCGTCTTTAGGTTGCTGTCAAGCGTTACACCTAGCGATTTCGCTGAGTCGACGATGAGAGGTTGTCCATTGAGAGCTGTTAAGTGCTTCAGCCAATCCAGGATGGTGAGAGTTTTGTTAGGGGGAGCGATTAAGAGGAATTCCGTTTTGAGGAGTTTAGTTTCAAATGGTTTTCGGCCAGCCATGTTTGGGTTTTTTGTAGTGTGGTGTTGAGCGATTTGATGTCATCAAGTGAGTGGATCTTGATGTAGATTTGGGTGTCGTCTGCATACATATGGAAGTGAATCTTGGCGAGGCTGAGAAGATCGGTAAGAGGTTCCATAAAAAGGTTGAAACGGGTGGGTGAGAGGGAGGAGCCTTGTGGAACTCCTAATATGACAGGCATGGGGTTGGACAGGGATTGGTTGACCTTGAATCTTTGGGATCTATTTTGGAGGAAAGAGGTGAACCAGTTAAATACAGTTCCAGACATTCCCATTCTGTGTTTCATGAGTTCAAGCAGGTTGCCGTGTTTGACGGTGTCAAATGCTGATGACAGGTCGAGTAGGATAAGTAAACAAGCTTCGTTTTGGTCCAGGATTTTTAGAGCGTCGTCAATTACATGTGTCATGGCTGATTCGGTACTGTGACCTGCTCGGAAGCCTGATTGAAATTGGTTAAGCTGGTTGAATTGATCAATGTGGCTGTTCAGCTGCATGTTAACGCATTTTTCCAGGAGTTTGGCTAGCATAGGTATGTTAGAAATTGGACGATAGTTATTTGGGTCCGAGGGGTCAGCTGTTTTCTTTAGGATAGGCGACACCTGACCTGTTTTCAGGATGTCTGGAATGGATCCTTGAAGGAGGGACGTATTTATGATCTTGGTCCAGAGAGGTAGTAACAGAGGAATGAAGTCTTTTAAGTAATTAGCCGGGAGCGGGTCTGTGAAATGATTGGAGGGTTTCAGAGCGGTGTCTTTAATATGAAATCTTCACTGTAAGTGTTGAAGTGGGACCAAGTTGCGTTGTTTTTGAGTTTGAATTTTGGGAGGTCGTTATCTTGTGCACCAGCAGGGGGCAGTGATGAATTCTTTATCATGTCTGAGAGGGATAAGAGGTCCTTGAGTAGATCTGATTTTATGGATTCTGTTTTAGAAGCGAAGAAGGAGGCAAATTCATCGCAGTTGGGTAGAGTAAGTGGGATAGCGTTAGGGAGACTGGGTACGCTCTTGGTTTGGGTTTTGATAAGATCGAATAGCTTTTTGGGGCGGTTCTTGGCTTGGTCTAGTTGAGTCCTGAAGAAGTCGGTTTTAGATTTTCTGATCTTTCTAAAATAGGAGTTTCTGGCGATTCTTAGAAGCCTGAGGTGGTCAGCTGAGGGTGCGGCTCTCCAACGTCGTTCAATTACTCTGAGCGTCTGTCTGCATTAAGCCTCCCATCATACCAAGGTTTTGAATTTTTTGTGGAAGTTCTTTTCAGTTGAAGCGGGCTATTTTGTCTAGTAGGTTGTTCATGGAGTGAAAGTAGTGATTGGTCAGCCCCTGGACATCGGCTAGGTCTTCCGGGGGACATAGAAGGTTTGAATTAGCTGATGCTGTACGGTCAGAGCTGACGTTTTTCAGGTTTCTCTTCCAGATCTTAGTTCTCAGGGGTTGTGTTGGGAGTCGTTTAACCGTTTCCAAGACTTGGAATGTAATGATGTGATGGTCAGACCAGTCACAGGGGAAGATCGAGTCGAGCTGTGTAAAGTCCACTTTAGAGATTACTAGGTCGAGAATTGCGCCTTTGTCGTGTGTAGGGCTGTTACATATTTGGTCAAGATTAAGGTCGGCGAGGAAAGCTTTGAGGCTGTTTACCCCAGAGTCGTTCTGGTCATCCCAATGAAGGTTGAAGTCCCCCAGGAATATTTGCTTATTTTGTTGGCTGTCATTTGACGCTAGAATATCCATGAGGTGTTCTATGAATGTGAGGTTATCACCCGGAGGGTGGTAGAAAGTGTGTAAAGAACATATTTGTTTGTTATTACTGGCGATGTTTAAGCGGAAGTATTCACATGAGGATAGAGCGGGAGCATTGGAGTTGGTCACGGTTAGGCTGATCTGATGTATGCAGGCTATCCCACCTCCTGGCCTGTCCGTTCTGTCTAGTCTGGTGATGTCATAGTTAGGGGGTAGCAAGATGTCCATGATGGGAGTAGATGCTTCTTTTAACCAAGTTTCTGTCAGGATCAGAATGTCTGGTTCGTTAGTGAGTAGTAGGTCAGCTATCTCGGCTGCATGTCTAGATGCGGATCTGCAGTTTAGGAGAATACAATTTAGTCGTGTCTTGTTGGATATTATCGGGGGTTCGATTGTGAGGGGGATTCTAGTGAGGTTATTTTCAACTATGCCTCTGGAGTTGTGTCTGGTGGCTCTGTATGTGTTGATAGGGATAGATTGTATTCGGGAGTCTGTATGTGGGAGTCTGTAGGTTGTTCTCCCCATCACTGGTTTCATCTATTTCTGAGGGTGGGGGTGGTGGTGGGGGGAGGGGGGTCGGGAGAGAGAATCTTCCCTCTCAGAAGGGTGGACGCTGGAGTATTCTGCCAAGAGCACCTGGAGCTTGACCTTGGAAGGACAGGACCCCATGGGTATTTTCTTTAAATTGCATAGACCTTAACTCCTTCCTCTCCAGATGGAGGTAGGGGGTGGTGTCGAGCTCATCCACCCTATTCTCTATGTCAGCTGTTACTGTAGTCATGGTTGGAATCTTTTAAAAAGAGGTTAAAAACTTCTAAACACTTTTCCCTAAATACAGTGAGCTGTGAGTTTAAAAAAAAGAAAAAAAAGCTAAAGGGACTTAACCAAGGTCCCAACAAGACTAATGAATTTAGAAAAATTGTCAATTTAAATAATGAGTAGAACTAAAGGCAATTTTTGGATTGTAGTCGTGTGATCAGGTGTTGACCATGTGGTCCAACAAATGCAAAGTCGTAGACCCTGCTGCTGATCCACCAATGTAGGAAGCTGGCTCTGTATATATTATACCAAAGTAAGCTATAGTGCGCACAGAGTCCAGTGAATCCCCAGAGGTATAGCAGAGGCTAAAGTAGATAATACCTTACTCTATTTTCTGGTGGTGTGGTTGAGCAGTCAGGCTTTTTAGAGGGTAGTGTTAAGAATTTGTTGTACACACTTAGGCAAGTAATGATGTCACACACTCGACAGACTGAATCCAGACCAATTGCTTGTATAAAAAGTTTTCGTTATTTTTATTACTAGAACCAAGATTTACTCAGTAGCGGGTAAGTGATGCTTTAAATACAATAACTTTTCAAGCTACAGGGTGTACTCGTTTTGTAGGAGCATACAAATAACTTGCAGTCAAGAAAATGGGTTGTGATCTCTTGAAAATACTTGTAATTACTTATGATTACTTTTTAGTTACTTTTCTACTTTTGCACAAAACAAACTAATCGCACAGTTTGGGCATTGTAGTACATTATCCCACAAAGAGCCAATCCTAGTGTGAAAACCTAAATGTCTCTACATGTGTACTGTAAGATCTGGCATCTTACAAAAAGTGTAAGACTGGTCTCACACACCACCTGGTGTCATGCTTCATCATTGACCAGTCCTCGCCCCATAAAAACTTGGTTTGATAAGGGGCGGGCATACACCTGACGACAGGGATGCACTTCTAACTCTAAGTGGGGGCCCTTACAAAAGAAAAGTGTGATTAAAAATCCATTGCAGGTAGCAAATTAATTTTTAATGTGAGAGATACCTGCATGGTCAGTAAAAACAAAGTGTGCGGTGAAAATGAGGAAATAAATGTCCTCCCACCGTCATGTACTTAGTCAACATGTTTCTGCCCTTCGGCCCAAAAGGGTCCATGGCATTCATCAGGACTTTAAACTACTAGGGCTACACCCTTACCAAAACATTGGAAAGGGAATCCACTAGGTGGGGTGAAAAGTCACCCTCCACCTTCAGGGGGTAAGATTTTCAAACCTGTAAGAAGAGAAAAAATAAAGAAAGAAGAAAGACAGACAGTGTAATATGCATTGATATTACGGTTGTCATGATTCAGACAGTCATCTTCACGTACAATTTGAGGTGAGTGGCTAGGTGTGCTACATACGTGTCAGTCATCTGTGCACAACATATAATAGAATCCATGGGACAGTGTCCCATGTTCCTTACCCTTGTTGGGGGATCTACTGGCCCCATAGGAGGCCGTGGACGGAAGTTAAAAACGGATCATAAGCTGTTAAAAATGAGACAGGAAGCAAAAGCTGTTATTCTGGCGGTAGTAATCTCACAACTGTATACAGGCATTCAGTGGCTTTTTCAGAAGTATGATCCCAGTAATCATAATGGACACACTAGAGTGTCCAAATGGGGACCCAGTCTAATCACATGCACAACCATACTCTTACTGTGACCGCGGTTCCTCTGCTCCTTGCACCTATGTCTGCACGGTTCGTCTCCCTGTAGATAACTAAGACGAGGCGGCGCAGGGTTTATGTAGCGTCTACATTCCGTCAAGGACGTGCAGGTGTACATGCTAATTACCGGTAATGGGAGTGATGTTTCCGTAGTCGTGACGACCGTGATGTTAACTCATGCCTGGTCTGCCTGGCATACGCGTAAAAATATCACATGAGCTCATGGTCCGCTGGGTGTGGTTTACGGTCATTCAGTGTGGCGCATGCAGTAAGGAAAAGGCATCAAAGTGTCTCAGCGAACCCGTAGTGATTAGTGGTACGCGCATGCGTCTAGATGAGTGCCGTAATCAAATACACTGCCCAGTGCGGTTGAGGTTGCGCATGCGTATATTGGAAAAGTGCCTAATGCGAGCACCGGCTCGTGGAAGCATGCGCTAGGATGTTATTTACAGATGGCACAAACGTCTGGGGGGGCTGCGAAATATCGCTATGACCACATTAATGGTCCACGTTCTGTAAGCCAAGGCAGTATAACTATCTCACCAGAACATAAACGGTCATACACATGTCAGACCTACCCATTCAGATGCTAGGAGGGGTGTACTACGTGAGGGTTTGTACTTGCTGCGTGCCCGAGAGCCCGAACAAGAAACCTCTCTCCATGGTTTAGATTGTGATCTTATGAACACGATATTCTTAATCTATGTGCCATTTATTTTCTACTGATGTGTTTTAGGGACCTAATACTCCCTTGGTCAATGGAAAAGGGTAACCATATAGAAACTGGTGACAGTATTCATAAAGATTACTATCTAAGATTGTTTACCAGAAGATTGTTTACTCCTACTAGTACTGTATTTATCCCGCTAACTGTAGCCACGGAATATCATCATTTAATCCAATGAGATTCGATTTTAATCTAAACACCCATCTTTGTTCCCTAATGTGGAGTGGTTTTGTGAGGTCAGTTGTAGCTTTTCTCATTACCTCCAACACTGTCCACTTCAGGTCACTGTCTTTGTGTTCATGTTCCAAAAAATGCTTTGTAAGTTTGGTATTGTTTTTTTTTTACACCTTATTGTGCTCCTATGTTCATTAATACGGATCTTGATTTTGAGAGTTGTCATTCCTATGTAGAGGAGTTTACAGGGGCATGTAAGTAGGTAAATGACATTCTCGGTATTGCAGTTACTAAAATTCTTTAATATCCAAGGCTTGCCTGTACCTATGTCTACCTCTTTAGTCGCTGTGGTGAACTGACATGCAACGCAATTCCCACATGAGTAGTGTCCTGTGGGCCCTCTGAGTGTTCCAGAGGGTGGTTTGTTCAGTTGCGCCTGGTGATGGGTCTTTGCATGAACCAATTCGTCACGCAGGCTCTTGCTTCTTTTAAAAGCAAACAAAGGAACTTCCCATTCCTTTCCTGAACTGCCCAAGATGTGCCAATTTTTTCGCACGATCTTTTTCACGGTGTTAGAGATAGGCGTAAATGTAGTCACGCATACCAATTGATCTTTTCTTTCTTTGTTTGTTGTTTCAAGAAGGGCTTCTCGTGGATTATTTCTTGCCCTCTTCTTAGCTTTCCTAATAAGTTTTTGGGGGTAATGTCTCTGCAATAATTTCTCCTCCAGTTCCTTAGATTGTTCCAGGAAAGTTTCGGTTTCTGTACAATTGCGCCGTATCCTCAAAAATTGTCCCACCGGGAGGTTATCTCTAAGTGCTTTTGGATGGTGGCTCTCGTATAACAGCAGACTGTTTTTGTCCGTAGGTTTATTATGTACCTTTGTTTGGATACCTTCCGGTGTCATGTTAATTTCAAGGTCCAGGAACGTAGCATGATCTTTATGTATACAATGTGTAAATCTTAAATGAAGATCTTTAGAGTTAACCCAATCTACAAAAGCCTTTGCAGTGAGTTCATCTCCTTGCCATATAATGAAAATATCGTCAATATAGCGCTTCCATGTTTTCAGATGCTCCATAAAGGGGTTAGTTTCACTGAAGATATAGTCCTCTTCGAACTGGTGTACATATAAACACGCAAGGCTGGGGGCAAATGTACTGCCCATTGACGTGCCAGCAATCTGATGGTAAAGCACATCTTCAAATTCGAAGAAGTTTTCCGTGAGGGCGATTTCAGCACACTCCATAACGAAACTCTGGGGAGTCGGAAATTCCCATTCCATATTGTGCAGGATATTCTCCACCACAGCCAGTGTCCTCCTCTGCGGGATACTGGTGTAAAGGGCTTCTATATCCATGGTAATGAAAATATCTTCGGTCATATTTACTTCCAAGTCTCGAAGCAGACATATTACATCCTTAGTATCTCGCAAGTAAGATGAAGATCTTTGCACTCTAGGTTTCAGAAACCAGTCGCAAAATTGGGAGAGCGGCTCTAGGATGGACCCGATCCCTGAAACTATTGGTCTTCCTGGTGGGGGTAATTTCTCCTTATGTATCTTCGGGAGTATATAGAACCTTGGTGTTCTAGGCTCCTTATTAACCAGGTACTCCGTTTTTAACTTCCGTCCACGGCCTCCTATGGGGCCAGTAGATCCCCCAACAAGGGTAAGGAACAAGGGTAAGGAACATGGGACACTGTCCCATGGATTCTATTATATGTATTATATGTGTACAGATGACTGACACGTATGTAGCACACCTAGCCACTCACCTCAAATTGTACGTGAAGATGACTGTCTGAATCATGACAACCGTAATATCAATGCATATTACACTATGTCTCTGTCTTTCTTCTTTCTTTATTTTTTCTCTTCTTACAGGTTTGAAAATCTTACCCCTGAAGGTGGAGGGTGACTTTTCACCCCACCTAGTGGATTCCCTTTCCAATGTTTTGGTAAGGGTGTAGCCCTAGTAGTTTAAAGTCCTGATGAATGCCAGGGACCCTTTTGGGCCGAAGGGCAGAAACATGTTGACTAAGTACATGACGGTGGGAGGACATTTATTTCCTCATTTTCACCGCACACTTTGTTTTTACTGACCATGCAGGTATCTCTCACATTAAAAATTAATTTGCTACCTGCAATGGATTTTTAATCACACTTTTCTTTTGTAAGGGCCCCGAGTTAGAATTGCATCCCTGTCGTCAGGTGTATGCCCGCCCCTTATCAAACCAAGTTGTTAGGGGGCGAGGACTGGTCAATGATGAAGCATGACACCAGGTGGTGTGTGAGACCTGTCTTACACTTTTTGTAAGATGCCAGATCTTACAGTACACATGTAGAGACATTTAGGTTTTCACACTAGGATTGGCTCTTTGTGGGATAGAGTTATGTTGGAGGCTGCCATTTCCTAGGACCCCAGGCCTCTTGTTCCCTCCCCGGAGTCTTACTCTGGGACTCAGGTGGTTAGGCATTGTAGTACATTAACAAGCAGGTTAACTCTTTTAAAGACACAGTTACTTTGTTGCAGTACAAAACAGGTTCAAAACAGCATTTGTCAGACAAAAAGCCACCATACAATCCTATGAAGAAAAACGAGGTGTTAGGTTTGCAGGAAAATAAACTGTTTTGGTAACTGAGTTTTGGGGGGTAGAACCAAGGTACCCCAAGGTTTAGTTCAGAACTCGAGGTGCACCACCAGCGGCACTGGATGCAGAGTGCAAGGGTGCCAATGGGGCACCTCGGTTGGTAGCTTCTCAGGGGGGCCACGCGGTTTGAGGAGGCAAGCTCCTGGGGTTAAGGTAAGGGTAAAGGGGGTCCCAGGTCAGCACCAAATTCACACCACCAGCGGCGCAGGGGCAACCGGATGCAGGGTGCTTAGGCGGTGTTGTCGGGGCCCCAATGCGTTCCTATGGAGATTGCCGGTCGAAGAAAAAGACTGCAGGCTGAAGCCAGAAGACTGGAAGAAGGGAACCAACAGCTGGAGGATGAAGTTGGAGAGTTGCTGGACACCAGGACATAGTCGGTCAGGCACCTCACGACTCAGGGGCTAGTGGTGTCTGTAAGAAAGTGCCCTCTTTTTGCATGGTTGCCCCCACTTTTTGCTTAACAGCTGATGTGCTCTGAGTGTGCCCTGGGTTCCTGACAAACAGGTACCCAGGGCCTATGTTCTTTCCCCAAACTGCATTGAACAAAACCCAATAGGCACTCTTTGGCCACAGGCCCTACCGGCCTGTCCCCACCTCAAACCTGCAGAAGCGAAATCCCGGTGTGTCCTTGTAGGAAGCTGGCTCTGTATATACTATACCAAAGTGAGGTATAGTGTGCAGAGTCCAGTGGAATCCAAAAGGTAGGCAGAGGTAAAAGTAGATAGAACCTTACTCTCTATTTGGGGTAGTGTGGTCGAGCAGGAAGGCAGTATCAGAGGACAGTGTTAAGCATTTGTTGCACACACTCAATCAGCAAATGAATTCACACACTCAAAGACTGAACTTCAGACCAATTGTTTTTGTATAAAAATATTTTTAGTTATTTTATTTCCTAGAACCAAGCAAGCCTGGCACAGAAGTGATAAATACTTTGCATAAATATACAGTTGTAATACAGTTTGGATTGTAATTGTATATGCACTTTTTTTGACTTACAGTATTGTTACTGAGCAATGCAATGCTTTGTAAATACAGTACATATACTTTGCAAAGGATTTTTAGTAAAATTACAGGTAAGTTACTTTTGAGATTACTTTTCTTACACAGTGAAGTATACCTGGATACGGCACTGGGACATTTCCTGTACACAGGTAAGTAAAATCGTTTTCGTTAGTTAGTACAATTTTAAAGAATTTCTTTAGGTTTTCAAACTCCACACTTAGAAACTTTTCCAAGAAAAACAGTCAATGTTATCCTATGGAGGAAAATAGTGTTATCGGTTTTAGGGTAAGTATTCGGTAGTGGGAGTTGAGGTTCTGGGGGTAGACTCAGGAGTCCCCCAGGGTCAGGGATGCACTCTCGTTACACCCTCAGTGGCACTAGGGCGGCCGGGTGCAGAGTGCTGAGGCCCAATGTTATCCAAAGAGGGATAGAAGGCCTCCGGTTGGTGGCTGCTGACGAGCAGGCCACTTGGTTGTGGGAGCAGAGCTCCTGGACTTTAGCTCAGGGCAAATGGGGAAACAAAGTAGCACCAAAGGTGCACCCTCAGCAGTACTAGGGCGGCCGGGTGCAGGGTGCTGTTTCGACGTCGGGCACCCTGCTGTTTGCAATAGGGAACCTCCGGTTTACAAATCAATCAATCAATCAATCATGGCATTTATAGAGCGCGCTACTCACCCGGGAGGGTCTCAAGGCGCTGGGGGAGGGGGTAAGTTACTGCTCGAACAGCCAGGTCTTGAGCTGCTTCCTGAAGGAGAGATGGTCCTGGGTTCGCCGAAGTTGAGTGGGGAGGGAGTTCCAGGTCTTGGCTGCCAGGTAGGAGAAGGATCTTCCTCCGGCGGTGGTTCTGCGGATGCGTGGTACGGTGGCGAGGCGTGGCTGGTTGATCGTAGCTGGCGGGTGGGCGTGTAGAAGGTCATGCGGTCGTTGAGGTACTTTGGGCCCAGGTCGTGGAGGGCCTTGTGTGCGTGGATGAGGAGTCTGAACGTGATTCTCTTGCTGACGGGGAGCCAGTGCAGGTCTTTCAGGCACTGCAGGCTCGGTACGAAGGTCTTCTGGGTGTGACCACCACTTCGAGAGGTAAGCTGGGATGTTGGGGGTTGGTTAGGCACCGTCTGTTTGGCCACGCAAGGCCGTGGGGCGTCGGGTGCAGGAGTGCCTTTTAGAGTCAGATTTTACCAGCTCCTGGTTGCGGGGACCTTCCGGATTTAGGCTGCAGGCATCGGCTGGAGGTTTGAGGCAGGTCCAGGGTCGCCGGATGTCGGGTCAGGATCGCCGGGGAGACCTCCTTGTGCTGTTTGCCTACTCGAGCTCGGGCCGTGGACGGCGGGTGCAGAGTGGTGCGGATTCGCGGTGTCCGGCCAGAGCCAGAGGTTGGAGATGAACAAATCCGGTGTTCACGGGAGACACAGTCTTTGTGGTTGAAGGCAGGCAGGTCCTCTGGGGTTTTCGAGGTTGCTGGCTGCAGGACACAGGTATTTCGCAGGAGAAGGTTTGAGGTGGAGACAGGACGGTAGGGCTGGGGCCAAGTCAGTGGGCGTCTTCCTCTTGCTAGCTTCGGCACGGCTGTTCGGTCCTTCTTTTGTTGTAGTTTCTTCTGGTCTGAGGAAGCAAGGTTCAGGGGTGGCCCAAAATACTAGATTTAGTGGCGTTACAGGTAGGTAAAAAGGTTGGGACCAAAGGGTACCTTCCCTGGGGTGGGTACACCCCCTATAATGCCACCCTCCAGTGGGAGGGGGGCATAAGCCTTTCCCTGGTTAGCGGAGTCCCCCCATCTGCAAGATGTCGGGGACTGGGAGTTGTGCTTCACCTCGCCTCCCCCACCTGAGGGGTGGAGTTGGCAGAGGTGGGCACACCTCTCCCTCACTTGTTTTTTCCACTGGTTCTCCCGCCCAAAGTGGGGGGGTCAGAACCAGTGGGGACCAGTTGCTGAAAGCAGCAAGTGGCCTGGGGAAGCTCACAAAGGCGGCAAGCCTTTGATGCTTCCCCTTCGTGGACTCTACCCATCCTGGGGGAGGAGGCTAGGCACCTCATCCCAGGATGTGCATTGTTTCAGGCCCCCGAGAGCAGCAGGCTCTCGACCCAGTGATCCAGAAACATGTCTGGTGGTGGCAGCTGAAAGCAGCCACTCAGCCTGGACACTAGTGGTAGGTTAGTTTTCAGGGGGCATCTCCAAGATGCCCTCTGTGTGCATTTTTCATTAAATCCACACTGGCATCAGTGTGGGTTTAATGTGCTGAAAAGTTTGATACCAAACTTCAGTTTTCAGTGTAGCCATTTTGGTGCTGTGGAGTTCGTAATGACAAACCCCCAGCACCATATACTCTTAATGGCAGCACTGCACTTACAATTTCTAAGAATGGACTTAGACACTGTAGGGGTACAGGGCTCATGCACCTGTACCCTCACCACTGGTATAGTGCACCCAGCAGAGGGGTGACTGATCTATGCCAGGCCAGTGGGTTGTAGGCATGGCACACAGGGATGTGTGCCATGTCGACTCTTCACTTTTTTCTGCACCAAAACACACAGCCTTCAAAGGCAGTGTGTGAGTGTGAAGGTACAGGACCTCTAAGGGTGGCACAATAAGTGCTGCAGCCCTTAGAGGCCTTCTCTGGTGACAATGCCCACGGTACCTGTGGTACCATTTACCAGGGGCTGACCTGTGGCCAGCGATGCCAATTGGGTTTAGGCTTCAATGTAGTTTTAGGGAAAGAACATAGGCCCTGGGTACCTGATTAGCAGGAGCCGAGAGCACACTCAGTCAAAGCACATTAGCAAAATGTGGGGGCAAACATGCAGAAAGAGGGCACTTTCTCAGTCCTGCAGCCAGCAACCTCAAGAACCCCGAGGACCTGTCCTGCCTTCCACAGAAAAGACTGTCTCCCGTGAGCACCGTATTTGCTCACCCACAGACTCTGGCTCCGGCCAAATCCACGAGTCTGCACCACTCTGAACCCGGCGCCCACAGCACGAATTCGAGTGGCACAACACCACGAGGAGGTCTCCCCATCGATCCTGACCTGAGATCTGGTGATCTCTGACCTGCCTCGAATCTCCCAGCGAAGCCTCTTTCTGGAGGATCCCCCCCGACCGCGACCTGAGCTGGTAAGAAAACCAGAAGTCGAGACACCCCTGCACCCGAAGTCCCACGGCCTTGGGTGGCCCAACGACGATGTCCCACCATCCCCAGGCATCCCAACTTACCACTCCAACCGGTGGTCACCTCCAGAAGACCTTCGACCCAGAGCCTGCAGTCTTTGTTGAAACCGGAGAATCCCCATTGAAATCAACAGGACACCAGACGCCAAAACTGCACCCTGCACCCAGCCGCCCTAGGGCCGCTGCGGGTGTACTTTGGGTGCTAACTCGGATCCCCCTTTGTCCTGAGCCTAAAACCAGGAGCTTTGCTCCCACAACCCTGTGGCCTGCTCGTGAACAGTCACCAACCGGAGACCCGCTATCCCCCATTGGAAAACATTGGGCCTCAGCACTCTACACCCGGCCGCCCTAGTGCCGCTGAGGGTGTTTTTAGAGTGCATCCTCGACCCTGGAGGAACCCTTGTTCTAACCCCAGAAACTCAACCCTAAAGACCGAGTACTTACCTGTTAACCGATAACTTCATTTCTCTCGATAGGAATCCATGGACTGTTTTTCCTTAAAAATTGTTTTAAGTGTGGAGTTGATTTGTATGAAAACCTGAAAAACGAATAGTTTCTTACCTGTCGGTATAGTTTTGCAGCTTGAAGACTTTCTGGATTCACTATGCTGTGCATTATTCCGCGGTCTAGTGGTTGGGTCCGGAATCGTAGTCTTTTTTCTGTTTTTTTTTTTTCACGTAGCCCAGGTGGACGTCGACGCCCCACCA